>JARGCV010000126.1:2189571-2803106 GCA_034064705.1 Bothrops alternatus | reverse complement strand
TGGTTGTAAATGTGAAAAACAGTCATAAGTCACTTTTTTCAGTACCATTGTAACTTCAAATGGTTGTAAGTCAAGGACTACCTGTATAAAATCAATTTCACCCCAACCTATTTCCAGACATAGTCTGTGGGACGGAAAAATTGCCCACTTCTACTGTAGTGAGGGTTGCTGCATGTAAATTCTTAACTATGGGGAAAGTTTGATACTCAAACCTTCAGTTTCTTAGTTTGATTGCTTTCATTGAGCCACAAGCTTTCTTGCAAGCTGTCCTGGTGAAGAATCAGGTGGAGAACATAAATAAGCTAATGTTTCTTTTATCAAGAGGGGCATCTGCCAGAGGTGGATGGGAAGGGTAAGAATAGTTGCTACAATTGTGCAATTGAAGCCACACCCCATTTTTACACATCAAATGCCTCAATGCATGTAAAAGGGGCAAGGTTTCCATCAAACAGCTGCCACCATCTTGACTTTTTAATCTCACTACAGTGGCCTCCCCTGTTTATGAAGCCATTAGGAATTGGAGGTTTAGACTAAAATGTGCAGAATCAGCGATGTTAGCAGCAAAGGTTCCAGTTGCCAGAGGGCACAAAAAAACAATACAAGTCCAATACATTTATCTATCATTGTTTCCAGGACTGGATTACTTCCAGTTGGCAAGCTTTATCCTAGAAGCTATAATCCTCCATCAGGTTTTTTTTTTTTCCTGTATCTCCTCAAGGATGCAGGTTTACTCAAAAATGGCACCTCAATAGACCTTTACTCCAAGGGAACTTTTCTGTCAGGGAATTGCGCAGCTGGTGTCCAAATGGAGTCAGAAGTGCTGGCAAAAACTTGTGGTTTTTATATAAATAAATATAGTTC
This sequence comes from Bothrops alternatus, assembly GCA_034064705.1. NCBI lineage: Eukaryota > Metazoa > Chordata > Lepidosauria > Squamata > Viperidae > Bothrops > Bothrops alternatus. The sequence goes on along the minus strand of JARGCV010000126.1, from coordinate 2,802,245 downwards.
AAGTAAATAAGAGAGGCCAACAGGAGCATAGTCAGGTAAATCAACACAGCGGGAACATAATCAGAGCACACAGGACAAAAAAGGCGGAAAATAAGGAAACTCCCCTTTTTTACTCAAGGCAACCAATCACAGCTTAGGTTGCCTCTGGCCATAGCCAGCACTGTGTGTTTTGACTCATTACACAACCCCCACTGTTCCAGTTATAAATTTAAATATCTTGACATTTTCCTTTCAGCTGCCCCCCTTTTTTTTTCACCTCTGCCCAACAATGCTGTCATTCTCTGTTTTGGGACATGATTTGGAGTTTCTGCCTGCAGCACTGTGCCTTCATTGATTTCTGAAGCTTTGACGGACTCTTATCTATCCTCAAAAGATGGAGTTCCCTGGTTCTAACCACAAAAATAGGCAGCCAGCTGCCTGCAACCCAGAAACATCTTTTGGTGGCTGTTAACCCCCCCCCCCGTCATTGTGAAGTGGAACATAATGAAGCCTCTTGTGTAAGCTATGAAACAGGTTTTATATAATTGATGGATTCATCCTCACCCCACTCCTTATGGCCCTCAATTCCCCCCCACACACACACACACAAAAAGTGTATTCCTAGATACCCAAAGATTGCCATTCCTGGCCTGGAGCAATGCAAGTGTCACTGTGGGTCTGCTCCTTGTTTGTGGCCTTGTTCCTTGGGCTCTTGAAAGATTACCTGTTTCAACAGATGCAGCAACAGGAAGGGCTTAAATCCTCAATCACCCTTACTTTCTCTTCCCTCTTCCAGATCCTTACTGTCCTAATGCCTGTCCAACGCCCATTGCTGTTGCCATGAGCTCTGAACAGACGATCTGGAGGATTGATCACACTGTAGGCTGTGGATGTACATTACGGACATATGTCTCAGACCTGTACGAGACACTTCTGAGTGAAGAACGGCTGTCTGGAGAAATAGGAATGACCTCCTTCTCCAAAGAATGATGCTGGAGTTTGGGAAGTGTCATCTCTAAGGCTCACAGGCTTTGAACCTAGAAACACAGTAAAACATGTTGGATGAGATTCAGGATTTGTCTCCATTTTTCCTCCTACAGTTTGTTTTCAGCTTCCTTTCCACCCACAACAGCTGTCACTCCCATTTAACTTTGCCTCCTTCTGTAACACATAATCCATGTACTCTCCCCCCATTGCTCCTACAATCAGCTCAACTGCAGTCTGTGGCCATGATTTGTACTTGCCATCTTAATGCTAATGAAAGTTTGTTCTGCTTCAATTGTGGAGGGAGAGAATTTTGAAGTGATTCCTACAGGAAATCTATTCCAATGGGCTCCAGAAATGCTGTCTTTTGAATATATTCCTTTCTAAAGATCATGTCGCTAGAAAATCAGCCAAGGAGAGAATGGCCAAAGCTAGAACTTTTTTTTCCTTGTATGCTGTCATGCCTACTCAACTGGGCAAGATCAAGCAAGAACCACACCAATTTCAGTAAGGAATATTTAATAAGAGAGCCAGTTTGGTCTAGTGGTTAAGGCACCAGATTAGAAACAAGGGGACTATGAGTTCAGTCCCAATTTAGGCATGAGAGCCAACTGGGAGATTTGGGGCCAGTGACACTCAGCCCAATCCACCTCACACAGTTGTTGTGGAGAAAACAAGAGGAGCAAAGAGTATTAGGTGTGTTCACTATCTTGGGTTATTTATAAAAAGGAAGGAAGGAGAGAAAGAAAGAAAAAGGTAGGCAGACAAACAGATCGATCTAGGTTAAATACAGAATCTTGGAAACCCTTAGAGGAATCCCTCAGTTATAGTGAATTAATTAAGACAGAGTCTCTGAATATTTTGAATTGCTGCCTTTCCCCCAATTTCTCCCTAACTGGGCTGAATTATTTCTAAGATAACAACTGACTCCTCCTCTGTTCCTTTCACACAGACACACCACAATCATTCCCATCTGCTTCATTTGTATCTAGATTCATGGAAAATATTCTAAAAAGCCATCTGCACTGATGTATTCCAGTCCCTTGTCTCAAATGATACTCTGCCCCATATTTGGAAGTCCACTCAACAGTCTTACTCTCTTGTTTTACCAAATTCCAAGGTGGAGTTACTGCTGAAACTCTAGGCTTGCTTTCATCACTCTGATATTGTCCAGATGTATTAGCATTATAATTTCTCAAATTCCCCTGTTGGCTGAGAATTCTGGTCTTTTTTGTTCTAAACTGAAACATTCTTCACTTAGTGTTTTTCAACTTCAGCAATTTGAAGATGTGTGGTCTTCAACTCCCAGACTTCCACAGCCAGCATGGGTCATGAAATCAGCATGGTTGGCTAGGGAATTCTGGGAATTGTAGTCCACACATCTTAAGTTGCTGAGGTTGGGAAAAACTAATCCCATTTATAACAAGATTTAATCATGACAAAGATGCCAACTTCATCCTCCTGTAACACTTTCTTCTTCTGTAGCTATCCCTTGTCCTTGCAGGAATGAAGGTGTGTGTTTTCTCCTCCACCCCTGTGTGAATATCTTCTTTGCAGATGTGATATTTTCAGAATTGACTTTATATGTTGCCAAACTACTTCGCCACATTTATGGGTGCAATAATTTCTGAGCCAGTTGTGAAATCTGCATGATTGAAGCAAGGTAACACTTTTCTGGCAAATTGACCAAAAGAAGAAGAAAAATTAAAGTCCTAGTTTTCAATAAAATCTGACAGCTAATAGAGCTGTAGTGTACTAAAGTGAGCTTTTAACAATAGGAAACTTAGATTTTTTGAAAATGTGTATGTTAATAACCATGAACTATATATATAGGCCTTGATCTAGTATTTGAAATCTTTTCAAAAATTCTTCCCCTAATTAAAGGCAGGATAAAAATAAATAAGTAAATAAATTGCAGGTTCCAAAGCAACCGTCTTTGAAGTAATGCATAGGGACATTGTAGGTGGGGCCAAAAAGATCAAGATGACGGATTCTTCTAACATAGGTGCTATCTTGACTTTTATGACTCACATTGATGCTTCATGCAGATTTTTATGAGTGATTTCTGCATTGTACTCTTCTGGCTTTGGGGGAAGGAAGAGGACGAAAAAAATTGGTAGTCTGGAAGTGACGAAGGCATGGGTGACCGTGCGTAGCGCGTCCTTATCTAGGAAGGGGCGCAACTGGCGTACCAGACGAATCTGGTAAAACATCCTCCCGGCCACGGCCGTCAGATGGTCCTCAAGGGACAGCTGTGAATCTAGGAGGACTCCCAAGTTGCGAGCCCTTCCCGTGGGGGCCACTGACTCGCCCCCAATTGACAGCGATGGAGTCAGCTGGTTGTACCGGGACAAAGGTAACCACAGCCACTTGGTCTTGGAGGGGTTGAGCTTGAGACCGTTCTTCCCCATCCAGATCCGCACGGCCTCCAGGCACTGGGTCAGCATGTCAAGAGCTTCATTTGGGTGGTTCGGGGTGGAAATGTACAGCTGAGTATCATCAGCGTACTGATGGAATTCCACCCCAAAACCTCGGATGATCTCACCCAGCGGCTTCACATAAATGTTGAACAACCAGGGCGAGAGGACCGACCCCTGAGGTACCCCACAATCAAGGGGCCTCGGGGTCGACCTCTGACCCCCTGTCAACACAAACTGCGTCCGGCCAGAGAGGAAGGAAGAGAACCACCGAAGCACGGTGCCCCCTATACCCAGCCCCGCCAGCCGGCGCAGCATGATACCATGGTCGATGGTATCAAAAGCCGCTGAGAGGTCCAATAGCACCAGGATAGAGGAGCAACCCCTGTCCCGGGCCCGCCAGAGATCATCCACCAATGCGACCAAAGCTGTTTCCGTGCTGTAACCCGGCCTGAAGCCCGACTGGAACGGGTCCAGGTACGACGATTCCTCCAGGTGCTGAGGGAACTGTCGAGCAACCACACTCTCAACAACCTTCGCAACAAAGCGAAGGTTGGAGACAGGACGGTAATTAGATAGAATAGCCGGGTCCAAGGCGGGCTTCTTGAGGAGGGGTCGCACCACCGCCTCTTTCAGGGCGGTGGGGAAGACACCCTCACTCAACGAGGCGTTGATAATTGCCTGGAGCCAGCCTCGCGTCACCTCACTGGAGGCCACTACCAACCAGGAGGGACACGGGTCCAATAAACATGTGGTTGCTCTAAGACCTCCCAGCAACCTGTCCACGTCATCAGGTGTCACGTAGTCAAACTCAGCCCAGATAGTGTTCTGTCTGGCCCCTCTCAGCTCATTAAAATCCACATAAATATGTCTTTAAGAGGTTTATTTAACACATTTCAAAAGGATTCACTTCAAAGCACGCTGCTGGCATTTTGCTGGCAGGAACGGCCAAGTCTCATTTATTTACATTTAGATTAAAACATGCTCTTCCCACACCTTCCCAATTAACTCACTCTTTCTTTATCACATTGTCCAATACCTCATTATTCTTCCGTAGATTTCCAAAACATCAGAAGACTGAATTCAAACGCACTGCTCCAGATATCAGGCTACTCCTTGATTAACGTTGCTCGTGACAAAGGCGTAGTCTCTCTGTCCCCTTCTAATATAGTGTCCGATACGTCACTTCCCCCCATTACTTCCTTTTTCCACTTAACTGACACCGTCGCTTATCAAACCTTCGGAATCTCGGATCAAGCCATCTATCTTCTTGATCCAAATCTGACCCCTCACTTTGTGAATCTGACCCAGACTGCCTGTAAATCTCCTCCCTGTCTGGCTCAGCTGCCGGGAGGGGAAAATACCCAGAGGGGCCTGGCTGCTCTTCCTCGGCTGCCGGGAGGGGAAAACACCCAGAGGGACCTGGCTGCTCATCCTCATACTCTGACACTTCCCAAGCTGGTCTAGGGACACTCACAACAGATAGTAGTCTCAAGACCGGCCTCAGCCACTTCTGCTGGACTGCCTTCGTTGAAGTTAAAGCCTTCCCGAATCTGAGCGATTTTGTCATACAGGTATTGCACAAAATCCTCAGCTCTTCCCTCCAAGGGGTCCCCCCTCACCTCCCGATGAAGGAGGGAGCGGGTTACCCTAAACAGGGAGGCTGGGCGGTTATCTGATGATGCAATAAGGGCAGTGACATAAGAACACTTCTCTGCCCTTATTGCCACTAAGTAAGTCCTAATATGGTCTCTTACTCGTGTTCGGTCAGACTCAGAGCGACTCGCCCTTCAACTGCTCTCTAGGCGTCTTTTCCGGCGCTTCATCTCCCTCAGCTCCCCGTTAAACCAGGGAGCTGAACGAGAACCACGCCGGTTCAGAGGCCGCAAAGGCACAACCCTATCCAAGGCATCAGCAGCTGCCCTATCCCAGGCAGCTACCAGTGCCCCGACCGAGTTGTGTGTTATATATGTTAGAGCCTCCGGTATTGGCCCAAGCTCCGTCTGGAACCTCTCGGGTTCCATCAGTCGCCTGGGGCGGTACCAAACAATTGGTTCCGCCTCCCTGCAGTGGGGTGTAGCGGTCCAAAAGTCCAGGCGTAGGAGAGAGTGATCTGACCATGACAAAGGTGTAATAACTATATTTCTCGTATCCAGATCACTCAGACACTGACCAGAGACAAAAACCAGGTCAAGCGTGTTTCCCCCCGTGTGTGTGGGACCTTGAATTACCTGGGTCAGGTCCATGGCTGTCATGGAAGCCATGAACTCCCGAACCTCCCCAGACGCCTCGCCCGCAGACGGCAGATTGAAGTCACCCATGACCACTAGCCTGGGGACCTCAACCGCCACCGCAGCGATGATGCCCAAGAGTTCGGGCAGGGCGGTTGACACGTGGCAGGGAGCCAGGTACGTAAGCAACACAGCCCTCGGACCGACCCCCATGGTCCCACCTCACAAGGAGGGATTCACAGCCTGCCGTCTGAGGAACAGTGACTTCCCTTGGCCTGAGACCTTCCCTAATCACAACCGCCACTCCCCCACCCCTGCCCTGAGTTCTCGGCTGGTGAAATGCAAGGAAGCCTGGAGGGCACATTTCCACCAGAGGGACACCACCCTCTGGTCCCAACCAGGTCTCCGTAATAGCCGCCAGGTCTACAGCCCCCTCCGTAATTAAATCTTGTATCGGGGGGCCTTATTAACCACAGACCTGGCGTTGCACAGCATCAGCCTACAACCCGGGCCCTTTGGCTCTAAACAACCTAGATCACAAGTAGAGCTGCGGGGGTCGGAGCGCGGCACCGCTCGAAGATAGCGGGGGCGTGCTCCCATAAATTGACGTGGCCCCCTACTCCCGCCATATCTGCCCCTCCCACTTACAAAACCAATGGGAACTAAATTCCTTTTTTGCCCGCCCTTGCTCCTTCTGTTTAGGTGAGGAAATACCTCTAAAATGATGACCCAACAGGGCATGGGCTGTCCAATATCTTTCTAAATGAAAAATAGAACTACAGACAAACTTTCCAAATAGCTCTAATTTTTTAGATTTCTGTTCTAACAGTGGCAAACCCATCAAATCCTCTCTCAGAATTAGGTTTCAACCGTATGTTAAAAGACTTAAATTCTGTAAAAAAAAATTTAAAAAATTATCCGGATGTGTCTGTTCTAGCATTTTGCCCAAACAACATTCCATGATGGTGAGTCCCAATTTACCAGAATGGAGAAGGAATTTTGTTTGTGAATTAATGTGAACTAGCATCATTTGGCACTTCTATACCCATACACATGCTAAAATGCTATTAATTTTTTGGATATTTTATTCCAAATGTTACAGCTTCTCCTATATGCAAGATATTAGGAAAAATGCATGCAAAACTCCACATATTTACAGTAATATGTGAGAGAGTGTGATATTAGGGAGATTTTTTTTAGTAAATATGTTATTAGGTAAAATAGTCTGCAAGAATAAAAATACACATACATAGTGTACATATATATATATGGAGACTAACGTGAAAATTATAGTGACGTTTGTGCAAGTTTTCTTTAAACCCCCCCCATCAAGTAGGATATCAATTTTGAACAGAAATAAGATGTGCCATTTTATTCATCTCTACTGCTTGTTGCTTGCATCTTTTTAACTGGATGTTCTGGGACCTGAATCCTTGGTGTTTGATATGTAATTTTTGCAAATTTAGAGTTTCCATCTAACTTTCTCTTCATTTACAGCTACTATCTCTTCTTTCCAACTTAGAGACATACAAATACAAATCTCCTCCTGTTCTCATCTTTATCCATGCTCTTCTCCACTTTCCGTACAGCGTGTTCCATCAGCACATGTCCATCACCACCACCCCCGCCTGCTCCCCTTCACACCGTCTGTCTCTCATTTTCCTTAAAACAACCTGTTTTCTCTTCCATCCCTGTTGCTCATGGGAACTGGAAGGAGATGGGACAGATTTAAATTTTACTACAAGTTGCTTTTCCTCTCAATGGTTTTGGCTGGAAGTCAAATGGGGACCTTAGCAACTTTTTTTTTACTAGCAAGAAGAGCAAGCACAACTAATTTACCTCTGTAGAGGTTTTTTTCGTTGCAATGACTCTCTTTTATTAATTGGATTTAGAGACTGCCCATCTGGTAGTAGAATGCAGTATTGCAGCTTAACTCTGCCCACAGCCTAGAGCAGTGGTGGCGAACCTATGGCACTGGTGCCAGAGGTGACACTCGGAGCCCTCTCTGTGGGCACACGTGCCATTGCTCCAGTCTTACCTCCCCCCACGACCCCCTCATCAGCAGCCCCCCTGGAGGAGAGTTGCCCCCAAGCATGGCCCACGCGGAGCAGCGCAGGCAAGGACATAGCAGCCAGGCAGCATAGACAAGACTCTGCCCTCACGCCCCATTGTGCACAGTTGATGCTGCAGGGCGTGGGAAGAGGGTGTGGCTGCTATGATGCTGCTGGGCTGCCTGGGCGATCTGTGGCGGGCCCTGGAGGAGGTGAGTGGCCCTGCAGGCAGGCAGGGTGGGGCCGGGGCAGGGAGCGGAGCAGAGGCACTTGGTCTCTAAAAGGTTTGCCATCACTGTCCTAGAGTTTGATCCTGTCAGGGCTCGAGGTTGACTCAGCCTTCCATCCTTCCAAGGTCAGTGAAATGAGGACCCAGATTGTTGGGAGCAATATGCTGACATTTGTAAACTGCTCAGAGAGTGCTGTAAAGAACTATGAGGCAGTATATAAGTCTTAAGTGGTACTGCTATTTCTCTTAGTGACTCTGGGCAGTGTACAATTAAAAACCTAAAGCCATATAAAATATAAATTTCAATAAAAGAAGGTAGATAAACAAGGATAGAATTTAAATTAAAATTTAAAAGCAAGGAGACAGCCTCCAAGACACTAACCAACCTCAAGGGTGCTCCTCTGAACGCCCCATGTGTGTTGGCACAGCCAAGTTTGCAAATTCTTCTGAAAAGGGGGATGGGGGGAAATATTTAAGTATAAAAATTTCAATATGGAATCTCTGCATAGCAACATCTATGTGGAAAGCTTAGATTAGGGTCTTCAAAACACAGTAATATATAGTTCAGGAGCATTTCAAGCAGATTTGGCTCCAGCTGAATGGAGATAAAAGAGGTATTAGGAATGCAGAGGAATGGCGAATTAAGGTTAATCCTAATTTTTATTTGCAGAATGGGATAGAAAAGCAACCTGGCATTACCTTTCAGATGTTTTGAACAATATCTCCTACAAACTATTATTGGTAGAGCTGATGGAAGCTGAAGTCCAAAATATTCAGAATTTTTCCAACTGGGATAGGATCATACCGGTAGGTATCCCTTTCCTCTGGCCTTCACAAGGAGTTACAAGTTCTGCATTTAGGCGGCGGACAATTCTTCCCCTGGATGATAATTTGTCATTTGATGACTGTGAAACAAATGTGGCTGAGTCCCTGTAGTAAGACAACATCTATATTTTCTCCCAACACCAGAGCAATAAATACATCTACATCTAATTTGTACATCTACAAATTAGACCCAAGAGCATAGATTTCTTGTACAGCAGATCTAGGAAAAAGGCCCATGCTTAATCATAGGCATGGACAGAGATTGGGAAGAAGAGGTCAGAAAAGATTTCTCCTTGGAAAGCCTTTGCTAAAACTAGATTGGATGCACATCTGACCTTGTCAAAGCAATACTGGACTAAACTGATAAATAATTGGATTTAATAAAGGAATCTTCCAAAATTCCAATAAGACTCAGCTCTGTTTAAGCAATGTCTAAGCCAGTGTTCCTCAACCTTGGCAAGATGTGGGATTTCAATTCTCAGAATTCCCCAGCCAGCCATGTTGAAGGAGTTGAAGTCCACACATCTTTGCCAAGATTGAGAAACACTGGTCTAAGCAGCTAGATACAGAGGTTCTCAACCTTGGCAACATTAAGACTTGTGGACTTCAACTCCCAGAATTCCTCAGCCAGCTTTGCTGGCTGAGGAATTCTGGGAATTGAAGTCCACAAGTCTTACAGTTGCCAAGGTTGAGAACCCTTGAGCTAGAAGCATTAACTAACCTTTGCAAAACCTCAGAAATTGGGTGAGTGTAACCCCTGTAGCTAGTAAATAATGGTTTATAGTTTATTGTAGCTTTTCCCAGGTAATATTATAGCATGGTATATTCCTAGTATTCTGGAAGACATGTTGGAGTATACTTACCCAGTTGAACCAGTGGAGGATCAGCTCTTTGTATGAATGCATCCTGACATGAACCTGGCAAGCTATGAACATGGATAGATGTCTCATAGCTTTGCTCTCCCCACCCTGATATTTTCATCAAAGCAAACAGGATGGAAGGAGGGAGTGGAAGAGTGATGTTGATCTAGCACTGCAAAAATGACAAGGGATCTGCCTTCTCCCCTATGCTTTCCTCTGCCAACACTACTTTCACTATGAATACATTTACATCTTATTAATACATACGCTGCATCTCACGTTGTGGGGCATTTCATTTATCCTGCTGAGTTACTTGCTAATTACTTGGGAGAGGTGTCTGGGATCTTGAGAAGGAGCAAATAGCTGCCGTGGAGGTTCTCTGGTTCAGGAAATAGGGTTGGTTGGTTCAGACCATTTTTCCCCCTCTCCCTAAGAAACAAAACAGCATCTGTTCCTTGACTCCTGCGCACTGCATTCCCCAACCTGGGTCTCCAGATTGAGCTGAACTTCCAACGCTACAGTTCCCACATAGGCTCGTTTTCTTTTGGCTCTGATGTTCTTTCCCGCATGCTGGCTCATAATACCAAATGCAAGGTGGAAAGGCTGTCTAAGTGTAATAGTGAGAAAGGAGAATTGTCAGGCGTGAAAGACCAAGGCCATGTGTTAAGTTCCAATTACTGTGTGTATATATATATATATATATATATATATATATATATATATATATATATATATATATATATATATATATATATATATATATATATATATATATATATATATATATATATATATATATATATATATATATATATATATATATATATTGTTTAAAATTGTTGACAAAGAAATAAGGGAATTTCTGATATAGCTATTTCGAGTTTCTTAACTCTCTTGTCAACAATTTTAAACAACATATATATATTTGTGCTTGCAGATGGCTCTGGGTTGAGCTGAAACAAGCAAAGGAAAGAATGATTTCTTCCTCCCATATTTGGGTTTACAGGGTGCAATCTAAAAAAAAAAAAATAACCACTTGACACATATCCTTACTCCCTGACTACTGACAAAGCGGGAGAGAACTTGTGGCTCAACAGGTTAAAGCATCTGCTTAGCATGCAGACTGCCCAGGTTCGAATCCCAGAAGGGTGAGTTCTGACTGAAGAGAGTTAAGAAACTCGAAATAGCTATATCAGAAATTCCCTTATTTCTTTGTCAACAATTTTAAACAACATATATATATTTGTGCTTGCAGATGGCTCTGGGTTGAGCTGAAACAAGCAAAGGAAAGAATGATTTCTTCCTCCCATATTTGGGTTTACAGGGTGCAATCTAAAAAATAACCACTTGACACATATCCTTACTCCCTGACTACTGACAAAGCGGGAGAGAACTTGTGGCTCAACAGGTTAAAGCATCTGCTTAGCATGCAGACTGCCCAGGTTCGAATCCCAGAAGGGTGAGTTCTGACTGAAGAGAGTTAAGAAACTCGAAATAGCTATATCAGAAATTCCCTTATTTCTTTGTCAACAATTTTAAACAACATATATATATTTGTGCTTGCAGATGGCTCTGGGTTGAGCTGAAACAAGCAAAGGAAAGAATGATTTCTTCCTCCCATATTTGGGTTTACAGGGTGCAATCTAAAAAATAACCACTTGACACATATCCTTACTCCCTGACTACTGACAAAGCGGGAGAGAACTTGTGGCTCAACAGGTTAAAGCATCTGCTTAGCATGCAGACTGCCCAGGTTCGAATCCCAGAAGGGTGAGTTCTGACTGAAGAGAGTTAAGAAACTCGAAATAGCTATATCAGAAATTCCCTTATTTCTTTGTCAACAATTTTAAACAACATATATATATTTGTGCTTGCAGATGGCTCTGGGTTGAGCTGAAACAAGCAAAGGAAAGAATGATTTCTTCCTCCCATATTTGGGTTTACAGGGTGCAATCTAAAAAATAACCACTTGACACATATCCTTACTCCCTGACTACTGACAAAGCGGGAGAGAACTTGTGGCTCAACAGGTTAAAGCATCTGCTTAGCATGCAGACTGCCCAGGTTCGAATCCCAGAAGGGTGAGTTCTGACTGAAGAGAGTTAAGAAACTCGAAATAGCTATATCAGAAATTCCCTTATTTCTTTGTCAACAATTTTAAACAACATATATATATTTGTGCTTGCAGATGGCTCTGGGTTGAGCTGAAACAAGCAAAGGAAAGAATGATTTCTTCCTCCCATATTTGGGTTTACAGGGTGCAATCTAAAAAATAACCACTTGACACATATCCTTACTCCCTGACTACTGACAAAGCGGGAGAGAACTTGTGGCTCAACAGGTTAAAGCATCTGCTTAGCATGCAGACTGCCCAGGTTCGAATCCCAGAAGGGTGAGTTCTGACTGAAGAGAGTTAAGAAACTTGAAATAGCTATATCAGAAATTCCCTTATTTCTTTGTCAACAATTTTAAACAACATATATATATTTGTGCTTGCAGATGGCTCTGGGTTGAGCTGAAACAAGCAAAGGAAAGAATGATTTCTTCCTCCCATATTTGGGTTTACAGGGTGCAATCTAAAAAATAACCACTTGACACATATCCTTACTCCCTGACTACTGACAAAGCGGGAGAGAACTTGTGGCTCAACAGGTTAAAGCATCTGCTTAGCATGCAGACTGCCCAGGTTCGAATCCCAGAAGGGTGAGTTCTGACTGAAGAGAGTTAAGAAACTCGAAATAGCTATATCAGAAATTCCCTTATTTCTTTGTCAACAATTTTAAACAACATATATATATTTGTGCTTGCAGATGGCTCTGGGTTGAGCTGAAACAAGCAAAGGAAAGAATGATTTCTTCCTCCCATATTTGGGTTTACAGGGTGCAATCTAAAAAATAACCACTTGACATATATATATATATATATATATATATATATATATATATATATATATATATATATATATATATATATATATATATATATATATATATATATATATATATATATATATATATATATATGTATATATGTATATATGTATATATGTATATATGTATATATGTATATATGTATATATGTATATATGTATATATGTATATATGTATATATGTATATATGTATATATGTATATATGTATATATGTATATATGTATATATGTATATATGTATATATGTATATATGTATATATGTATATATGTATATATGTATATGTATATATATATATGTATATATATATATGTATATATATATATATATATGTATATATATATATATATATATATATATATATATATATATATATATATATATATATATATATATATATATATATATATATATATATATATATATATATATATATATATATATATATATATATATATATATATATATATATATATATATATATATATATATGCCTCCAAAAGAGGCATTAGGTCTTATGTCTTATTTTTTACCCTGTCTTGCCTCGGGATTATGCCACCAACAGCCCCGTACAGCAGGAGCCCATGTGGCCGCTGCTGGCCCACTTCTTCAGGAAAGTCCTCTGCCAGCGAAACAGAGGCCAGGAAGTAACACGTCCTGAGGTAAGTGGGTACAGAGTGTGTGGGACAGCTCCCCCATCCCACCCCCGCCCTAACTTGATTTTTACGCATGCACCTCGCCCCATTTCGTGCAACCAGATGGTGGGATGGAATGGGTGGGGTCTTAACTAGGGCTTATTTGGGGGATAGGGCTTATATTAGGCGCACGCATAAAACTCAAGCTAGAGCTTATTTTCGGGATAGGTCTTATTTTCAGGGAAACATGGTAGCATTGATGATGTTACCTAGTTTGGGTAATAAAACATTTGCAAGAAAACAACCAAACGCAAGAGTACCAAGGACCCCTCATGCCCCAATTAAATTGATCTATTGCTCACACCTATGCACAAAAAGTTAGTCAACTAACGGTTACCTGACTGATTAGCGCTATGTTCGCACTAAATGAGGGTTAATTGAATGCAAGACTTAGTTCATTGGTGGTTACATAGTGACTCTAGGCTGATTCCTCTTTTGACTCCACCCCCAGGTTCTGCCATTATACAAGAATACAGCTACTGATGCTCTGTCATTACAATTGTGGGCTTTAATGGAAAGAGGAATCAATGCCAATCTTAATTCTGTGAATTTCTAATAATTTTGGTTTTCTATAGGAAGTCCTTGCTTAACAACTGGTCTCTTAACAACCTAAATGATGTACTTATGACCCAATTTTGAAGTTCCGAAGGCCCTACAACTCCTACCTCATCCCCACCCCTGTGGTCAAGAGATTGCATTTTGGATACTTGACAACTGGCTTGTGTTTATAGCCATTTGCAACCTGCCAGAGTGAGGAGACCACAATTTCCACTGCTTTTTGTTGGTTTTTTGTGTTTACTTCTGGTTTCCATCCAAAAATGCCTATGGGGTATAATGGATTCATTTAACAATTGCAGTGCTTGCTTAATGACTATGGTGCTCACTTAATGACCGCCACAAAAAACATAAAATGGATGGGGTCACATGGTAACCCTCTAGACAACTGCCACATTATGACCTTAATTCCGAACTCAATTAAGGTCACATGTCAAGGACTGCTTGTTCTATAGTCTGTTCTATTTATTGCTATTAGCTGCAAGGATGGAGCCCCTATATTTTGCCTTAAAAGTGTGCAGAATCTCCAAATAAAATATACTTCAATATTTAAATATATATAGAAATACCCATGCACAGGTGTGCACATTTGAAACATGAAGTTTAGCAAGTCCCAAAGGTGCAGGAAAAGCAAAGTCAAGCTGCCTTTTGAAGAAACACCTTTGTGACAACCATGACCTGGATGACTGAGAATCTCCATAGAAGTGTAGCAAGTCTCATAGGGAACCACATCTGGGAAGATGATTTGTGTTTGCAGCAATTCTATTGAGCTGCAGGTAAGAGAGTCTCTATTCTCAACTCACAGACATCTCTGCATCACTACATCACCAAAACTGCAAGGTGTTGTCAATTTGTTCAAGTACATTGTTACCTGTGCTTTGTCCAGCCAGTGGCATTTCCTCTCTCAGAAGCCGCTCGTTTGCACCACTTCCACACTCATTCTACCCTTCCTGCTGATTTCTGAAGCAGGAGGGGGCAGGAGGGAAGGTGTAATGAGGATGATGCTGGCTGTGGGTGCCCCTTTAAACATGTATGGCCCCACAAAGCTACTCAGTATTGTTAGGTGCTTAAGCACAGGAAACTAATCAAAGAGAGAAGCAACCTGGAATTAAGGAGAAACTTCCTAACAGTGAGAGTAATTAACCATAGAAACAACTTGCCATCAGAAGTTATGGGTGCTTCATCACTGGAGGTTTTTAAGAGACTGGTCAGCCACTTGTCTGAAATGGTATCGGGTCTCCTGCTTCAGCAGGGAGTTGGACTAGAAGACCTCCAAGGTCCCTTCCAGCTCTATTCTGATTGATTGATTGGATTCTTAACTGACTCAAGGAGAATAACGTAAGCTATACAGGCAATCCTCGATTTATGTTCACAATTCAAATTTCTGTTGCTAAGTTGTTGGGTTTTGCCCCATTTTATGATCTTTCTTGTCACAGTGGCTAAGTGAATCCCTGAAGTTGTTAAATCAGTAGCAAGATTGTTAAGTGAATCTGGCTTCCCCATTGACTTTGCTTGTCAAAAAGTTGCAAAAGGGACTTGCGGTTTGCCGTTGTGGCGTAACTGGCATAGGAAGATGGGGTTCCGTCTTCCACGTTTGATTTTGCCCCGCTGGGGAACCTAAAAAGGGTCGAAAGTAACCCCAAAGAAGTGACGGAGAATTAGGGGACCCTTGTTGATCGCAGGAGAGTAGCAGTTCTTCCATTTAATCCAAGGAAGTCCTCCAAACCAGCGGGGGAAAGACTGGCTACATTCATGTGGCCAGTCAGAAGCTGCTGACAACTGAAGAAAATAAACATTAACCAGCAACTTTTGAGCAACGTGGGTGGAACTAGGTGAGACCTTATCCTCTCTTTATGACTTTAAGACTTTCTTGGAAAAAAAACCGCCCAAAGCAAAGTATCCTCCCTGATAAGAGAGGGAAGGGGAAATTCCACCCTGTTCCCTCAGGAAAAGAAAAACGGTGAATTAATTGCTTGGGAGAAAATAGAGAAAATTACAAGATTAATTTGGAAGCAATATACATATTTGGAGACTAAATATGCTTTTGAGATTTTTTTTAAAGAAGAGGCTTAAAAAGCTTGTAATATAAGTTTGGATGTAAAAAGCTGAAAGACCACGTCAATGACATTTAGTGGTGAACTACAGCACTACAATTTATTATGCCTAAAGGAAACTTGGCTGGAAGCCCAGACTCAGATAAGACTCTTGTTGTTTTCAGAAACTTTCACTTTTGAAGACTGCAGCTGGGAAAGGGGGGAAAAAACCCTCTTGTGCTGCTTATCTGTATGGCAGAGACAATAAACTATTTTGAAACTGGCCTGCCTGGACTATGAATATAAATATTAACTGACTTTTAGAGCTGTGTCATGGAGCTATTTCCCTATAGAAGAAACATGCATTATTGATTGAGATGATGGAATACTTTGGATTATAAACCTTTGATTGATGAACAATTTGTAATTGTTCTTCAATCTCTGCATAGAAAAGATGTGTTTTTCATTGGATAGAAAAATTTGAAAAATTTGAACTTTACTTATATTTGCTGAGGGGAGACTTAAGAACGGACTGATAGGCTGGCTGGATGATTAGGAGTTCAAATGATAATTTACTGAAACTTTTTAAATCCCTAAATAGATTGGACTATAAAGACTATATACAAAAACAAAATGGATGTTCCATACTTAGCTTCATATGGTAAAAAAAACATCCCTAACACCTTCCCCAAAGTCCCCAGCTTGACATACCAACAAGAAAATGTTGATGAATTTCAGAAAGAAATTCTTTCAATGTTAAAATCAATACAAGAGACAATTGCCTTAGCTCATGATGAGACTAAAAATAATACAAAGGAGATAAAAGAAAAATTCTTTAATCTAAACCTACAACAGTGGTGCCAAACCAATGGCATGGGTGCCAGAGGTGGCACTTGGAGCCCTCTCTGTGGGCACATGTGCCATTGCCCCAGCCTTGCCTCCCCCTGTGACCCCCTCACCAGCAGCCACCCTGGAGGAGAGTCGCCCCCAAGTGTGGCCCATGCAGAGCAGCACAGCCAAAGACATGGCAGCTAGGCAGCGTAGACAAGACTCTGCCCTCACACCCCATCATGCACAGTTGATGCTGCAGGGCGTGGGCAGAGGACGTGGCTGCCATGGCACTGCTGGGCTGCCTTGGCGATCTGTGGCAGGCCCTGGAGGCGATGAGTGGCCCTGTGGGCAGGCAGGGTGGGGCAGAGCGGGGGCGGGGCCAGTTTTTGGGCACTCGTTCTCTAAAAGGTTCGCCATCACTGACATACAAACTCAGAAAATGACTACGAAGAAGAAACTAGCAACCCAGAAAATGGAAGGAAAATCAGAGGAAGCAGATCCAAAGATGGAGGACCTAAAGAAAGGAACTAACCGACAGACTCAGACAAATGAAGAATTAGAAGACGTAGCAATAATATCGGAAATGGGAAATGGATCTTACCTGTCAAGATCTCAGAACACACTTTAGAATAAGAAAGAAGAGCTGATTGAATGGAAGATAGAGCTGTTAGGAGAATTGTGGGAAATTGGAGAAGGAGGGAGGCTGTTTAATGAATATCAATGGGTTGAATGTCCTTCCAAAAATACTTCAATCAAATTGTCTTTCTTATTCCAAACAATATACATAAAAATAGAGGAAAAAATTACTTGATGATTTAAATGCATTGACTTGGAAAGTTAGTTGGCAAAGGAAGAAAGCTAGAGTAAAACTGAAGAAAATAGAAGTTTTGACCCATTAGATGGGATATTATGCTATTAATCAGATGTTTGAACATGGCTGAGAATAGATAATTGTTAGAAATAGAAGTATTATTATAACTAGAAAGATAGGATTTGGACTTCCGGTTTCATCACGCAGCCGCCATGGACGGTTGGGAGATCTGCTCTTTCTCTCCCATTCAGTTTTGCATCGCTGGGGGCCCCTGAAAAGGGCTGAAAATCACCCCGGAGAGGCGACCAGCAAGGAGGGGCTTTTGCTGGATCGAAGGAGAGCAGCAACTTTCCTGAAGACCTGGCATTTTTCCTCCAAACTGGCGGACATTAACATCTGGCAGTTTCAAAGCAGTGTGGAAAGGATTGGGTGAGATCTGCCTCTCTTACATCCTAATTACTTAGTTACCTGCATAAGCTGCTAAAGTACTTTTCCCCCTGTGGTGAGGGAAGGGGGATTTTAGCCCTCCCTCCAGAAACAGCGGCTATCAACCACTTGGGAGTTTAAAATGTTGAGAAAAATACTGGGATCCTAATTGGAATTCTATTTTTTAAAACTGGTGGATTATAAAATTTGTAACTTTATGTTCTCTATTTTTTCTTCTTCTCTGATTTTTACTCTATTATTGAAGATTTGGGTTCTTTTTCTCCCCCTTACAATAGAGGGGGGAAAGGAAACTGAAAAGATTCAACTAACTCTGAATGACATTTGCTGGCTAAATTTGAGACTGTAACCTGCTATTCTTAAAGAAAGCTTTGTTGATTACCTTAAAAACAGATAAGATTCAAAGTAACCTTGAAGCACCAGCTGCAAGAAACTCAGCTCAGCTTTTTACCTGGTGGACTTTCTGATTGTAAGTTCTTCGTTTAGTCTAATATATGACAATGGAAGAAGAACAGGAATGGATTTCTCACACAGAGGAGGTACAGGAACAAACTCTTTATATGTTAAATGCAATTATCCAAACTCTCCATATGCAAGCTCAAACTATGACTTCAACTAAAGAATCATCTATACAGAATTCTATAGAAAAGGGGAAACAATCAAATGTTATGACAGAAGACTTAGATACTCAACAAATACAAACTGTGGAAAACATGGGAAGGAAACTGATAATAGAGAACAAGGAAAGGACTTTTCTTATAAACCAGAAGGAATTTGAAGACAAAAAAGAAAAACAGATGAAAGATAAGATAAATACTTTGGGACAACTGCATCGAACTGGAAAAATAAAGAGACGACCTGTCAAACCAGCTAGCCCTCTTAAGAAAACAGCAACTGAACGCCTTTATCAATATCAAACAATAGTTACAACAATACAAGGAGATCTTTTTGATGATTTAAAAGTGAAGATACGAAAGATAATTTGGCAGAGGAAAAAAGCTAGAATTAGACTGAAAGGGATTGGGGTTTTAATTTATATATGAGATCTAAAATAGAATATATTTAAATGGATAGAATATGTATTTTGAATATAAGATATTGTAATGATTTGAGATAAAAAAATTGATTTCATAAAATTTAGAAATATAAATATCGAAATAAGAATATTATATTGTCTTATTAGTTTGTTAAGATATATGATAGATTTTACATATAAGGTCTGTATTTTAAATATTAGATCATATGTGGAATTTGACAAAGGAATCGTGTTTAATTAAAATTTGGAAAAAAGATAAATATTAAATGTTAAATTAAAATATTAAGGGAAAATCAATTACCAGGTTACTGATTTGCTAAAAGTTTGAATGTTTATAGATAATTAAGATTTGAATTTAAGATATTGTCATGAGTTGAGATACAGGTTAAATAAAACTTAGAAGTATAAATGCTAATAATTAAATTTGTATATTAGCTTTCTCTTTTTCTGGAAAGGAAGAAAGGAAAGAAGTAGAAAAAAGGAAAAGAAAATTATTAGCTGTAAATATGAGAGAGAAGTCTGAGAATCTGGGATCATTTAAAATCTGAAAATGATAAAGATTAAACGTTAAATTTAAATATTAATGCAAAATTAAACTTAAGAAAAACTTATTAGGTTATTGTCTAAAAGATGGAATGTCAAATTAATCAAGATATGTATAGACTGAAGATTATTAATGAATATTAGAAAGGTATTTTTTGTTTGATTGATAGAATAAGAACTGTATTGATCTGAATATGACAGTAGATCTTATGGGGGAAAGAGAGGGAATTTTGTTGTTGAAATACTTTGAGATTTGTACTGATTATATTTAAATGTAATGGAATCACGATGCTCAACCGCCACGCTACTTTTCAAATATGTAAATGCAATATTGGAAAATTAATAAAAAACTTGGATACTAAAAAAAAAGGATTTGTATCTAGAATATTATATTTTGGTATGAGAAGGGAAATATGAAAATGCTAAGAGGATTTGAATAACCAAAGCTTTTGGTTACCCAAATATAACTTATTATGAGAAATTATAAGCGATAGAGACATTTTGAACATTGATGGGAAATTATTTTTTTTTAAAAGCGGGTAAAACAGGATATTAATTGAACAAATGGATATTAAGTGCAAATGCAATTAAGATATATTTTGATTAGAAAAGATATTTTTAACAGACCTTATTGATATTATTAGAAAAATGTAACAAAGATGTTGATATTCAATTGTATATGTATTAACAACAGTAAGAATTGTATTTGCCTAATGTAGGAAAATGGGTACTACCAGAAGAAGAGAGAAAGCATTGGATGGTGTAATATTGCGACTAGATTGATGAAATTAATATGTACCACTGAATTACTAATGGACCCAGGACAACACATGATTGTAAAACTAGAAAATTAACAAAATATTTATTTTTAAAAAGTCGCAAAAGGTGATCACGTGAACCCAGGACATTATAAATACAAGCCAGTTGCCAAGTGTCCACATTTTGATCATGTGACAACATGATCATGTGATCATTTTTCAATGCTAATGTGAAAAAACTGTCATAAGTGACTTTTTTTCAGTGCTATGGTAACTTCAAATGGTCACTAAACACATTATTGTAAGTCGAGGACTACCTGTAATTATTTTCTAGGATACAAGTAATCCTTTACTTACAGCCATTTGTTTAGCAACGGTTCAAATTACAAGACATTTGTAATTTGAACAGTCTTGCTGTTATGACAGTTGCAGCATCTCAGATTCATGTGACTGCCATTTGTAACCTTCCCAGCTGACTTCCAACAAGCAAAGTCAATGGGGAAAGGCAAATTCACTTAATGGTTGTGTGGTTTATTTAACAATTGCAATGATTCACTCAACAATCATGGCAAAAAAGGCAATAAAATCAAACGCAACTTACTTAATAACTGTCTTCCTTAGCAATGGTCCCAAATGTGGTTATAAGTCAAGACTACCTGTCATGTTTCTCAACTTCAGCAACTTTAAGATTTGTGGACTTCAACTCAGCATGTTGGCTGAGGAATTCTGGGAGTTGAAGGCCATATGTCTTAGAGTTACTGAAACTGAAAAGCAGTGATTTAGGTAATAACAAGATTGCAATAGGAGTCCATTCAAACACCATTGTTTTTGGGAGAAGCCAAAGACTCCAGTTCCTATTAAAGGGTCACAATATGGTATAATGGTGGAACGGAAGCTCTGCATGTCACTGGTTACTGGGATGGTCACTGAAAAGGCTCAAGTAGTAGCTGATGGGCAACATATTTGGGTGACGAGCTGTTGCTAGATAGAGCCATTTATGCAGAGCTTGAGGAATAAATATGCTGGGGATTTGGCATCTCTACAGATTCACATTTAACAGTTTCCCAGGGTTCGTTCACATTTCACAGTTCATTCACATTTCATTTTGGCTTATTGCCTGTATGTTCTCTATGATTCAGTATAAGGGTTCTCGAATATTGGAGTATCGTGACACCTTGTAATTAAAAATGAATTCGTGCAAACGTCGCCTCCAACCAGAATAAAGATAATCTTTTCTTTTGAGGTTCAGGCAAGAAATAAATATTCCCCTTACTTTTAATAAATAAATTAGAATCTATACAGGTAGTCCTGGACTTAACGATCACAATTCAGCCTAAAATTCCTGATGCTAAGCAAGACATTTGTTAAGTGAATTTTGTCCCATTTTACAACCCCTCTTGCCACAGTTGTTAAGTGAATCACTGCAATTGTTGATTTAGTAATAGAGTTGTTAAGTGAATCTGGCTTGTCCCATTGGCTTTGCTTGTCAGAAGGTCACAAAAAGTGATCACATGACCCCGGGATTTTGCATCTGTCATAAATATAAGTCAGTTCTAAATTTTGATCACGTGACCATGGGGATGCTGCAACAGTTGTGTGAAAAATAGTCATAAGTCACTTTTTTCAGTGCCATTGTAACTTTGAATGGTCACCCAATGAACTGTTGTAAGTCAAGGATTACCTTATATCACAAATTATCAATCATTGTGATACCAAAGTACAAGTTTTACACAGGCCCCACAAGGAGCAAAGGCTATAATTTTATTCTTTCTTTTCTTTTCTTGTACCCACTACAAAAGAACAAATTGGGGTTTAAAAAGAAATAGAGCATGATCAGAGAATCACCCCTCTGGGTATAATGGAAAATGTAGTCTAATACAACTAGTTTGTCCAAAATGGAGGGAATCATTTCTGAATAACAGAATAAACAGAATCAGTCTCACCTAGGTTGAAGTGATTTTTTTTCCCTCTTCACTTGCTCCCAAAACTGCTTTGTCCCTCAGCCTTTGCTTTGCTCCCACCCAGCACCATCTGTGTCCTGTTGGGTCTCTCTTCCCTTCCAAAATCGCATTTCACCTTCACCACTGCCAACTCCCTGACCGCTTGTGACTCATCTGACAGCTGGTCTGTCCCCTGAGTCTGGAAAGAGGAAGAAATGAGCCAACCTCACACAAACCCTGACACCTTCCTGCCGCCTTGGCCTGACTCTTTGCCTCCTGTTTCACAACTAAAATGAGTGCATAAAGCTGAATTATGCTTAGTGCTTTCTTTGAGTCTGAGGTTCCAAGGGATCCGATTGCTAGCCTCAGAAGTGAAGCTATCAGCTGATTTTTAAAATAGTCTCTGGTATATGGGATGTTTGCTGCATCAATTGGGTAAGTTTCTTAAAAGGATGGATGGATGGATGGATGGATGGATGGATGGATGGACGGACGGACATCTGCCACAGCAATGGCTATGGGGCAATTGATAAAAGCAGCATTGCACCAGTGCAATACAAGCTCCACCCATTTTGTACATGGATCATGACACTGCATACCTATAAGAAAGGGGAGGAGCTTTGAGGCCCTAGCCTAGAACAATGCTCCTCCTGATCTAGATCTACAAAATGGATGGAGCTTGTATTGCACTGGTACAATGCTGCTTTTATTGATTACTCCACGCCCATTCCTGTGGCAGATACCCATCCATCCATCCATTTTGATTTGGGTGAAAGGACTGGATCCAACAGAGGCCAATAGATGATTGATTGATTGAAAACACACATATTTGCACACACTGCCCTTGTCAGGCTCCAAAAACCAAGAAAGACACACTGAATTACTGCTAAGAAGTTTCCTTTATTGTTCTTCACTTATAGGACAGAAATCTTGTCAAAGTAGCATACATTACTTGCATCACTGAAGAAATACTCTTAAGAATTCTTAGTGGGGAGCTGCCTTGACCCTTTTCCTCCCAACAAATTATCTAATTCTAAATATTGCTGTCTCTTGCTCCTCTGGAATATGGCCCCTCCCTCTTGGGAATCTGGACTACACTCCAACAATCCCTGAAGACACCTATTTTAGGCTTACAAATTCAGATTGCCAGTTAAGGCGTTATCTATTAATTAGACTTGTTAAGGTCACTCAGCTCCCAAAAAACCCCTTAATTTAACCCTGATTTATTTAATAAATCACAATTTATTAAAGCTCTGGCTAAAAAAATCCTACTGCCATAAACTACAATTTAAAATTAATATTTCTGAGTTTATACCATATACCAAATCAAGCAAGCAAATAGTATTTTGACCTACTTGGGGAAATATAAACTTTAGATAAGCTAAAGTTGAGTTCAACTTCTGATAAATTTTCCATATAATTTTCTTGGCAGCAATAGTGAAGTGGGTTGTTAATTTTGTTTCCACAATGTTTTTGTGACTTCCCAGTCTATTGCATCTCATTCCCTTACTATGCCGATATCTATACAATCCAATTACCAACAGATAATCTGTGTTCTTCCCAGCATATTAGTTCTCTTCCCTTGGAGAAAAAACTAAAACTATTATAAGTATCTTATGACTATCACTTGTTGGTTGTATCTTATGGTTTATGATTTATCACTTTGTTGCTTGTATGTATACTGAGAGCTTATGCACCGAAGACAAATTCCTTGTATGTCCAATCACACTTGGCCAATAAAAAAAATATTCTATTCTACATTTACAATTTGGGACTTCTGGTTTAACCAAAACAAAAAATGAGGAAGGACATGATCAAAATGTATAAAATCATGGAAAAAGTGGACAGAGAGAAGAGCTTGTCCATCCTTACTGTGTCTCAACCTTAGCAACATCAAGATGTGTGGGCCTCAACCCATACTAGCTGCAGAATTCTGGAAGTTCAGGTCCACACATCTTAATATTGCTAAGGTTGATAAACACTGCTTTTAAAACATTGGTTACTTCATTCAGTGAAGCTGATTGAAGTAACTAGCCTGTGGAATTCATCCCTTTCTTGCTATAGTGATCTATGCTGATTTGGATGGTTTTAAGGGGAATTGAATACATTTTCAGAAGACAGAGCTACTGTGTTTCCCCAAAAATAAGACCGGGTCTTATATTAATTTTTGTTCCAAAAGACGCATTAGGGTTTATTTTCTGGTTAGAGCTTATATTCAGGAAAATAACAGTATTAAATGCATCAGTTTGGCTGACAATCTTAACTGGGGCTTATTTTGGGGGGTGGGGCTTATATTAGGAGCATCCTGAAAAAATCATACTTGGGCTTGTCTTCTGGTTGGGTCTTATTTTTTGGGGAAACACAGTATTCATTCTGAACATTCCATGCCACTTTTGGAATGGAGTCAGTATCCCTTCCAGGATATGAGGGATGATTATGGGAGATTGGTCTTCTCCACCTCCAGCTTGCAAGTACTTTGGAAGCATCTGGTTGGCCATTGTGAGAAAGAAAATACTGGAATAAAATGGCCTTGCCCTGATCCAGAAGAACTGATGTCATGTTCACATATATTTAAAAAGAGATTGGCAATCTGTTTTTCAGAAACAGTGAGAGAACGTCAGCGGTGCAAGGAAACCCACATATGCCTGCTGTTTGCATTTTTAAATGTACAGATTCAAACTCCATCTGTAAATTCTGTAAGCATGGCTGGAAAGGGCTGAATTGATTGATACTTCTTTCTTCATTACGAGAAGAAAGTTAAGGAAAGTGGAAGTTCTGATTGGGGTCTTATCAAATGACTGGTGACTTTAAGGTTCCTCAGCTGACTGTTAAGGATGAGACAGTCAATGAAAAGCGGGCATGCCCTAAAAATGCCCATCAAAGCATGTTTGCATTGCAGACAGGAGCGCAAACTGTAAGCAAGAATTAAGCAATGGCATTTACTTCCAAGTAAGTGGTCATAAGTCACAATTAGTATAATGTAAATAATTAAGTAAAATCCTTATTATCACCCATTCCTCTTATTCCGTTATTCTTCAGTTTGGAAGGGTCTCAAAGCAACTTACAGATGTTTTTTTGTTACAGATGTTTATTGTCTTTAACAAAAAATATGTAGGAAAGATAATCCACATATTAATTCTGAAAGATTGTAACTAGGAGACATAAAAGTAGAAAACTTCTCAATGTGACTATTGCTGTATCTTCCTGGTAAAAATTTGCATGTCTGCATTTATTTACATAGGTTGCATATATCCAGCCAACCAGATTAAAAAAAACTTGATTTGTTTTGTTCTCTGTATAATGCAGAAAGCCAAATCAATGCTCTTTAATAATATTATATATTTTGGGAAGAATGCCACTACATTCAAAAAGAGCCATTTTTCATTTGATATTTTTATTTTATTAACAAGATTTTTATGGAACTGAATCAATTCATCAAGCAAAGTTGTAGCAATGACCAATTTCTCATTTCTGGAATTGTTTGAACATTTACTAAATATAAGATGATACAGAAACTCGCAAATTAAAATGCTTATAATTGCAATTCTTCTCCCCCCTAACTTTATGTGGAATAAATATATTTAAACTAACTGAACATTGGTATAAAATGAGATAAGTCTACAGATGCCATAACAACACAACTAACATAATTCTTGTAGAAGATGAGTCAAGGCAGCCTTTTCCAAATTCTCCAGATGTTTTGTACTGTAGCTCTCACCAGTCTGAAGCTGTGTCTAAATAATGGATGTTCAACACAACTGGAGGGCACTAGGTTGGGATGGCTGCCTTTGGGAAATACAGACAACCATACAGAAAAATGTGCACCAATCAAAAACATGTTTTTCATAGAATGTAAGAATGTAAAATTGGAAAGAATGGGTCTTTCTTCTGAATAGGAGGCATAGGATTTTGGTATTAAGAAAGATCATCTGCATCTCTTTTGACTCTACATCAGTGTTTCTCAACTTTGGCAACATAAAAGATGTCTGGACTTCAACTCCCAGAATTCCCCAGCCAGCATAGAGAATTCTGGGAGATGAAGTCCACACAACATAAAGTTCACAAGATTGAGGAACACTGCTCTAGACTGCATCAGAGCATTTTGTTAATCATGGCTAATGTGATATGACAGCCTATCAAAAGAACAAGAAAAGCGTCATCCCAAGTGAGTGGGGTTTCCTGCACATTATTCCACACTCCAGCCCTGATCATGAATGGGTGCTGATGCCTCATGGGAATGGGGCCCTGTTTCATCGCTTTCTTGAGGGATTTGCTTACATTTGGATGTGGAAGAGAGAACCCTCTGCCATCCACCTGTTCCCAATCTCCAGAGATTGAAGACTGCGAGATAGAAAATTTTGCCTCCACCACCTCTCTCCCTTTTCTTTTTCCTTTACTCCTGCCTTGCCCCCCCCCACTGCCACGACTGCGCTCCACCCCAATCCCAGCTTCTTCCTGTCTCAGCTTGGTTCAGTACTTTTGAAAGATTAATGACTCTGAGCTGCTTACTCAGCCTTCTCTTGGGATGCAGCCGCAACTTGCAAGGAAGTCTTGCGTCCTGCCCAAGCTTCTCTTCTCTTCTCTTCTCTTCTCTTCTCTTCTCTTCTCTTCTCTTCTCTTCTCTTCTCTTCTCTTCTCTTCTCTTCTCTTCTCTTCTCTTCTCTTCTCTTCTCTTCTCCTCTCTTCTCCTCTCCCCTCCCCTCCCCTCCCCTCCCCTCTCCTCTCTCTTCAACTTCATCTTTTCAGCAGATCCTAATCCAGACCGCTATCTAAATAAAGTTGTCACTTCTATTTGCTATATTAGTTTTTCTTCTTTCCAACAGCTCTTACTTTCTGCTTTCCCCTTCTCTTTTCTTTCTCTTCTTTTGGTATCCTTTCCGTACCCAGAATTTCTTGCTCCACTTTTGGAACCTCAGTTTTTGTACTAACAACCCTCCCTCCCCATTCGCTGCCTTTCGTTTCCCCATCCATGGTCCACTCCCCTATAATCTCTTCTATCCGCCCGTCCCCCCTCCCCCTCCCGACTCTCAGCTCGCACAGGTCGCGATTCCCTTAATCTCAAGCCGGGCGCTGTAGCGCACTCTCGCGTCGCTCTCCGTGGTGCTGAAACCCCAACCTTGGGCGGCGTCCGGGTTTTCGGGACAGGGAAAGTTCGCGCCGACGGTCTGAGCCAGCCCTGGCGCTCTGAGCCGCCGCCTCCGCAGATCCCTTGCCAGTGGTTAGGTGCCTGCGGAAGCGCGGGGAGAGAGTGGGACCCTCCGCAGCGTCCCACGCAGGGCGCGGGCACTAGTGCGCGGAGGCAGAGCTGCCCCCATGACGCTTCAGGCCGTGTTGGTGGATCGGGCAGGGCGACAGGCGGCAGCGCCGTTGATGGTCGCATCCCCACGCACCGCTCCTCAAGTTGAGAGATCTCGAGGGTCCTAGAGAAAACCCAGAGATCGGTGGAGAGAAGGGGAGGAAGAAGAGCTAGGAAGGAAAGAGTAGGGAAGAAAAGAACGAGAATCGAGGGAAGAGGGAAAGAAGCCCACGAAACGAGAAAAATAAAGGCATCGGGCGAGAGGAACGGGTTGAGATCGCTGTGCAACCCCGTCTCTCCCCAAGAAGCCTTCCTGATGTTGTGGCGGAGTCTGTAACTGTTCACCTCCGTGTCTCCAAAGGTGACACTGGGAAAGGAGAGGGGCAGGGGCGTCCCAGCGCTTCTTACTTTTACCAAGGAAGCAAAACATCATGGAGTTTCGAAAAGAAGAGTTTAAGAAGTTGACTGGAAGGACCTTGGGGCAGATAAACAGGTAAGAATTTGACACTGCCTGCTTGCTTTCCTTTCTCTCTTTGAAACTGCAAACAGATTTGTGTGTGTGTGTGTGGGGGGGTGTTATAACAAAGTTTATTGCCATCTAGCCAAAAGAGAAATAACGGGGTTTGAATCGTAAACTGTAACTATTTAAAACAGTACATGTAAATGCTCTATGTTTTCATTGAATTGTAGGGTAAACTGGAATTGAAAATGGGGGGGGGGTTGCAAGATGTTATAACTGTCATAGGCAATGCCCACACTTTACAGATACTTGTATTCTCAATTACTCACTTATAGCTTATACACATTTTCCAGCTCTGAGGTTGCACTTAAACAGATACACATGCACACAGCAAGGTCTTTAGAGCAATGCCATCCCATTCACTGTTGATGCTGTATTTCTTGTATGTTCTCACAATAATCACCAAGTTTGCCTCATCCTAACACTTCAGATCTGAAAAATACAGTATCTTGTTCCCAGAACTTTTTCCCAGTACACAGTCTGTGGAGTGGGAAGGATGGAGGTTGAATTCAGGTCAGTTCCCTACCTCACTAGGGTGTTGTGTGCAAGTCAAATGGGGATTGTGGAAATTATATATGATCTCCTGATTTAATTAGGTGGAATTAAAATATACAAACCATATATAATTGCATACTTATCTGAGTGCTCAGCTATTGGAGGTCAACCATGATTAACTAGCATTTTCACACAGCATAATATATATTTTCTAGTAGCTTTTCATGCATGCACCAAAGACCACAAACTGCTTTCCTCTCTTTCCATTTTTACTTTATTTTTTTTATGTGCGCCCCGGCTTAGAGAATCCACTTTCTATCTAAGTTTTTTAAAAAAAAATAAATCTCTCCTTTGCTCTATAGCCAGATGGAATCTCTTGGCTACAAACCTGAATGCTTCAATTTATTTTGTATCACTGTGTTTGCATGCTTCAGATATATAGGGAAATCATTTTTCTAGTTCTACAAATCACATTTTAACTCTTTCATATCTCCCCTTGCTCCTATCTCCAGTATTTTAGCATTTACCAAACACTATATATTTGGTCACCATAATGTGATGATGAGAGAAGTAACCATGATTGAAAAGAACAAGAAAGAGAAATGTTACTATTTTTAACCTTCATCTATCCATTTCTCCACCACACCCCATCACCCCGTACAATAATGTTTCCACCACTTAGCATTACTATTTCTGCTACCACCACCTTAATACATCCATAGATTTCCCATTATACCTAAATCTTTTTCTGGGCTGAATATTATATTTTCATTTATTTCATTACATTTGCTCAGCCTTGTATCAGTCCAGAGAATAATTTTGCTAGTAGAGGATGGGTTTTAGAATAGCAAGGGGTGATATGAGCTTGTCAAATTCATCTTAGTTTCTTCAATTTACAGGACAAGGAATTTGAAATGTTGTCAATTCCTGAACTGAAAGATAATGCACAAGAAATCAAATCGGGAAAGGAATGTTTGACTATTAAGCACCCTGAGATCAAATTCTCAACAATCTAAGTCTTGAGAAAAAAGAGGTTTTGGATAGTCACGATTCAAAATGGCCCAATTCCCATTAAGGCAAACCCAACGTAAGATGATATATATTCCTCTAGGAATGGCTCATCAGCTATCATCCAAATCTCCCCACATCCACTCCACTTCCTTCCAAGCAAGGCTTTCTAAAGTACTAGGAGATCAAACAAGGCTCCGGTCGATGCAGCTGAGAAGATCATTGCTATTTAAAAATAAACAAAGCCAAACAAAGAAAAACTAAAATAAAATCCCAGCCCACCATAAAGATACAGAGGGAGGAGTCTGACTGCCACAGCAAAATTGCTTTACGTAATTGGCATGGATTCCAGTTTGAAATATGCACCGTCATAGTGGAACATAAAATATTCACCAGAGTTATAAGTGGCTAGAGAGCGCTCGCTCTGTCTCTCTCTCTCCCTCCTATTTCTATAAGTATATTTAAACTCACAAGGACGTATACTTCTTCCATAACTCTTCTGACTAAAATGGATAGTTGTGCAGACACCAAAATATCCCTCCCGCAAATATGGTTCCCTGGGGACAACATGGAGATTTGTAAGGCATCTCTATGAATGCATAAGAATTTGGAGTACCCAGTTCAATGAAATTAATCAGGCTCACCCTCAGCATATAGAATAACCTTTGCTGTAAAAAAAAAAAAGACAAGAAATCAAAGCCAAATTTCTAAGCTAAATTTGAAAAATAAGAGATAGAACTTTGGAATGCCAGGCAAAAATTAAATAAGGCAGGTAGAGGAATGGAACATTTCCTAGTAGCAGAAACAGATTAAATTATAGAAGAGATATGCAAATGTGCTTTTTTTACATAATTTATTCAGGTGCAGAATCTGTTTTTCTTCAGACTGAATTTGGATTTTCCCAGGATGGTACCAAGTCCTGAATACATGCATCTGTGCATATCATCTCTTTATAAACAACTTTTGAACTTCAGGACCGATCAATGAGCTACTACTTAAAAAAAAAAGCAGGGCATAGGGTGGAGCCCAGAGTCCGCACAAGATGTGTGTCATTCTGACTCAGCAACAGCTGCGACAAAGACAGTGTGGAGCATCCAAAGGAATGATGGGGACCCAATCCCAAAAGAATTTTTGCACCTTTGCTTAAAACTGGGGAGTGGGGATGGAGGGATGACAGTAAATTCCTCATCAATATTCAAGAGTATGCCAGCTTTCAGGCCAAGCATGGTCATAAATTCCAATATTAAAACCTGTATTCAGATACTTACTTACAGCAGCACTAACAGACATAATAGAGCTAGATAAGTAATTTTACCGAAAACAAGATAGAAGACACCAATGTGCTGAAACCATGCAGTTTTACCTGTGTATTTGAGAATCACCGGTTCTCACCTCACAGCTTCAGCCCTTACAAATTGGGAAAGAATTTTGAAAGTCAGTTCCACTAAGGCAATGATGGCAAACCTTTTAGAGACCGAGTGCCCAAAAACTGGCCCCGTCCCCTGCCCCGCCCCTGCCCCGCCTGCCCGCAGGGCCACTCACTGCCTCCAGGGCCCACCACAGATTGCCCAGGCAGCCCAGCATTGCCATGGCAGTCACACCCTCTGCCAGTGCCCTGCAGCATCAACTGTGCGCGATGGGGCATGAGGGCAGAGTCTTGTCTACGCTGCCTGGCTGCCATGTTTTTGGCTGCGCTGCTCCATGTGAGCCACGCTCGGGGGCGACTCTCCTCCAGGGAGGCTGCTGGTGAGGAGGGGATCATGGGGGGAGGCAAGACTGGGGCAACGGCACGTGTGCCCACAGAGAGGGCTCCGAGTGCACCTCTGGCATGGTGCCATAGGTTCGCCACCACTGCACTAAGGTCTCCAGAAGGAGAAATTAGATGATGTAGCAGCTGAAACTTGTTGAAGAAAAAATGTAGGATCTTCCCATACTAGCAGTCACTATATATTTTAAGAAGTTTGTCAGAATGAGGCTATGTAGTTACAAGTCTATGTTTTCTATCTTGGAAATGTCCAGATGTGTGGACTTCAGTTCCCAGAATTCCTCAACTAGCACAACCTTCATTGGAGATGTTGGGAATTAAAGTTTACTCTTTGGAAGAGGCTAAAGTTAGATACTAACAAAAAGTGCAGAAGACTGGGTTTTGGGATGGGGAAATATGAGAATGGTAGCTACAAATTTCTGCTAGGAAGAGCTGTGAAAGACAGGAGCAAGCTGCGCCCATAAAACATACTTGGCCAGAGGTGACTCAACCACACTTATAATAAAACATGGCAAAATAAACCATTTTCCTCAGTTTTACAGGTAATGTAACAAAGCAGCAAGTGGCTACTTGACGCAGCACTCTTAGTTAAAATGGGGATGGGTAGATTGTCATTTGGAATATTGTAGGTCAGGGTTTTTCAACCAGTGGTATGGGTACCACCTGTGGTACATTGGCACCTGGTAGGTGGTACGCAACAATCCTAGAAAAGTGGTAGCGGGGGAGGGGAATGAGCTGAAGCAGTGACAACACCGCACAAGCCTGAGTGAGAGAGGCTGGAGCTGCAGGGCTGTCAGGGCTCAGTGGAAGCACCAGGATCAGTGCTGCTATCCAGCTGATTGGCGCTTCTTTGGAGCTGTCAGGGCTCAGCGGAAGCGCTAGGATCAGCGCCAGGCTCCAGCTGGAGCATTCAGCTGGAATGTTGCAGCATCTCCAGGGTCTTGTGATTTACATTCAGATGCTTGGCAACTGATTCATATTTATGACGGTCGCAGTGTCCCAGGGTCATGTGAAGTGACCAAAACCTGCTGCAACCACCCAGCATATGGGAAAGAATAAAAACAAACACCCCCCACCCCCGCTGCCAATCCTCAACAGAAATGTCACAACAATGAAAAACTCAGACAGGAGGAAGAGCGCCGCCAGGCGGGCAGACAGGTGTCTTGCTTGGCTGTGGCTTGGGGGGCACTTTTTTCAGTGCCATTGTAACTTCAAACAATCACTAAGCGAACTGTTGTAAGTCGAGGACTACCTGTACTTTATCACTTTTTTCCTTTTTTTTTTAGTCATCAAGTTTTTGACACCTTGCTAAGCAACGTGGTACTCGAATGTTGCCATATCCTAAAAGTGGTACAATGGGTGAAAAGGCTGAAAAGCCTTGTTGTAGGTCACCCAGTTACGTGTTAGCATTTTGTGTGAACTAGACATGCTAAGCCATAAGGTTTAGCTCTCTGGGCCTAACTAGCATGTTATACAAACAGAGCAATTGCATTTTTTTTAGAACAAGTTTTATTAGTTTGTTTAACTCTTACAACAAAGTGATTGAGACACACCGTGGTGCTGGGGGAATCAAACATCCAACAACAAAACCACATAAAATAACCCAAGTAAATACATTAAATATTCCCTCTCTATTACCCTCAAACAATATAGCATATTTAAAACAATCCATTTCTACATTAAATTTCTATAAATCCTAATCCTGTTTTTAAACTTCATTAATTTACAATTACCATAATCCACTTAAGCCTTAAATAAACATATTATCACTTCAGGTATCCCTTCCAAATGTATTCTAGTTCTTACTCTCCTAAACTTAATTTTATCACACATCTCTCTTGTTTCTTCATCCACTACTCAATTAGTCTATCCCTAAGAAAACAAAGTAATATCAAACCTTAAATCATTTCAGTCCATTAGGCAAAATTCAAATCTCATCCCAATAATTGTTATCTCTAAAAACACCCATATTATTACACAAAGCATCATCTTACTAATTTAGCATACTCAATTAATTGTTAAATCAATCCAAGTCACTATAAAACCTCTTCCATTTTCATTCATTCCATTACAAAATAGTTTTCATACAAATAAACCCATTATTCCCAAAAATTACATTCTTAATCTATTTAACATATATATTCTGGTAATCACAAATTTTACTTTCGCTTCTAACTCTAAATATTAAACCTTAAAAGAATCCATATTTCTACAGTGCCTTTTAATCCATTACATATAGTTTTAAATTTCTCTCTTCAGTCTTATTCTGGCTTTCTTTTTGTGCCAGGCCGGTTTCCATAACAAGGCTTCCATCTCAGCAAGTAGATCTCCCTTTGTCTCTTGTAATATCATTTGAGTAAATAGAAAACACCCCGTCCTCTGTATTGGGCGTCTGGCTCTTTTGTCATTAAACCCTTGTTGCTTCAAAAGTTCCAGTCTCAATCTTCGGTTCTTCTGATCCTTGAGAATATAGATGGAATGCTTGTAAGGTAAAATAGATTCCTTTTTAATCTCAGTTAGTACTTCTTCTAGTATGTTTTGATTTATAGCATAGTCAGATGAGGTCTGAAGATCAGTTTGAAGGTTTGGAGAATTTGGAGGAAGGCTTCTGGCTCTAATTTCTGTACTAATCTCTTTGATTTTAGTACATACTTCTTCAGTGGCTTCATAAATTTTTTCCAATATAAGTTTACAGTTTAGTTGTAAGTAAGGTTTCTCCATTTTAATAGTAATTGAAGAGAGTCCCTTTTATCTTTTAGTGGAGGCTATATATAAACAATATCCACCCCCACAATTTTCCACAGCTGGATCAGCTTATCTTTTCTCTTCAAGAAGTTTGAAGGTCAAGCCCACCTCATCTCCAAGGAAAAACAGACAATTGCAATATTAACTTTTCACCACAAGATGTCCCCAGTGGGTTACAAAATCTTTCCCAGACACCATTTTTTCCTTTTCTCTCTCTTTTAAAAGAAAAGGTGGAGAAAGAGATAATCTTCCAGTATAAAGTACAATTGGTGGGCCACTGTGTGACACAGAATGCTGGACTCGATGGGCTTTGGCCTGATTCAGCATGGCTCTTCTTATGTTCTTATGTTCTTATATATATTCTTTTTTTCTGTACCCCAAAGTAAATGAAAATAAAATCTAGTCATTAAAGTTACTTGATCTGTCCTTTTGTTCAAACACCTTTCTTCCCACTCATACAAACACTGCTCTTTCAAAGCAGGGAATTAATTCCAACAAAGCTTTTACAGGTAAAAAATAAAATAGGGTGAAGAGAGGAGAAGGAGAGGTCTCACCCAGATCATCTGCGGTGGGTCTTTCACGCTTAGATGTACCTGTGACTTTTGGTGCAGCTAAGGAATCGGCCATCTTGCAAGATGATCTTTGCTCCATCGGCCCTAAGGAGTTAGCTGGAACTGTGGAAGAAGCTGCTGCCCTCCTGCAGTCACCAGCAAGCCTCCTCCTCAGTGATCGCCCCTCCAGGGCGACTCTCGACCCACCAGGGGGTCTACCAGGGAAGAAAACACAGCTGGTGAAGAGACGAGTCTCTTCAAACGGCCAGAGTCGCCACGAACCGGAACCATGTGAAGAAATCCAATGGCTCCCTAGGACACACCATCTACCAGAAGAAAACACACACAAACCGCTATCTGCACGCATGCTCACACCACCACCCAGCACAGATCAACTCCGTAGCCAAGACACTCATCTCCAGAACCAAATGCCTAGCTGACGAACAACACCTAAAAACCGAACTACACACTCTCACTAATGTACTAACATCCAACGGATTCCCAAGAAATAAGATTTCCAACTTAATCCAAAAAGAAACTCCCACTAAAATCCATGACAGAGAACAAGAAAACGGCAAAGCCCTCCTCCCATACATAAAAGGCACCACAGACAAGATCAGCAAAGTCCTGCACAAATATAACGTCAAAACAGCATTCTGCACAAACAGAAAAATATCCACCATCCTAAGAAACCCTAAAGACAAAATTGAGTTAGAAAATCAAGGAGTATATGAAATCCCATGTACTGCTTGCCCCACTACATACATTGGACAAACCAACAGAAGGATAAATGCACGCATTGAAGAACACAAAAACTCAGTCAAAAGAGAGGAACCAACTTCTTCCCTGGTCCAACACCTTAAAGCCACAGGACATGAAATTGATTTCAAAAAGACCAGAACAATTGCCAAAACTGAACATTTTAATAACAGAATAATCAGAGAAGCCATCGAGATAGAAAAACGCCCCCACAGCATGAACAAACGAGATGATACCTCCCGCCTACCAGCCATTTGGAAACCCGCCCTTATTGACAAACGTATTCCTAACTCAAAGATTGACACCAGAAACACACAGGATGCCACCTCCACACATCCACGCAAAAAGCAAACCCAAACCCACACCAATGATGAGGCAAGACCACAGACCAGGAGCCAGACCAGAGCTGCAACATTGGCCACTTTGAACCTCTCCAGCACAACAAAGCCCCCACCCAAACAGAACACTCCCCCAGCCAATCAGAACACAGCCAACCCCCCAGCCAATCAGAGCACAGCCAAGCCCCTAACCAATCAGAACATAGCCAAGCTCCCAGCCAATCAGTTCAAACCCCCACTGGCAGTTAAAAGGAAAAAACAGCTTAGACCACACATTGCTCCTAGAAGCAGAAGCCAAAAGCACCAGCCTGAAGATGATGAATGAGATTTCATCGAAACGTTGCCAAGACACTTCAAATTCTACGCGGGAGAAAACCCGAAGAACCAAAGACCTACATATAGGTTAAAGCATCTGCTTAGCATGCAGACTGCCCAGGTTCGAATCCCGGAAGGGTGAGTTCTGACTGAAGAGAGTTAAGAAACTCGAAATGGCTATATCAGAAATCCCTTATTTCTTTGTCAACAATTTTAAACAACATATATATATTTGTGCTTGCAGGATGGCTCTGGGTTGAGCTGAAACAAGCAAAAGGAAAGAATGATTCCTTCCTCCCATATTTGGGTTTACAGGGTGCAATCTAAAAAATAAACACTTGACACATATCCTTACTCCCTGACTACTGACAAAGCGGGAGAGAACTTGTGGCTCAATAGGTTAAAGCATCTGCTTAGCATGCAGACTGCCCAGGTTCGAATCCCGGAAGGGTGAGTTCTGACTGAAGAGAGTTAAGAAACTCGAAATGGCTATATCAGAAATCCCTTATTTCTTTGTCAACAATTTTAAACAACATATATATATTTGTGCTTGCAGGATGGCTCTGGGTTGAGCTGAAACAAGCAAAAGGAAAGAATGATTCCTTCCTCCCATATTTGGGTTTACAGGGTGCAATCTAATATGTAGGTCTTTGGTTCTTCGGCTTTTCTCCCGCGTAGAATTTGAAGCCTCCTTATCAGTACTAGAGAAAACAACATATCTCTTTTAGTCTTGATCAAATAAATCAATCTCATATTCTTTTCCTTTATGTTTAACAATCTTAATCCTTAATCCTCTCAAATAAAGTCATGGAACTTCATTTATTATGACTTCCTTTTTTTTCCCTTCTCACAAAATTCTTTGCAATTTTAACAGGTCTCTTTTGTAAATCCAATATAAGAAAATTATCCAAATCACTCATTTGGTTTGGTAAAATATTAACTAGTTTCATTTATGTATCCAGTGCAGCAGCTCCTTCCACATCATTCTCATGGATTGTAACCAAGATTTAAGCACAAATAAAATCATTTTATAACAGAAGGCCACTCCTTTCATCAAAATCTTTTCTAATTCTCCTCAAAGCATCACAATTTCATATTCTATATTCTACAATCATTTCTGTTAGAGTTGGTGTGATATAGAAAGTAAGGCATTGGATCCAGTGGGTGACTGGGAGCCAGTCACTTTCTTTCTTAATTTACAGTGTGGTTGTTATGGGGAAAAATGGATCTAGGTACTGTGAACTATGCATTTAGATATAAGACATACCAAACAAAAGTACTAATGCTATTAAATGTGAGAGCCGGTCTGGTGCAATGGCTAAAGCATGAGGCCAGAAACTGGGAGATGGTGAATTCTAGTCCCACCTTAGGCACATAGTCAGCTGGGTGATCTTGGGCCAGCTCCCCCCCCAGCTCTAGGAAGAAAGCAATGGAAAGCCATTTCTGAAATCTTGCCAGGAAAACTACAGGGCCTAATCCATGCAGTCACCAGGAATCAACACTAATTTGAAGGCATGTGTGTGCATGCACACACATACAAGGAATAAATAATAAGCTCTGAACCACATTTTAGCATTTTAAAACCAGCACTCCCTGAAGTAGTAAGCACACAAAACTGTAACACCTAAAATAGATTTAACCATGTTTAAGGGAAAAAGGAAAACATTCTGGTCCTACATTTATGTATGATACTGACCCCATATATTATGTGAAGCTTTCAGGTATCCATTGCTCTCCTAAAGGATCCTGGGAAACAGAGGTTAGTTAGGGATCTGAAAAATCTTTACTATCATTTGTTCCCTGTGATTCTCTGCCCTTCTTGCCTTTCATTAATGCAGACTGCAGACCTGGCTCAGACACACAAAGCTTCAAAGTGATTTCAATCATTAGTAAATATATTTCTGAGCTTTCAGCAGTTGGAACAAAAGGTTTGGTGGTATAGCTGTCCTCTGCCAAATACGATTTCGGACTGGTGCTTGTAGCATTTTGTATACACGAGCAGAGAATAAGACAGCTGGCCCCAGTGCTAATCCCCTGTCTAGCATCCGGCATAAAATCTTTTCATAGATGTTGTTTGGCTTTCCTGCCCCCAATAGCCTAACCCTTATATAATGTGTCCCTGGATGTGTGCGTTTTGGATGTCTGTGTGTGAGATTGACGGACGGTGTATTTAGAGATACACTAAAATTTGGCAATATTGGATCTGGACATGGGGGCAGGAAATGGATTTGAAAAGTAAATCCTCAGAAGGGGAAAATAAGTAGGAATTCATCCTGTCTGGTTCTAATACAAAAGAAATATTATTATGTGGGGAAGTTATGTGTTTTCAGCTATGCAGGGCCATGCAGTTAAGAATTAATGGACTTTCAGTATGACATTAAGCAAAGTTGACCTTAGAAGTGGTGGTAGCCCCTATTTCTCACTGCATTTGATTGTGATAATCGCTTATCAAAAAGTGGAAAATGGTTTTTCCTCTGTGGCTTACTGAAATTTAATGAGGGATCAAGGCATTTGCCTGTGTGACAAGGTGAGTTTGCAATCCTATGATTCACAAAATGGGCCTATTGTATTGTGTGGTGTATGTTTTGTTTGTTTGTTTCCTATTATGGCTCAGGAATTCTGGGAGTTGAAGTCTATGAGTCATAAAAGAGCCAAGGTTGCCTACTGGTCTTGGTGATACAGTGATTAAGGCAGAGGACAACCGCACTGAGCTTCTATTCTGGGGTGGAAAGGTTGGAGTAACCTCTTTATACATTCAGACAAGAATCTCAAAGGTGCTTTTTCAAGAGACAATTGGACTTACTTGTTTTTCTTTGAAGGCATTTGGCTTCTCATCCAAGAAGCTGAAGAAACTTCCTGAATGAAAAGCGAAACGCCTTCAAAAAACAAGGAAGTCCAGTTGCCTCTTGAAAAAGCACCTTTGAGATTCTTGTCTGAATGATCCCACAAGTATAAAGAGGTTACTCCAACCTCTTTATACTTGTGGGACAACCATGACATGGATGACATTCAGAGAAGAAGCACAACCAGGAGTACTTGCTCTATCTTTATTGTAAGGGCTACATTAACAGAATCTTGCAAGGCTGAAAGTATTTCTCCCTGTGGCCTCCCTGGTTGTGTGGACAGAGACATCTGTATCTGCCAGTTGTCCCATCTGCAGCTCTTCTTCCTGTCTCCCAAGGCCATTCCCACATACCGTTACACACCCTGACCTTC
The DNA here is from genome assembly GCA_034064705.1 of Bothrops alternatus. Lineage (NCBI taxonomy): Eukaryota > Metazoa > Chordata > Lepidosauria > Squamata > Viperidae > Bothrops > Bothrops alternatus. The sequence goes on along the minus strand of JARGCV010000126.1, from coordinate 2,763,086 downwards.
AGAGACATGGTTGAATAATCGAATAATCAGTTGCACTGCCACAGTTTTGGTTTTTCTTTTGATCTGTAGTGGCTCAACTGGTTGCATAAACAGCCCCTTTGGGTAGTTTATGATTGAACATATCATGCAAATCCAGAAACCAGTTTGAATTAAACTTTCAAGATGTGATGAATTCAGGCATTAAGGAGTAAACACTAGGGTTGTGCATATTTCTTAAGAAAGAATGTTCCAAATTTCACACATGTAAAGCAGCTCTGTTTATTTCAGCAGTTCCTTTTTTATATTAATGGAAAAAAGGATGACTGCTTTAAGAGTTGTAATAACTTTTTTTTTAACTTGCACGGAATAAAAAAAAACTTCCAAGGCATTTGTTGTTCTTTGATCGCTTGACAAACCTATTAATTGTTATAGACAAGGTAGCAATGCCATGAATTAGAAAGAAAAAAAACCCCATTATTTTACTCCCAAACTGTAGCAAAATTTAGAAATAAACACAATCTCCTCCTAATAAGCAGAATTAGTATGGTGAATGATTGGGAATAATTACTGAGAACAAATGTCACATCACCTAGATTTTTTAATAATAGTTAATCCTAAATTAATTGGTGCTTAATGTAAAAGATAAATTTAAATTTATCTTAGATAAATGGAAACACAATTTCCTTTCCTCAGAATTGTATTGTTCCAATATATACTGCAGTTTACTCTATTTTCAGTATCTTATTCTATCTGTCTATACCTATCTATCTATCTATCTATCTATCTATCTATCTATCTATCTATCTATCTATCTATCTATTTATCTAATCTATCTATATCTATCTACCTATCTAAACTGATGTATCTTTTATTAATCTTGATTATTTTGATTTATTTCCTTGATGTTTGTTTGTTTATTCTGTTATCTAAAATGATGTCCTGAATAAGAAGGATGGTTTTATTTAATTTAAAAGTACAAAAGGAAAAAAGGAAAGGAACTGGATAAAGACTGGATTTGCACAAATAGGCTAAGCCATAATCTGGTTTATTGGGTTTCAGCTTAGGATGTCCTGTGAGACAAGTCATTGTAGTACATAACTACACATTTTATTCCCCTATGTCTCTCTGTGTGCTCTTTGTATCTTTCAACTTCATTCAATCATAAAGTCAAGTGCAGTGTTTTAATATTAGCACATCCCATTCCTAAAGGTGCACGCGCACACGCACACACATACACACAAAACTAAATCATATTGCCCATCTGTTGATGCCACCCACAAACAAAGGCTTTGTTTGTTTCTGTTCATGAGCTTTTATTTGAAGTGACATGTCATTGGCTCCTCGCCAATCTTCCCTTGCTTCATTTCACATGCAGAGGAACTCTTGAAAGAATTGTCAGTGGATTCTTGTTGCAGATCAGCTCCTGTCTAATCAACAGTTGCTTAATAGCTGAGCTTTCAAGGCTAGCTTGTTGACGAGGCTTTTGCAAAGATTGGCTGTGGGAACTGTGAGGTTCATTCTTATCTTACTCAACTTATTGTGGTAGTCTTGCAGAAGAGTCTTGGCAAAAAGTATTGATCTGCTGTGAAACTTAGCTTTTGCGAATCTTAATAAGTATTATGTCAATTCAGAAATCTCAAGGAAGAAAGACCCCATGAGTTGAATCCACAATTAGTTTTTAGTTCTCAGTTCTCAGATTCATTGAAATCTTTCTGCACATCTTCAGCTATGATTAAGCTGGATTCAACCCAACCTCAACATATCACGGAATAGGGCTTACGAGTGTCTTCACTAATTTGGTACAACTGATTTCAACTAGTTTGTTCTATGACTGGGTTCAGATTTCATGCTAAATTTTCCTGTAAAAGCTACAAGTAGAAGGATTGATGAAGCATCAAGAAACAAGGAAACTACTTAATAAGATTCAGTGGGATGTGGGTGGTGCATCCATGCTGGCTGTTTTTGGTTTCTCAGTAGTGTTTGATACCTTTATCATGTTATACTTCTGATCTGACTTCGGGGCTTGGGAGTGGCATTGTGTTGCCCTGATTTTTTTTCTTTCCTCTGTTCTGGCTCCAGTTGGGTGTTGATTTAGAGCAGTGGTTCTCAACCTTTTTCAGGCTGCGACCCCGACCTGCGCCAGGCATGCGCGGCGCGACCGCGGCCTGCACCGCACATGTGCGGCGTGACGGCCCGCATCGTGCATGCACGGTGCTACCCCGTGCATGCGCGGTGCTGCCCCCTGCGCTGGCCAAGGCGTAGGCTGCCGCCCGTTCGGGGCAGCGGCAGGCAGGCCCAGGTGCTCAGGTGCTCCTGGGCGGCTGCAGCGGCGACGATGAAGGGCGACCACGGGCTGGGCCACCAGCTGGCCCAGCCCAAGGGAGGTAAGACACCCGCCGGGCCCCACGCGTGCCAAAAACCCTCCCTGCGCCCACCGCTGCCCCGCTAGCCTTGCCTTCGCCACCGCCCATTTGGGGCGGTGGCAGGCAGGCCCAGGCGCTCCTGGGCAGCCACGGCAGCGACAGTGCAGGGCGACCACGGGCTGGGCCACCAGCTGGCCCAGCCCAAGGGAGGTAAGCCACCCGCCGGGCCCCACGCGCGCCAAAAAACCTCCCTGCGCCCACTGGCCTCCCACCTCCCACCCCTGGCCCTCTTTTACTTACAGTTTTAGTAGTTTTCAGCAGGGAGGGGTGAAAACTTCCGGAGAGCTCGCTTTCGCTGCAGACAACTTGCAGCACTGTTTGCAGACTGGGACTTTTGGCGGGCTCAGCAGGGCGGAGACAGCCTGGACAATTCCTATTGGCTTTTGAAAGCCAATAGAATTAGACTCTACTCAAGAGAGTCTATTCTATTGGCTTTCAAAAGCCAATAGAATAAGAGGGAGTAGCACAGCTAAGGAAAAGGGGAAAAAATGGCGTAGCACAGCTAAGGAAAAGGGGGGGAAATGGCGGACTGCGTTGTTTGGCGACCCCCGTGAAATGGTCGTTCGATCCCAGGTTGAGAACCGCTGATTTAGAGGAAGGGAGGCCTAGTCCACAGCTCCTGCTTTGTGGAGTGCTTCACAAGGCTTGACAAGTTCCCCACTCCTGTTTAACTTCTATATCAAGCCAATGATGAAGATGTTATCCATTCAGTCAAGTCTGACTCTGGATGATTCTATGGGCTAGGTCTCTCCACATCTTCCAATCTTACATGACTTTTTTGAGTTTTCTTATGCTCTGCCTGGTGTCAGCTTTGATAGTGTCCAGCCATCTTGTCGATGGCCCGGTTTCCTTTTACTGCTAACTCTTCCAAACATAATTGTTTTCTCCAGTGAATTCCCCACATGACATGGCCAAAGTGAGATGCAATTTCATTTTCACAACTCCACTTTGGGCTGATCACCATGATGCCACAGAGGCTCTGTGTGTGGAAACTGTGGGGATTTGGCTAGGGAAGAACAGGCCTCAACCCAACTAAAGCAAGACCTAGGGTCTTTGAGTTTTAGGGCCCCTGGTTCTGATGACAGTCTATCTCTTTTTCTGGTTGGGGCTACAGTTTTGTTCGGAAAACTGGTGCCCAACATGGGATCTCTCATTCAAGAAGGAAAGCCAGGAAGCTTTTTACACAACTTTGTGTTGTTTGCCAAGTCTGACTTTCCCTGACTGAGAGGCTCTCCTTATAGCCATGCATGCTTTAGTCATCTCCCATGTAGACTATTGCCATGCAGTCTATAAGGAGCTGCCCTGAAGAGCATCCAAAAGCTGCGGCCAGTTCAAATAACAGTGACACAGACAGCTGAAAGCGCTCCTTGGGATGTTCACATTACAACTCTGCACTGGGAGGATCAGTACAGGTAGTCCTTAATTTATAACCATTTCTTTAGCAATTGTTCCAAGTTATGGCACTGAAAAAAGTGATTTACTACTGGTCCTTGCACTTACAACCATCACAACATCCCCACAGTCACATGATCAAAATTCCGGCACTTCACAACTGGCATGTATGACGAATGCAGCATCCCAGGGTCATGTGATTGCCATTTGCAACCTTCCCAGCCATCTTCCAATAAGCAAAGTTAATGGAAGCTGGATTCATTTGACAACCATGCAGAAAAGGTCATAAAATTAGGCATGACTCACTTAACGACTGCCTTTTTACAGTGCAGATTCTGGTCCCAATTTTGGTCATAAGTCAAGGACTACCTGTATGTTTCTAGGTGCAATTAAAGATGCTAGCGATCACCCACAAAGCTCTTTGTAGTATGGGGCTGGGTTATTTGTGGGACTGCCTCTCTCAAGCACCTCTCACTGTTCCATTATAACTAGCAGGAAAGTCATGATATGTTCCAATTAAGCATTGCCATTTTGTGGGACCCAGGAAACTAGCTTTTTCTGTCATTGCCCTTGCCCTTTGGAACATCATTCATCCAGAATGATCTGCCAGCCTTTTGCAAGGCCTTGAAAATATGGCTGTGTAGCCAGGTCGTGAGAATCAGATGGTCAAGTAAAATCCATGATATGGTTATGTGACTTCTTATTGGTTAGTTTGATCAACTTAACATTGTTGTGAGCTGTCTCAAGTTATTATCTGAGTTGGGTAGTCACATAAATTGAATTCTGTGAATTCAGCCATTGTGGTTTGTAACTGAGGATTTACTGCCTAACCCAACATTCCCAACCTATGGCCTGGGGAGCACTGATGGTCAGTGAAGATGACACCAATTGTCACTGTTGTGGGCACCTATATAGCTAAATCTATCTAAATCTCAACCTCTCTCTCTCTCTGCTCATAGCAGGGACAACTGATAGATGATAGATAGACAGACAGATAGACAAACAGTCAGATAGATAGATAGATAGATAGATAGATAGATAGATAGATAGATAGATAGATAGATAGATAGATAGATAGATAGATAGATAGATAGATAGATAGATAGATAGATAGATAGATAGATAGATAGATAGATAGATAGATAGATAATTATTCATTTATTTCATTAATTCATTCATCCAACCAACCAACCTACTATTACACCTTTTGGAATAAGCAATATTTTGCATAGTGCAGAAAAAGAGTAAGAAATAGCAAGCAACGTAAAAATATGTTAAAAGAGAAACTAAACTGAATTTATGTAATGATATTTGCTATATCTCTCTGTACCTTTATATCTTTGCAAACTATTTTTGTGGCTTCTGCCACAGCCAACACCTACTTGCCTTTTGACCTTAAAGGTCTCACCTCTTTCTTTTCGAGGACCTAATTAGCTTATTAAGCTATTTTTTTTATTTAATGTCAACATCTCAGAGACATCCTCCGGCACAGCCATACATGCCAAGAGTTCACAGGTGCCAGGCATATGCTACCAAGATATGCAGTGGGTAACCTGAGACGGCAGCAAAAAGATACAGAAAACATTTTTGTTACCATCTAATGCAGCGGTTCTCAACCTTTTTCAGGCTGAGACCCCACCTGCGCCGCGCATGCGCGGCGCGACGGCCCGAACCGTGCATGCGCAGCGCGACGAGCTGAACCGCACATGCGTGCCGTGCGCGCGACGGGCCGAACTGCGCATGCGCGGTGCGACGGGCTGAACCGCGCATGCGTGGCGCGCGCGCGACGGCCGAGGGGAAATGGGGAAAAAAATGGCGGACTGCGGTGGTTGGCGACCCCCGTGAAACAGTCATTCGACCCCAAATGGGGTTGCGACCCACAGGTTGAGAACCGCTGATCTAATGGTTATCCAGATTTTTACAATCAAGAGAGTAAGGAAGGTGATTTTGACAGAAATATGAGGAGATCATTGTTTAGGCAAAGGGTGTGGAAACATTTTTTTAGCCAGAAGAAACAAGATAACATTTCGAAGTGGTTCAAGCTGATGCCTCCTTAATTCATTGGGGTAAAACCGTGGTGGCGAACCTATGGAACAGGTGCCACAGATGGCATGCAGAGCCCTCTCTGTGGGCACGTGCGCCCTCACCCCAGTCCTAAGCCTTCAGCTGGGTTTTATAAAACCTTTTCGCTTTAGGCCTCCGCCACCATGTGCAAAAAAAAAAAAAGGTTCAATCAGTCAATTTCAATTTCTCGCGGGGAAAAAAAGATCTCGTAAAGTTGGAATTGATTGATTGAACTTTTTAGTCTGACCCAGTCTGCTATTATCACTGCAGCCACCCCCACCCAATTGACCACGCCCACCCAATGGGTCACACCCACCCAGCACCCGATGATACGTAAGTGGGGTTTGGGTTGCAGTTTGGGCACTCGGTCTTTAAAAGGTTCGCCATCACTGGGGTATAAGAATGGGGCGAGGAGAGGTGGAAGATAACTAGACTTGCAAGATTGTGTTATTAATAATTTCAGTAAAAGTAGTTGTAGCTTTTCTGCAAAATTGATTTCCTCACCTGGTCTACCTAGCAGGGCTGATAGGCCATGTTCAAAGAACATATTTTTTGGTATCAGAGGCGGAAAAATGCAGAAGTATAATTTCTCTAAAGAGACAGTAATATTTAGTAAACAAATAATCTTTTGCTACATTCTTTTACCTATTTTGATGGCTGCATTTTATAAAGAAAAAGAGTTCAGAATCCAACTGGTTTTCCCAAGGGACAATCAGATGTTCTGGGAATTGCCCAAACAAGCTATGAATATAATAAACTTTCCCAGCAGTCTGTAAATAAGGAAATTCCAGTTTAGTTATTTGTTGGTCTATACTCCCAAATTTCACTTAATCCTCTTTAAAGCCAAGAAGCTTTTAATCTTAGTATATTTTTCAAGAATTCATATTGCCTCTAAAAATATTTTTCTCAAGTTGCTTCATATGCAAAAACACACCTTTAAAATATTGTTATATTACTCTCTCTCTCTCTCTCTCTCTCTCTCTCTCTCTCTCTCTCTCTCTCTCTCTCTCTCTCTCTCTCTCTCTCTCTCTCTCTCTCACTCACTCACTCACACACACACACACACACACCAGGCGGTTGATTACTGTTCACATTCTTCACTGGGGAGGCTTCATCGTGCAATGAATTGATTCAGGCTGATCTAATTCAGTTCAATATAAGTGAGGGAATACCATTAAAAACCCAAGTCACGTTTCAATTAGAAGCATTTGGAAATTAAAAAAAGATCAAAACTCACTAGAAAGAAACCAGACAGAAGCCAAATATCTTTTCCTTGGGAGCGATAAGCACTTATTTCACACATAGGATAGATACTGTTCTCCAGTTGTAGATTCTTTGCAGCTTATTGTCATAGAAATAGCACTATAAAATCATAAACACATCCAATATAAGACTAAAATCTTAATATATAAAAATACAACAACCAGATTAACCCAACAGTCACAAAACCCCATCTTGGGTCTAAAGACTCTGCAGTATTCACCTTTTTTCAAAGGGTAAGGGTGTGTGTGGTAATCCTAGTCTTGCGAGGAAAGCTATTTGACCAAGATAGGTTAGCTACCAGGAAGATCTGCCTCTGAACCCCCAACTTCCTGGTTTCCCAAAGGAAGGGAATCAAAACACGTCCTTCTGAACATCTTTCAGGTCTGAGAAGGTGAGCTTCATTGATGAGCAAGAAGCAGGTCAATGCCAATTCAGTCCAATTGATTTAGTCAATCCAAGGATATTCAACCTTGGCAACTTGAAGACTTCAACTCCCAGAATTACCCATGCTGGCTGGACATCCCTGGGTCAGTCGGTCAATTGCTGTGTTCCCACAACTGCAACAAGATTTTAGCATGTTGTATGATCTCTATCACTGTGGTCTGTCAACCATGATTTAGTGTGAAGTGCAAATCCAATTTATGATAAATAAATCAAAACAGTGTAAATTGCAAAGCAAGTGCAAAATTGTAAGCTTCTTATATTCCTCCTCCTCCTCCTCCTCCTCCTCCTCTTCCTCCTCCTCCTCCTCCTCCTCCTCCTCCTCCTCCTCCTAGGACAGATCCGAACAAATCTCCAAATAATATATAAAAGATCTTCAATGATAGCTGAAGACGTGCCCTCACTAATCTATAAAAAGGGTCTGAAGAGTCATATTTCTTCATATTTCACTTACTGCAAGCTTGCAGGAGATTTGTCCCCACCTCTAAAGAATTTAGGAGAATTAAACACCTCATGGTTTAAAAAAAGAAATAAGGAAAAGTGGGGAGTGTTAGGTCCATGAAATATAGATGAAGAAGGAAGCATTTAGAATCAGAATGAGATGAATTATTCAACTAGGCCTGGAGCAAGTTTAAAAGGCATCCTGCAGTTCTTGGCTACCTCTGTTACCCAGCATGACAGGGAAGCCTGCAGGACAAAGCAGAGGAGCCTCAGGCACTCAGACAGGTCGGGCTGGCATTTCATGGGCTCCTTTTGCACAACATGCTTAGCAGTGGCTAATCGAGCCAGGGTTTTTTCCAATTAACCCAGGGGTAGGCCACCTTGGCTCTTTTATGACTCGTGGACTTCAACTCCCAGAATTCCTGAGCCAGCATGACTCAGCATGAAAACCTCTCCCTTTCCCCTCAGCTCAGGAATTCTGGGAGTTGAAGTCCACGAGTCATAAAAGAGCCAAGGTTGCCTACCCCTGAATTAACCCAATTTTCAGAACTCGAGTAAGGTACAGAATCATACCTCACATCATACAGATCCCACGCTATATGGTACACCAATATACTTTGTACTTTGGCTAGTTTGTGTATTTTTTTTCAAATATATTTTATTAATTTTATAATTTTAACAATAAATACATAAAATCCCAGAATAATAACCTATTAAAAAAAGAAAAAGAAAAAACCTAGATATACAACTCAACATAATACATCCTCTTCCATCTTTCAACATACATAAGTTTAAATACCTACACTTATAGGTGTTGCCCGGACAGCACCCCCTACACCACATCCACCCTCTTTCTTCCTCCCTATCTTCTCCTACTTCCCCCTTCCTCCATCTCTCTCCTTCCCTTTCTCTCCACTTCACCTCTTCTCCTCCAACCTTCCTACTTCCCTCTCCCCTCTCTTACTACCTCTCACCCCCTTCAGATGTAGTCCAGAGGTACCATCCGAGCAACTCCCCTCTCTCAGTAAGCATTTTTTATTATATGTTACAAATATTACAGTTGAGTATAAAACAATCTAACACCCTCCCCAACGTACCCCCCCAGCTTCCCAAAGTGAATACAGGGGGCTAGTCTGTGTATTATGAACACACAGCATTTTGGCTCCGATGCTACCTGCTGACTTGTCAAAACAAACTACAGACAGTCCTCAACTTACAACAGTTCATTCAGTGCTGAAGTTACAATGGCACTGAAAAAAGTGACTGCTGACCATTTTCCACACTTAGGACCATTGCAGCATCCCCATAGTCATGTGATTTACATTCGGATGCTTGACAACTGACTCATATTTACGATGGTTGCAGTGTCCCGAGGTCATGTACTCATCTTTTACGACCTTCTTACAAGCAAAGTCAATGGGGAAGCCGGATTCACTTAACCGTTTTACCAATTTAATTTAACTTAAAAGATTCTCTTAGTACCTGCAGCAAGAAAACTCGTAAAATGGGACAAAACCCACTTAACAAATGATTCACTTAGCAACAGAAATTTTGGGCTCAACTGTTGCCGTAAGTCGAGGACTACCTATATTCACAGCAACTCATATCATGGTAGGTTTTTTCAAACTGGTATCTTTTGACTCATCAAAAAACTTTAAAAGGTTAAAATTTGAATGGGAAATCACTAGGAAATCCTAAAATTGGGAAATAAAAAAACTTTCCAGTAGAAGATGATCACAAGGCACTTCCAAGTTTTCAAGATAATGAATGCATGGATGTATTCATTAGTTATCAGGAATTGAGCTTGACTTGAGGGAAATTTTACCTTTTGGCCTAAAATAATTATAAGAGCTTCAGTTGCAGGGGAGGGTGCTTTAATCTTGCTGCTGCTTAGAATCTTTTCTTCACCACATTTAATAATTAACAGATCAAATATACCTGCAGCAGGAAATTAAGGAGCAGACACAGGAAGTTTTGAATTATACAGGTCGAATGGAAGACACTTGAACAAAAACCTTAAGATAATTAGAATAGTATCCCAAAAGGGCTTTTTCAAATGGCAACTGGACTTCCTTTTTTTTTTTTTTTTAAAGACATTTTCCTTCTCATCCGAAAAGCTTCTTCAGTTCTGTCATCAGAACTGAAGAAGTTTCTTAGATACGAACCGAAACATCTTCAAGGAAAAACAAAAAGAGTCCAGTTGCCTTTTGAAAATGCACCTATAGGACAACCATGATCTGGATGACTGAGAATCTCCGTAGGCATTAGTATATTTCACACTACATGACAGGATATGTATTTTTCACTATTTTATATGTGCAAACAAAAATACCAGAAAGTTGAAATAAAATTAACTTTTTTGTTGCCTGGTAAATTTCTGGTGAAAATGCTATGCTTCGGTCTGAAAGATCTCTGAGAAAATTCAGTACCTGCTGAGCTCTTGTAATCTATGAAGGGCGGAAGACAAGATGGCTCAGCTTTTTCACTCTTAAGAACACAAAAAGAAAGAGCAATCTTAAGAGTGGAGAATAAAGGAGTCTCATGAACCAGTTCCAGCATTCTGGAATGGATGTATCCCCCTATTTCTGAAAGGCCATCTCATCAAAGATGATTGGTGGGTTTTTTTTTTGGTGCATCTCAACTTTTATTCTCCATGTTCACTTCTCACCTTCTCTTTTTGTGTCACGCTCAACGATATGCAGACAATAAAGTTCACAGACAATGTCTGCTAATAACATCTTCTTAGCAAAATGCTTCCGGGAAGGAGGGGAACTAAACATGATTGCATGCATACTTTATGCATCCTGCATTATTCTCAGTTTTTTTATTGCATATTCGCTAGACAAGATGTATGAGGATAGGGTGGAAATGGGAGCGATGGAGGCTTTGGCCACAGTGATGATATGCTGAGGTTTAACACTACATTCATATGTTCCCGCCCACAATCTTGGACACACAAACTACACACACGTTCATAGTCTGTTAGGATCAGAATTGCCTGACATTTTGATGTTTGAAGGCACCATCTTGCAAAAAACAGGATACAGCAGAAGGTACTCAGCTGTAAGAAAGAAAAAAAAATGGAAGAAAGATTTGCCTTATTTAATTTGCATCCCTTTATTTCTCTGTTCTATTTTAGAAGTTTTATGTGTGAAATGTGACAAAGTGCCATTTTTGGCACCTGTTTCACTAGCACTGCAACAGGAAAAGAGGGAGGATGAAAATAGCATTGATAAAACAACTGCATGCCCTAAATTGTTACCTTTGGCCATTTTGCAAAAGATAAAAACTCTTTAATTCACCCACCCCCAAAATTCAATCTTCAATCTTATTCAATCTTCCAAAAGATCAGAAATATAATGAACAACAGCAACAATATGGAAAAAAAAGGCAAAAGTGGAGAAGGATTCCCAGAATTCTGGTCCCACAGCACTTATGCTAGCATATCTGACTATATCAATAATCACACTGGGGAACAGTTGGGACTTGGAAATCTGAAGCTAAACCAAATGCCATGGGGTGAAATAATATTCAAGGTTGTTTTATTTAAAAAATAAATAAAATACAGATGGATTTGTAAGCCTCACTAGTTATTTCAGATCAGGGAGACTTGAAAACGTGTGATTGGTGAAGTTAGGAGCTGGTAAACAGGAATGAAAGGAAGTGGCATGAAAATGGTATAACAAAATTAGAAGGGACCTTGGAGGTCATCTAGTCCAACCCCCTGCTCAGGCAGGAAACCCTATACCATTTCAGACAAATGGTTGTCCAGTCTCTTCTTAAAATTCTCCAGTGTTGGAGCACCCACAATTTTTGGAGGCAAGTTGTTCCACTGATTAATTGTTCTAACTGTCAGGACATTTCTCCTTAGTTCTAGTTTGCTTCTCTCCTTGATTAGTTTCCATCCATTGCTTCTTGTCCTGCCTTCAAATGCTTTGGAGAATAGCTTGATTCCCTCTTCTTTGTGGCAACCCCTGAGATATTGGAACACTGCTATGTCACTCCCTGTTCCTTCTCTTCATTAAACTTGACATTTTATTTATTTATTTTATTCGGTCTTGTATGCCGCTCCTCTCCGGAGACTCATACCCAGTTCCAGCAACAGTTCTTTATAATTTTTAGCCCTCAGTCCACTAATCATTTTAGCCTTCAGTCTCCTAATGGTGTTTTAGAAAGTTCAAATCCTGGAGAAAAAAATAATCTTCTGATCAGTTTACAGAATTTAAAGAGCAATTGGAGAAATATGAAATACTTGGGTTATGCATTGGTGATAGTTAGAATGTCCAACTCAAGTTAACTTGCATATTTGCAAAAAAAATTGATAAACCTAGGAAGTTTAATGCCTATTAGTGTGGAAGTCAAATAAATCCAGCCAAAAGTAAGATAATTTCTTTATATTCAGGATAATGTTTAGGTATCCAGAAATATATATAATTGTAAGAACAAGTATCAAAGAACTTGAAAACTGATCCCCAAAAGGTTTGTATGTAAGCTGAGAATGTCCCAAAAGTTATTGATTATATGTGCCATCAAGTTGGTGATTCCTAGTGAGTACAGTATATAGACAGCTCTCCAGTTATTGCCAAACTAATTTTCAGGTGACAGATAGGGAGAATTATTAAATGCATGACTGGAGAGCAATCATTTCAGAGCTATTTAATTAAATAAAATTAAAAGGAAATGAAACAAAATCCAATATATAGGTTTTGTTGAAGCCCCACCTATTTCTTTTTGACAAGTATTCTCTCTGAATTACACTAATTTTCTTATTTCTACTGAAATTCTATTTTATTCTATTGTTTTATTCTATTGATATAGAATAAAACAAATCTTCCAAGTTGAAGCATAAGCACTGATAGAAGTTTTTAAGTAACACTCAATATGACATCATCATGCAAATGATGTAAATACTGTCATTTGCATCAGTCCCAGAACTGGGACTGGCAATTCTGGGAGTTGAAGTCCATAAATCTTTGAGTTGCCAAGGTTGAGAAACACCATCTTAGATTGAGAAGTAAGAAAACATCCCCAACAAAGGTATCTCTAGTCTAGACTATTTCCAAAAATATTGGCAGGAAAGCTGCATGGATTTGTTTATGATGTCCTTAGGAACCAAATTTGATTTGGAGGACCATAGCAATAACAGATTTTTTTCCTATACAGGTAGTTCTCGACTTACAACAGTTTGTTTGTTGACCATTTGAAGTTACACTGAAAAAGTGATTTATGACCATTTTTAACACTTGGTCATGTGATTTACATTCGGATGCTTGGCAACTGGTTTATGACGGTCACAGTGTCCCGGGGTCATGTGACCATATTTTGCGATCTTTTGACAAGCAAAATCAATGGGGAAGCTAGATTCACTTAACAACCATGTTACTAATTTAACAACTGCAGTGATTCATTTAACAAATGTGGCAAGAAAAGTCGTAAAATGGGACAAAACTCGCTTAACAACATTCTCACTTAGCAACATAAATTCTGAGCTCAGTTTTGGTTGTAAGTCAAGGACTAGCTGTGGTCATTCTACTTTCAATCCAATTTCTTTCAATCCACTTCCCTCCCAAGAGCCTCCCTTGAGACTCCCAAATATTGCCTCTCCCACATTCTTCACCCCTTGTAAATTCTTCACAAATTCTGTTGGTTGTTCATATCCTTTCTGATGTCCTCTGCCATGTGCACAAATGAATAGACTTCGGCATTAAAGTGCATATTTAAAAAGCCACACATCTTTTGCTAAGCAGATTCTCACCAGTCATCGTTCTCACTTATTTTTGAGTCTACAAATGTCTTGAGAGCAATTTTTTCTATGTACTTTCATCTCATTCTCACCCATCACTTACGTCATCTAGCAGAATTATTATCCCCAGGATTACATTCGTTCAAAATGTTGCACAAGTTGTACCCAAATTCATCTCCCCCCCCTCCGATTATTTGCCATTCATTGGAAAGTAATGTACAACTGTTACAAATCTACGGATTCCTACTTTCGAATGCATCCATAATAACCTAGGTGATATCAATTCCTAATTTCTGACATAGGTTTAAGCACTTTCTTCCATATTTAAACCTATATCTTCACTTCACTGCATTTATTATTCAGTTTCTTTCTGCAAGGTCAGAACACTTTGATTTAGTTCTGTTAGATCCTTCTCCTTTCTCTTTCTTTTAGATGCACAAAGATGCTTTTTTTTCCATTCCTGCCCTTTGTTCATTCATATCCTTTACTATTTATTCCTCTTATTGTACAGGCTACAGCATCTGTATTCTGAAGTCATCATTAGATGGGACCATAGATATTGACTTTCACACCTATCATTCCTTCAGTCAATAGAGATTTTCAAATATAGGTAGTCCTCGACTTACAGGCACATTTGACCCCCAAATTTCTGTTGCTAAACAAGCCAGTTGTTAAGGAAATTTTGCCCCCATTTTATGACCTTTCTCGCCATAGTTGTTAACTGAATCAATGCAGTTGTTAAGTTAGCAACAATGCAGTTGTTAAGTGAACTGGCTTTCCCACTGACTGTGCTTGTCAGAAGTTTGCAGAAAGGCGATTGCATGACCTTGGGACACGGTCATAAATGCATGTCACTTGCCACAGGGTCCAGTTGTGATCATGTAGCCACAGGGATGCTGCAATGGTCATAAGTGTGAAAAATGGTCATTAGTCACTTTTTTCAGGGCTGTTACAACTTGAAATGATCACTAACTAAATGGTTGTAAGTCAAGGACCACCTGCAATATTTTTTAATAAGAGAAGATGTAAGTCCAGATTCCTAGCGTTAGTCACATTTATATCATATTTAGCATTCTATGTTAATGGTGAGGAAAGTACTGGTCTGTTTTGCTATCTTTATATCGTGACTAGAGTCCAATTTTACTCTAAACATGCTCATATTATTCCAGGTAACCAGTTACTATAATCTACAGTCCACCTTGAAACGAAATAATCTTGTCCCCATCTTATTAAGAGGGATATGCAGCATACTGATCTACACAAAGGATGCCTGAAAGAACAGCTATTGTGTCAATTTTCCCATGATTAAAAAAAAGTGGTGTTTTTTTTAAAAAAAAGGAGAATGGGAAGACCCTAATTATTGGGGGAGAAATAGACTTTGAGGAATGAGAAAGATGCAGTCTCAAAGATGAACAGAATTTTTAAAAAGAGAATTATGTAACAATATGCAGGTAGCTCTCCAGTTGCAACCATTTGTTTAATATTTGTAGTCATTCAACAGCATTGGGGAAAAAAGAAAATTACAGCCAGCCCTCACATTTATGACTGTCACAGCATCCCACAGTTACGTGGTCAACATTTGGATGCTTGGCAACCGATACATATTTATGATGGTTGCAGGCTCCTGGGGGGTGGGATCCTATGATCATCATTTGTGATCTAGTCAGCTTCTAACAGGGAAAGTCAGTGGGGAAAATCGGATTCATTTAACAACCACATGATTCAATTAACAATTGCAGTGATTCGCTTAACCACCATGGCAAAAAGGGTTCAAAGAGGCCCATCTACATTCAGTCTGAACAGCGCTCTCTCAACCGAGGGGGAGAGATATGACACCACCTATCTCCTGTCCACAACGCAGTCCTTTCAGTAGTTCCAAGAAGGCTCCACACACAGTGGCACTGTTCAGGTGACCCTGAGGGCATGGATAAACCTCCAAGTGGCCTCAACGATTCTCAGAAAGAGTGCTAATGACCAGATGACTTCAAAGAATATAAATCCTTCCATCCTCCCCTATTCAGAGAGAACTGAAGAAGCTTCTTGGGTGAGAAGTGAAGTCTTCAAGGAAAAATAAAATCCAGTTGCCTCTTGAAAAAAAAAAAAAACCTTTGAGAGAACCATGACCTGGATGACTGAGACTCTCCATGGACATGGCAAAAAGGGTCATAAAAATCAGGCACAACTCAATAGCTGCCTTGCTTAACAATGTAAATTCTGGTCTCAATTGTGGTTGTGAGTTGAGGACTCTCTGTAGTGCTAGCTTCTTTGGTTGGGCATACCGACTTTATAGGAAGATGACATTTTTGTACATAGCAGGATAGGAAATGCTTACATCCAAGCCCTCTCAAGACCCACTAGAAGCAAATTAGCACTTTGGAGAACATTCAGTAAGATACCAGCTTACAGCATTGCCTTAAAGTTCAAAACCACAGACTAATATCCCATCTTTCCAGTGTGAAATGTTAGCGACGAACATTTTGAGTTATTTCTTTGAGGGTCTTTTAATTGTTAGACATAAAGACATCAGTTAAATGGACAAACACGGATGTGTTTTCCCCAGCCTGGTGCATTTGGGATACATTTGGATCCTTAGGTCCAAAACATCTGGAGGTCACTAGATAGAAAAGATTTGATGAGTTCATAAAAGGCCTGAGCAGCATCATAGCTATTGTGGCTGAAGCTGTATGAATTCTAACTCTGGAGGACAATCCGTCAAAATTAATAAGATTTACTTTTGAGAAACCACCCTAAAAATTAAGTATTGCCAGTCTATGCTGGATCTTCTGTATGATTATAGAAATACTCCACCTCTGTGATTGTTTCTGCTCTCCCCTGTGGTTAGTATCTAGTACCTAGAATAGATATTATAAGGCGGAAGAGAAGGAAAATCCTGGAGTCTGAGAAGCTTATGGTACTATTCAAGGTCACAGCAAAGCTGCTGGCAGAGGACAGCACAGCCAGGGATATTTAAAACCATTCCTCCTAAGCTGCCAGCCGGCTCCACCACCTAGAGCTGATGTCAGCACAAGGGATCATATCCAGAGTTGTGCAAAATCCAGAGGTAGGCAGCATGCTCTCTGGCAAAGGGCAGAGAATAGAGCCCAGCCAGCAGAAGAAAATCTTCCTCAGGACAGGCAGAAAGAATTATTGATGGAAATATTGAAATCCTGGAATATGACTATTTTAAAAGTTCACTTGAGCACGGTGCCAGGGATCAGCATCTTAAGGATCTGCCGGGGTCCACCACAACCAACCTGGATGTCTATGGAGATTCTCAATCATCCAGGTCATGGTTATCCCAAAGGTGCTTTTTCAAGAAGCAACTGGACTTTCTTGTTTTTCTTTGAAGACATTTCACTTCCCACCAATAGCCCTCTCTCAACAGAACGGGAGGGATACAACATCACCTATCTCCATTCTACAATGCAATCCTTTCAGCAGTTCCAAGAAGGCTCCACACCCATTTGCACCACTCAGGCAGCCTTGAGGACATAGATAAACCTCCAGGTGGCCTCAATGACTCTCCAAAAGAATGCAAATGACCAGCTGTCTGCAAGGAGTATAAATCTTTCCATTCCCCACCATCCAATCAGAACTGCTCTGTCTACTGCCAGCCTCTATCCTACCTGTCTTACCTATGTTCTGACTCACTGCCAATTGGTGCTGTGCTGATTTTTCTGGGGAAGTATGTGATAAGTGAAGTGACTGGTTGAGCCTTCCAGTTTGGCTGCCCTCCTTTTTGGGTGACAACCAATAATCCTGGCAGTGCAAAAACAATGGGGTGAATCTGTCTACCAGGCTTTATCCACCATCTTCATGGGCTCTTCCTCCTTTACCCTGATCTGTGGAAATGCAGGCTAAACAAAGTTTTTAGAAAACAGCTCTCAGGGCTTTTGTACATGGCTGAATTGAACCAAATAGATTTTATAGGTAGGCCTCGAGTTACAACTACAATTGGGACTAGAACTTCCATTGCTAAGTGATGCAGTTGTTAAGGAAGCTGCACCTGATTTTACAATCTTCTTTTTTTGTCATGGTTGCTAAGCTAAACTGGCTTCTGACATTAACTTTGCTTGTCAGAGGGACCCTAGGAAGGTTGTGAATGGCTATCATGTGACCTCGGGATGCTGCAACCATTGTAAAAACATATCAGTTGCCAAACACCTGGATGTCGGTCACACGACCCTGGGGGAGTCTTGTGAAAAGAATAACCAATAACCAATTAGAATAGAGCTGGAAGGGACTCTGGAGGTCTTCTAGTCCAACCTCCTGCTCAAGCAGGAGACCTTGTACAAGTGATGGTGAACATATGGCACGCGTGCCAGAGGCGGCACTCAGAGCCCTCTCTGTGGGCACACCTGCCGCCGCCAGCTCACACAGGTCCATTAGGCCACTGGTGGTGCCCATAGTGGCAGCCCCACCCACCACAAAGGAGGCAAAGTGGCTGGCTAACAAGCTCGAGTAGAGGTGGAAGAGCATGTCCTCATGAGCTCTCTGGCCTCTGTGTGCGGGGGCCGATGGTGTCAGACAGCAGCCACCCCAGCCCCTGCCTCACCTTGCCCCACAGCAATGGCACCCCTGCCCTGCCCCACAGGACAAGCTTCCTGCCCACCGTCTCACTCACCAGAGACCCCCTAGATCTCCCCCAATCCTGCCCAGTCCCACAGGCATCCCCCCACAAGCAACATCAAGGTGGCCACACCCACCCTGGCCACGCCCACCGTCTGCCATGACCACTGCAGCTATACCCACCCAGTGGACCACGTCCCTCTGCCCCCCCTGAGGGCACCACAATGCTGATGCGGCCTTGGCACTTTGCGATACATAAGTGGGTTTTGGGTTGTGGTTTGGGCACTCGGTCTCTAAAAGATTCGCCATCATTGTCTTATAGCATTTCAGACAAGCGACTGTCCAGTCTCTTCTTCAAAACCTCCAGTGATGAAGCACCCATGACTTCTGAAGGCAAGCACCCACAACTTGTGACAGTCATAACTTCAAGAACTGGTCATAAATCATTTTTTTCAATGCTGTCATATCTTTGAATGGTTGTTAAACAAATTGTTGTAATTTGAGGACTACCCAGTGGTGGGATTCAGCCAGTTTGCACCACTTTGGCAGAACCGGTAGCTAATTTTTTGTTGCCCAGGCCCAAAATGGACTTCCAGAAGTGGCATCCACACAGAGAACCAGTTGTTCACATATTTGAATCCCACCACTGGGACTACCTATATTGTGCACAGCTTGAGATAGCTCTTGGGTGGCATCGGAATAAGGGAGAAAATAATATGTGTTTTTTTCTCTCAATTGCACCTAATTATGGTACAAATATTTTTTTTTCTTCACTACGTCTTTGTCTTTCCCTCACATCTAGTTCATGACTGAAACAGCCTTAAGTTTTAGCTGTGTCAGCATTAAAGTAGTATTTTCCTCGTTAATCCAGCAAGAAAGAGACTTTTTGAACAGGGCTCCTTCCTAAGAATTTTAATGCAAAATTTGCCTTTGTTACAATTTGTTCAAGGTTAGGTTCTTTCTACCTAAGACAGATTGATTAAAGGGGAAGTAACAGTGACAATTTTCTGGCAACTTGTCCTAGGAGGCAGGAGAGGATAGCAGCTATTCACAAAAAATGAAAATCATCAGATATAGCAATAGCATTTAAACTTATATACCGCTTCACAGTTCTACACAGCATTCTCTAAGTGGTGTACAGAGTCAGCCTATTTGCCCCCAACAATCTGGGTCCTCATTTTACCAACCTTGGAAGAATGGAAGGCTGAGTCGACCTTGAGCCGGTCAGAGTAAGCAATAAGTTGATCGCGGTACTGCATTTTAACAACTGTGCCACCATGGCTCTTGTCATAGGAAAATAATTAATGTTGTCTTATATAACATATCAATTCTTCAATAGGCCCTCTGAAATCCCACCCACCCCCCAAGTCCACAGTTTATAGATAAACATTAAAACAGGAATATAACATTGATGATTATAAAATCCAGCGTATCTCTATAATATTAATCAATATATAATAAATATTGTTATAAACTCATGTGGCAACAAAATCAATGCTTTCCCAAAAAAAGTATTGAATAAAATAATATCCAGTATCCATGTCAAAAAGCATCAAAGACCACCCATATTTTTCAAAATTCCTTAGAAAAGCTCTGTATTGTTTTTGTGCAGGACAACAAACAGCTACAATCATAATTTCTTAGAAACTCCACAGCAAAATATTCAAGTGGTATTTTTGTAGACCTAGGATGTACCTTGTTCAGGTATGCTCCCCTAATTTTTAGAAAAGTAGAGAGGTAACATTATAGCGTACTGACAGGAATTCATGGGTTAAGTTTTGTGTGTTTGACTTTTGTTGAAAGATATGGGAGAGAAATTCATAAAATGGGTGGTTGTGTTATCTGTGGAAAAAAATTACAGTGCCACTGGTATTCTCCCAGTGTAGTCAGTTCAGCCAATCCATGAATAGATTCTCTTCTAAGGAGTGGGAATAGAAGAGTGATGTCAAGCCTTAGAAACAAGAAGCCTCGCCATTGGCCATCACAGCTTGGAATTCCGAGATTTGCAGTCCAACCTCTATAAAGGTCTCCATTTTTTATACAGGTGGTCCTCGATTTAAACAGTTCATTTAGTGACGAAAGTTACAACAGAATTGAAAAAAAGTGATTTATGGCTGTTTTTACACATACATCCATTGCAGAATCCCAGAATCCCATGTGATCAAAATTAAGATGCTTGGCAACTGACTCATATTTATGACAGTTGCAGTGTCCCAGGGTCATGTGATCCCCTTTTGCGATTTTCTGACAAGCAAAGTCAATGGGGAAGCCAGATTCACTTAACAACCATATTACTAATTTAACAACTGCAGTGATTCATGTAACAAGTGTGGCAAGAAAGATTGTAAAATGGGGTAAAAATCACTTTACAATTGTCTTGCTTAGAAATAGAAATTTTGGGCTCAATTGTGGTCGTAGGTTGAGGACCACCTGTATTGATGGCAAGTGTACTTATACCCGCTGCATGTACCTGGAAACTAAGAATTCGGAGTTAAAAATCTGGAAAGACAAAGGGGTGTTTTATAAATTCACAAATCCCATGTCCCATTTCTTTTTCACTCGTATTAGATGCATCTCAACTAGTTTCACGGGTTTAATAAATAATTCAGTAATTAATGAAAGGAATAGAGAATGGTAGAAATAGAGGCCAGAAGTAGAAACGGAGGTGAAATTTTACTAAACTTACCAAATTAGCACTTCCTGAGTGAGACAAAAATACAGTGGTTCTTTGATATTCACACCTCTCTGTATTCTGCAATACTGTTCTTACTATTTTAAGGCATACAGAATGTGCATATTAGGGAAACGATGCATATATTTGCAAACATGGCATTAAAATGCATTTGTATTCAATTAAATAGTATACGACAATATCAAGAAAATTGGTAGGCAGTGTGCAAAAATACAATAATGAGAAAAATGTACAGGGAAATATGTATGATTTGTGGGGGGGGGCAGCCCAAAGGAAAAGGATAAAACAACCAGGCAGAAATGGAACGCAATGAATTTAAGGTTGAGAAAATGAACACGGGCCGTTCTGTCCATCTGGTCTCCTAAACACTGGGGAGTTTCAGAAAGATGTAGAAAATTTCCTTCGTGCCAGGACTGAAACGTTACCACTGCATTCCTGCATGCGAGGCAGAGGAAGGCAGGAGAGGTACGGAAGACTTAGAAGAAGGGCAGGGAGAATTTTGGGATGAGGGAAGAGAGGGTCAGGAAAAGCAGGATTGAGAAGAAGGACCGTGTTCCTTGGTTGCTAAGCAAGAGAAAGAATTCTTGGGCCTGGAGCCGAGACGGAGCTTGCTGCCCATCTGCATCAGCTCTGCTCAGAACAGCTTCTGCGTGGGTTGCACCCGCCTCTCCACCAGGCTGACAAGACAGTATGGAAGAGCAGGAAGAGGCTGGTGACGGACAAGGACTTGGGAGGGCTCCAAGCTTCTCTACAATCTTTGGCAGGAGGGAACTTTTGCAAATCCTTCTCACAACCGCCTAGTTACAGGTCACTCTGCTTTCAGTGAAACAGAGTCTATTAATTCTTCAGTACAGGTTGGGAAGCAGGCCAAACTCCCCTTTCCATTCATTAGACTAGGACGGGCCTGTAAGGCAGTCCCAGGGCCACCAGCAGACCCCCTTGGTAGTACCCCTAGTACTGCCAAAAATTGATAACAGAATAACAGAGTTGGAAGGGACCTTGGAGGTCTTCTAGTCCAACCCCCTGCTCAAGCAGGAAATCCTACACCATTTTAGACAAATGGCTGTCTAATCTTTTCTTAAAAACCTTCAGTGCTGGAGCGCCCACAACTTCTGGAGGCAAGTCGTTCCGCAGATTAAATTGTTTTAATTGTCAGGAAATTTCTCCTTAGTTCTAAGTTGCTTCTCTCCTGCATTAGTTCCTTGATGAGAGGCTTTCTTGCCCGTCTGAGATAAGACGTACATGAAAGTTTAGGGTTTTTGTTTTTCTAAAATAAAGTAACTGTACCAAATTTTCCCTAGGAAAGGAAATATACTGACCTGCCCATGTATATGTATATACATGTATATACAGAAGGATCTGGACAGACTTGAACACTGGGCATTATCTAACAAAATGAAATTCAATAGTGAAAAAAGCAAGGCTCTACATTTAGGAAAGAAAAACCAAATGCACAAGTACAGCATAGGTGGCACCTTGCTCAATAGTAGTAACTGTGAGAGGGACCTTGGAGTCCTAGTAGACAATCACCTAAATATGAGCCAGCAGTGTGCTGCAGCTGCCAAAAAGGCCAACATAGTGCTAGGCTGCATTAACAGAGGGATAGAATCAAGATCACGTGAAGTGTTAATACCACTTTACAATGCCTTGGTAAGGCCACACTTGGAATACTGCATCCAGTTTTGGTCACCGCGATGTAAAAAAGATGTTGAGACTCTAGAAAGAGTACAGAGAAGAGCAACAAAGATGATTAGGGGTCTGGAGGCTAAAATATATAAGGAAAGGTTGATGGAATTGGGTATGTCTACTTTAACGAAGAGAAGGACGAGGGGGGACATGATAGCAGTATTCCAATATCTCAGGGGCTGCCACAAAGAAGAGGGAGTCAAGCTATTTTCCAAAGCACCTGAAAGCAGGACAAGAAGCAACGGGTGGAAACTAATCAAGGAGAGAAGCAACCTAGAACTAAGGAGAAACTTCCTGACAGTAAGACCAATTAATCAGTGGAACAACCTGCCTCCAGAAGTGGTAAATGCTCCAACACTGGAAGTTTTTAAGAAGAGACTGGACAGCCATTTGTCCGAAATGGTATAGGGTTTCCTGCCTGAGCAGGGGGTTGGACTAGATGATCTCCAAGGTCCCTTCCAACTTTACTATTATTATTATTATTATTATTATTATTATTATTATTATTATTATTATTATCCCCTTCCCCATAGTTACAGGACAGTTCAACCCTCCAGGCATTGTTAGCCTGCCTCCTATGGTAGAATCTGTTCCCATGCTAAGTGCATCTGCCAGTCACGAAACGGTGCTCTTCCCTACATTATTGATTTCGTTTTATTGATTTTATGCCTGGTATTGTCCAAGATAAATCTCTTATTTTGCATATATGAAAGCAATTGAGTTTTTCTCTCTTTTTTGCTCACCAACGCACAAGAGTCAGTGAATTCTGATGAACACCAGGAAGGCGAAAATTGAATCCCTGCCTTCCCTTGTATTTACAAAGGAAGAAGATCAAAATATAATTCCTTATTTGATAAAAAAAATAAAATAGAAGCTTGTAAAACACATAGCTATATTGAGGGAAGTTTGCAGAGAGAGAGAGATCAAATGACAGGAAGAAGATGGAGGCCACACCTGCATGATGGAAGCCCTCCATGTTTTTATGTGTGTTGCAATGCACAATGTATGTTAAAAAAAAAAAAAAGACAGGACTTTGTGCATTGCATCCAGCTGTATGCCTTAGAATCAGTTAATGAAGTGGTTTTTAAATAAATATATAAAATTAAAAAAAATACGGCCACAAAAATACAAAACTCCTTTGCTGCCATCTAACAGTCATGTGGGTCTCTGCAGCCCAGAGATGGAGGCCTTAATGAAGAATGCCTGGGCAATCTTGTTATATGTTAAATATGAGCCTTCTACTATAATACCTGACAAGAAATTCGTCTTTAACACTGAATGGAAGAAGAGTTCTGTCATCCTGGCACCACATCCACATGGAGAAAATTAAGCAGTGGGGTACCACAAGGTTCTGTCTTAGGCCCAGTACTCTTCAATATCTTCATAAATGACTTAGATGAGGGAATTGAAGAGGAACTCCTCAGATTTGCAGATGACACTAAACTCAGGATCCAAAAAGATCTTGACAAACTTGAACAATGGGCCCTATCCAACAAAATGAGTTTCAGTGTGGAGAAAAGCAAAGTTTTACATTTAGACAGGAAAAATCAAAGATATAAGTACAGCTTGGGCGAGACCTGGCGTAAAAACAGTAACTGTGAGAGGGACTTGGAGTCCTAGTGGACAATCACTTAAACATGAGCCAGCAGTTTTCAGCAGCAGCCAAAAAAGCTAATACAATCCTGTTTATTGCATAAACAGAAGCATAGAATCAATATCACGCAAAGTATTAGTACCACTTTATAAAACCCTAGCAAGACCACACCTGGAATACTGCAGCCAATTTTGGTCACCATATCACACAAAAAAGAGTTTGGAAAAAATCCAGAGAAGAGCAACTAAGATGATCAAAGGCCTAGAGACTAAAACATATGAAGAACAGCTGCAGGACTTGGGTTTGGCTAGTCTAAAGAAAAGAAGAAATAGGGGTGACATGATAGCAGTATTCTAGTATTTCAAGGGCTGTCACCAAGAAGAGAGGGTCACGTTATTCTTCAAAGCACCAGAGGGCAGGACAAGCAACAATGTTTGGAAACTGATCAAAGAGAGAAGCAACCTGGAATTAAGGAGAAACTTTCTGACAGTGAGGACAATTAACCAGTGGAACAGCTTGCCTCCAGAAATCATGGGCACTCCATCATTGGAGATTTTTAAGAAGAGGCTAGACAGTCACTTATCTGAGATGGTATAGGTCCTTCTGCTTGAGCAGGGGGCTAGACTAGAAGACCTCCAAGGCCCTTTCGAGCTCTATTCTATTCTAATCATTCTAATCTGTCTAGATTTTTCATTGAACATAATACAGGTAGTCCTTGACTTAGGACCACAATTGGGACCAAAATTTTAGTTGCTAGGGCAAGGTGGTTGTTAAGTGAATCACAGCCACTGGCCCAAACGCAGTCACCAGCTTTCACGCTTAAGTGAAGACTAGAAGTCCTGATTTCCTGGTGTTCATCACCTTTATCACTACATCAAAGTGCTAATTTTGTCACATACACCCATTTTTTGTTCTCACCCCGCCTGCCTTCTCCACCCCCAGAATTTTAGAACGGAAGCAGCCCGGCGGGGAGACCATCGAGCTGACAGAAGAGGGGCGGCCTGTTGAAGTGACCGAGAAGACCCAGCCCGTCATAGACTGCACCTGCTTTGGCCTGCCTCGCCGTTACATCATTGCCATCCTCTGCGGTCTGGGTTTCTGCATCAGCTTTGGCATCCGATGCAACCTGGGTGTGGCCATTGTCAGCATGGTTAATAATAACACCGTCTACGAAGGGGATAAAGTCATTGTGAAGGTGAGGCTGTTTTCGTCCTCTGTTAATGGAAAGTAACTGTGTTTTGGTTCAGGGGTTTTTTTTTTGTTTGTTTGTTTGTTTAGGGAGGCATTCATATCAACAGACATTCTGCACCTTTTTTAGAATTGTGCAGGATGCATTAGCTCAACAGACAAAGACGAAGCTCTAGAAGTCTGAGAAGCCTGGGTTTTTTAAAAATACAAGCCTCCACTCACACAGAAAACAAAAATGTACACAACTCTTAACAAATGCTTAATTTCTAAAAATAAACATCAGGAAGAGAGAACAAGCCTGACAATCAGTGGCGGGATTCAGCCGGTTCGTACCACTTTGGCAGAACCAGTAGCTAATTTTTTGTTGCCCAGGCCCAGAATGGACTTCCGGAAGCAGAATTCACACAGAGAATCAGTTGCTCACATATTTGAATCCCACCACTGCTGACAATCACTTATGTGTTTCCCCTAATTCTGGGTATTCTGGTGCCAGGTCACAGAGGGATGCACTCTTCACTCTTCACATTCTCAAAAACACTCTCTTCAGCCTCCATTCAGGTTAATATGTGCTGTCAGCTGTGCACATACTGTAAATAAGTTGAACTTCTGGACTTAATGGTCCATGTACAATTTCATTTACCTGAAATTATTTTCTGCAAGTCTTTTTCTTCCTTCTTCTTTTCTGCAGAATGCGATAAACTCTCTCAGTTGCATTTCTCCAAGTTGCTCCAAGTCCTATCTAGAAGGTACTATAGGTGGCTCTGATCAGGAAATGCCTGTTCATGTGTCCCTCTATCTTTTGTTTCTTATCCTTTCCTGCTTAGAAAGCTGAGTTCAACTGGGATCCAGAGACAGTAGGCATGATCCACGGGTCATTCTTCTGGGGTTACATCGTCACTCAGATCCCAGGGGGGTTCATAGCACAGAAATTTGCAGCTAACAGGTAAATGTTTTGAGGGGGGAAGTAGAATATATGTTTGTGTGTAGATCAGCTAGGGCAGATGTCTCCAACCTTTTGGGCACTAGGGACCAGTTCCGTGGAGAGAGGTTTTTCTGTGGACCAGAGGGGGCGTGGTTTTGTGTGCTACCTGCATCCCGTGGATGGGGCTTTGCTTGTTTGTGAGGACCAGTTGCTGGCATGTCATGGCCCAGTACTGGTCCATGGACTGGGGTTGGGGACCCCTGAGCTAGGGAATCTTCGGCCATCAAAATGTTGGTGTCTTGGTCTTCTGCTGCCCATCACCACTGGTCATCCCGGCTGGGCTAATGAAAGTTAAGAGACCAGCAACTCTTGAAAATGCCATTAAATCAAGTCTATAGACTCAGTCCAACACTATAGTTGAACAGTTACGATTCAAGCTGCATGTTCTTTTCTAAAGATGCCAATTTGAATCATACAGGTAGTTGACTGCTTTGATTAAAGAAAAATATATAAGTACTTTTGTTTCTACTTGGAAATCACTTCTGTGCTTGGGGTGGGAAAAAATGAAACTTTGATTTTGAATAGATGATTAGTGAAAAGAGACACTCTAAACTAGAACACTTTCGTAGGAGAATGATGCAAATAATTCCATGCACAAAGTAAACAATGATTAGTGAAAAGAGACACTCTAAACTAGAACACGTTCGTAGGAGAATGATGCAAATAGTTCCATGCACAAAGTAAACAATGATTAGTGAAAAGAGACACTCTAAACTAGAACACTTTTGTAGGAGAATGATGCAAATAATTCCATGCACAAAGTAAACAATGATTAGTGAAAAGAGACACTCTAAACTAGAACACTTTCATAGGAGAAGGATGCAAATAGTTCCATGCACAAAGTAAACAATGCTATTAACACCCTCTTCTATTGGTTGTAGGGTTTTTGGCTTTGCCATTGTGGCAACCTCTGCTTTGAACATGCTGATTCCCTCAGCTGCTCGGGTCCATTTTGGCTGTGTAATGTTTGTGAGGATCCTACAAGGGCTTGTTGAGGTAAGGCTGATCGCTTCACATGTTTGCTTTTGTAGCCACAAAGTTGACACAGGAATGGATAGGAGTTGCAGAAGATATTTTCCCAATATCCCTAAGTGCTCCTCTTCCATCTCCCACCAGGATTGGATTAGAAGATGACCCTTGTCCTTTCTTTCAACTCCACAATTCTATCATTCTGTGAGCTTCTTCCACTTTACAGTAAATAAAGCCTGGCTGAATCTCCAGAGTATTGCAAGAATCCAATAAAAAATAAACATTGGTCGTGATGGTAACAGTAATAAACATTGAGAGATATTCAATTGGCTGAAAGTATCATACAGCTATAAGACAAACATCTAAACAGTATCTACAGGTGTAAGAAAAACATCAAATCATGCCATGCTATTGCCCTCAATGGGATAACTCCTGTTTTGCCCTACAAAGAGGTTCTTGATCTGCCTGGCAATAATATTCCCTTGCAGAAACTCCATACAAGGGGCTTGCTTCTTGTATTATTTGCACCAGCTTTCCTCAGCCTGATGTGTTGGGCTTTTACCTGCCACCATGACAAAAGTCCATGTCATGCGCTATGGAAAGTAAAGATCAAGACAACCCAAGGGGCAACTGAAGAAGGCTGTTTGATATCTCAGCTGTAGGATCAGCCCAATCATCAGATTGTCTAAGTGACAGATAGAGGGGAGAGAAGAGTGAAGTTGGAAGACACAGGTCTGAATGCTAAATGGCCTGTCTTAAGCCCCTGAATTGCTTGGCTGCTTGTAGATTCTGTTCTCACATCTAATATGTTCTCAACTCATATTAGAGCTGAAATGAGATTCACTTCAGATAGATCCATACTTGGAATGTGAGAAAGATTCCATTGTTCTTCATCTTAGCAAGTAGACTTGGGCTTGCCTTATTCAGTCATTTTATTTTATTTTATTTTATTTTATTTTTTTATTTTATTTTATATTTTATTTCATTTCATTTTATTTTATTTCATTTTATATATTTTTTTTACTTTTCTATAGCTGTCTAATTAGAAACTCAGGGCAACCTTAAGAGAAATAAAAAACAAGCCATCTCACATAGAAGCCAACTTCTCACAGTCCCATAACCAGAATAATTAAAATGACCCCACAAGGCTCCTGAGAGAAAAGCCAAATCTTTAGAGCCTTTCAAAAGACAGGCTGGTGGTCCGAACAATCCCAGACTTTGGGGGAGTAACTCTCCCAATAACCTAAGCCATTTCAGAAGGATACAATTTATTGATGCCATCAAAGGCCAGAGATCAGGGAGGCCCAGAATGGCTTCACCCTCACCTCCCATCCCAGTCCTTTCCTAGATTATCATGGGAGATCAGTGCCAGTTTGGTACTCTGCCTTGATTCAGAAGCAGATCCAGATATCCCCTTCCTCCAGTTTTCTGAAGCCTCAGAATGATCACCTTCTCAACAATCTTCTCCAATGGGAGACAGGTCAGAAATTATCCAATATTGTACAGTCTTCTTGCAATGTCTTCTCAAGAAGATGACAGACAGCCACAATCTCTCTCAAGGATGAATTTACCACTGCTTGGACCCACCAACTCATGGTTTCCTAGGGAGACATTGACTAACTAAAGGACATGGATCTAATGCACAGGTGATCACACTGACAGCTCTCAGGATCCTATCTACTTTCTCAGGGTCAGCAGGCTTAATTCTTCTATGAAATTTTGTCTGTCTCCATGTATCTATCACTTTCTGACAGGAATAGGAAAGAGCTAAGAAACTAATGAATCTAATTTCTGGCCTTCCTCTTTATATTATTCTCTGCCCTTCACCTCCAGGGAGTCACCTACCCAGCATGCCATGGTATTTGGAGCAAATGGGCACCCCCTTTGGAACGTAGCCGCCTGGCCACAACAGCTTTCTGTGGTAAGATAACCTTGTTTCTTAAAGCTGACAGTTGTTGACTTCTGGAAAGCTGAATCTTTGATCAAGACCCAATATTTTACAAGCTTAGCAACTAAGATATATATGGACTTCACCTCCCAGAATTCCTCCAGAAGCATGATGGCTGAGGAATTCTGGGAGTTGAAGTCCACACATCTTACATTTGCCATGTTGGAAAAACACTGATCTAGTCTTTGTGCAAAACTCTAGATCAAAACACTTCACTAGAGTTTTCCCTCTCATCCCATGAGTTGATTCATCACAGGACTGGTTTATGAACTCACTAAAAATGACTATTAAGTTGCTTTCACATTTTTGCCTTATTGTTGCTGAGGCATTGTTTTTCTACAATACTCTAGTAATAAAATTAAAATAGTGGTTGCCCAAAGCATTCAATACAGTATCATGATATCCATCAGTGCTCGTATTCATAGGCAATGTATTTCTATAATGTTTACTTGGAAACAATATAGTCTCACGCAGCTGTAAATATTATTAGTACCGGTAATTTTATTTTGTAGCTTCTACTCTTCTTGTTTCCTTTCCAGTTCAATTAGTGTTGCTGGTAAATTATTAAGGAATTAATTTCACCATTATTTATTAGCTCCCATTCCTCTTGCGGGTGGGGTTTTGTTGTCTGTTTTTCTCTCTTGTGTAAAAATTACAACAACTAAGAATGGCGTTTTCAAATCAAAGAGAAATTGTGGAATCAGTTCAAAGGCTGATGGGAATGAGGAATCCTGGCTTGTATATTTAGCTAATATTTCCTACATAATTTTCCAGGTTCTTATGCAGGGGCGGTGGTGGCCATGCCTCTTGCTGGGATTCTAGTTCAATATTCAGGATGGAGCTCTGTATTCTACGTCTATGGTAAGTGAACTGGCACAAAAGCGATGGCTGCCATATTGAGCCATTCTTCACTGGGATTTAATCACAGCCCAAATATGCTTTAGCAGATTTTTTATCCTCCATGTCTCTGTGCCATTGCCTTCATCTCCTTCATCTCATTCCCAGCCCAATAAGATCGCCATAAGTCATCTCCATCCATACAGATGTTAAAGTACAGGTGGTCTTTGACTTATGACTAATTGTTTAGCAGCCAGTTGTGACAGACTCCCAAAAAGGAACTTACAACCTGGGTTTCAAGTTCTTATGGCCAGCCTTGACCTCCACCCCCAAGATGATGTGACCACATTTTGGACAATCAGCAACCAGCCTGCATTTATGGCCATTTGCAGAGATCCAGAATCATGTGACCATGGTTTAAAACATTTTTGCAGGAAAATGGCTTTACTTTCCAGTTTCTGGCAAAAAAAATTTTTTTTAAATCCCGTAGTGAACAATGGGTTGGCTTAGTGCAGCGGTTCTCAACCTTTTCCGGGGCTCGGCCCCGGCCCGCATCGCGCATGCACGGCATGACGGGGCGCATCGCAAAGGGGAAAAAATGGCCGACCAAAAAAAATGGCTGACCCCCCAAAAAAATGGCAGACCAAAAAAAAATGGCGGGCCCGCATCGTGCATGCGCAGCGTGACGGCCCGCATCGCAAAGGGGAAAAAATGGCCGACCAAAAAAAATGGCCAACCAAAAAAAATGGCAGACTGCGGTGTTTGGCGACCCCCGTGAAATGGTCGTTCGACCCCAAATGGGGTCACGACCCACAGGTTGAGAACCGCTGGCTTAGTGAATATGGCATTTGCTTAACAGCCAACACAAAAGAGGTTGTAAAATCAGGCACAGTCACATAATGACCTGCTTAACAACTGGGCTTAATTGTGATTGTAAGCTGAGGACTATCTGTTGTAAATGTTTCCACTTATTCCACAACCGTCTGCAGAAAGCGTCCAGGTCTGTTACATTTTGCCACCACCCATCAGCTTGGCAAAAAATCAGATCACTGGAATGATGGGAAACATAAGCAATTGAAGCCAGATAAGTATGGGCAATCAGAGTCACAAATTTCATGCTGAGTTAGTTAGCCCCTGACTTAAAAACGGTGGCGAACACATTCACCCAAGAGTGGGGAAAATCATAGATTGGTCACCATACTACAAAAAAGATATTGAGAGACTTTGGAAAAAAATCAGAGAAGAGCAACTAAGATGATCAAAGGCCTGGAGACTAAAACATATGAAGAAGGGCTGCAGGACTTGGGTTTGGCTAGTCTAGAGCAAGGCTTTTCAACCTTTTCACCCATTGTACCACTTTTAGGATATGGCAACATCCGAGTACCACCAGTCGCATAGCAAGGTGTCAAAAATTTGATGACCAAAAAAAGGGGGGGAAGTGATAAGTACAGGTAGTCCTTGACTTACAACAGTTCGCTTAATGACTGTTCGAAGTTACAATGGCACTGAAAAAAGTGCCCCCCAAGCCACAGCCGAGCAAGACACCTGCCTGCCCACCCAGCGGCGCTCTTCCTCCTGTCCGAGGTTTTCATTGTTGTGAGCATTTCTGTTGAGGATTGGTAGCAGGGGTGGGGTGGGGAGTGTTTGGTTTTTATTCCCGCCATCTGCTGGGTGGTTGCAACAGGTTTTGGTCACTTCACATGACCCTGGGACACTGTGACCGTCATAAATATGAATCAGTTGCCAAGCATCTGAATGTAAATCACAAGACCCTGGAGATGCTGCAACATTCTAGCTGATCGGCGCTTCTTCTGGGCTCAGCAGAAGCGCCAGGATCAGTGCTGCTTTCCAGCTGGAGCCTGGTGCTGATCCTGGCGCTTCCACTAAGCCCTGACAGCCCTGAAGAAGCACTGATCAGCTGGAAAGCGGCACTGATCCTGGTGCTTTCACTGAGCTCTGACAGCCTTGCAACTCCAGCCGTCTCTCGCTCAGGCTTGTGCAATGCTGCCACTGGTTCAGCTCATTCCCCTCCCCCGCTACTTTTCTAGGATGGCTGCATACCACCTGCCAGGTACCAATGTACCACAGGTGGTACCCATACCACTGGTTGAAAAGCCCTGGTCTAGAGGAAAGAATAAATAGGGGTGACATGATAGCAGTATTCCAGTATTTGAGCAGCTGTCACAAAGAAGAGGGGGTCACATTATTCTCCAAAGCACCAGAGGGCAGGACAAGCAACAATGTTTGGAAACTGATCAAAGAGAGAAGCAACCTGGAATTAAGGAGAAATTTCCTAACAGTAAAGACAATTAACCAGTGGAACAGCTTGCCTTCAGAAGCTGTGGGTGCTTCGTGAGGTTTTTAAGAAGAGACTAGACACCTATCTGAAATGGTATAGGTTCTCCTGCTTGAGCAGGGGGCTGGACTAGAAGACCTCCAAGGTCCCTTCCAGATTCTATTCTATTCTATTCTATTCTATTCTATTCTATTCTATTCTATTCTATTCTATTCTATTCTATTCTATTCTATTCTATTCTACTCTACTCTACTCTACTCTACTCTACTCTATTCTATTCCTCTCGACGGTTATTTTGCACTTTTGTCTTTGCAGGGAGCTTTGGTATTTTCTGGTATTTATTCTGGCTGATGGTTTCCTATCAGAGTCCGGCCAAGCACCCAACCATCACGGAGGAAGAGAGGAAGTACATAGAGGAAAGCATCGGAGAAAGCGCCACCCTGATGAATCCCCTGATGGTCAGTATTTGTATATATTTGTAAGTTAGCCAGCTCCTCTGTGGTGCTTTAAAATGGTCCAGGCAATTTTACCTTCATTTATTCAATTACTTGCTTAATATAGTGTGTCCTGCAGCTCTTGGCTTTCCACCCTGGATGGATGTATCCCCAGCTAGCACGTCTGTTGAATATCCCATCTGGAACATATGGAAATCATAAAACAGCACATCTAGAAAGTATCAGATAACAAGAGATCTTTGCTCCTTCTCTGCAGAAATTCAAAACTCCATGGCGTCGGTTCTTCACGTCCATGCCAGTGTATGCCATTATTGTAGCCAATTTTTGCAGAAGCTGGACATTTTATTTGCTCTTAATCAGCCAGCCAGCCTATTTTGAAGAAGTCTTTGGCTTTGAAATCAGTAAGGTAAGAAAAGCCTTTTTTCTGGTTTGTATTATGTGTGTGCACAGGGATACATTAATAGCTTTACTGCAAGCATTAACCAGCAAAAATGCACCTGGGCATATTCTTCAAGGAAGATGCTTATCCTCACTGGCCGTAGAAACTGGGAGCCTATCTAAATTTTAGAACTGGCCTATTTTGTTTTATACTTTGATTAAAGACTGTGGATAATGCCTTCAGGCATGTACTGTATAAACAATATAAATCAATATCCACTATTGGAAAAATTTAGATAGAACAAGATTTGGGAAAGTGCCAAATTATTATTTCTTAAAGCATGATTTTGCTGCTGGAAAGTAGGATTGGAGTTATTTTTTAAAATTAATTGCACAATGTCACAAATCTATTTTTGAAAAAGAATGAGAGTTAGATAATGTCTCCCTCAAGTCCCCTCTTTTTCTAAGGCAGGAGTCCCCAACCCCTGGGCCATGGCCTACTACCAGGCCGCGGCCTACTCGGAACTGGGCCGTGCGACACGTGGGCCAGTATATGCACGCAGCTGCACTCGTGTGAGCGGCCCAGCCAGGTGGCAAGCCAATGCTCCGATGCTCCAAAAGTGGAGCACTGAGAGCAGAGGCTGAATGAGATGAGCACACCCTGCACAGCTTCGCTGACTGACTAAGGCTACCTGTGCAAGACACTGGATCCACTTTTGGAGCGTCGGGCAGCCTTGGTGAGTCTGAAGGAGCATGAGACTACGCCCCCAAAGGTTTCTCTTCTCCACACCAAAAGCTTTTGCAAATGGATGAAAGGCTTCAGGGCAGCGATCTCTTCAGGCCTTCCATCCCTTTGCAAAAGCTTTTGGCACAGAGAAGCCTGAAGGAGCGTGAAACATCGCCCCAAAGGCTTCTCTTTTCTCCTGTGTGAGTAGTTCCCTTCCCCTCCCCCCAGCCGGGCCGCCCAGCCTCAAAGGTTGGGGAATGCTGTTGTAAGGGATACCTGGATTTGCTCAGCTGTCTTTTAATAATACCTTCTGGTCTCTGAGATGCTGATTGTTTCTCTTCACTTTTGACACACAGGTGGGGATGCTTTCTGCTTTGCCCCACTTAGTTATGACCATCATTGTACCCATTGGAGGCCAAATTGCCGACTTCTTGCGCTCGCGAAGACTTATGTCTACCACCAATGTCCGCAAGATGATGAACTGTGGGGGTGAGTGAGAAAGCCATCATTTCACATAACAAGCTGTGGGGATAAGGGTTAGGATTGAGCAGCTACCTCTAGAGAGTATCTTTTTTTGTCTTTTTAAGAAAAATGAGATTGATAGATACCCAGATTGAAAGGATGAGTACTGAGGGTCATTTGGCAATGAACAAAAG
The DNA here is from genome assembly GCA_034064705.1 of Bothrops alternatus. Taxonomy (NCBI): domain Eukaryota; kingdom Metazoa; phylum Chordata; class Lepidosauria; order Squamata; family Viperidae; genus Bothrops; species Bothrops alternatus. Next base: position 2,728,363 of record JARGCV010000126.1, on the reverse strand, counting down.
GCATTTGAATTCTTTAAAGCAGGGGTCTCCAAAATTGGCAACTTTAAGACTTGGGGACTTCCCCAGTTCTGGGAGTTGAAGTCCACAAGTCTTAAAGCTGCCAAGTTTGGACACCCCTGCTTTAGAGGAAGGAATGCTATAGAATCACATTGTATTCCTTAAAATACAAACGAGCAGCCCACCGCAATCAAGGTGATGCTATATATCTGATCCCATCATCCCTAGCTGATATCAATCACGGTCAGCATTTATGAGTTTTAATTCAACATTTGAAGGGCCTTGGGTCCTCCAAATCAAAAAGCTTTGCAGACAATTCAGAGAAATCCTGTTTTTATCTTTAATGAGGAAGAAAGATAGGTTTCCAGCACTCACAGAATAAAATCTCTTTTAAATTTTTGCATCTGGCTTTAACGAAGTCCACGCTGGGTTTCCAACAGCCTGAGCCTAACCAGAGTGAAAGGCCTTGTACATCTTGTCTGTTCTTTCTTGAGAGGGATTTTCTCCTACAACTTTCCAGAAACTTCCAAACTTCTATATGCGTGAAAGAATAGCTTTCATTTAAAAAAAAAACACACACCAAGACATCCTCCTCCAGGTGGGTTGGAACACAATGTCTCAAATCATCAGCCAACATAGTTATGGCCCTCTTGATGAGAATACTGGGAACTGTAGTCCACCTCATCTGAAGAGCGCTGTTATAGGAAAGCTTCAGAAAACCTCCTTCCGGAATAATCTGAAATGATCTCAGAATCTCAAAGTATTAAAATGACTGACATAGTGCAGAATTTATAATTGGGTTTATTGATTATATGCCATCAGGTCAACGTCAGCTCTTGGAGACCACCCAGATAGATTTTCTCTAGGATGATCTGTCTCTCACCTGGTCTTACGCCAATGATGATTATTGGTTTTAAACAGGGGGTCTTTTGACTGGGTTCTTATATTGCAAGCTAAGGCATAACACGATTTCTTTAGTTTCAGTTTCATGCGATGTTTGAATACAGCTAATATTATTTGTAACCCATAGTTACATGTGTGGTTTTCATTTCTCGTCAGGGTTTGGCATGGAAGCCACGTTGCTCTTAGTAGTTGGTTATTCCCACAGCAGAGGGGTGGCGATTTCTTTTCTCGTCCTGGCTGTGGGTTTCAGTGGCTTTGCTATTTCAGGTAAGCTCTTGGACAGTTGGGCTGACTTTTAGGCATGGTTACGATAAATATCCACTCCTTTCCCAAGTTTACCTGGATAGGAGCCCAATAGGAGTGGGCCAAAAGTTTTGCCCAGACTTCTTAAACCTGACTTGGGATGCTTTCAGATGCCAAAGCACTACAAGTAGTGCTTGACTTACAACCATTTCTTTAGCAAGTGTTCAAAGTTACAACAGCATCGAAAAAGTAACTTACGACCAGTCCTCACACTTACAACCATTGCAACATCCCCACAGTCCCATGGTCAAATTCAGGCACTTGGCAATCAGCATGTATGTACAACAATTGCAGCATCCTCGAGTCATGTGACTGCTATTTGTGACCTTTCAAGCTACTTCTGATAAACAAAGTCAACGAGGAAAGACAGATTTGATTAACCTCAGCGTGATTCACTTAACAACTGCAGAGATTCACTTAACAACCATGGCAAAAAAGGTCATAGAATCAGGCATGATTCATTTAGCAGCTGCTTTGATTAGTAACAGAAAATCTGGTCCCATTTGTGGTTGTAAGTGAAGGACTATCTATATATGGTACAGTGTAAGTGTTGCTATCCCACCATATATGTTTTGGGATGAACAGCAGTATGTCACAAAGACTCCCCTCCTTCCTCAACTTCCTGTACCATCACTAGCACCACTTTGCCACCATCCTTTCCTCATTTTTGCTCTCCCCTTGCCAGTTTCCAACTCTTGAAATAACGCAAGGAGAGAAACGGAGTTCGCTCTGCTCTGTCCCTCAGTCGTTTCTCATGGGCCTACTTCCTGGGAAACATTTTGTGTTGCTCATTCTGTAAAAAAAACGCCATTGTTCATTGGCTTAGCTCATGCTGCCTGTAGAATTCAGAGAACTGAAGTCCACGTAACTTAAAGTTGCCAAGGCTGAGAAACTCTGTCTAAGCCACTAGCTAAAAACAAGAAAGCACAAAAGGGGAAACAAACAAAAAAGAATACAGGAACGTAACTGAAAAAGGCTAATCATAGTAAATTCCTGAAGGTTAACTCTACTCAAGTGTAGCAAAGGCATGTGTGAGTGATGCATCAAAAGAACATCCTGTACCATAATCTGAAGTGAATCAGCTTCCACTTTTTATTGTATGTGTGCAACTTACTATCTATTGGTAAAAGACTTTATACATGAAGGTGCCACAGGTTTCAGTGCGCTTCTAAGTGCATTTATAGAAAGAGATGTGGAGTATAATAATAGGAGGATTTCCAGTATTAAGATGCAAACCACGCTCAGGACATCTTAGACCAGTGTTTCTCAACCTTGACAATTTTAAGGCATGTGGACTTCAACTCCCATAATTCCACAGCCAGCATTGCTGGCTGTGGAATTCTGGGAGTTGAAGTCCACATGCCTTAAAATTGTCAAGGTTGAGAAACACTGTCTTAGACCTAAGAATTACGGAGCTGGAAATGATACACTTTGGCTAATCTTCATCCATTGTCAATCACATAAAATGTCCTCTTGCATTGTTCCACTATCACCATCTAGTAGTTGAACCATGTTCTGCTTGTGTTAAAATGAGCTAATTATTTAATGGCTCCCAGAATTAGTTTGCATAACATGCTTGTCCTAACAGATCAATAGAAATGCAATGAATTTTGCAGATTTGATTATACACCTTAAAATGCTTTTCTCCCCCCCCCTTTAAATGCTTCCTGTCCCTTCATCCATTCTGGTCCAATCAGCTGAAGCTAGATGGTGCTATGGATGTTTTCTCCAATCTGATTATGGAAACTGAAGTACAACTCCTCTAGATGGCTGATTCTATTATTAGATTGAAGAAGACCATAGTAACATTAACAGTTCTCTTATTAAACTGCAATTGTGTTTCCAAATGCAATCTAATTATATAAATTTCCAGGGAGTGTATTGTACTCATTTCATTTTTATCTCCGCCACTTCCAGGATTCAATGTCAACCATTTAGATATTGCCCCCCGATATGCCAGTATCTTGATGGGCATCTCCAATGGTGTGGGGACCCTGTCAGGCATGGTGTGCCCACTCATTGTTGGAGCAATGACTAAACATAAGGTAAGAAATGCTTTCTAGAAAGTGAAAAAAAATTATTCTATGTACTTCCTCTCCTCACAATTCTTATTTTTGTGTAAAATGTATGTAGGCCTTTTTGTACATAGGGCTTTTCCCCACTTCCATTTAAGTATGACCTAAAATGTGCAGGTAACATCTTTGGACATTGCTTTCATCCCATCCTCATCTCTTGAGTCAGATAAGATTAAGTTGTCCTTAAGCATAAAGGAATGTCCTACATCAGGCATTGTTACCCATTGTTTTGGATGGACATCAGGTGACTGACAGTATCTGTTGGATAAGGAATCACAATTTTCTTTAATTCTCATTTAATTTTCTGCTGAATGGATGCAGAGAACTTTAATTTGCCGTAGGAAAAAAGCCTTAGATCGAGAGGTTATGATGGTCGTACATAAAGTTAAGTCACAAGATAGCTTACTTGGCTTTGGTCTACAGGTAGTCTTCAACTTTCAACTATTCATTTAGCGACCATTCAAAGGTACAACAGCACTGAAAAAAGTGACATGACCGTTTTTCACACTTATGACCCGAGCTTTTTTTCTCATCGAACACCCAAAACGGAGTTCCAGCACCTTTTTTGGATGGAACCTTGTAGGGTAGGCAGGGTGTGTGTGAGTTCCGGCACTTTTTTTTTTTTTTTAAGAAAAAAAACACTGCTTATGACTGTTTCTGACAAGCAAAGCTGGCAGGGGAAGCCAGATTCACTTAACAACTGCATCATTCACCTAACTGCAGTGATTCACTTAACTAACAACTGTGGCAAAAAGGTCATAAAATGAGATACAATAGACTTAACAACTGCCTCACTTAGCAATGGAATTTATGGAGTCAACTGTGATTGTAAGTCAAGTACTACCTGTATTATGTTAGTAAAAGGAACCTTTACTGCTCCTTTTAATTCTTTGCATTTTTTAACTTTTATTATGGAACTGCACAAAATATTGGTCATCCACTCTGACTGGTTCTAGAAACAATGAAGGGGTGCTTTATGTACCTCACTTTTGCAATCTTAAGTGTTTACTTTCTGAATATTTATATCTAGATATGTGTATATCCTATAAATTATCCGTTCTACTTGGTTGTAACTAACTTCATCCTTTTCTCCTTCAAGGTTGCAGTATACGCTATGATGACTTAATTATTAGTAAGAAAAGGGGATTTTCAGAGGGAGGGTGTCCACTGTTGGTTGAAGAATACAGGTAATTCCCAAGTTGCCAGCGTTCCCTTAGCAAATGTTTGAAGTTACGCGATAAGCGCCCCCGAGCAAATCCTGAAATTACAAATATTGCGGCATCATGGCAGTCATTCACCCTTACAAGCAACCACAGTGGTACTGCAATATTCACCCTGGTTATTTCCTCCCTCCCCACCCCCACCTCTGGTCTCCCTAGGCACTAGGCCTTCAATACTTGCCCTGTGAAGATCGAGATCCTTCACTTTCTTGGCTGCTCCAGGCCTTTGGGGCGTTCACAGAGAATGGAGGCCTAAGATAATGCAAGATCACGCAAGATTAGGGAGGTGAGATCTCATGCTACTGATCTCGCTTGATCTCATAGTACTTTAGGCCTTTGTTCTCTGCAACAGAGAACGGAACCGAAGACAGGATGCTTCCGCGTTCCTCCAGAGGCTGGATCCGGGCACTGGAGCCCTTTTTTCCAGGCTGCTGCCGCCCAGATGTGAGGCCAGGGGACGCTTCTGCGGCCCTCTGGAGACTGGATCCAGGCACCAGAGGCCTTTCCCAGGCTGTTGCCACCTGGACCTGAGGCCAGAAAATGCTTCTGGGGTCCTCCGGAGGCCCGATCCAGGCACCAGAGGCTTTTTCCGAGGTGCTGCCTCCTGGATCTGAGGCTGGGGCATGCCTCAGATCTGGGCGGCAGCAGCCTGGAAAAGACCTGTGGCACTCGAATTGAGCATCTGGAGGGCCGCAGAAGCATCTTCTGGCCTCAGTTCCAGGCAGCAGCAGCAGCCTGGAAAAGGCCTCTGACACCCAGAGGCATGCAGAAGCATCCTCCTGCCTCAGATCCGGGCAGCAGCAGGAACCACGGCAGAGAGGAAACAGATCTTTTCAAGGTGAGTCTGGCGGGGCAGGAAGAGAGGGGAAGTATGAATGGGTCGGGGAGGCCTTGGGGGCCTGTTCCATCACTAGGCCCTCCATGGCCTTCCTCAGCCTGAAATACCTCATGTTCACTTAATGAGCCGTTTTAACGAGCAGGGAGTGATCTCGTGTGAGGTACGAGATTCACTCCTATTAGTTTTCAAGTTACAAATGGAATGGGCAGGCTCCATTCCATTTGTAACATGAGGACTACCTGTACGGGCATGGGATATCCCTCAAATAAGCTCTGAATGATGGGTCTTTTATATTTTCCACAGACACGAGAAGAATGGCAGTATGTTTTCCTCATTGCCTCTCTAGTACATTATGGTGGTGTCATCTTCTATGGGATATTTGCTTCTGGGGAGAAGCAACCCTGGGCTGAGCCAGAAGAATTGACTGAAGAGAAATGTGGCTTCATCAACGAGGATGAACTGGCTGATGAGGAAGATGAAGCTGCCCGCATGGGAGCAGGAGCAAGCGGCAGCGGTTATGGGGCCACTAAAAGTACCAGTTTCGCCAATGGAGGTTGGACGGCTGACTGGGACAAAAAGGAGGAATATATACAGGAGCCTGGGAAAGATTCCTATATGTATGGCGTGCCAGAAAAACGGGACTTGTCATAGAGAACCCCATCCTCCACCCTGATGTGATGATGGGGCCTTAGTTATAATCCACTGGAGTGAGGAGAAGGCTTCTTGTTCAGCCTTCTTCTCTATCTTCCATTACTTTACCATCCTGTCCTACAACCTCCATCCCATTTCTGATGTGTTGGCAACCAATGTCTGAACCCACTGAAAATTGCCCTTCCCAGCGGTCTATTACACCTCGGTAATGATCCACAAGCACTTACTTTCAAACCTTTACCCTTCCTTGTGTACAGGCCACTGTACCTCCACATTGTCCATTCCTGCTCTAGACTGATGCTCTTTCACCCAAGGGGTTGAATTAAATTCCACACACCCATTGCTCCTGATTCTACCCCACAGTCCTTGACTGAAAAGCTTTGGCATCACAGTAAAGACACTGTAACATCATCTACTGAGTATGAAATGAAAACATAGCTTATGAATAAACCACTCCCTTCACATGCATAAGACCCCAGGTTTAATCCCTAAGCCAAGTGGACCATAGGAAACAAGTTGATGTTTTGGTTTCCCCTCTGGATTTCTACTAATTAGGAAATGGGTTGGCACTAACTCCAGCTGTTTAGTCTCTTACCTGGATAGCTTGTGGTACATCTCATTCTTTCAGTACCTTAAACTTTGCCTTAGACCCTTCTGATTCTTAGAAATAAAATAGATCATGTCCTCCTGGGGACTTTAATATTTTAGAGATACTCCATCTCCCTCAACATCTTATGCCTTTAGCACCTATGCACCAGCCATCATCCTGAACTGAAGACAGGGGAAGTTGTTCACAGTATTAGGATAATCGCTTACTCCCATATTTTAAAAAATAGTCCACTTTTCCGCTGTAATCTATAGGCCTCCAACATGCACCCAGGCATTTCCAAATACTATATTATGCATTTCAGCATTTTTTTTCCTGAGCTGTAAATTATTTTTATGTTTAATGGGTTGATATTTTTTGGTGTATATGTAAATCACTTTCTGTGTAACAGTACCAAATTATCTCTCTCCCCTCCCCCCACCTTTCTCCTCTTGGTAGCTTTAAAAATATCCTGTACTTGATGGCTATAGTCTCTCCTTGCCCAATCCACCTCTTGGAATTTCCTCATATTGTTTTGTTGCAGGTTTTTTTTAATGTATAGCATTTCAGACTTATTTAATGCACTTTATATTCAAACAAGGATAAAAAAATCTAGGCTTTCTTCAACAACAAAAACTTCAGATGGCAATATTATACTATTCTTTAATAATAATTTTATTAAAAATTGCAACTTTGACAATAAGAACTACTACCAACTAAAAAAGAAAAAGAGTGTGCAAGAAAAAAATAGAAAAAATAGAAAAAGAATATAGTAAAGAAGAAATATATAAAGAAAAATGTATCACCTCTTAAAATACAACAAATGATCTCTTCTACCCATATCCCATCTCTTATGTATAAACAATTTTTTTAGAATGTCATTATTTCAGTCCAGATCAGAAAAAAATCCATTAAGTGTTATCAGAGATAACAACATATCTATTTTTTAGCTTGGATCAAATAAACCAACTTTATATTCCTTCCTTGAATTCTTAGCAATCTTAATCTTTAGCCCTTTCAAATAATGTCCAACATTTTTTTATTGTCTTTTTCTTTTGTCTCTTCTCAAAAAAGTCTTCAAAAAAGTCTTCAAAGCTTTAAGAAGCTTTAAATTTAATATGGGAAGATTATCCCAGTCACTCTTTTGTTTTGTTATCTGTATACCCCTTCCAATTATTATCTGCTTCTTTTGTATGTCCAGCATAGCATCATTTTCTATATCATTTTTGAAGCTTTTAAATTCAGTTTCAGATCAGTCTCAGTCTTGTCTGATAAAATTAGTTCCTCTATTATAACATCTTTTAAACTATTTGTTTATAGAAGCAGACACTCTTAATATTAGCTTCTGGATCCATTGTTCAAAAATATCCTTCAATAAGTCAAAAAATATTTTGTTCCATTATGTAAGTCAAATTTAAATGTTCTTCTTTAAGTGTTATGTTTAGTTCCTTCTGGTGCCCTCTAGCGTAACCTTCAAAGATTCATTCTATCATTTTTTTTTCCAAGAATTCAAAACCAAAAGTATTTCCCTACAGGAGGAATTCTTATAATTAATTCCAAAATCTTATTTCAAGTCCATCTGGACCCTTAGTCCATTTGTAACTCTCTAAAAAAAAATCAAAATCTTAATCACAATTTTGCTATTTATTTCAGAAAAAAAGTCCTTGTATTGTATTACAAGTTTGTTATAAAACTTGTACTTAAAATTTCTTCCTCTATGGATTTAAGGAAATTCATCTGTTGCTGTAAAACCTGGTAATGCAGTTTCCTAATAGATGAAAACCAGTTAACAAGCAATTTCCAAAAGTAATTAGAAAAGGAAGTACTCAAACCCTATTTCCTTAAAGGTACTGACCACGGGTTGAGCAAGGAAGCTATTTCCTTGGCTCTAAGCCTACTGGAGATCAGTCTTGCAGTATCTTCATAAGAATCAACTGTCTGGAGCATTTATGGGCCATCTCAAGTCATTTCTTTGTCCAGAGAGGAATTACAAAGAGCTGGTTTACTCACCAGTTCTTCATTCTACTGTGGTGGTCGATTCTTTTGCCATTTCTTCCCCAGGAGGCAACATTATATTCTAAAACTCTAAAATATTTCAGAGCAGAATAGAATAACAGAGTTGGAAGGGACCTTGGAGGTCTTCTAGTCCAACCCCCTGCTCAAGCAGGAGACTCTATACCAGGGGTTCTCAACCTTGGCAACTTTAAGACTTGTGGACTTCAACTCCCAGAATTCCTCAGCCAGCAAAGCTGGCTGAGGAATTCTGGGAGTTGAAGTCCACAAGTCTTAAAGTTGCCAAGGTTGAGAACCCCTGCTCTATACTATTACAGACAAGTGGCTGTCCAGTCTCTTCTTAAAAGGCTCCAGTGACAGAGCACCCACAACTATTGAAGGCAAGCCGTTCCACTGGTTAATTGTTCTCAGGAAATTTCTCCTTAATTCCAGGTTGCTTCTCTCTTTGGTTAATTTTCATCCATTGTTTGTCCTGCTTTCTGGTGCTTTCAAAAAATAGGTACCAATACCTAACCAAGTATTATCCCATAAGCATTTATTTATCATAGTCCCTCCATCAGAAGGATTGTGGTTTTTATAACTCCTTGTTCTTTTACAAGAGACTAGCACAGTCCCTTCATATAAATTGAGCCTATTCTCCTCCCAGATTCTTATTTAAGTCAGCCACATACCCACAGGATACTTTAACAGCAAATATTAAAGAGCTTCTAATTCACTTGTGAATAGGTATAAACTGTTCCCAATTATGTTCTAACATTTAGATTAGACTGTTGCTTTCAATCCTATGGGTTTCTCTTAAACAAACCTACTGTGCTTGGATTGTTTCCTTCTCCGTGCATGTAAAAATTTATCCTTACAACATTCTTATTTGATAAATTTAGACTGAGAAACACAATCATGGAGAACTGGCTTTAAGTCTCCATTCAACTATGGAAACCCACTGGATGAATTTGGGTCAGCCCTATTCAGCTGAACCTACCTCATACAATTGTTGCAGGGATAAAAACGGGGGTTCCTTGGCCATGGTATGTTACTTTCAGTTTTCTGAAGGAAAGTGGAATGTAAGCAGGGATCTGAATGAGGTCTAATTAGCCAAACTCAGTTAAACACGTTATACATCACATTATACCAGCTCTTAAAAGACACAATCCCTATTTGAAACCTTTGCTCAATCTGCAGATGTAGCATTTATGCACTAAGAGCATATATTAATTGACAGTATAAACTCTTAGCTTAACTCTTTGCAGGTGCAACAGAGTGAGCATGGTGATCAAATTAATTTTCAGGGTATACCACTTTCCTTCTGCCATCTTGGCCTCTAGTAAAGCACAAGCAATTGTTATATTGTTTCCCTAGCCCATTAGGGAAATTTACAAAAATATGTTTAATTTTTGTAGCACAGCGCATTAGAATTACCCTAAATGTTGCTTTAGGGTATAAAAAGCCTGGATTATTTTGAGAAAGCTTCTGTATATAATAGTCTTCAAGATCTATTTAAAAATAAGAATAATTATATCGTGGCCTACCTCACAAGATTCTTGTGAATGAAAAAGGATTGTAAAGCACTCTGCACTCTTATGCCAAGAATTACTATGATTATCACGTTGAGGACAGAAGAGGAGATAGTACTCCACCCCATAACACAAACACACATAACACAAAATATACACATAATAGGTTACCAGAACTAGGTTGCAAAAATTTTGAAAACCACCATGTGATCATAAGTGAAAGTGAAAAACTTTGATAACTGCTGGGAAATCATTTGAGGTTTTCTCTTTTGCTGCCATCTAGTGACTCTGAGTAATTCTGCAACCCAGATGTAACCTTGCACATAAGCAAAGCTAGCTTTTTATGTCAGAAATTGGTTTGCAATAAAGCATTAAGTTTGGAAAGTTCTCAGGCAACCTCACACCATACGTACTGTTGCTTTTCCAATTTCACGAAAGCTATTCCAACAATAACAAAATAATGGATGATGTCCATGAAGCTCTCCTCCTCTCTTCTCCTCTCCTCTCCTTTAAACTCTCAATTCTCCTTCCTGCTTCTCTCCAGTAGTTCTCTCTGTGGGTTGGTTGGTCTATCTCTGGTGTTTGCTCTGTATATGTAGCCTCCCTCATTGGATAATACCCCTCCCTCAAGTTGGAAAGAAATATCTTGTTCTTGTGTAAATATATAAATATTATTTATGAAACTGAAAACGGTTTGGAAAAGAATGTGCATGCCATTGTTGACTTGGGTGTTGGAAGATGTCTTTCTATCCTCTCTTTACAAACTATAGAAATGCTTCCTACGTTGTAGAAATTCCCACATAGCCAGCCTGACTTAATTCACCAATCCAAGCTTCCTCTAATACAGGGCTTTTCAACCAGTGGTACGGGTACCACCTGTGGTACATTGGCACCTGGCAGGTGGTACACAGCCATCCTAGAAAAGTAGCGGGGGAGGGGAATGAGCTGAAGCAGTGGCAGCACCGCACAAGCCTGAGCTAGAGACGTCTGGAGCTGCAAGGCTGTCAGGGCTCAGTGGAAGCGCCAGGATCAGTGCCGCTTTCCAGCTGATCAGTGCTTCTTCAGGGCTGTCAGGGCTTAGTAGAAGTGCCAGGATCAGTGCCGAGCTCCAGCTGGAGCCTGGTGCTGATCCTGGTGCTTCTGCTGAGCCCAGAAGAAGCGCGGATCAGCTGGAATGTTGCAGCATCTCCAGGGTCTTGTGATTTACATTCAGATGCTTGGCAACTGATTCATATTTATGACGGTCACAGTGTCCCAGGGTCATGTGAAGTGACCAAAACCTGCTGCAACCACCCAGCAGACGGCGGGAATAAAAAACCAAACACCCCCCCACCCCACCCCCGCTGCCAATCCTCAACAGAAATGCTCACAACAAAGAAAACATTGGACAGGAGGAAGAGTGCTGCTGGGCGGGCAGGCAGGTGTGTTGCTCGGCTATGGCTTGGGGGGCACTTTTTTCAGTGCCATTGTAACTTCGAACAGTCACTAAGCGAACTGTTGTAAGTCAAGGACTACCTGTACTTTATCACTTTTTTCCTTTTTTTTTTTTTTGGTCATCAAATTTTTGACACCTTGCTAGGTGACTGGTGGTACTCAGATATTGCCATATCCTAAAAGTGGTACAATGGGTGAAAAGGTTGAAAAGCTCTGCTCTAATACAGCGACCCCCAATCTTTTGGGCACCAGGGACAGGTTCCGTGGAGAAAGTTTTTTTCCGTGGACCGGAAGGAGCATGGTTTTGCTTGCTGTCTGCACCCAATAGATAGGGCTTCACTTGTTTGCGAGGTCTGGTTGTTGACATGCCATGGACCGGTGCTGGTCTATGGATCAGGGGTTGGGAACCCCTGCTTTAATATATCTTCTCTTATTAAGATGTACCTATTCCACCTTCCTCGGATTCCAAAAACAGTTGCAATGCAACCAGAAAGGCATTTCTAGTGGAAGATGACCACAACATGATTGCAATGGGAACTCCATAAGTAGTAGTTGTACTTATTTATTCACAATATTTTTATATCATTGCCAGAATGGATGACCTCTCTTAGGTTTTCTTGTTTCCCATCAGTAGAGTCTTACAATCACTTGCCTAGTCATAATTATTTTTATTACTCCATTTCCCTTAAATATGGCCAGCCAGTCTGGCTGGATTAGGGGACTTCTCTGCTAATAAGGGGCCTGAATCTCTGCCACCAAATCTTGCCCTGATAGCACCTCTAACACTAACAAGACTCGGAATTTAAAATGAGTCAGGGGGGCTTCCGCTCAGGTGCCTGCACACACAACAGGCCAGTCATTCCTAGAGTAGCAGCTTGCTTTGAGACAGCAAGGAGGTGGGTGAGGGACAGACATCTCCAGATGCTCCTACTCAAAGCATCCCTTGCTGATTCTGTGTGACCAAATCTTTTTTTAAAGGAAAAGGTATAGGCCGGGTGTTTCCTCTCCTGCTCCCTGCCATTCCTAATGTTGGCAACATTATACGTAAGCTGGCATGATGTAAGGAAGGGCGCTGAGTTTGCACGCGTCTAACTAGCTGCAGTAGGATTAATCCAGGAATAGACAGCAGGCCGAAGGATTAGAAGGGATGGGTAGGGAGCAGAGGGTAACAGCCTTACAGAAGAGAAAGGAAGCATTGAAAATAAACTACAGGTAGTCCTCAATTTATGATCATAATTGAGCCCAAATTTTCTATTGTTAAGCAAGACATTGGTTAAAATGCGTTTTGCCCCATTTTACAACTTTTCTTGCCACAGTTGTTAAGTCAATCACTATGTTTGTTAAGTTAATAACACCATTGTTAAGTGAATTTGGCTTCTTCATTGACTTTACTTGTCAAGATGTCACAAAAGTGATCATATGACCTCAAGACACTGCGACTGTCATAAATATGAGTCAGTTGCCAAGCGTCTGATCACGTGACCATGGAGATACTCAACGATCATGAGAAAATCAATCATAAGTCACTTTTTTCAGTTGTAACTTCAAACAGTCACTAAATGAATGGTTGTAAGTCAAGAACTACCTGTAATTATAGTAGCAGTCCCCAACCTTTCTTGCTCTGCGGCCTGGTGGCAGCAGGAAAAAACAGGTGGTTTCACGCATGTGTGTGCCACTTGCGCAAATGCAGCTTTGCTGGCTTGCACACTTGCCTGCCTCTTGTGCAGTCCGCTTCCCAACGGGCCGTGGCCTGATGGGGTTGGGGACGCCTGGCCTATAGTAAACATCTTCATCTTTAGCTCCTCTTCCTACAACCAAAGTTGGGACTACAATTTCTATCGCGAAGTAATTTGGTTGTTAAATGAGTCGTCACATGACCACACCTAATTTTATGACCCTTTTTGCTGCGGTTGTTTAAGCGAATCTGGATACCCTTGTTGACTTTGCTTGTTGGAAGCCTCCTGGGAAGGTCACAAATGGTGATCGTGTGATCCTGGGACATTGCAATCATCGTAAAAACATGCACCAAGAACCTGAATCACAATCACTGCGTGGATAGTCATAAGTGCCAGGACTGGTTGTAAGTTATTTTTTTCAGTACTGTTGTAATTTCAGTTGCTCAATGAATAGTCATAAGTTGAGGACTACTTGTATTTGCAGCAGCAAGCCTGAAACCTGTGTCCTGCAAGGAACTTCTGGAAATAGCAAATTAAAAAGAATGGCTGTAATCCGAAAAGGATATTCCACATCCCAGAATGGATCCTGTTATTCCCCAAGAGCCTAACAGAACCCACATGTTACTGATTCCACATTAAGATCTCCCAGTCTAGCAATCCGTAGGATTCCCCCATGCTTTGTGGCTGGCAGCTTCAAAATCTTACCTGCCTATCCATTCAGATAACCCCTAGCCAAATAGGATGGGGAATGCCACACATTTTAGCTGCGATGACCATCTCAGTACACAAAATAGTAGGTTAATCCTGGAGCCATCCATCTGATAAGAAAAGAAAAGAAAAGAAAAGAAAAGAAAAGAAAAGAAAAGAAAAGAAAAGAAAAGGACAGCAATATGATGCCTGGGATAAAATTGAAAATCTCAGTGTATTCCCATATATTATAAATTAGGGTCTAGGTCTCTATCCTCTTCAAGGGGTATCAACAGAAAGTGTATCTAATCTTTGTAAGCCAAGATCAGGTGCAAAGAGATCGGATTCACAGGGGACATTAAGCAGCAGAAAGAAAGGACCAAGAGTTGTCAGAACCAAAGACCAAATTGGCTGGTCTAGGGAAGCAAAGAATCAGACATGATCAACAAGTCAAAGAGAAATGGAGGTCCAGGAATCTATAATTTCATAGAACATGATTTACCCATGAGTGATTCTTGATGACCCCTAACTTCTACCACTCTGTATTTTATTGTATCACTTATTAGGGAGTCAAGAAGGTTCTGAAAGACCAAGGTCTCAGCTGATGGCTTCTGCTCAAACTCCCAACCAAAACAGAGACTTAAACAGGGAGCAAGGGATACTCATCTAGCCCTTCTTTTTCCTCTTCCAATGCAGATTCACCCAAGAAAGTTATCTTAGTCTCTTCGTTTCCTTCTAAGGAAAACAAGCGTTTCTAGGGATATGAGTTACAAGAAGTTACACCAACAAGTGAGCAAAAAAAATGTAAAAGGTGAGCAGCAATTAAAGTGTTGGATCCCCGATTGGATCATAGTCCTGTAGGAAGTCAGCAGCCCCACCCCCAGAGAATGAAATATTTTGGGGAATATTAAAAGAGGCAGGATAGAATATTTCCCCCAAAAGGAAAAATGGAGAAAAAATCTTAACAAAGGCAGAAAGCAGCCCCAGTCTTCCTGCTACAGGAAGCAAAAAACATGAAGAGGCCAATCTTTAGGAGATTTTGTAATCCATTCAGAAAGACTGGGTCACCTTATTCATAAGCAAAATGACTTCAGCCCCAGCTTCCACAGAACTGGAGCTGATGGGATTAGAAAAACAAAGACTCTTAAAATCTACTATTCTCTAAAAGAATGCAAATGACCAGCTGTCTGCAAGGAATATCAATCCTTCCATTCCCCACCATCCAGTCAGAACTGAAGAAGCTTCTTGGATGAGAGTTGAAATGTCTTCAAAGAAAAAATAAAGTCCAGTTGCCTCCTGAAAAAGCACCTTTGGGACAATTATGACCTGGATGACTGAGAATTTCCATATACTCCTAATATCTACTTTCCCCACCCAGTTCCAAGGACAGGGTATGACCTCCCAGCCACCATGGGAGTTAGGCAACAATAATTAGAATATTAAAAGGGCACACTAAAGCACAGCTCAAAGTACATTTTACAACAAACAGGCATCTCAAATACAAAGCCCAAAGAAGGTATAAAAACCCACCTACTCTCAACTCTCAACATGCTGCTGTCACTAGTTTTTGGCAACTAAATAAACTAAGACCTCCTTTCCAAAATGCAGCCTGCCTTCAGCTCATTTCTACAGCATCCTCCCTGCTTGGAACAGGACCTGATTTTTCTTCCAACAGTCCCAAAGGTGCTTTTCCAAGATGCAACTGGACTTTCTTGTTTTTTCTTTGAAGATATTTTGCTTCTCATCCAAGAAGCTTCTTCAGTTCTTGACTGGATGTTGGGGAATGGAAGGATTTATATTCCTTGCAGACAGCTGGTCATTTGCCTTCTTTTAGACTCTAGAAAATTATTGAGGCCACTTGGGGATTTGTCTGTTTGTCCTCAGGGTCACCTGAGGATGAGAAGCAAAACACCTTCAAAGAAAAACAAGAAAGTCCAGTTGCCTCTTGAAAAAGGGACAACTTTGGGACAACCATGACCTGGATGACTGAGAATCTCCATAGAGATTGGATCATAGAGATTCAGACTCAAATTAACCTGGGTTGCAAGCTTTTTGCCTGAGTACCATCCCTTAGCTCACTTATATCACCGGGTAGTCATTGTGAAGAGAAATGAAACATTTATACTACGTCCCAAACTATGTAAGTTGTAAGTCAGTTTGAATTTCCAAGGGAAAAACGGAATATAAATAGAACAATAATTGAAAGACTTTTCCCAGCATGGCAGCTATACGTACTACGGTACTTCTGCCCTGAGTTCGAGCTCTATCCCGGTCAGTCCTGTAGCGCCCTACCTTATTACTATACTACTTCCTGTCAAGTTTTGAACTTAAATCTTCCAAGCCAAGGGAACTTTCAAACTGCCTAGGCCGGGAATTCTGGGAGTTGAAGTCCATGAGTCATAAAAGAGCCGAGGTTGCCTATCCCTGGCCTAGAAAAGAAGACGTTCACCATAGAGAAGAAAAAAATTGTAGCGCGGCACCATTTCCAGACCCTTGACGGAAGAAGGCCGCTGTCTTTACCGGATGTACGTCATATCCGCCCCTGTGGTTCTTAACATTTCTTAATCCGGCCGGAAAAGGTAACCCCGTGGATGTGAAGGGGTGGAGTCTTTTTCCCTGTGGCCGCGGAGGAGCCGCCATGACGGAGCCGAAGGTGCGAGCGTCTTGAGCGCCTTTTTGTTTGTTTTATTCGCGGGGCAGGTGGGCGGCCGGCCGGCCGGCGGGGCTTGAACGGCGTCGCTTTTCATCTCCTGTCGGGCTTCCCAGAGCCTGGCGGTTGTCGAGATAGAAGGGAGAGGGGATCACGTGGAGAAGAGCTGGGCCTGAAGGGAGGGGGAAGAGGGAAGGGGTTGGAGTTAACGTGGCTGAGGATGAATTGAGACTCGCTCTGCGTGGCTTTCCTTCCTGGCAAACTGTAAAATAAAAATGTTTTCCCCTTTAGCCTGGTTTGGTATTTAAAGAAGGCTAAATCTTAGGTGCTTGATCAGCGTTGACACGTGTAGTTTCCTTCTGAAGACGACGAGAGAGACTCGGGTTAATGGTGCACTAAGGTGCATCAGCCAGACGGCCAAGATGCTCCACGCCAGCCTTTATACCAAGTTGGTGCCTTACAAGGGCCATCGCTATCCAGCATCATAGCCAAAACCTTGGCGGGGGGGGGAGAGGAGGAAATAGGATGTGTTTTAATTGAATGCATCAGGAAAGGTATTAGAAGCCGGGAAAGCTGCTTTCTAGTGTTGGAAGAATTATTCGTAGTTTCCACGAGCTGGGGCGAAGCAAGAATAAATCGATGAAATCCAGACGTGCTGTGAAAAGGAGATTTTATTCGCACTGATGATGTTACCTAGTTAGGGTAAATGAAACGTCTGCAAGAAAACTAGCTCAGAGAGCACCAAGGACCCCTTGTTTTATTAAGAAAAGGCTCAGTCCTCGTTGTATGATCGGCAGATCAGAAGGTTGCTAAAAGGGGGTGGTGGGGCGGCAGATCAGAGGCTTTTTCACTTCCAACACTTACTCCTCCCCCCCCTTTGGTTTTTCATTTTCAATTGAGGCTTAAAATTGTATGCCTGCTGAGTGTGTTCCTTGTTCTGAATGCCAATAAGCTGTTTTTTTTATGCATACCTATAGCTTTATTTTCTGCTAAGCAGGAGGTGATTGTACATACCTGAGACTATAACAGAATTGCTCAGTTGTGATAGCTTAGTGGAAAGGTAATGTGAATGAGAGAGAAAGAGATGAATGTGGAATAGATGAGAGAAAACTAGAAAAAAAAACCTTAATAACGGGCTTAGTTTTGTAGGAAATAAGTGTTAAGCCTGTGAAAGGTACTCTATGCCTTTGGAAAAGCTGAGCCAAATTCCTGTGCTGTACAGCAGGGGAATAATGCTGGATGGATAGTGTTAGCCTTGCTAAGTAGAAGCTGTGATGCTTTTTGGATTGGGGAAACACTGTTTCTTCATCCTTATCATGCCTAGAACTATGCAATGATTTTCTTCTCTTATTATAATTGCTAAATTATTTAAACCACTGTAGTTTGAGAAGAGTATTTTGTTTCATCCTAGAAATATTCCTTTATATATGTCAATAAGCCCCATTTAAAAGCTTCTCTTTTCCAGGTATTGGTGATTGATGGACGTGGCCATTTGCTGGGTCGCCTTGCAGCCATTGTGGCTAAGCAAGTGTTGCTGGGTAAGATTTGATCTGTGCGTGGGACAATTGTGTCACTCATCCCAATATATGGAGGGCGTATTGTATCTTGACGAGGATGAGGCAAGGCAAGGACTTTACTAATAATATATAGAAATGCTTTTTGATATTTGAATCTTACAATTTGTAACATACTAGACATCACTCTTTGAAATTTTATTGTCCAATCTGTATTCCATGTTAGACGACATAATCTGATCTTTCCTTTTCCTTCAGGGCGCAAAGTTGTGGTTGTACGATGTGAAGGGATTAACATATCTGGCAACTTCTACCGCAACAAATGTAAGTAAAACTGAGGCTTCCAAACCTGTCAAAATAATTTGGAGAAGATCATTTTTTCAAGCTACCCAGTAACTAGGAAAGTAGATTACTTAGCTTTGGCAATTAGGGCAAGTTCTAATGTTAAGGCACATGTTTCTTTAAAACAATGACCCAGAATCTCTAGAACAATCATTTTCCTTAAAGCTAGTTCTACTTTGGCATAAACGTGGTAAGACTCTACAATCTTGAGACCTAATGGTAGCAGTTTCAAAGGCTTGGAGTAAATATTTAAAGGTCCCGAGACCCCAAGGGAGAAAGAGCATCAGCGAAAGGAATGAATAAGTTCTGGGAGGTTGTTATTGGTCATTTGTTTTTCCACAAAATGCAGTATAATCATATTGGCAAGCATGGCATAGGGAGCCTTCCTTCCATTTTAATTAATACTTGGCAACACAGCTAGGGGGCAGCATGTGGAAGAATTGTGCCCGTAGTTCATCTCTGTGGTAGAATTCTAAACATTTTGCACTGTTGAGCTGTATAAGCTGGCTAGGTTGGTATTTTCTTAATGTATTTTCACTGCAGAGAAGCTTGAGAAAAACAGGGGTGGGCAGAGGAAAAAAAATCTTAATATTGGAGGCTGCTCTTCTAATCTTTGGGAGCTTTGACATGTTACTTTGACATTATGTACATTGCATCAAGATTTGGATGCTTTTAAACAACCATTTCCCCACTGCACAAAATAAAAGACTAGATAAGAATGGATGGCACAAAGTAAGAATGCGATAAATATCAACAGTGGTGGCTGAAAAGTGGTCGGTGATGATGCCTTAGCCACCTTTAATTCGAGTGTCATGGCCATGAGACAGCTCTACATGCACTACCATCTGAGACCACCAGCCTATTCTCACAGCCTTCTTTGCTCTGTAACTATCCATACGATATGCATAGGCTCTGAGGGAGTAAAGAGAACTGCCAGCATTTCTTCCCTCTTTTTTTCCATGTTGAATTTAAGGCACTGTGGCACCCGGTTGCTTGGGACAAGGAGCACGATGTAGGGATAATTTATTCATGTATTCCATTCATAGAAACAATCCCATCATAAACAATCCCTCAGAAATGTGCCTCTCCTGTTGCTGCACCTGGACTGTAGGGTTTGAACCCCTCTTCCCCTAACATCTGCAGGGATCAAACCTATTGCCATCTAGGAAAGCCCTAGTGCAGTGGTGGCAAACCTATGGTACGCATGCCAGAGGCAGCACTCGGAGCCCTCTCTATGACCACGCGCACCATGCCCCGGAGATGGCAATCGTCCTCTTCAACCAGCCACCTGCTAACTTGCTGAGGTCCCACGTGGCCGGATGCATCCCAGCATCCATGCACTTGCTGGCCTTTGTATGCGGGGGCCAATGGTGTCGACAGCAGCCGGCCCAGCCCCTGCCTCACCTTGCCCTACAACATGGCACCCCCACCCTGCCTCGCCTCACCCCGCAGAACCAGCCTCCTGCCCACCACTCCACCCGCCAGAGACCCCTGGATTTCCCCCAACCCTGCCCAGCCCCCACTGGCGTCCCTCCCCAGGAACAACATCGAGCTGGCTATGCCCACCCTCTGCCATGACCACTGTAACCATGCCCACCCGGCAATACATAAGTGGGTTTTGGGTTGAAGTTTGGGCACTTGGTCTCTAAAAGGTTCGCCATCACTGAAAGAGCCATGTTTCCTAGATGGCAACAGGCTTGATCCATGGAGATGTTAGGGGAAGAGGGGTTCAAATCCTACAGTCCAGGTGCAGCAACAGGAGAGGTACATTTCTGATACAGTTTTAACAAGGGGACCCAGAGCATTCCTTCTGTTCAAGATCTAAGAAGATAAGCAGAAGTAACTGGAGAGAGAGCTGTCCCAAGGGTGATTCTGCCAAGGAAGGCTTTTTCATTGCTGACCAACATCTTGAATTCTACCTGGAGGCCAATTGACAATCAGTGCAGCTTGCAAAGGAGTTGCCTGAATGCACCTATTACTATATTAATAAGTTTAATAATAAAGAGTCTAAGAGTAAGGCAAGGCTTCTAGAGTCCATACATCTATCATTTGCACAAGAACCTAAAGCTTTCTTATGCCTGGGAGGTTCCTGCATTCTGAAGGTAGCTCTTCATAGTTGTAGTAAATGATTTTGTTTGTAAGTATGGGGATTTGGTGCCTCCATTTAGGAACTAAGCACATGAATGAGCTGTATCATCTATGGGGTTCAGCTCACATTGATCTTTCTGATCTAGTCTAAGCCCTTTTCTCTCTTTTTTCTATTCTCACAGTGAAATACCTTGCTTTCCTCCGCAAGCGGATGAACACCAACCCATCCCGTGGCCCGTATCACTTCCGTGCCCCCAGTCGAATTTTCTGGAGAACAGTTCGAGGTGAGTGTTGTTTTCTCCTTGAAAATGGAAGCAATCCCTTACAAAGAATAAATTGCTTTTTCAAAATATCTGCGCGCATTTGCGGAATATGTCATTCAGTGCTTAGTGGGTGTCCACATACGCATTTTTGTGTGTGCATTTTGACCAAGGTTAGCGTTCCTTAACCCGCTCTTTCCAGATTATAATCAGTGTCCCTGTGGTCTGGCAGTTAAAACAGTTGTAGTTCAAAACATCTGATTAGCCAAGACTGTTGAATTTGGGGTGGGGTAAAGTGTTTTTAATCCAGGTTACTTTCACTTACATTTGCTCGGTGATCTCATTGATTCCTTCGTTCTGCTCAGCATTGCAGATGTTATTTCAAAGAGATCTTTTCCTTTATATATCTTGGGGTCTCCACTAACCCTCTATGCTTTTCCCATCTTTTTTTCCCCCTCGCTCCACTAGGAATGCTCCCTCACAAAACCAAACGTGGTCAGGCTGCCTTAGAGAGGCTGAAGGTTTTTGATGGCATCCCTCCACCTTACGATAAGGTAATTTCCTTTCTGATGTGCAAGAGAAATTATCTTGACTCCTTGGCTTCCTGCTCTGTCAGTGATGTTCTTTTTTACCTACATTGTTTGACTTGAGATGTGAGAAGAAAAAAAAAACCTAATGCTGAGGCAGATCTGAGCATCCGTAGCGGTGCTCAGAGCTGCTTTCATTGTGCAAGTATTGCTAACAGGACATTTTTTTATCCTGCAGCGCAAGAGAATGGTCGTCCCTGCTGCTCTGAAAGTGGTCCGTCTCAAACCCACACGCAAGGTAATGTTTGTTATTGTTAAGAATTAACAGTAGGGATTTAGTGCATGATTTCAAGTCTGTTGCCAATAAAATTTTAAATTAAGGAGGACCCTTGGCTTCCTATGTTAAGCATGCAAATATGTTTTCAGAAGCTCCTTTTCTCTGGCTAAAAGAATTGAGATAAGAAAAGGCGATTTGAAGCCTGGGAGACACCCCCCCCCAGTTGTTTAGATGATATCAAGCAAGAAGGCTGACATTACTGGATGTCCATCCAGATAGGTTTTCCACCTGAAAATGTAGAAATAATAGCTCTTATATACCGCTTCATAGTGCTTTACAGCACTGTCTTAGTGGTTTATAAATGTCAGCATTATTGCCCCCCAACAATGTGGGTCCTCATTTTACTGACTTGGGAAGGATGGAAGGCTGAATCAACCTTGAGCCAGTCAGGATCGAACTGACTGTGAGCAGAGTCAGCCTGCAATACTTCGTTCTGGCCATTGCACCACCATGGCTCTTATAGTAGTAGGGGTATTGTATAGTATGGTATTTTCTCCCACAGCATGACTGTTAGATTTTTGATGATCTTGGCCTTCCTAGCTGGCAGAGGGGATAATATATGTGCTCCATTTGTTAAGTGTACTGATTTGAATAGGTCTGTGATGATGACATTCCACCATAATTCGAGTTTCAAGACCATGAGACAACGTTTCATGCACTACCATCTGAGACCTGACTTTTGTAAAACATTCTGTGAGATTCCGTTAAAATCCCGCAGAGGTGGAAGACAGGTTGGGAAGGACTCTGTTAAAGGAAGAACAGGACTATAGGCAAAAGGCTGAGTTGTCTGTGTGGTTTGGGTGGGTGTGGAGTACTAGGAATAGCATTAATAAGAATCTGAGAAAATGAAATTTGCTGAGCAACAATAGAAGGTGTAAACATTTGTGCAGCGCCAGGACTGGTTATAAAGTGCTGCATTTTTCTTCCACACAGTTTGCTTATTTGGGCCGCCTTGCCCATGAGGTTGGGTGGAAGTACCAGGCCATCACAGCCACTCTGGAAGAGAAGCGCAAAGAGAAGGCCAAGGTTCACTATACAAAAAAGAAACAGCTTATGGTGAGTTAACCTTAGCTTATAATTGTAGTCAAGGGTGTTCTATCTAGACCAGACTTAGCAGGGAGATGGCTGTCTCTTTCCCCCGCCCCAAATCTTGCATATCAGAGGCTGAGTGGAGAAACGCTTATGCTTGGAAGTCCCAGAGCACGTAAATTAAAAATGGTGGGGAAGAACCATAACTTTCGATTTTCCACCAAGAGAAACTACTAATTGTCCAGTAGGTGGTAAAGAAGAAATTATAAGGTGAATCTGAATAATTATTCTGTGACTGATTCCCTGATAGTTTGTCTAACTCTAAGCAAATTGTGTAATTTCCCAACGTTGGATTTCTACTGTTTAACGCTTACCTGCCTGTTAGTATCTTCTTGTTGTATCTTCTTTTTCTTTCTCCCTTTTAGAAACTCCGAAAGCAAGCCGAGAAAAATGTGGAGAGCAAGATTGCTCCATACACAGATGTCCTGAAGCATTATGGTATCTTGATTTAAATGAAGGTCTAGGGTTCAGTTCACAATAAAGAATACAATTTACAGACTTGTGGTGTCGTTTTAAGTTTTATTATTCTTCAAAGGAATATTTCAAGTACTTTTTCCTCTTAGCAATGGCTCCAGTTGATGGGAATGAATACAGGTAGCCTTTGACTTATGACCACAACTGAGCCCAAAATTTCAGTTGCTAAGCGAGACATTTGTTGAGTGAGCTTTGTTCCATTTCACGACTTTTCTTGCCACGGTTGTTAAGTGAATCACTGCAGGTGTTAACAACACAGTTATTAACTGAATCTGGCTTCCCCATTCACTTTGCTTATCAGAAAGTCGCAAAAGGAGATCGCCTGACCCCAGCACACTGCAACCGTCATAACTATGAGTCAATTGCCAAGTGTCTGAATTTTGATCACATGACCACAGGGATACTGCAATGGTCGTGAGTGTGAAAAATTGTCATAAACCACTTTTTTCAGTGCCGTTGTAACTTTGAATGCTCACTGTTGTAAGTTGGAGAATATCTACCTTTATTTGATTTTCTGAGAGCTAGATTTTTTTTAAGATTTATTTTCAAGGAGGTAAATAGTATGGGTGCCTGTTCTCCAACCTAGGGATTTTCAAAGTATGGGTCCTCGGCAACTCAGTAAAATTAAAATTATTTTGCAAAATACAAGATTGAATGCTGATAGTGCTTTCATTGTGGGCACATATCCGAATCACAGAAACAAGGCCTCCAAATGAGTTTTGATGGTTGAATAACTATTAACAGTTAGCTATCTGTTCAAACTGTTGCCAGTAGCAGTATTATATGTTACTTCTTAGTTATCGATTTAGGCAGCTCAGCTGGCTTTCCTTCTCACCGAATGCATTGGGGGCACTATACCGTCTTATGCTGTCTACCTGACTCATTCACATTTTGCTGATGTGGACTTCCTGTTCTGGCCAGCAGTGTCATCGGCTGAGAGACTCGGGATGCCGAGCTCTTCAGCTGAGTTTCTTCTTTGGGGACCCTAAATGGGCCAGAAGCCGCCCCGGAGAGGTGGCAATGAAGGAAGGTACTTCCAGGGATCTGGGAGAGGCGACGGTCTCCAATCGATCCAGGAGAAGCCTCCCAGAAACCAACAGAAGAAAGACTAGCTAACTCCATTGTCTAGCCCTAGCTGCAAGCAAACAGAAGTCAAAGAAGCTCCACTTAAACTGATCGTAAACAGTGTGTTTGAAGCTGGGTAAGAACTAATTTTCTCTATCCTACTTATTTTCCTGGAAAAAAAACTCCCAAGAAGCAAAAATACCTCCGAGAGTGAAAAAAAGGGTCCAATTGTGGACCTATTATTACCATGCACACTCAGTGTAGGTTGGTGGATACTATAGATTTCTTTATTTCCCTATGTAGGGCTTGGATTACTCGCCCAGCTTGCTCCATGCCTCTAAGGAAGATCTAGAACAGGGGTGTTAAACTCAATTTCATTGAGGGTCGCATCAGCATTGTGGTTGCCCTGGGGGGGGCAGCCTACTGGGTGGGTGTGAATAAAATGGGTGTGGCCTACTGGGGGGGCATGGCCAGCTCTAGTCGTTCGTGTCAAGAGGGCCTGTGGGGGCCTGGGCAGGAGTGGGACAGATCTGAGGGTCTCTGGCAGAAGGGTGGGACCAGGACAAGTGCCAAGGCATGGTCCACTGGAGGAGCCTCACTGTTCCTCTCAGGCCATGTGGGGGGGAGCTGGATGGTGGTGCGGCCCTGGGCAGCAGAGGTCAAACATCCAGCCTGGCCCTCGAGCACCCGCGGCACCAAGCCCAGCCTCACTTCTCCAAGGGGGCGCCCAGCTGCACTTATCTCCTCAAGGCTGCTGCTATTGTGCTTGCTCTCCTTAGCCAGGTTGTTCATGATGGGTACAAGGGCAAAGTCAGAGGGAGGCTCATTCCCTCTCCATGGGAGGAGGCCTGGCTTTGTATCCAAAGCTTCCTTAGCAATAGGATGGGAGACCCCCAGGATAGGCCAGGAGGAGGGGGTAAGGGGATGTTGAAAGGACAGCAGGGCAGGACTTCCCTCAGACCCTCTCCTTTCCTTAAGTACAGAGTGGTGGGAAAATATTTGAGATGAGGGAGGGAGAAAAACAGGCAAGAAACACTGCTGGGGAGGTGTCACTCTTTGTGAGGAATGAAGAAATGCACTATTGCCTGGAATTGGCTAGCACATGGCCCTCACCTACTTCACATATCTGGCTTGGTGGACTCTGGGGGAGGGGATGCCATGAGCAGTGTGAGAGTCAACTCTGCGCAATATCGCCCAGCCCCCAGCCTGCCTGGTCTCGGCGGCAGCAGGGTGCTCTCCTCACAGCGCTGAGAGGCTGAGCCAGGCGGCACGAATCTGAAAAGAAGTGCGACGCCGCCGAGCCCCCAGCCTGCCCAGTCTCGGCAGGCAGCAGGGCGCTCTCCTCATAGCGCTGAGAGGCTGAGCCAGGTGGCGTGAAGCTCGCCAGCTTTGCACCTTGCTGCCTGCTGAAACTGGGCAGGCTGGGGGCTAGGCAGCATTGCATTTCTCATCAGATTTGCACCACCCAGCTCAGCCTCTCGGCACTGTGAGGAGAGTGTCCGCTGCCTGTCGAAACCCCTCCTCCAGAGCCCATCAAGCCGAATATGTGAAGTAGGCCAGGGCCATTTGCTGGCCACTTCCAGGCGATGGTGCATTTCTTCATTCCTCACAAAGGGTGACACCTCCCCAGCATGCACCCAGGAGGCGGAGCTGATGCGGCAGGGGCTGATTCCTCGTTGTTTCTAGTCGGCCTTGTGGAGCTAAGACTGAAAGCGTTTCAGCTTAGATGGCCACCACAAAATTGTACATTGGCTCCCAGCCGGCCTGGGCCAGGGCCAAGGCAGCAGGGGCCGTTCCCTCACTGTTTCCAGGATGGCTTCGCGGGCCATATGAAACTACTTCATAAGCTGCATCCGGCCCCTGGGCCTTGTGTTTGACATGTCTGATCTAGAACCTGAGTTCCCTGCTCCTGGTCTGCTTCTTAACCATTATACCATACTGGCTCTCTTTAAAAGCAGATCATTTAAAGTTCTAACCTAGAAGTGCACATTCTGCCAACATTTTCATGGAGTTTATGCTTTTCCAGGCCAAAACCAATCTTGCTTATTCTGAACCAGACAGTTTTAAATTAATTAACGCAACCATTGTGTAGAGGCAACTTTTGGTAGAATTGAAAATTTTATTAGCCGGTCTCAACATTACACATAACGGTCCTGTTCGTAGATTACTCCCACCTGCTTTCGTGCTTCATCCATGATACGGGCAATTTTTTCACTCTCTTCTAAGGGCATGATGGGACTTTCCTTCAAACCTGCATGCAAGATATAACCTGAATTAGCAATAAATAAATTAAGACCCCACACAAAGGAGAAACTTGTGGTTTGCCCCATATTGCTGGACTCCTAACTATCCTTAGCCTCAGTTTTGCATAGAAGCATTCTCTGTCTCTTTCCCAGAGTTTAATCCTGGTGTGAACTATAAAAGTTTTATCCTTTGCTTCAAATGGGAACATCTTAACTTGTTAACCACAAGATCATTAGAGCTTGTTGCCAGCCTGAGAAATAATTGAAATTGCCTTCTGAAGTAGGAATCACTTTTATAGCAGGTTTTGAGGAGCAACTTAATTAAGTAAAAATTCAACAGATGTAAGCTAAATGTCTATGGAGATGCTCAGCCATCCAGGTCATACATATCCCAAAGATTTTTTTTTCACGAGGCAACTGCTTTCTTGTTTTTCTTTAAAGCTCTGAGCTGAAGAAGCTTCTTAGATGAGAAATGAAACATCTTCAAAGAAAAACGAAGTCCAGTTGCCTCATGAAAAAAAGCATCTTTGATTCAACAGATGTAATATTCCGTGGCATTGAGGGAAGACCTAGTTTCAATGCAAAAAGATACGTAGTCAAGACAGAAAAGTACTTCAAATGCGGAAAGGGGAATACAGAAAGAAAATTGAGATACCCCTCCTTAAATTGTAGGTTTTAGTTTTGGTTTATATTCAGCAATTGAAGCTGAAGAGGATGAATATTTCGCCAAATCAGCTGTCAGTCATAAAGTTATTTGTTAAGTTTATTTGCCACTATCTTGCTGTGGGGCTGCTCTGGGTGGCCAGTGCAGGTAGTCTTTGACTTATCACAGTTCTTTTAATGATTGTTCAAAGTCACAACGGCACTTATGACTATTTTTTCACACTGAACAACAGTTAAAGAATCCCCATGATTATGTGATCAAAACTCAAGACGCTTGGCAACTGACTCGCCTTTAAGACAGTTGCAGTGTCCTGTGGTAAACCCGACAAGCAAAATCAATGGGGATGCCAGAGTCACTTAACAACCGTGTTACTAACTTAACAATTGCAGTGATTCACTTAATAACTGCGGCAAGAAAGGTCGTGAAGTGGAGCAAAACTCACTTAACATGTCTTGCTTAGCAACAGAAATGTTAGGCTCAGTTGTGGTCGTAAGTCAGTTGTGGTCGTAAGTAAGTAAATCTGTACTTGAATAGTAAAAGTGTTGAATTGTCCTTCATAGTCTGATATTATTGATAACCTCTAGAATGCAAGGAAGTTTTCAAGTTAGATTTCTGCCAGATAGAGTAGGGAAAATTAACAAAAAATAGATTAGCTAATTACAATAAACTCTTGGAAACTGTTACTTGTGCCAAAGGAGATGTTGCAAAATATCGACTGAGAGTGTGTGTAAACCAATTGCACATAAATGGCATGTACCCAAATTTGCAGGAAGATGTATTTTATGTTTGTATGTATGTATATACCATCTTTACTGAGGTATTTGTTGACATCTAAAATAAGCCAGATGCTAGAGATGCAGTGTTAAAAAAAAAAAAAGAATGGATGTGGATCACTCAAAGGAGAACTTCTGGGTTAAATAGACCGTCAATCTCATCCAGGAGGACCACCATCACCACCACTACTTAATTACCATTTTTCAGACACTCTCGGACGTGTTCAATTTGATATCGAAACCCAATATTGTGCTTAAAGTAGAGGGGCTCTGGAGAAGGTGGCAAGGGACATTCCCATCGGTTCCCTTTCAGAAACATGATTGTAGGGCAGTTCATGTTGTCCGGAATCTAGGAAGAAAAACAGGATGGTCTTTCCAATGACAAAAATTGAAATCATGTTACCTCTACTCTGCAAATCTGCAGGTGGTAGACCGTAACATTTATAACCCAGCCTATGCCATCCAGAGGTTATTTGATTAATATGCATTGTGTTTGTATTGCAAGTTGAAACACACACAGAGTGTTGTATACTAAAACATTAAACCCGTAATTACGCATATCCAACACATCTAATTTATTGAGCTATAACACAAAACTCATATCGCCCTACTAGGAATTAATGTGCTCAATTTATCCATTGGTTAACCTGATAGTGTGAGAAGTCATGTGCAGGTCATAAGGCGAGTCAACCTGTGACTGGACCCAATTTAACAACCTTTTTTTTTTGTTACGGTCCTTAAGTATGATGTGGGGCCAAAAATCGATCTATCCAACACACAGTGACAAGCGTGTCAAAGCAGCCTATAATGAAGATTTTGCTGCGACAAACGAAGGAAAAAATGTATTTGCAACTTTGGTATATGTTTGTAATCTTCCTGTTAAGATTCCAGATTTTATAATCTTATGTTTTGTATCTTACCCTTGTGTTCCTTTTTAATAAAATATATTGTAGATATGCCATACGATAAATAGATGGATGGATGGATGGATGGATGGATGGATGGATGGATGGATGGATGGATGGATAGATAGATATAGATAGATAGATAGATAGATAGATAGATAGATAGATAGATAGATAGATAGATAGATAGATAGATAGATAGATAGATAGATAGATAGATAGATATAGGCAGGCAGGCAGGCAGGCACACAGTATGGCTACCAACTATCCATCCTTTTTTAAATCACTCATCTGTCTGCATTCAGTTCTCAGTTATCCCATTTCCACAGCAGCATTTGAAATCTGACTCTGGTGAAGGATGTCCATGACTTTCACTGTGTCCATCCCTTAGCAAATACCTTGATGATGCCTTCCGTTCCTCCAATCGTTGCCTCTCCTGGCAGATCGATCATCATGGTGACATTAAGCACAGCCTGACGGTTCTCTGAATAGTTGAGGATGATGGAAATGGTTTCGTCCACTCCTGAAAGACACAGAAAAGCTTGCCTGCCTAAATCATCTCCCTCAGGATCTATGATAATATGCTATGGCCAAGTCGCCGTGGCCATCTCACCATGGCCAACTCGCTGGCCAACTCACTGCAGGATAACTTGTTGCTGGACAAAAGTTACACTAGTAATAAAGAAATAGTGGAATAGAATCATTAAAGAAAGGATGCAAAAGGAAGTACAGAATGAAATGTGATCGACAAAAAATAAAGTATTTTTTATTTATTTTAAATAATAAAATAAAATTGTTAAATTGTTCCGCAGTGAGTTGTCCCCTGGCAAGTTAGCTGTGGCAAGTTATCCCATTCCCCTCCCTCAAGCCAGTTGGACTATATCAGGGGTCCCCAACCCCCGGTCTGTGGACCAGTACCGGGCCGTGGCATGCCAGCAACTGGTCCGCACAAATAAGCAAAGCCCCATCGATGGGATGCAGGCAGCACACAAAACCACGCACTCTTTGGTCTGTGGAAAAACCTTTCTCCACGGAACCGGTCCCTAGTGCCCAAAAGGTTGGGGACCTCTGGACTAGAAGACCTCCAAGATTCCTTCTGACAAGAGTCCACCAAGCCACTTTGCTTTGCTTTGCTTTACCTCCTTTCCTGCAGGAGCAGGCTCAGACATTTACCTGTTTTATACAGCAATCCTGAGGCCAGAACCGACTGGGGCATTTCAGGCCCAAAAACCATAGAGGCAAACTGGATACAGTAGCTGCCCAAATCCAGGATGACACCTCCGCCCAGTTTCTTCTCCAGCAGCCTTGGAACATTGTCCATCCGAAAACCTAGTTGAGCTCGGAGCACTTTTAAATTCCCAAGAGATTTCTGGCACAGGACAGTACGGATTTTTTCAGACACCGGGAAGAATCTGGTCCAGAAGCCCTTAAAGAGACCAAGGCCTTTCAGATTGGAAGGTATCTTTTACTTCAAGGGAAGTAGCATTGGATACAGACCTCTCTTTTTTTGCTGTCTATATCTTTTTAGTCTAAGTAAATCAAGTTTCTAATCCTTGGGAGAGTGCTAAGACTAAACAGAACTTTGATCCCATCAGGAAGCAAAATTCCACTGATCTGTACGGATGGCCCTTGACTTGCAACCATTTGTTTAGCGATCATTTGAAGTAACAACAGCACTAAAAAGGGGGATTGATGACCAGTCTTCACACTTACAACCATCCCGACAATTCCTATGTTCACCTGATCAAAATTTGGGTAATTGGCAACTGGCATATATTAAGAATGGCTGCAGCATCCTGGGCTCCTGTGATTGCCATTTGTGACCTTCCCAGACAGCCTCTGACATGTAAAGTCAATGGGGAAAACTGCATCCACTTAATGACACAGCGATTCACTTAACAAGTGCAGTGATTCACTTAACAATGGCAAAAAAGGACATCCAGTCGGGTGCCATTCACTCAACAGCCATGTCCCCGTGGTCATGTGATCAAAATTAGTCCGCTTGGCAACTGGTTCATATTTATGAAGGTGTCCTGGAATCATGTGGTCACCTTTTGTGACCTTCTGACAAACAAAGTCAATGGGGAAGCCAGATGCACTTAACAAACTTGTTACTAACTTAACAACTGCAGTGATTCCCTTAACAACTGCATTAAAATCGGGCAAAGTTTACTTAACAAATGTCTCAGCAACAGAAAATCTGGGTCTTGACTGTGGTTGTAAATCGAGGACCAGCTATAGAGCTCTTCTCTGTTCTGTACAGGGGAATGACTTCTATTTAAGAAAGATACCAGCCGGTGGATTGTAAGCTAAGAAACACCAAACCAAAAAGTCAGGGTACGCTACCACAGGACTGGGATTCTTCTTACAGGCAGTCCTCGACTTATGAGCACAAATGACCCTAAAATTTCTGTTGTTAAGTGAGACAGTTACTAAGTGAGTTTTGCCCCATTTTACAACTTAACATGGTTGTTAAGTGAACCACTGCAGTTGTTAATAACACAGTTGTTAAGTGAATCTGGCCTCCCCATTGACTTTGCTTGGCAGAAGGTCGCAAAAAAGGTGATCGCAGGACCCCAGCACACTGCAACCGTTATAAATATGAGTCAGTTGCCAAACGTCTGAATTTTGATCCAAGTGACCATGGGGATGCTGCAAAGGTCATAAGTGTGAAAAATGGTCATAAGTCACCTTTTAGTGCCGTTGTAACTTTGAACGGTCACTAAACGAACTGTTGTAAGTTGAGGACTACCTATACTTGATCTTTATGCATTTCTTAGCCTAATTACCTCTTGCAAGGTTGTTAAAGGATAAAAAGAAGATGGAGCTTGTCACAGAATTTCCTAGATAGCTTCCAGTGGAAACACACTTTTAGATGTTCTCTGTCGAGAAGTTTTCCTAACGCAGAGGTCTTCAAACTTGGCCCTTTTATGACTTGTGGACTTCAACTCCCAGAATTCCTCAGTCAGGCACATCTAGCTGAGGAATTCTGGGAGTTAAAGTCCACAAGTCATAAAAGGGCCAAGTTTGAAGACCCCTGTCCTAACGTATAGACAGAACCTGCCTTCCTGTAACTTAATATTTATTATTTTGTACCCCGCTCTCTGAGAACTATTTAAGTGCTATTAAATATTTGTTTCTTACATGTCTTTTCACAAGGCTAAATTCCCTCAGTCTCCTTTCATAATCTCCAGGAAACATAGGGGGGGGAAACCCCCACAGTAATTCAAACCAAATGAATCAGCTGCATTACAAGCTTGATTTATGCTCATTTGCATTATTTCATCAGGTTGCAGGAGATATAGATCAGTGTTCCTCAAGCATGGCAACTTTTAAGATGTGGGGAATGCAACTGCCAATATTCCCCAGCCAATATGGGAGTTGAAGTCTGTGCATCTTAAAATTGCTTGAACATTTCTTTAGATTTTTCAGTCATTAAAAAGTAGGAATGTGGTGGGTTTTTTTAATCTCCGGAAGTGGGAATCTAAGGAATTCAAGTGGCATTGCTTGGGGAAGAATGAGAGTGGCAGTAAGAACAGAAACTGATTAGGGAGTGCAAAAACTGGATTATGTTAATATAACACGCCTCCACTAACTCTACCAAAAGAGGGGAGGAGGTTAACCGTATGGAATTGGAAATTGCAGCCTAGACTGGCTTTGTTAGTTGTGAAATCGTGTCCGACCCATCGCGACCCCATGGACAACGTTCCTCCAGCCCTTCCTGACTTCTACCATCTTCTAGAGTCCATTTAAGCGCATGCCTCTAGGATTGACCAGTTTGATCGCCTTGCAGTCCAGAGGACTCGCAGGAGTCTTCTCCAGCACCATAAACAAGCATAATTGCTGCCTTGGAAGTCACTTATAAAACCTGTTGGATTGCACATTGCATA
Source organism: Bothrops alternatus (assembly GCA_034064705.1). Taxonomy (NCBI): domain Eukaryota; kingdom Metazoa; phylum Chordata; class Lepidosauria; order Squamata; family Viperidae; genus Bothrops; species Bothrops alternatus. The sequence goes on along the minus strand of JARGCV010000126.1, from coordinate 2,695,648 downwards.
TGCCATACTTGGCAAACCTCAAGCACTGACTTGTTTCTCTCAGAGATTTGTTGGTTCCCTGCCAACTTCATTAGGATTTTTAGGTCTGGGTATAAGCGGGGAGCGATCAAAGTATTTCCCCCTAAGTCAGAAAGAGAGAAAAAGATCTTAGACTCCCTTATTGCTGATCCTGGGAGGCAGAAGAAAATGAGAGATGCTGATGCAGTTCTTATGTGAATTAGGACAGCTTCCTTTGTAAACTGCCCTCAGTTGGAGAAAACTAGATGGTGTGGGATAGTGCTTAAGGCTTTGGATTAGGAGAAGGGAGATGCAGGAAAACTTTTTCTGATTCTGTCCTCCCTCCCTGACTATCTTGAGATGCATCCACATTTTAATCTTCTGTTTTCCACCACTGAATTAATTATCTTTCTCTGCTTTTTTAATTTGATGTGGCCCACGGATTGTATGCATGATAGCATAAATTAAAACTAGTGTTGAAGGAAAAAAGAGATAACTTCTGTGTGACCATGCATCTATCGAGAGCTACACATATTAGCAAAACAAAAGCAAAATAAATACCTAGAATGGTTAATGAAGCAATATACAGTAATTTCAAAAGCAATAAACCCCATTTTTAAAAGGGAGAAAAAGAGCCTGAAAATTATATTAGTTGTAATACAATCCCAAACATAGATTTAGATTGCACGAAGAAAGAATTGCTTGCTCCTTTGGTGAAAAAAATATATCAAAAGTTGACAAACAACATACAGCATGGCAACAATCATTTGATATAAAGGGGTGCATATAGATTTTCATCCTAGTATTATATGGAGATTTGCCTATAAAATCCACAGTTCTTGATACCTTGAATCTAACTCTAATGGATACAGCCAAGAAGAATCTGCAACTGTATGTTAATCATGATGACAATCCTGACAATACTGGGCCAAAATATGAGATAACTAGAACAATATCAAATCAGATGTTTAATATTCTAGCTTGCATCTCCAGTAACAAAGCAATCCTAACCAGTTTCCCCCATCCATTGTTGCCATGATTCAAATTCATATACAGGTAGTCCTCGACGTATGTACACAGTTGAGCCCAAAATTCCTGTCGCTAAACAAGGTAGCTGTTAAGTGAACTTTACCCCATTTTGCAACCTTTCTTGCCACCGTTATTAAGTGAAACACTGCAGTGGTTAAGTTAGCAACATGGTTGTTAAGCGAATCTGGCTCCCCCATTGACTTGTAAGAAGATCGCAAAAGGGGATCACGTGTCCCTGGGACACATTGCAATCGTCATAAACATGAGTCAATTGCCAAGAGTCTGAATTGGGATCACATGACCCTGGGGGAGTCGTAAGTGTGAAAAACAGTCATAAGTCAGTTTTTTCAGTGCTGTTGTTAACTTAGAACAGTCACAAAATGAACTGTTGTAAGTCGAGGACTACCTGTGTTTTCAGTATTCAATATAATGCATGTTTAGGTTTATAAAATAAACTGAATGGTGTCCCAGTGCGAATACAAAGACATACAGTGTCACAACTGTTGTTAGTGATTTGTGCATCAAAAAAACAAACCTTCTAAAAATGCGGCTGGAAAGGAAGTTGGGCAACTGGCATTAAGAATAATAAATCCCTCCCTAATTGATCTCTATCTAATTACAATAGAGCAGCGGTTCTCAACCTATGGGTCGCGACCCCATTTGGGGTCGAATGACCGTTTCGCGGGGGTCGCCGGACACCGCGGTCCGCCATTTTGTTTTGTTTTTTTTTCTCCCGTCGCGCGCGTGCCGCACATGCGCGGTTCGGGCCGTCGCACGCGCGCCGCGCATGCGTGGTTCGGGCCGTCACGCGCGTGACGCCTTCGGGCCGTTGCGCGCGCGCCGTGCATGCACAGTTTGGGCTGTTGCACGCGTGCCGCGCACACGCGGATCGGCCCGTCACGTGCACACCGCGTATGCGCGGACTGGTCCAGCACGCGCACGCGCGCGTCGGGGTCGTGCCGTGCATGGGCGGCGCAAGTGGGGTCTCAACCTGAAAAAGGTTGAGAACCACTGCAATAGAGTATGGTTTCTATTTTTAAAAAAAAGCTTAGTTTTTCTACAGCTATAAAGTGGCAAAAAATGTTCTGGAATACATGCTTCAAAAACAGTGTGACTCTTTTTGTGCACCTCTGATAGCTTTTAAGCTATCATGTCGGTGAGTTTACGCCACATGCTAAAATTGAAATTCAAAGAAACCCCACATGAGCTTAGCACAATGTGTGAAGCCAACTAGAGCTTGTTTCCTAAAAGCTCACATCTCCTACCTCCATGAGGAAGACGTCATTCTCCTGAGCTGTTCGTATCATCTCCCGTACTTCGCGGGCATTCATGCCCATTGGTTTTTCACAGAGAACATGCTTTTTAGCCCGGAGGAAGAGGGTGGTGTGAGAAAGATGCTGGGTGTTGAGAGAACCCACGTAGATCACATCTGGAGGGGGGAGCAGAAGACACCTCAGCAAATGAACAGAAAATGGAAGAAAGGTAAAGGGGGAGACCATGATTTCACTGGAGCTTGGGAATCTTCTTCTTATGATCCTTTCTTCCTCCCTCTCTCCCTCCCTCCCTGCCTAATACAAAGTAATGAAAGGCCAGGAGGCAGCATGGAGTTGTACAGGAGATATGAAGTCCATCAAGTTATCAGGAGAATTTCAATTGCTCTCCCTTCACAATCCTGCCCTGCCAGTTTTGGAACTGATTTTCTGTCCCCAAGGTCCAATTCAACTCACCCACATCAGGATCCTGTGCAAGTTCCTCATAAGAGCCATAGGCCCTGGAAATGCCATGTAATCTGGCATATTCCTGGGCACGCTTGAGACTGCTAGAAGCGATAGCAGCTATCTGGAAAAAAAGAAGCAGCAGCCAAATTATATGAAGTTGGACACTGTATTTTATTCTCTCAAAATTAGCCCTCCTTCTGCTTAGAGGAAGGGGTCAAAGGATGATAAATTTTCAATTCATCCTTGCACTTGATCAAAAGGGAATCTGCATCCTAGGAATTGTGTACTTGCATTATGGATAGGTAGGTAGGGAACAGCCACTGAGGTGCACAGAAGTGTATCAAATATAGATAGAGTTGATTTTATTTTTAATTTCAGTATTCATATTTGATTTCAGTACAGGTAGTCCTCAAGTAATAACCACAATTTTGAGCTCAAAATTTCTGTCACAGTTAGACATTTGTTAAGTGAATTTTGCCCATTTTATTATTTTTCTTGCTACCGGTAAGTGAATCACTGCAGTTGCTAAGTGAGTAACATGGTTGTTAAGTGAATCTAGCTTCCTCATTGACTTTGTCAGAAGGTCAAAAAAGTGATCACGTGACCCTGGAACACTGCGACACCATAAACCTGAGTCAGTTGACAAGCATCTGGATTTTGATCACGTGACTGTGAGGATGCTACAACAGTCACAAGTGTGAAAAACAATCATCACTTTTTTCAGAGCCATTGTAACTTCGAGTGATCACCAAATGAACTGTTTAGTGACCAAGTACAGGTAGTCCTTGACTTAAACAGTTTGTTTAAGCCAGGGCTAGGCAACCTTGGCTCTTTTATGACTCGTGGACTTCAACTCCCATAAAAGAGCCAAGGTTGCCTATCTATCCCTGGTTTAAGCAATCCCAACCACACCACCCATTTGCTCTTCTTGCTGGCATTAATAAGAACTGGTCCAAATTATACAGATAGTTTTGCTCCATCCAAATTAGTTAACTCAAGTTTTTTTTCCCCTGAGGATGCAAGGAAAAGAATCTGAGAGGGTGAATCAATTTATTTTTCTTAATAGACACCCTGAGATAGGAGTGGTATCATAGCTTGATAATTAGCACTGTCTCAGCTTTTTGTTTGGTTTTTTTGTTGTTATTTTAAAGAGATTATTTAAAGAGACTATCTGAGCTTGAAAGCAATAAGGTGGTTTCCTGCTAGCTCTCCAGAGGAAAGAGAAGCATTATAGTATTTTCCCAGAAAGAGTGAATGAATGTTTTAGGATGAGAAAATTTTAGCTTATGCTAGCATACTTCAGGGTGCAATCTAGGACTACTGCCTAATTTGCTTGCTGAGGGGAGCTTTGACTTAATTAAGTGCTGATTTGCTCTAATACAAAGTAATGAAAGGCCAGGAGGCAACATGGAGTTGTACTGGAGATATGAACACCATCAACCATTCCATCCCATCCTTCTTTAAACTAAGTTGCTTCCCTTCAGTCTATAATCTGCAAGAATTCTAAGTAGGGGAAGATTTAACTTTGGAGGAAGGGAGTGGCACCCCTATCTTACAGATTTTTAAATTTTGTTTTCTCAATAATTTCTGGATTTCTGCAAACCTCAAGAGGATTTCTGGATGGAGACATGGTGGCACAGTGGTTAGAATACAGTAGTGCAGGCTAATTCTGCTGACTGCCAACTGCCAGCAGTTCGGCAGTTCGAGGCTCACCGTCTCGAGTTTGACTCAGCCTTCCATCCTTCTGAGATCGGTAAAATGAGGACCCAGATTGTTGGAGGCAGTATGCTGACTCTGTAAACTGCTTAGAGACAGATGTAAAGCACCATGAAGTATATAAGTCTAAGTCCTACTGCTATTGTTATTTGAGTGATGCCAACTGTAGCAAATTTGCTCCTAGCTGGATAAGATAAGATAACCTTTATTGACATTTTTTACTATGCGTACACTAGTCCACATTAAAAATTACACACACACACAGACACATATATTTGTTTTCTGAGGTTTTCGCGGGTGTTTGTATGACGATGTTGGAAGTTCCCAACGAAAGCTAGGTTACATTAAAGTTATTCTTTTAATCTCCTGGTGATCTTAAATTATTTACTTCATACTATATGTGTGTGTGTGTGTGTGTGTGTGTGTATGTGTGTGTGTGTGTGTGTGTGTGTGTGTGTGTCAAGTGGTTATTTTTTAGATTGCACCCTGTAAACCCAAATATGGGAGGAAGAAATCATTCTTTCCTTTGCTTGTTTCAGCTCAACCCAGAGCCATCTGCAAGCACAAATATATATATGTTTTTAAAAGACTGCCCAGGTTCGAATCCCGGAAAGGGTGAGTTCTGACTGAAGAGAGTTAAATAACTCGAAATAGCTATCTCAGAAATCCCTTATTTCTTTGTTAACAATTTTAAACACACACACACACACACACACACACACACACACACACATATATATATTTGAATTTATATATAAATTTGAATTTATATATATATATATATATATATATATATATATATATATATATATATATATATATATATATATATATATATATATATATATATATATATATATATATATATATATATATATATATATATATATATATATATATATATATATATATATATATATATATATATATATGTCAAGTGTTTATTTTTTTAGATTGCACCCTGTAAACCCAAATATGGGAGGAAGGAATCATTCTTTCCTTTTGCTTGTTTCAGCTCAACCCAGAGCCATCCTGCAAGCACAAATATATATATGTTGTTTAAAATTGTTGACAAAGAAATAAGGGATTTCTGAGATAGCTATTTCAAGTTTCTTAACTCTCTTCAGTCAGAACTCACCCTTCCGGGATTCGAACCTGGGCAGTCTGCATGCTAAGCAGATGCTTTAACCTATTGAGCCACAAGTTCTCTCCCGCTTTGTCAGTAGTCAGGGAGTAAGGATATGTGTCAAGTCAACTTGTGGCTCAATAGGTTAAAGCATCTGCTTAGCATGCAGACTGCCCAGGTTCGAATCCCGGAAGGGTGAGTTCTGACTGAAGAGAGTTAAGAAACTCGAAATAGCTATCTCAGAAATCCCTTATTTCTTTGTCAACAATTTTAAACAACATATATATATTTGTGCTTGCAGGATGGCTCTGGGTTGAGCTGAAACAATCAAAAGGAAAGAATGATTCCTTCCTCCCATATTTGGGTTTACAGGGTGCAATCTAAAAAAATAAACACTTGACACATATCCTTACTCCCTGACTACTGACAAAGCGGGAGAGAACTTGTGGCTCAATAGGTTAAAGCATCTGCTTAGCATGCAGACTGCCCAGGTTCGAATCCCGGAAGGGTGAGTTCTGACTGAAGAGAGTTAAGAAACTCGAAATAGCTATCTCAGAAATCCCTTATTTCTTTGTCAACAATTTTAAACAACATATATATATTTGTGCTTGCAGGATGGCTCTGGGTTGAGCTGAAACAAGCAAAAGGAAAGAATGATTCCTTCCTCCCATATTTGGGTTTACAGGGTGCAATCTAAAAAAAATAAACACTTGACACATATCCTTACTCCCTGACTACTGACAAAGCGGGAGAGAACTTGTGGCTCAATAGGTTAAAGCATCTGCTTAGCATGCAGACTGCCCAGGTTCGAATCCCGGAAGGGTGAGTTCTGACTGAAGAGAGTTAAGAAACTCGAAATAGCTATCTCAGAAATCCCTTATTTCTTTGTCAACAATTTTAAACAACATATATATATTTGTGCTTGCAGGATGGCTCTGGGTTGAGCTGAAACAAGCAAAAGGAAAGAATGATTCCTTCCTCCCATATTTGGGTTTACAGGGTGCAATCTAAAAAAAATAAACACTTGACACATATCCTTACTCCCTGACTACTGACAAAGCGGGAGAGAACTTGTGGCTCAATAGGTTAAAGCATCTGCTTAGCATGCAGACTGCCCAGGTTCGAATCCCGGAAGGGTGAGTTCTGACTGAAGAGAGTTAAGAAACTCGAAATAGCTATCTCAGAAATCCCTTATTTCTTTGTCAACAATTTTAAACAACATATATATATTTGTGCTTGCAGGATGGCTCTGGGTTGAGCTGAAACAAGCAAAAGGAAAGAATGATTCCTTCCTCCCATATTTGGGTTTACAGGGTGCAATCTAAAAAAATAAACACTTGACACATATCCTTACTCCCTGACTACTGACAAAGCGGGAGAGAACTTGTGGCTCAATAGGTTAAAGCATCTGCTTAGCATGCAGACTGCCCAGGTTCGAATCCCGGAAGGGTGAGTTCTGACTGAAGAGAGTTAAGAAACTCGAAATAGCTATCTCAGATATATATATATATTCAAATTTTCTGTAAAGGATTAAATTGGGAGACTAAGATGGCCATTTCAAGCTTGTTCTGCTTTCATCAGTTAGCCATACCCTCTATGGGATTCGAACCTGGGCAGTTCTGCATGCTAGGCAGTGAATTAACCACTAAGCCACTAAGAACTGCCCAGGTTTGAATCCCATAGAGGGTATGGCTAACTGATGAAAGCAGAACAAGCTTGAAATGGCCATCTTAGTCTCCCAATTTAATTCTTTACCTCTTTGTCAAAAAAGAAAATTTGAATTTGTAAATATTTCGCAGTTGCGACTTGAGCCTGCTCTATGCCCCTAGTTGGGGGGCGGCAAGGCAAAAGAGATTGTAAAAAGTTTAACTGCAGTACAGCAGTTAAAAATGTCAAGGTGTATCCAATCAGACCGATCTGTCTGAAAAACTTCCTGTATATATATATATATATATATAGCACAGTTTCAGATGTTTTTTTAAAAAATCTCCCTCCAGTCCTTAGTTGTGCTAAAAAAAAGTTTTCCTGGCTACATTTCTAACAGCAGGCAAATTTTTAAGGCGCACCAGCCTTTTTAGAAGAAAATCAATTGTCTCCCCCATACCAGCACACTCTCACACATTCTCAGCACATGATACAACCTTATGATCTGCTGGCAGAGTTTTCAAGGCCACAATGAAGTCATGGGAAATCTTCCCAGCAGAGCAGATTCCCCAGCAGAGAGGCATTGAAGATTTTGGATGTCTTGATGGCTAACAGAACAGATGTTTCTAGTCAGCTTTCCCCACCCCCTCTGTGAAGAATCTGGATCAGCAGCTGCCTACTTTTAGGAACTGGTACTTTGAAAAAGGGGCAGGTAGCTCTGGGGCTGGGAGACGCCCTGCGTGGCTGCTTCTCTCTGTGTTTGGGGTGGAGTACCAAACCTGAATTTGCAGGGAGAATGTGTACATGGCAAAGATAGGAAACCCTACTTGAGTGAATTAAACTCATGGACCATTTGGCTAAGAAGTACTTGCCTGTCTTGACTTTCAGAGCCCTGGAAGATGAGTTCTCTGGAGCTACCTCTGATCCAGTCAAACTCCTGGGGTCCATTTATGTAAGCATCCTCTCTGCTTCTCGGCAGTAGGATTGTCATCACAGCTAAAAGTTATGAACACAATTAGAATGTGATAAAGTGTCCCTTTGACCCCATAGCAGACACAGGGTCCTGGTTTTAGGGCTGGGCTCCCATTTCAGCCTAGCACCCTCGTATTTCCTACGTTAAAAAGCTGCAAGGTGTGTTGGGAAGATAATGAGATGGAAATATATTTGGAGGGATAGCAGTTAAAGATGCTAATTGTAGACCGCATTTGTCTGGCTGTTGATGCAACACTAATATCACAGAGGAGAGATTAAAAAGATCAGTGTTCACTGCCAACCAGCATTCTGTAAGCTAAGACACAGAGAGCAAAGTCTTCTTCTAAAAATGGTAGAAGGGTAAGACATTGATGATGATGATGATGATAATAATAATAATAATAATAATAATAATTGTAAGGGGCCTTGGAGGTCATCTAGTCCAACCCCCTACTCAGGCAGGAGACCTTATACCATTTCAAACAAATGGCTGTCCAGGCTCTTTTTAAAAACTTCCAGTGTTGGAGTATTCACAGCTTCTGGAGGCAGGTTGTTCCACTGATTAATTGTTCTAACTCTCAGGAAATTTCTCTTTAGTTCTAGGTTGCTTCTCACTTTGGTTAGTTTCCATCCATTGCTTCTTGTCCTGCCTTCAGGTGCTCTGGAGAATAGCTTGATTCCCTCTTCTTTGTGGCAGCCCCTGAATATAGTTGAAGACATTCTTGTAAGAAAAAGGATCCTTCCAAAATAGTCCACCAGATTTCATCCCATTCAAACTTGCATCCACCTTTTCCTTTCTCTGTATAGGGAGTCCTCAACTTACAACCCATTCATTTAGTGACTTTTGAAGTTACAACGGCACTGAAAAAACTGACTTGCAATCATTTTTCATACAACTATAGCAGCATCCCTATCAAAATTCAGATGTTTGGCAACTGGCATGTATTTATGACTGTTGCTGAGTCCTGGAGTCATTGTCAACCTTGGGACTCATCCCTAGAAAATTGTCCCCCAAACAGGTCCATAGGGCACAATACTTCAATCATTTCAATTTCGAGTTAAAATATTTCCCTGGGGGGGGGGATTTCCTGGCTGATGCATTATCTAGAATGCCCCAATACAAAAGCCGCCGTGAGGACATTGTTAACTATATCATTCCCTCTCCACAATCAGCGACACGGACCAAGGAGTCTAACACGTGCGCGAGGCTATACGTGCGAACGCAATGGTGGAACAATACATCAGATGTTATGTTAATTATCAACAGACTAATTGGGTTGATCTCCTGCCTTTTGCTGAAGTGGCATACAACAATACGGTGCATAGTAGTACTGGACTTACTCCATTTAATATGGCAACCGGCTGTGAGTTCATTCCTATGCCTGAATATGCTGATCCATCCGTGCTCGGATGAAAAGCCGACAAAAGTCCTTGAGTGGATCCAGTCAGCTCAAAGAAATCTCCCCAAAACTTAGCAGTAAATTGTACTCCCCTGTCAACCTCACATTTTTGACCATGTCAATATTTTGCATCCAATAAACATGTTCTTAGAGGGAAACTCAAGTCTTCAGAGTTCTGTTTTAATTAGCCCCACCTATCGCAACCGTAACAGTCGTGTGATCAGCTGTTGTGACCTTCTGCGCGGCATGGAAAGGGCTCCCGCGATGGCGCTCAGAAGGCAGTTCCCGGGGCGGCGGCTGGGAGAGGGCAAGAGTGGGGAATGCTGGGAGTTGCAGTTCATCACCATCTGGAAAAACATGACTCTCCAAAGATCAATCCTTCCTTCCTTCCTTCCTTCCTTCTATCCATCTCCTTCCCTTCCCCTTCAATCTCTCCTTGCTTCCTTCCTTGCTTCCTTCCTTGCTTCCTTCCTTCTTTCTTTCCCCCTTCAATCTTCTTCCTTCTCCATTTCCTTCCTTTCCCCTTCAATCTTCCTTCCTTCCTTCCATCTCCATCTCCATCCCTTCCCCTTCAATCTCTCTCCTTCCTTCCTTCCTTTCCCCTTCAATCGCCTTCCTTCTCCATCTCCTTCAATTCCCCTTCAATCTTCCTTCCTCCCTCCCTTCCATCTCTAACTCCATCCCTTCCCCTTCAATCTCTCTCTCCTTCCTTCCTTCCTTCCTTCCTTCCTTCCTTTCTTCCCCCTTCAATCTCCTTCCTTCTCCATCTCCTTCCTTTCCCCTTCAATCTTCCTCCCTTTCTTCCATCTCCATCCCTTCCCCTTCAGTTCCTTCCTTCCTTCCTTCCTTCCTTCCTTCCTTCCTTCCTTCCTTCCTTCTTTCCCCTTCAATCTCCTTCCTTCTCCATCTCCTTCCTTTCCCCTTCAATCTTCCTTCTTTCCTTCCTTCCATCTCCATCTCCATCCCTTCCCCTTCAATCTCTCCTTCCTTTCTTCCTTCCTTCCCCTTCAATCTCCTTCCTTCTCCATCTCCTTCCTTTCCCCTTCAATCTCCTTCCTTCTCCATCTCCTTCCTTTCCCCTTCAATCTTCCTTCTTTCCTTCCTTCCATCTCCATCTCCATCCCTTCCCCTTCAATCTCTCTCCTTCCTTTCTTCCTTCCTTCCCCTTCAATCTCCTTCCTTCTCCATCTCCTTCCTTTCCCCTTCAATCTCCTTCCTTCTCCATCTCCTTCCTTTCCCCTTCAATCTTCCTTCCTTCCCTTCCCTTCCCTCCCTCCCAACATTTTTGAGCAAGGAAGAGTAAGCTTCTCCAGCGAGCATTGCTATATTGTTTTTGTGATTAATCACTATGCTTTAATTATGTTCAATTCATAACAATGAAAATACACCCTGCATATCAGATATTTACATAAAATCACGATTTTATGTTATGAATTACGATTCATAACAGTAGCAAAATTACAGTTATGAAGTAACAACAAAAATAATTTTATGGTTGGGGGTCATCACAACATGAAGTGTATTAAAGGGTCGCAGCATTAGGAAGGTTGAGAACCACTGCTCTAGATTATGGTTTAAAGCAACCCATGCATGGAGCTAGGATCAGTGAAGATAAACATTAAAAGTAAGCAAGGTTTATCTAACAAACCACCTCTGTCCTGAAAACCAGTATTCTGAGATGGAAGTGTGGGGAGGACAATTTGGAATCAAATGAGGTGAGCAGACTTTGGCACTCTGAATATGCCCTGAGGAAAGTTTCTCCTGTTTAACTTCATATGTGCCAGTGATGATTTCTGTAATTCAAAAAATATTCTAGGATTGACTCGAGAAGCCTGAGCAGAGGGTGGAGGGAGAATTAAAGTAGTCAGCGGTGTGGAATGAGAATAAGCACTCCTACACACAAGTATTGTTACTTGTGTGTTTGTTAAATTTACTTGCAATGGGACAGCTTTCAACACTCAAAATGGATAAAGGAAAAGAAGTGGAAATATAACAGCAGCAAAATAATGGAAGAACAAAATAAATAGTGAAAGAGAAAACAGTGAGGATACAGTGATGTGAAAATGAAAGATCGGTGTCTGGGGAAGCAGAGAGCCAGGGGAAAGGGGTGGGGGTGGGTTGCTGTTAATCTATTAGCCACTCCCAGTAGGATGCTACCCTACTGAGTCCTAAGGCCAACCAGCAGAGACAGGTCTTCAGGCTCTTATTACAGATAGTCCCCGACTTACAACAGTTCATTTAATGACCATTCAAAGTTACAGCAGCATTGAAAAAAGTGACGTATAACCATTTTTGTCACAGTTACGACTTTTCCGGCATCCCCATGATCATGTGATCAAAGTTCAGATGCTTGACAAAAACTGGTTCATATTTATGGCCGTCGCTGTGTCCCAAGGTCATGTGATCATCTTTTGCCATCTTCTGACAAGCAAAGTCAATGGGGGGAGCTAGATTCGCTTAACAACCAGGTTACTTGTTTACCGACTGCAGTGATTCACTTAACGACTGAGGCAAGAAAGGTCATAAAATGGGGCAAAATTCACATCATGAATGTCTCCCTTAGCAACAGAAATTTTGGGCTCAATGGTAGTCATTGAGGATTTATGCATTTATTAGATGCAGAACCCCACTGTGTGTTGTATTCATATATTACATCCAGAAAGGAATCCTTTTTTAAAATGTTTTCATGAGTTAAATACCACCCAGTTTTGCTGTAAACTCCGGTAAGCAATACATTAGTATAGCATTTCCAGATGTGTGGATATCAATTCCCAGAATTCCCCAGCCAGCATACATTTTGAGAGTTGAAGTCTAGACATTTTGAAAATGCCAAAGTTGAGAAACGCTGTAGTGAAAATTGAGAACTACTACGGTAGAACTACTGCAGTAGAAATCACTCCAAGTGAGAAACACAGGAGTAGAAGTAGCGAGGTACTGTGGTAGAACATCACAGTAGAAGTTGCCAAGGTTGAGACCCCCTGCAGAGAAACATTATTCATCCTTGTCCTTCCCCCTGGCACATATTTGAGTTGAAAACGAAACTTCTGAAATATTGTGCCCAACGCACATGCTTTGGTGATAAACGCCTAGGGGTCTGCAACACCTCCAGGTTCTTATGGTCCATCCACACCTCAAATGGATGTTTTGCTCCCTCCAGCAGATGTTGCCAAGTAGACAGATCCCACCATATGGCGAATGCCTCCTTTTCCCAAATAGCCCACTCTCTCTCTGTCTCTGTCAACTTCCGGGATATATACGCGCACAGCTGCAGTTTCCCTTGGGTGTTCAGTTGGAGCAGTACTGCCCCCACAGCAACGTCGCTGGCATCGGCCTGTATTACAAATGGCCGTTCTGGGTCTGGGTGCAGCAACACAGGCTCACATGCAAATAAAGCCTTCAGTGCTTCAAAAACCCTCTGACAGTCAGTTGTTCACGCTAAGGCCTGTCCAGGCCAAGGTTTTGTTGTACAGGACCGGGTACGTAATTAGTCCATTAAGGGGAGAGCCACTGTTGCAAAAGAGGGAATAAACTGTCTGTAAAAGTTCGCAAAGCCCAAAAAACTCTGCAACTGGCGACGTGTTTTAGGAGCCTGCCATTCCAGCACACTGTTCACCTTGTTGGGGTCCATCTCCACCCCTGCTGCCGAAATGCGGTACCCTAGGTAGTCCAGGCTAGTTTGGTGGAATTCGCATTTAGATAGCTTAACATATAAGTGGGCTTGCAGCAACTTTCCCAACACTTCACGTACCAGCTGGACATGCTCTTCCAATGACTCAGAATATATAAGAATATTGTCTAGGTAGACGAGCACCCCACGGTATAAATGTTCATGCAACACCCCATTTATAAGCTGGATAAACACTGCGGGAGCTCCCTGTAGTCCGAAGGGCATGACTTTAAATTGATAGCTGCCTAGTGGACAATTGAAGGCCGTTTCCCACTCATTGCCCTTCCTTATCCTGACTCTATAATAAGCTTCCCTGAGGTCCAGTTTTGTGAAAACCCTCCCATGAGCCAAATGAGCCAAAAGGTCTTTCATAAGTGGCAAGGGGTACATGTGTTCCACGCACTGCATTAATGCCCCAGAAATCTACACAAAGCCGGAGACCTCCGTCCTTCTTCTCCTGAAATAGAACCGGGGCTGCTATAGGTGAATGAGCCAGCTGTATGAAATCCCTTGCGAGGTTCTTGTCTATATACTGTCTCAATTCCTGCAGCTCTAAAGGCATCATGGGATACATCCTGGGTTTGGGTAACTTAGCCCCTGGGAGGATCTCAATTGCATAATTGGTTGGGCGATGGGGCGGCAGGCTATCACATTCCTGTTCACTAAATACTGCCGCAAAGTCGTTATACACTGCTGGGAACCCAAATCCCGCACCTTCCTGGGCAACCTTCCTCCCTTCTCCCCCATTTTCAGACCTAACTTGATCCGGCTGGGGTGGTTGAGGTCCGACCCCAAGTCATAGGTGGCGACAACCCTCAGCTCACCATATAGTCGGAGTCCACTTGTCCAGCCAGGCCAGTCCTAAGATAACTGCCTCAGTCATACATGGAACTACAATGAACCGGATGAGCTCCCAATGGTTGCCCATCTCCATCCTTACTGGCTCTGTCACTAATGTGGCCGGGCCCCACCCAAAAGGGACCCATCCACCTGCTCGAAACAAATAGGGGAGGCTAATCAGGACACTCTAATGCCCACCTTCTCCACCACCTGCCTACTGACCAGACAACGGGTACACCCGGTATTGATTAGAGCTTGGTATTCACCATAGTTCACCAGAGTTAGTGGACTTGTCAGGGTGACTGGGATGGCGAAAGGAGCTATGGGCTGACTTACCATGGGGTCCTCTGCCGGATCTCCATTATCATACTCTTCCAAATGACCCGCAGCTGATGTTGTTTCCCCCAAAGTCCATTGGGGGGTTTCAGCCTTCGCCTGCCGGGCCCCCCTTGATCGTTCCATCATTTTCTTTGGCATCACTCTCGGCTTACCCACCACCATGGGGTTACTGGTGGTTGCCGGAACCGGACATTCAGCTACCCGATGGCCAGGCCGATTACACCAGAAACACTGAAATACGGCCCTGGGTGTAGAACTCGGAGTCTGGGTTTGCCAGCTAGGATCTATTGGCCGCTCAACAGCCCGTCAAGGGATCGGCTGCACGTCTGGTGTCCGCTGAAACTCCTGTAAGCCTGCATCCAACTCGGTGACCACCCGAAACCATTCAGAAAGCCGACACGGGATACCTTGTACCACACACGCCCGGCTAAGTCTTTATCCAAACTGGCCCGAAAATGATAAACAAGAAGATGTTCCAGCCAAGACCTCAGCCTCCCAGCCACCCACTGGAAGTCACGGACATATTCTCTAGCTGGTCTGCCTCATTGTCTCAGCCTCAGCACCTCTGCTTCTGCTCGCTGCATCTGGGAAGGATCATCAAACCTGGTCTTTAGGCATCCAAAAACAGGCCCACATCGGCTAGCTCTCGAGCGTGATTGCTATATAGATCCGCAGCCCAGGCCGCCGCTTCTCCCTGCAAGCTAGCCGTCACTGCTACCACTATCGCCCAATTAGATGGGTACATAGTGGCGAAGTGGTCTATATGACTCATCACATGGCTCATGAACATCGCCAACTGATCTAGGTCGCCATCAAAGTCCACTGCTATAGGGGGTGGTGTCCATATCACAACTGGAGGCCAGGGTACTACTGCCTGCGGCGTATACCGACGCCCCTCCTGAGCCCCTGCACGGCGGGTGGCATGGTCTGACCCCCATGCTCCCGGTCTGGGACCTGCTTGCCCGGAAGAAGCTACCTCCGGGGCCCCAGCCGCACAACCTCCATGGTGGTACTGAGGCTGCTCAGCTGACACAGGGACCCCAGAAGGCCCCGTCCGGAAAGAAAGGCCTGGAGTTAGCCTGAGCTTTGGGCTGGCTAACTAAAACCTGGAAGCCTCCACTGGCACCCTCAGCCCAGGGCTAGCTCTCAAACAGGGGGGAGGTGCCAGGTAACCCATTTCCCCAAATTGATCCCTTAGAACGTCCAGGGTGTATTGGCCTGGGGCCGTGGAGTAACTCCACTCCTCTTCCTCATCACCGGTTATCCATCTCTCCCTCCAACCGGTCAAAGAAGGGCCTGCTCCTTGTCTGCCAGCTTCTGCTTGTTGCAGAGCAGAACTCAACCACACTCCCCAAACAAGGCTGTAGAAACAGGCTGTTGGGGTTCCCCCCTTACTTCCACAGGTAACTGGGGTTTTTCCTTCGGTCTCACCACCGGCTGAACCTCCACTTCCTCAGCTGCTGGTGTTAACGCAGGCTGACCCGCTGGTTCCAGAACCTCTTCTGCCGGGGAAATGCCCTGAGTTCCCTCTGCCATTTACTCTCCAACACTAGGACCCGAGGAATGAGGACTACGAAGTAGTAAAGGAGTTGTGAGTGCTAACTTACTGTCAAGACGTCCTATTTGAGCTTCCCCCGATAAGCCAGTAAAGAGGAACACTTAGACCACAAACAGCTTTATTGCAAGATCAGAAATAAAGTTAGCACTGAGAGTGGCTTGCTCCCAGTGCCTTACATACTGTACGCGCGCCCCACCCTAGAACGGCCCCTGCCTCGCTCGGACCCACCCTACCACCCAATCCACTGGCCCCATCCCCCAGGACAAGGATAAGTCCCACGCTGCAGCCCAGCCACCCAGCAGTCTGCCCAATGTCCGCTTTCAGCCAAGGCACACCGGCAAGTTGCTCTCCTTTGCAGGACCAACCGGGCAGCCCCTGGATGTTTGTTGGCCTGGCAAGGCGCTTCCTAATGACTTCATCGGAGCCAGGCGCCCCTCGCTGATGCCATTGTAGCCAGATGCTTCCTTATGACATCACTACCGACGGCAGACCAGCAGCGGCAGCAATGGTGGCACGACAGCAAATAGGTAGTGGGGGCCTTGCCGGCCGGTGGAGCAACACAACAGCATCGTCTCCACCCGGTCCGGGTGGGCAGGCCTCGCAGGGCACGACACCTGGTTTAGAAAGATGGATGTCTGCAATTGCTATTATTCTCTTTTAAAGGATTAATCTGGCTGGGAACATAAACGCCTTACTGAACAGCAGTAATTTTGTCTTTGGTTTGTGGGCATATGTTTCTTTGTCCCTTCCCATCCATGCTACTCTTTGGAATTGGGCGGCATCCAAATGAAATAAATACTTGCTGTGGCAGGTTAATTCAGTGATAATTACTGCTTTCCTCTCCCTTATTGTTTTTGCCACCTTCTCATTTTTAATTTTAAAAAAGTACAAAGCCATTTATTTTTCTGGCAGGAGTCTTTAGTATAAACCCACTGTGTCACTGTGTTGTTTTTTTCATAAATGCAACAAGCCTGAGGAAAAAAATATATGATCTTGTTAAATATTTGTAAATGTTTCTGTCTGGAAGTGTACATGTATTTGTAGGGTCATAAGCAAGTTTATTCAGTAACAGTTCCTATTGTCAAAGCAACAAAGTTAAATCAGTAAAGCTCGCTAGGCTCAGCAAAAAGATCAGCAAAAAGGAAGAAATAAATATATACAGTTCTTCAGTTATTGAATGCAATCCAGATTCAGTGACCTAATTCACAAATTGAGTTCGGCTATAATTTAACAATAATTTCTATACAAAAACACAATTGGTTATATTTGTTGAGACATAAAACAAAACAGTAATTCCTGAATGTCTGGTTTCATACCACCTGTTAAGTCAAAACTAAACAAAGCACAAAATGGCTTTGTGTGTTGTGTGAATCAAGTTGGTGGGGAGCAATCTATAGAACATTAAGCTCTAAAGTAATTTTTCAAACAATGGTTAGATTCACACTATAGTTTCAGAAATCACAACTGCCCTGGTTCACATATCCAGCTATCATAAATTGTAGCTCCCAGTGGCTGTTTTCAGACAACACACTAAGTCAAAAATCAAATCAGCCTTCTTAAGGTTTAATGTCATGCATCAGCCAGGCCTATCATACTTAAAAGCAGGGCTCTTCAAACTTGGCCCTTTTATGATTTGTGGACTTCAACTCCCAGAATTCCACAGCCAGCATGCCTGGCTGAGGAATTCTGGGAGTTGAAGTCCACAAATCATAAAAGGGCCAAGTTCAAAGACCCTGCTTAAAAGATTCTTATTGACATCAATAGGACAAGGTAGCCATTAATGCAATGGGTCTCTTTTAAGCATTCAGCCTTTCTCATCCTGCTTCAACATTTTTCTTGACAACTAGAAACATGTCTAAACCAATTGCTGGTTGCATCCAACCATCATTCTTAGTTTTCTCAGGAGGGCCAATAGTGTGTGGTGGTTACACATATGGGAGGAAGTTAGAAAGCCACTTTGGTCTATTAGTTAAGGTGCTGATCTAGAAAGCAGGAGGTGGCGAGTTCTAGTCCTGCCTTAGGCATGAAAGCCAGCTGGATGACTTTGAGCCAATCATTCTCTTTCAGTCCAACCCACCTCACTGGATTGTTGTTATGGGGAAAACAGGAGAAAGAAGGGATTTTAGATGTATTTGCTGCCTTGAGTTACTTACAAAGTAATAAAGGCAGGATTAAAAATCAAGTAAATAAATAAGCAAGCAAGCTCCAGGAAATGCAGCACAATTCAGAATCCAGCTGCATGTTTCACTGAAAACAATGGGGCACACTGCTAATTCTTTCAGTGTAATTGTGAGTCCTAAAAACCTAGAGGCAATTTTGAGTATTTCCCATTTCATTTAATGTGCAGCTTTCAGACATGATCCTGGGAATAATTCTACCCCTTTCCAGAAAGAAGTGAACAGGGAGTTTGGTCTCTGAGTAAGTTTTATTTGCAATTTGATAAAGAAGGGAAGATGTTTGGGGTGGCAGCTTCGGTCCACTGTTTCAATATAGCTGCTCCTTCCCATTCGTTTGGCTGCCCCTCCCTTAGATCTGAAACAATTCAGCTGGCAGAACTGGCTGTTTATTAATGGGTGTTTGTTCAATAATGGAGCTATCTTCCACATCTTGCAAGATGGTTGGTTTTCTTTTTGGTGTTCCTGAATTCATTTTGTAGGGGGAAGAAAGGGCAAGAGAGAGCAAGAGAGGGCAGGACAAGTCTGAACAAGAGTATCAATGTTCAAAGATGATGTGGCGTAAGAGGAAACAGGCTGGCTAGAATGGAAAGTCCAAGCGAATGAAAAATCAAAACTGAAAAGGGAAGAGAAATCAAAGGCTTTAGGAATGATGACGAAAGTTTGGCAGGGAAAGTTAGTTGGAATGGAGAGGAGGAAGAGCCATGGGGAAATATGTGCCAGTTTGATAGTAACAGATCACGTGGAAATCCAGCCTAACAAAAAAAAACGGGAAGGACAAAGATGAGCAATACTTGCAATGTAAGGAACTGTGTCTGATTTTACGAGGCAGCAGGAAGCCATCTGGAGCAAAGCCACAGGATTTGGGCGTAAAAAATCTGGCTGAGCTGGCCTTTTCTACTCGCAGGCAAGCTTCCCGTCAAAACTGGACAGACAGATGGCAAAAGCCTGAAGTGCACAGAGAGGGAATCGGTAATCCATGGTGAAGACATCAGAGGCCACCCGGCCAAACTGTAGCACGATGTAGTCAGCTGCAAACCAAGGAGAGGAAAGACCATTGAGGCAAAAGAAAACATCCCTCCAAAACTTCATTTCATCACCCCTTATGCCTGCCTCTCTCCTAAGCCAGGGATCTTCAAACTTGGCCCTTTTATGACTTGTGGACTTCAACTCCCAGAATTCCTCAGCCAGGCATGCTGGATGAGGGATTCTGGGAGTTGAAGTCCACAAGTCATAAAAGGGCCAAGTTTGAAGACCCCTGTCCTAACCTAAGCCTTCCTCAAAAAAAAAAAAAATCTCCAAGGGCTTCCTTCCTTGATGATTGAGCAGATCCAATTCTTCCCCAAGCTTATCCTGAGTTGTCTGTCTTTCAGTCTGCTCTTGGGGCTTGACGAAGAGCAATATGGAAATCCTCACGCAGGATTGAGGCTGTGTTTGTAGCACCGGTTCACACCAAGAGCAAACTTCTGTTATCAGAACTCTTATCTCAATTTAGAAAATAGGGTGGTGTGGTGGCTGAATGGTTAAGACGCTGGGCTTGTCGGCTGGAAAGCCGACAGCCCAGGTTTGAGACCCAAGTGCCACGCAACAGGGTGAGCTCTCATCCTTGCCCCAGCTCCTGCCAACCTGGCACTTCAGAAGCATGCAAATGCAAATGGATAGACAGGTATCCGTTCAGTGGGAAGGAAACGACATTCTCTGACATCATGCTAGCCACATGACTGTGGAAATGTCTTTGCACAGCGCTAGCTCCATGGCCTTGAAATGGAGAGGAGCACTGCCCCCTAGTATTGGCAATGACTAGGGAAGTAAAATCTACCTGTTAGAAAACCATTTGCCCAACACATACGGAGGAAGAAAAATGTTCTAGATTGGATCAAAGCAACCAAGAGATGCCCAGTGGGAGAGTCTAGTGTTGAAAAGGATGATGCTGGTGTTTGTTCATATTCTGTTCATATTCTCCATCTACAGGAATCTTTGACATTTGTGACAAGAGATAGCTATTGTGGCTAGCTGTTGTTAATAACTTTACATCCCATGAATATCTCGTTTTCTTCTTGGGCTTTCTAAATTGGTGGCCACTGCTAAGTTCAGTGGAAGCAAATTCTACAATTTTAAGTATATATGATGAGAGTATCTGCCCTGAATCATCCACCATTAGATTTCACATAATAACCGCAATTTCCAGAACTATGTGAGAGGGCAAAACAATCTTCCAATCTATTTTCTTTGTCTACTGTACATCATGGAGAATTTTATACCCATTTCACGCTCTTCAACTTTATTTGTCCTTCCAAGATATAAACATCTGAGGAAACTGCTTAATCCTTTGGTTATTTTGCTTGCCCTGATTTGCCTGTTTTTCAGCTCTACCAAAATTCCTTTTGGTGATGGAGAGATGTAGCAATCACAGCTACTTCCATATTCTAAATAGTTGGGGTTCTATTTCCTATTTACCTTTAAAAAAGAATTTGCCTTTTTCGTAACTGCTGTATGCTGATGTGTCTACTGAGTTAAACACCGCAATCTATGATCCCATTCTTGGCCAACTCTTGCCAACTCTAATCTGATTCACATATCTGTAAATTTACAGAGTATTTGTTCCACTATACAAAACTATCCATTACAGTTCCTTATGCTGGTGCTCATGCTAACCGTTGCAGTATCCCTCTTTGTTCTAATCACCTTAAATAATGTCCTGTTTGTCAGCCAAACTGGCCACAATAGATTTATTTAGAAGTTAGTCTCACTAAATGGGACATCTGCTCGATAGCTAGCCTCAGTTTGCAAAACCTTCTGCACTCTCCTGAACCTTGCCCACTACTCACGGTCGTCTTCTGAGATGATTTGGAAGTTCTTGACGGAAGCCTGCGTGACCCGCCCATGGAAATTGAGTACGTATGACTGGGTCTCCTCATTCCAAGCAGGCACCTTGTTCTGGAGTTTGATCAGGTTTTGCATATTCCGGTTCTGGTATCTTAACAGTAAGGTTTCATGTTCCTGTAGGCAGAGAGGTACAAACATTATGGAGTTCCTATGCTGATGTTTTTTGTACAGAAATAGTAGCAATAAGAACCACTCACATTTTTAGGTTGGATGCAGATCCTCTCATTCTCTGAATTCATTCCAGGGATTATCACTGTCATTTTCCGTGGACCTCTGAAACCCAAAACATTGGTCTCCTACAAGGGGGACAGGGATGGGAAGTAAGAAATCTATTGACTTCTGCTTTTAATTCAGAGTAACAGAATAACAGAGTAGGGAAGGACCTTGGAGGTCTTCTATCCAGCTCCCTGCTTAAGCAGGAGACTCCATACCATTCCAGATAAGAGGCTGTCCAGTCTCTTCTTCAAAGCCTCCAGTGATGGAGCACCCACAATCTCTGAAGGCAAGTCGTTCCACTGGTTAATTGTTCTCACTGTTAGGAGATTTCTCCTTAGTTCTAGACTGCTTCTCCCCTTGATTAGTTTCCATCCACTCCTTCTTGTTTTGCCTATCGGTACTTAGAGAATAGGTTGTCCCCCTCAAATATTGGAATACTGCTAGCATGTCACTCCTGGTCCTTCTTTTCACTAGACTAGACATACCAATTTCTGCAGTTCTTCACATATTTTAGCCTTCAGCCCCTTAACACATTTGTTGCTCTTCTCTGCACTCTTTCCCGAGTCTCAACATCTTTTTTGTAATATGGTGAACAAAACTGGATGCAGTATTCTAAGTTTTTTAATCTTCAATTCTGCCACTGATTTGTTGAGAAATGTTAATATTTATTACAAATGGGAAGCATTCCTATTTAACCTTATACAGTATTTTTGTACTGGGTAATTTCTCTCCCGAGTTTAAAGTAGCCCATCATTTCCTAATAAAACAAAACTATCTTCCCATTTTTGGTGCTCTGTCTATCTGGGAAAGTCTGGAATTTACAGTCCCAAAGCACCTTGAAGGTACCAAGTTGAGGAAATTAGTTTTAAAAGGGGCAGTATTTGAAATACTCTCTTTTTTCCTGGTTAGAATGGAAAATCTCTGAAAAAGATTATTGATTACCAATCAGCATACCCTTTTATTTTATCTGGAGAAGATCACCCTTCCTTTAATCACCTTAACAATATCAGCTACCTGATTTAACAAGTTCAAATGCTTTGTAGGTATTTCTGTCCCAAAATATATTGGGCAAATTGTCAAAGGATATAAGAAAAATGCCAGATATTCTAATAATGATCAAAGGGAAGGCAGAAGAAACCATGTAACTACAAAGACCAATTTCAGAGACGCAGAATTTATCAATTTTTGAGAAAATGATATATTTGGCTAATCAGAAAATGCCACATTACCTATTGTTCCTTTGGGGGTAAAAAATCTTGGACAGTCTTAGTCAACACTAAAAATCTTTTCAAAAATAAAGTTTTTCAAGATCAGGTGATAAATTATTTTGTTTGTTCATTTTTTAATTTTCTTGTTACTTATTTTTTTCTGTTTATGATAAATTATTCCTTTTTATTTTACATCATTTATCTTTGTTTTAAAGTGAATTCATTAAAACTCTCTGGTACATAATAATAAAACAAAAATCAGAGTTCCTGAATAAAACTAACTGAGCTGACTGGCTTAGCACACTCTCTTTGGGCTGAGCATTTGTTGGCACTGGGATCTTTCTCAATAAAGGCAGTCCTCAGTTTATGACCGCATTTGGGACCAAAACTTCCATTGTTAAGCGAGATGATTGTTAAATGAGCCACGCTCAATATAATGACATTTTTGCTGCGATTATTAAGAAAATCTCATGGTCATTAAGCAACCTGACTTTGTCAAATCTAGGTGCAAATGGTAATCACATGACCTGGGACACTGCAACCATCATAATACACGCCAGTTGCTAAATGCCCAAATTCTGATCATGTGACTGCAAGGACACTGTGTGAGAACTGGTCATAAGTCACTTTTTTCAGAGTCATTTTAGCTTCAAATGGTTTTTAAATGAATACTCGTGAATTGAGGACTACCTGTATATAAGGAGCATATCAGTTCCCCACTTTGCCAACTCTGTGATACTTACATAGCAAATGGCAACTAACTCCTGCCGTAGGTGGGCAGTTTCTGGAACAAAAGGTTTCTTTTCTGGATTGATTCCATTGTCAAATACAGTGAACTTGGTCCCAAGCATGTTAGATCTGGAAAGCAAGCAAAAAAAGGGATGTTTACTTCCTTTAAGCATCTTAAGAGCCCGCCATATTTTCTTCAATCATCCCTCCTGACCCGCCCTCATGTTAATTAAGTAAGAACCCAAAGCTACTATGAAAACTACAGAGAAGCACCCATAAAGTACATAAAAAGCAAATTGAGTACATTAAGAGATTCTAAAAACTGGACTTCCTGTTCCGGCCAGCAGCGTCATCGGCTGAGAGACTCGGGATGCCGAGCTCTTCAGCTGAGTTTCTTCTTGTTTGGGGACCCTAAATGGGCCAGAAGTCACCCCGGAGAGGTGACAATGAAGGAAGGTACTTCCAGGGACCTAGGAGAGATGGCGGTCTTCCCGATTGGTCCAGGAGAAGCCTCCCAGAAACCAACAGAAGAAAGGCTAGCTAACTCCATTGTCTAGCCCTAGCTGCAAGCAAACGGAAGTCAAAGAAGCTCTACTTAAACTGATTGTAAACAGTGTGTTTGAAGCTGGGTAAGAACTAATTTTCTCTATCCTACTTATTTTCCTGGGGGAAAAAAGAACTCCCAAGAAGCAAAAATACCTCCAAGAGTGAAAAAAGGGAGGGATTCTCCCCTCCTTTTTGGTTATTGGAAGGTGCGAATCTAACTCTTTAAAGAGAAAAAAAAGATTAGAAAACTGAAAAATGATCCAACACTGACACCTACTGGTGGATGAGGAGCTATAAAGCTTTTATTTGTGGCCTTCTCAGAGAAAGTGATATTTACAGAAACAATGGATGTTTTACAAGAGAAAATATACAATACGCTGCAATCCATTCAAAGGACAATGATTTTAAACCACAAAGAAATACAAAAAAACTTTGAAAGTATAAGCCAACTTATCTCCAATTTAAGTTCACTTCAAAAAAATCCTCAGGAGAACACAGCAGAAATGATTGAATATAAATCAGAGGGGAAAGACTTAAAGATGGTCTTTCACAAAATAGAAGAGTATGATTTAATTCAAGTGGAAGGAAATACAACTTACACTTCAACATTACAAAACAAATTGGAAGGCAAGAGAAGGGATTTTAATGGAAAGAAGAGGGCAAGTGCTCAGGACAGAGATATTGATTTATTTTCTACATCTACAGGAACACCTACGATCATATGGGAAAATCTTTGGATCCAGCAAAGTATATTGATCAAGAAAGATTTTGGGCAAAGAAAAGAGATTAAAAAAAAAGATGATGGAACATACCAGAGAGAATATTTAAAAAAGAAACATGTGTTTGAATATGGTTAAAGAAATAGAAAAAATTTGAAACACACCATTCTAAGAGGGATGAAATGTTTTAGATACTTAAACGTGACTGAATTCAAGAAAAGCATATATATATAAGTGAATTAGAGTTAAGGGATCAGATGACTAGAAGTATTGAATAGAATGTCTAAAGATTAAATATATTCTTAACTATGATTAAAAAGAATAAGAAATTTGAGAAAATAAATACTATTAATCTAGGAGGGATATATATTCTAAGTATTATATTATTTCCTATGTTCTGTTATTATTGCTTTCTTCTCTTCTTTTTTATTTTTTTTTGTTTCTTTTTCATTCTTTTTTTTATTTTTTTCCACTCTTTTTTTATTCTTATATCCATTACTTAAGAAACGTAAAAATGTGAGATGGCTTATATGGAAAACATAGAATTAAGTCTGTTAATATAAATGTAACTAATCGCTGAGAAAACCTTTACCAGTAAGAATATTCAGAAGTTGGCGGGAGAAATAAACTAAAATAAGGATTGTAACAGGATCGATGATAAGGCACAAATGACTGAAAAGAAATGTATTAATATGATGATTATTTTTTAGGAATATTGGAAAAAATATATACTAAATTGTCATTTATTAAAACAATAAGAATTGTATTAACGCAATGTTTGCAAAAAAGATATTTTAGGGTAAGAGGAAAGTAAACAAAATTAATATATGGAATACAGACTATAGAAATTAATTGTTAAGGACTGTTTTTGCAAATGTAACCCAGACATCACACTGTTTACCAACTATTGAATGACTTATGCTTGTGCAAAAAATTAATTAAAATATAATAATAAAGAGACTCTAGAAACTGTAGTATTGTTATAAGCAAAATTCTTCAACAAGGAAACCATTATTAACTATGGAGGAAGGCTGGATAGTGAAAATGTACATAATAAGAGTGCAGGAAATCAGTCCTTTATATTTAGATCTCCCCTCAAATTAGGATGCATCATCCATACAGGTAGAATTGGGTGTCTGGAAGAGTTTTCAGGAGTGTGCTTTTTATATTGTGATCTATCTCTTTTCAGGCACACCCTAGGGCAGTGTTTATCAACCCTAGCAACTGGAAGATAGGTGGGCTTCAACTTCGAGAATTTTTGGGAGTTGAAGTCCATGCTTCTTCAAGCTGCCAAGGTTGAGAAACACTGCCCTAGGGTCTTCATGTGCTTCTGACCTCAACATCAGACAAAACTGTTCTCAGTTTTCAGCAAATATATTCAAAGAGAGTTCCAGATGTCCCTACAATTGCATAGAATACTGTAGTTAAGCGCTAAACTTGCAAATGGGAAAAGTAAACTTCTCTTCATGGGAAAACACCCTCCCTCGGCTAGTAAACAAAGAATCCTTGGCCATTCCCCTTTTCCCCCCCAGTTAAATCCTCTCAGTTTTAGAATAGAATAGCATAGAACAGAATAGAATAGAAAATTGGAAAGAATAGAATAGAATAGAATAGAATAGAATAGAATAGAATAGAATAGAATAGAATAGAATAGAATAGAATAGAATAGAATAGAATAGAATAGAATAGAATAGAGCTGGAAAGGACCTTGGAGGTCTTCTAGTCTAGCCTCCTGCTCAAGCAGGAGGAACTATACCATCTCAGACAGGTGACCGTCTAGCCTCTTCTTAAAAATCTCCAGTGATAGATTGCCCACGATTTCTGGAGGCAAGCTGTTCCACTGGTTAATTATCTTGTCAGGAAGTTTCTCCTTAATTCCAGGTTGCTTCTCTTTGATGAGTTTCCAACCATTGTTTCTTGTCCTGCTGTTTGGTGTTTTGGAGAATAACGTGACCTCCTCTTCTTTGTGGCAACCTCTCAACTACTGGAACACTACTATCATGTCTCCCCTATTTCTTCTCTTCTTTAGACTAGCCAAACCCAAGTCCTGCAGCCATTCTTCATATGTTTTAGTCTCCAGGCCTTTGATCATCTTAGTTGCTCTTCTCTGAATTTTTTCCAAACTCTCCATATCTTTTTTGTGATATGGTGACCAAAATTGGCTGCAGTATTCCAGGTGTGGTCTTACTAGGGTTTTATAAAGTGGTACTAATACTTCACGTGATCTTGATTCTATGCCTATGTTTATACAACCCAGGATTGTATTAGCTTTTTTGGCGGTGGCTGCTGCCCATTGCTGGCTCATGGTCAAGTGATCGTCCACTAGGACTCCAAGGTCCCTCTCACAGTTACTGTTTTTAAGCCAGGTCTCACCCAATCTGTACTTGTACCTTTGATTTTCCTGCCTAAATGTAAAACTTTGCTTTTCTCCACAGGACAATGCATGCTGACTATAATGGAAAACATGTGACTGAGACACTGCAAAGCTCAGACATTCAAGCATTGGCTGCAATTTTTTTTTCATCACTGTTGTAACTTTGAATAGTGGCTGCCCATGACAATCATTAAGTAAGGTCTATCTATATTGGAGAATAATGTCACCAAATGGTCTGCTAGGAAATGCATGGTTTTGGTCCAGCATGTCTATTATGCACATCAATGATGTCAAAATGGTGGGTACAACTGGGTGAACAAAGCTCCAACCTTCTTTAATGTGCATCACATTTCAACAGCCTAGTCACCCTCCCATTTCAATGACAGTGACCCTCCTGCCACCATGGAGACCATTTTGTAGAAGCAACCGTAACATATTCTCAAATATTTAAGTGGGGTCATTGAAAAATCAAGATAATTATGTACATTACCCCTTAAGTAAAACAATGGAGTAACATGTATTATTCGTTTGTCCATCGAATTTGATGAGGACCTTGACATCTTATGGGTTATGGGCCATCAACGATGTGTCCGTAGGTGGCTGATAAGACCGATGTTAGCACGGAATGTTCTGCCACATACTGAACAAAGAAATGTAGACACTGTTACTTTGGCATTTACAGCTCTGGCTTTGCGGAGTGCACGCTTCTCTTGTGCCAAGATTGTCCTTCTATGTTCATATGTCTGGCAACCCTGGTACACCAGAGTACGCCATGTCGATCGATCATGTGCCAGAGGTTCCCAGGAGGTGGTGTTAATATCCAGGGACCTGAGACAGGCTTTCAGCATATCTTTATATCGCTTCTTTTGTCCCCCGTGTGATCGTTTTCCTTGAGACAGTTCACCATAAAAGAGCTGTTTAGGGATGCAATGATCTGGCATCCTTACAACATGGCCTGCCCAGCGCATCTGGGCTTTCATCAATCGAGTGTAAACTGATTATAGGCCTGCTCTGGAGAGGACATCAGTGTCTGGTATCTTATCTTGCCACCGGATCCTCAGAATTCTATGAAGGCAGATCATGTGGAAATAATTCAGCTGCCTCACATGCCTCTTGTACACTGTCCAGGTCTCACTAGCATACATCAGAGTAGTTAACACTGCTGCCTTGTAAACTTTAAGCTTAGTAGCAAGGCTTATTCCACGGCAGTCCCACACTTTAGTCCACAATCTGCCAAATGCAGAGCTTGCCTTAGCAATTCTATAGTTGTCAATTGTCACTGCACGGGAGAGGGTACTACCAAGATACGTAAATTGGTCCACTACTTGCAGCTTTTGTCCCTTTACTATGATGATAGGCGCTTGATACTGAGCTTTTGGAACTGGCTGGTACTTCACTTCGGTTTTCTTCGTGTTAATGAGGAGGCCAAAGTTGTCACAAGCGGCTGTGAATTTGTCCATGCTGACTTGCATTTCCTGCTCCGATCCTGCATTAAGGGCACAGTCATCAGCAAAAAGTAGATTTCGTAACACAGTCTCCTTTACCTTGGTGACAGCCCGAAGTCTTCGCAGGTTGAATAGTTTCCCATCGGTTCTGTACCTCAGATTAACTCCCACTGAACTGTTCTGAAAGGCGTCTGACAGCATGGCTGAAAACATCATGCTGAACAGGGTTGGTGCCAGTACGCAGCCTTGCTTAATGCTGTTAGTGACAGGGAAGGCCTCTGAGGCTCCACCGTTACTCAAAACACAAGCTGCCACGCCATCATGGAACTGCCATACCATCAGGATAAATCTGTCAGGGCACCCAAACTTCGACATAATACGCTATAATCCTTCACGACTAACTGTGTCAAAAGCCTTGGTAAGATCCACAAAGGTCGTGTATAGTTCACAATTTTGCTCCTGACATTTCCCCTGGAGCTGTCAAGCTGCAAAGATCATGTCCACCGTGCTGCGCTCTTTACGGAAACCACACTGTGTTTCAGGTAGTATACCCTGTTCCAGATGGTCAATCAGGCGATTTAGCAACACACGTGCAAAGATCTTGCCTGCGACGGAGAGAAGTGATATTCCTCTATAGTTATTGCAGAGTTGTCTATTTCCTTTCCTCTTGTAGAGGTGCACGATGGACATGTCTTTCAGTTCCTGAGGGATGGAACCTTGTTTCCAAAAGGATCGGAACAGTTGGGTAAGTTTTCCAACAAGCACAGTGCCACCAGCCTTATAAACTTCCGCTGGGATTGCATCAGATCCTGGTGCCTTACCACTGGAACATTGCCTGATGGCCTGTAAGGTTTCAGCCTCTGATGGTAGGGCATCCAGGCTATAGTTGATATCTACCTGGGACATCCTGTCAATCGCCTCATTATTGATGGTACATGGGCGGTTCAGCACAGAGTGGAAGTGCTCAGCCCAACGCTGTAAAATCAGGATCTTCTCAGTGATAAGAGTTGCACCACTTGAATCCAGCAGAGGAGAGCTTCCTAAGGGCTGAGGTCCATACAGGGATCTAAGGGCTTCATAGAACCATTTGACATTGCCTCTATTAGCAAACTTCTGGATTTCATCTGCTTTAGCACTCAACCAGGAGTCCTGCATCTTGCGGAGCTTGTTCTGTACAATCCTGCGAGTGTTTATAAAAGCATTTTTCTTTGCAGTTGACGATGGATCATTTTGATGAGCACGGCAGAGGTGGTGTTTTTCAGCAAGCAAGATCTTAATCTCTTTGTCGTTTTCATCAAACCAGTCCTGCTGCTTCCTATAGGAAGGTCCAAGAACCTTGAGAGCAGATGAGTATAAGATGTCCCGGAAACATTCCCAGCCCTTCTCAGCATTTTCCTGTATTTGCAGCTCCAGGAGTTGAGTATCAAGATCTTTTACTAATGAAGCTGCTATGTCGGGGTTTTCCAGTGCACTGACGTTGATCTTTTTCATCACAACTCTGTTTCCCTGTGGATGATTCTTTGGCTTGATGTGAATATTTAACTTTGAAATGATGAGTCTATGGTCAGTCCAACAGTCAGCACTCAGCATAGCCTTAGTTACTCTTACATCTTGCATGTCTTTCCTCCGCACAATGACGTAGTCAATGAGATGCCAGTACCTGGAGCGTGGGTGCCTCCAGGACGTCTTTTTACGAGTAGGCAGGTGAAAGATGGTATTGGTAATGACCAGATCATGAGCAGCACATGTCTTCAATAATAGCAAACCATTGCTGTTACACATGCCAATTCCATTTTTACCAATAACGCCATCCCAGGTAGAATGATCAGACCCCACTCTCGCATTGAAATCACCAAGTAAAATTAACCTATCAGTGCGCTTCACAGATGAAAGTAGGGCATCAAGATCTTCGTAAAACTTGTCCTTTACTTCATCTGGATTTGTCATTGTAGGTGCGTAGGCACTGATCAATGTGGCTTGCTTTCCACTTAGTAATGGGAGGTGCAGTGTCATAAGTCGATCATTCACACCCTTAGGAAGACTGGCAAGTTGGCAAACAAGATGGTTCTTAATCGCCCAGCCAACTCCAGACTCACAACGTTGGTCATTACTATGTCCACACCAAAAGAATGTATAACCGCCTCCTGTTTCTGTAAGCTGACCTTCATTGGCTAAACGAGTTTCACACAGGGCCGCAATGTCAATGTTAAATCTTGCAAGTTCTCTGGCTACCAGAGCTGTTCTTCTTTCTGGATGGTCTGCTAATGGATTGTCTTGAAGCGTCTAGTCACCCTCCCATTTCAATGACAGTGACCCTCCTGCCACCATGGAGACCATTTTGTAGAAGCAACCATAACATATTCTCAAATATTTAAGTGGGTTCACTGAAAAATCAAGATAATTATGTGCATTATCCCCTAAGTAAAACAATGGAGTAACATGTAACTGACTTACTGAAGATCATAGAGATTCTAATGCTTGGCAAAGGGGTAGAGTATTAGAATTCAACTCCCACAATCCCCTATCCTGGTCATTCTGGTTAGGAATTCTGGGAGCTCATTCAATATCTATTGGAGAAAGCTGAACTATTGGATGTAGGTCTATCAGTTACTCACACCTGCTTTTAATAGGCTGCAACCCAGACACACCTGACTTTTCCAATGAAGTTTTCTCCACCTCGTGACAGATCAATCGGATCTAAGGAAATAAGGTAATTTGAAGTCTTGCTTTTTTTCCTCTTCCTCCCAGACATGAGGAACCGCTGAAAGAGAACACCCAGCTGTTGGTGAGAATCATTCCTGGTTGCCTTTTTAATTGCCATCACTGCTGTTTCAATATTATTGAATGTCAAAGATATCAAAAATGAAAATTGTCACAACAGCAAGTTCACCTCTATAAAACTAACTTTTGCTCAGGTTGGATTTGTACACCATAGTAAAACACTTTGCTCAGTCTCACTTATATAATAATAATAATAATAATAATAATAATAATAATAATAATAATAATAATAATAATAATAATAATAATAATAATAATAATAATAATAATAATAATGTTGGGAGGGACCTTGGAAGTCATCAAGTCCAACCCCCCTGTTCAGGCAGGTAACCCTATACCATTTTGGACAAATGGCTGTCCAGTTTCTTCTTTAAAACTTCCAGTTTTTATTGTGTGAACTTTTATTGCGTGAACACTGCTGCTGGGGTTTGTCCATAGCAGCCTTTCCCAAGCAGGGTGTCCTCCAAACATATGGACTCTAATGTGGCCATCGGTGACAATTCTGAGAGTGGAAGTCCACCCGAAGTACAGTACATTTCAGCAGGAACAAAAAGTCCCTTCTGTTTTTGGCAGGATTCAGACAACCCACCTGCTTCCTGAAAGTAAGTTCAAAGGAGACTGCGTCATGAATTAAAACTGAATCAAAATATTTTAATATCAGCCTCGATAAGGTGATAGAAGGCAATAGAGGTGAAGACTCTCTCAAATGAGTGACTTCAAGGACACATCCATCCATGTTGTTGTTTTTTTAATTCATAAAATAGAAGTATTTTGACACCTTCCTGTTTTTCAATTTCCAATTGGCTCTTGTACTGAACAGGTCCCATCATATTAGCTTTTTCAAAATCAATTAAGGATGGCCAGATACTGCCAACTTTGATTGACAACCATTACAACAGTTAACGAACTCAGCATTGTTAGTATCACAGCATTCTTGCAGGTGTTATGAGCTTCTAGCTAATGCATTGTCACTTCAAATATGTGAGATTGATCAGTCTTTAAGAATTGTAGGCACTTTCAAAGACTAAACATATGTGATGGATGCCTTGAAAGATTTATTTTTTTGATATTTCAATATTTGACACTTGTTTGCAAGCTGAATCCTTTACAGAGCATCTAACAAATATTTTAAAAATAGCATAATTTATTAAACATATACGGGTAGTCCTCACTTAACAATAGTAACTGGGACCGGAATGTCTGTCGCTAAACAATAA
This sequence comes from Bothrops alternatus, assembly GCA_034064705.1. Lineage (NCBI taxonomy): Eukaryota > Metazoa > Chordata > Lepidosauria > Squamata > Viperidae > Bothrops > Bothrops alternatus. The sequence continues at coordinate 2,663,347 of JARGCV010000126.1, read as the reverse complement.
AGTAATAAAGCGGCACACTACATGAATAACGCCACTTAACAATGGCAATTTTGGCAATCCTGGTTACCATCGTTAAGCAAATCCCTGTAAATTGTTAATCAAGGACCGCATGTGATCTCAACCTGACTTTCTGTCAGCTTCCCTGTTAACTCTGCTTGTCAAAAACTGGAAGGTCACAAATAACAATTATGTGGCTGTGGGATGCTGTAATGGTCAGAAATCTGGGCTGGTTTGTGAAGTGCCCAGATCATGATTGTGTGATTATGGGGATGCTGCACTAGCTGGAATTTTGAAGGCTGGTCAAAAGTACCACCTCTTCAGCACCGTTATAAGTTTAAATTGAATGAGTGGTTGTTAACTGAGGACTACTTGTGCAATAGGATGTAATGGATGCTTCTTGTAAAAGGGATCACAATACTGGGCTTCTTTTCAATTGGTTTGTTTCAGGACTTCATCTCCAAACAGTAGTTAGCAGAAACTTTGCTCTTTCTGGGATAACTTTGCTCTTTTGGGGATGCAAATTCAAACAAGTTTTTCAGAATCACACATTTTTAACTGTGTGTGTGTTTCTTTTTAAGCACAGCATCGTTCTTTGCTTTCTGATACCTTTTTCCCGTTTTCCATCTCAAGGTGTAAGTAGTAGAAGGGGAAGATGCCCTTGTCCATCCCTTTCCGGTCTCGTGTGATTCGACACTGGATTGTGTGGCTCTGAGGGGCAGGTTGCAAAACAAATGCTTCAATGTCATCCGCTTTGAGAGACAAGGGAGTGCTTGGTTCCTCATTTGGGGACTGCCAGGGAGAAGAAGAGGTAAGCTATAATAAAATCTGAAAGCGGGTTTACACTATAACCCTCTTGCTTTTCCACTCATAAAATGCCGGTTATTGCAAATCTATGGGAACCCACCCTGTTCTCCAAGGATTAGATGTTGGTAAAAGATGCCCTCATTTTCTGATTTCTACCGAAAGGGCTAAAATACAGTGTGAAAATACATGCAACGGCAGAGAAACAGTAAGTGGGAGATGCAGTGGGTGATGGCAAGAAGAAAGATCTTTAAGGAGGAAGAATCAGAAGAAAATTCCTTTCTAATAAGTAATGATAAATGTGCATTAGATGAAATGATAAAGATTTCCCAAGGGGCGTTTAAAATACATCCAAGTTTTATTTTAGCCCCTTACCGCAGGTAAGTCAATTTCTTCTTGAATGTACATGACACTCCTGAGAATGTCTTGATCGTCATCTTTGAAGTCTTCTTCTTCTTCATCATCATCATCATCATTTTCTTCCTCTTCCTCACTCTGACTCCTCCTTCCATTAGTGAGAGACCCTGGAAAAACCAAGGAGAACTGCAAAAGTTGGACGAAGGAAATGAGTCATCCTTTCTTTTTTCCCCTTCTTGTCTTTAATTCCATCCCAAAGACTACAAACTACAAAGGTCAAGCCAGCAATCCTAACTCCTGATGTTTGCTTTCCTGTCTGAAAACGTGTGAATCCAGGTTCCCAGATTTTGATAATTTGTTTATATTTCTTTAAATGCTTTTCATTATCAGCACAATTGCTAAATGGCTTAAAGCCCAGGGTTTAAAACCATAAAATCATGTAAAACCAGAGCAAGGACAATTGCAAAAAAAATTGGCACAGGGCTTATTTTCTGAAATCACATGGAACCGGACTGAAGTTTCAAAGTCACACGATGCAAGAAACTTCCAAAGCAAATTAGAGCGTGTTTGATCATCTCTTTCCATCCACGACTCCCCACCCATGCAGAAAGACTACTAACCTCTGTGCCTCAGCATCCAGTCACGGGGCTTCTTCATAGGTGAAGGGGGTACAGTCAGCTCCTGGGAGTATTCCCCGTCACTTTCAGAGTTGCTTTGGAGCACAGTGATGTTATACATGTCTCCAATGGCCCTTTTGGACTCTGTAGACTTTGAGTCTTCTTTGGGAAGATCATTCTTCAAAACTAAATTAAATAAGACGTGAAATATCTTATTTTTATTAATATCTTAATACCACTTTACAATGCCTTGGTAAGGCCACACTTGGAATACTGCATCCAATTTTGGTCACCACAATGTAAAAAAGATATTGAGACTCTAGAAAGAGTACAGAGAAGAACAACAAAGATGATTAGGGGACTGGAGGATAAAACATATAAGGAACGGTTGCTGGAATTGGGTATGTCTAGTTTAATGAAGAGAAGGATTAGGGATGACATGATAGCAGTGTTCCGATATCTCATGGCTTGCCACAAAGAAGAGGGGGCCAAGCTATTCTCCAAAGCGCCTGAAGGCAGGACAAGAAGCAACGGATGGAAACTAATCAAGGAGAGAACTAAGGAGAAATTTTCTGACAGTTAGAACAATTAACCTGTGGAACAACCTGCTTCCAGAAGTGGTGAATGCTCCAACACTGGAAGTTTTTAAGAAGAGACTGGACAGCCATTTGTCCAAAATGGTAGAGGGTTTCCTGCCTGAGCAGGGGGTTGGACTAGATGACCTCCAAGAGCCCTTCCTTTATTATTATTATTATAATATTATTATTATTAATTATTATTATTTTTTATTATTATTATTATCATCATCATCATCTATCTCTTCTCCTTCTACCTGGATTATCCTGATGCCACATTTTTATATGTTTATCCCTCATATATGTGTAAAAAAAAGAGAGAGAGAGAGAGAGAAAGGAGTCCCTGAGGATTTTACTCCACTAGTCATTGCCGACTATAAGAAGCAGTACTCAACTCCATCTCAAGGACATTGAACCAGCGCTGTCCAAAGACATTTCTACGGTCATGTGGCCAGCATGATGTCATAGAGGGCTGTTACATTCCCACCGAAGTGCTACCTATTTATCTACTCATATTTACATGCTTTCAAACTGCTAGGTTGGCAGAAGCTGATGTGAGGACGGGAGCTCACCCCATCACGTGGTGCTAAGATCTTGAACCCAGGCTGCCGGATTTCCAGCCAACAAGCCCAGAGTCTTAACTGCTGAGCCATCTTGCCACCGCCTATACATACTCATAAACATACAGTAGTCTCCAAAATTGTGGAAACATTTTGGGAAATGTGTATTTTTGAGGTTTGATGGCTAATAACACCACTTATTTTTGGAGTAGTACCACAAAATTATATATCAATGGAAAGATAATTTAATCAAGAATGTAATGCAGCAAAGTTTGTTCAATTATCTGTACTGTATTCTATGAAAAATTATAGCCAAATAATCAGAAAAAGGAAGCACAACTTGCTTGGGTTGATATCAGGTAGCTTTCCTTCATCTGATTGTAACCAATAAGCATGAGTGTAGAGAGCCAATCAGGTGTCATCTTGTTTTGGCAATGAGCCAACCAAATCACAGTAGGATTCAGTTATTGATGTCATGTATTGAAGCTGAGAGGAGGACATTTGTCAGTGTGTTATGTGATTGCTATCAAGTTGGTTGGGATTTTTTGTGTTCTTTCATTTAGTGAACTTGTAAAATGTAATAAAATTAAGGTAATGGTGCAAAGAGATGACTGGTCGCCCAGAAAGTGATGTAAAATAGTATTATTAAGTGAACAAGGCTACAGTTATAAAGAAATCAGAAGAAAAATTGGTGGAAACTTAACCAAAGGTGGTATTTCTACTGTACACTTTTCCCAAAAGGTTTCCACAATTTTAGCCATTACTGTATAGTTTTAAATAAACATCTTCTTTCCTCACTACAATTAGGGAATCCATGAAAGGTATGCATTGTTACATTTCCACTGTCAGGAATCAATAGACTCCAATAGTGTACATGATACTGTAAAATCTTAGCATTGGGCGATATTATTTAGGTCATTGAATCCAAGTGCCTACTTAGTGGAGGCCACAAATTGCAATATCTACAAAAAAAGGCTTTGCTTTGCTGCATCAACAAAGAGAATACTATTATGTCCCTCAGTAACTGGCTCCATTGTTTAACTGTTCTTCCTAGTATTTCATCTCAATTTGCCTTGCTACAATTTAAGATAATTCATTTCAAGTACACAGGTTTTCTGCACCTATTTATTTGCAACAGGACGCATAGACTACCAACACCCATTCCCATTTCATTTCATACATGTATAGTTTCTTTCCCCCAATCCCCCTGGATTCTTACTTACTGTATATTTCAGAAGTCTCACCTTCCATATCCATGACAACTGATGGAACCTTCTGTACTGGGGTTAACCTTTCCTTTTTTGATCTGGTTGCCTGGAACACATGCTCAGGAGCATCATCTTCCATACCCACCATGGGAGATGGAATGTCATATCTTGGGGATAAACTTTCTCTCTTTGTTCTGGCAGTCTGGCCATGCCGTTGAGTATTTGGTCGTCCTGTGGATGATCAAAGATGACATCGTATCCAGGGGAGAATGTGTTAAGTCTCAGAGTCAGAAACAAACTGGATGAAAGAAAAATCTTTTGACAGTCAGACACCATTCATACTTTTGGACTGATGAAGATGTAAACTGGATGTTAAACAAGCCACTAACATGGCAATGTCTGGAAAGAGTTCCATCCATAATTTCATTACATATCCCCTCACAAACATACTTTTGCTACTGAAAAAAAGCTATTCAACAAACGATGAAAAGTTGTAATATTAATATTTAAAACACTGATAAGAAGGGAATTTTGGAGAGGGGAAGGGTATCCAGATATCATTATCTTCCTTTTTTAACACAGTCTTCATTTTCCTACCATTTCTTTCATTTTTTTTCACATAACAGAATCAAATGTGTGGGGAGAAAAGCAGAATGCCTATAGCAATGTTTCTCAACTTCAATCATTTTAATATGTGTGGACTTTAACTCTCAGAATTCCCCAATTAGCATGACTGGCTGGAGAATTCTGGGAGCTGAAGTTCACACATATTAAAATGGATAAGGCTGAGAAATGCTGATCTATATAGTATCTTCTGATGAGTAGTATTAAGAGCTCCAGAAGATGGTAGAGGACAGGAAGGCCTGAAGGAACGTTGTCCATGGGGTCGCGATGGGTCGGACACAACTTCACAACTAACAACAACAATTAAGAGCTGTTCAGAGGGACCATCTTTATTATAGCTAAGGATTGTCTATCTGAAATCAAACTTAGTCATGATTGATTTAACTTCCACTAATTATGAGCCGGTTCTACATTAAATCTGGAGCAAGCCTAAAAGCAGAATTGAACAATTAACAAATAATTTAATAATTAACAATTAAATCCTAGAGCTGATATCTTTGAAGTTGGCTAATCCAGGGATAATTCATTACTAGCTTTTCTTCCCAACTGCTGCTAAAAAAGAAGAACTAGAACAGGCAGAAGGAAGCAGCTTTTAACAAAAGGCACAATAGCTCTGGAAAACCTCTATGGTGCCTAAAAAAATTTGGAAATCCAGGTGAGGAACATTGAGACAGAGGTCCATTGATACCATCATGCTTAACATCATATCTGTTACATGGCTTCCACTTTTGGTCACCCTGGTTCATGAAGAAGGAATTCATTCCTTGTCTGGCGCATACAAGCCTGACTTGTTGACCCAACTTTGTTGCCTGGCAACCAAGTGCTTCACTCCAAAGGCAGTAGCTTAGCAACAGAGAATGGCATCATAGCAATCTCAGCAACTCCTCCCTTTCCTGGCCTCACCTTCTTTTCGTTTGACCTGCCAGCCATTCTTGGGAATGGATTCATTCTTGTTGATAGGCTGGGTTTCTTCCAAAATGGCCACCTCCAGCTCTGCCTCATCAGAAAAATCTAGTCAGAGAGGTGAAAAGAAGGGCAGGTACTGAGAAGCGCACAAATAAATGGTATGAGGATCCATGGTCATTTCTGAAAAAGCACCGTGCAGACTACACTTGGTAACTTTCCTCAACATAACATCCTTCAGATGGGCTGGATTATAATCCAATATATTTTGAAAATGATGAGAATGAGCCTTCCCCATCATAAATACACCACTTGTGGCCCAGACAGTGTATATATCTTTCCTCTCCAGGAAATCAGAACTGTCCCTCGTGCTTTCCCAGATTCTATTGCCTATTAACAGCCCCTACGCTTCTGACTATCACCTCCTCTTTGAATGACACGTGTGTGTGTGTGTGTGTGTGTGTGTGTGTGTGTGTGTGTGAGAGAGAGAGAGAGAGAGAGAGAGAGAGAGAGAGAGAGAGAGAGAGAGAGAGAGAGAGAGAGAGAGAGAGAGAGAGAGAGAGGGAAATATTCACATAGATATTATGATAGGCTTGACATACAGCACCAATTTGGTTCACACACATTTTAAACAGTGATTTCTTGTTATTGATTGATTTAATTTATATGGTTTCCTAACGTGCCTCTTGATATGGGTGAAGAAGGAACGTGCAAAAGTTGGCTTGAAACTCAACATTAAGAAAACCAAAATCATGGCATCCGGCCCTCTCAATTCCTGGCAAATAGATGGGAAGAAATGGAGGCAGTGACAGATTTTATCTTCCTGGGCTCCAAGATCACCGCAGATGGGGACTACAGCCAAGAAATTAAAAGACGCTCCTGGGGAGGAAAGCTGTGGCAGATCTAGACAGCACACACTAAAAAGCAGAGACATCACCCTGCCAACAAAAGTGCGTATAGTCAAGGCCATGGTTTTCCGAGTTGCAATGTATGGCTGTGAAAGTTGGACCATAAGAAAGGCTGAGCGCCAAAGAATTTGAACTATGGTGCTGGAGAAGACTCCTGCGAGTCCCCTGGACTGCAAGGTGATCAAACCGGTCAGTCCTAGAGGAGATCAACCCCGACTGCTCTTTAGAATGCCAGATCCTGAAGTTGAAACTCAAATACTTTGGCCACCTAATGAGAAGGAAGGACTCACTGGAGAAGAGCCTGATGCTGGGAAAGATTGAGGGCAATAGAAGAAGGGGACGACAAAGAATAAGGTGACTGGATGGAGTCATTGAACAATAGGCGTGAGCTTAAATGGACTCCAGAAGATGGTAGATGACAGGAAGGTCTGGAGGAACGTTGTCCATGGGGTTGCGATGAATCAAACAAGACTTCACAACTAACAACAACATGCTTACTCTAAGGACAGAAGCTGGTAAGGCAGGAACTATCAATTCTCAGGCCAGACAGAGTCATTATGTTAATATGGAGGAGGAGTCTCCAACTCTCAAGGCTGAGAAATGAACAACTGAAAGTCAGCACTGAAAAGAATACAGAATAACAAGAGTTGGAAGGGACCTTGAGGTCTTCTAGTCTAGGCCTCTTATGACCAATTCTCAAACTTGTGATCATTGCAGTATCCCAACAGTCACATGATCAAACTTTGAGTGCTTGGCAACTGGTATGTTTTTACAATGGTTGCAGTATCCTGGGGTCCTGGAGTGCTCATTTGCAACTTTCCTATAAGGAGCTTCTGACATGTAAACTCAACGGGGAAGTCAGATTCACTTAACAACCGCATAATTCACTTAACAATTGTAGTGATTCACTTAACAAGCATGACAAAAAGGTCTTGAAATGGGGCATGATTCACTCAACAACTGTCTTGCCTAGGAACAGAAATTTTGGGCTCAATTGTGGTCATAAGTCTGACATGATGGGATGGAAAGAAAAGACCTGGGATTTAAACCCTGGGGCTGACCTTTATATAAGGCTCAATTCTTGTATTTTTGCATATAGCTTTTTTCTTGTCTGCAACATGGCAGCTAAAGTAGCTTTACTGAAGCTATGAAACTTCTCTGTTAGCTATTTACAAAATTAGGAAGTTGAGTTGCTGGAAAAACTGGGCTGTATCTTCATGTCTGGCACAAACCAACACTGGCCCACAAACTCCCCAGCTTAATTTTAGTTTAGTCTATCATGTTGTACAAAGCCAGTTAAATTATATGACACTCATTCTCTCTATCTCTTTCTGGTTTATATACCTGTTTAATTTTAAATCTAGGAATCACATTTGATGTGGGGAAATGGTGTAGGTTAAAATTAAAAGTCTAATAATTAGACGTCATGGTATTTAAATCCAATTTTCACCCTGAATACACTTTTAGAACCTTTTTGTTTGACCCCACACCTTTGCAGAGTGAGTTTTTGGCTCCACCAAAGTTGTGTACAATTGAAGTGGTAGGAAGATCCTGCTCTATTTTAGAAGTTTGTGGTTAGTTATCCGCTTGCTGAATTTGCTGAAGTTTCTCACAAGGCACATATTCCATGCACAAATAAAAAACTACAGGATGGAGCTTATCTCAGAAGAACGTATTGATATGTTCTGGTGCCTTATTTCCAAGTAAGGAGATATTTCAGGGATGACAGCACATACCCGTAATTCATTTTCTTTAAAGGGAAGTCACAAGTAGCTTGTGGGCTTTCTGCGATACCAGATTTATTCACACATATATACAAGCCGATCTTCCTATAATTTTATCTTGATCTCAACTGCCTTGAGAAGTTTTTATTTTTTTTTAACTAAAGATGGCACAGAGAGCAAGTGGAAAGAAGAAATAAAATGAATAAAATAAGATTGTTTTGGTTTGCTGGAAACTTTGGCAGCTGAAACTGGAGGGTCTCATAGAAGAACAATGTAGAATATCTGGAATTGGTGCCTCAGAATTTTGGGTTACCTGCTTGGCTTTCCCCTTGGCCACTGTGTGACCGGCTCATCTGGATAGAGCTACCCCACATATGGACACCAAGGTGAGCCTCTGGAACAGACTCCACAAGAAAAGGGTTGTTTGTACCTTTGGAGAGAGAAACAATTAGTACATTAAAATGAGTAATTTGTGCTCACTAAAAAATTCCAACCTGATTCCTAGTCTCATTTATCCATCCTCTCTTCTATTTACCTGAGACAAATTGCTCCAGTACCAATATCTATGAAAATTCGTAGCCATTCGTGTCATGGTTGTCCCAAAGATGCTTTTTCAAGAGGCAACTGGACTTCCTTGTTTTTCTTTGAAGACGTTTCACTTCTCATCCAAGAAGCTTCTTCAGCTCTGACTGGATGGTGGGGAATGGAAGGATTTATACTCCTTGCAGACAGCTGGTCATTTGCATTCTTTTAGAGAGTCATTGAGGCTGTTGTAGGCTGGAGATAAATGGTGCCGTGTCTGTCCCCCTCTGTTGAGAGAGGGCTGTTTGACCCTCTTTCAAACCAGCGGTCCTCTCTGTCCATACCCTTTTGTACTACTCAGGTGACCCTGATGACACAGATAAACCTCCAGGTGGCCTTCAAAAAAAAACTAAGAAAGTCCAATTGCCTTGTATTCTGATCTTGAGTTAAAATGCCTTATAAATCAAATCAGATAGATAACTCAACAGAAATGATTTCATAACAAAAAACATATTTTAATCAGAAAGATTACTTGCATTCATGCTGTGGTTGTTACTTCTGGAAAATACATCTTTTGTCCATTCCTATAGGTAAAAGAATGATGCTCTCTTCCATACCATCTTTATAACGGCGCAGGCTCATCGGGTGACATCTGATGGCCAATGCTTCTTTCAGACAAAGACATTCCAATTTGGCTTGTGTCCAGGAAGTCTCCCAATGCCCTTTAGAGACTCCTCCCACTGACCCTTTAACATGGGGTGACTGACTAGCTAAACTGCAATTCCCAAAATCCATCTCTGAAGGAAACACCACTTAATAAATGCCAGCCATTCTAACATACTGATATATGCTCTCTAGTTAGGGTTACATAGAGCTATATAGTCCAGAACACCTTGTGAAAAAGGGGCTTTGGGACTCCAGTACCAAGGGAGTTTGGATATGGTTCTGTGAGAGACCCATAGACTACATCAGTGATGGTGAATTTTTTGGGCTTGGTGTGTCAAAAATGTTGAAATGCCTAACCTGACTCTGCTGGCCTGTCATTACCTCTCCATCTTCAGAAATAAAAGAGAAACAATTCTTTACATATTCATTTGTTTAAAAAATACAGCCCAGTCATGTGGTGCTATGCATTATTTAAACAAATGTCAAATAATTACAAAAACGAAATACAAGTAAAACAAACTCATTTTCAGAAGGTCCTGAGGCCACGTGAGAGCAAATCCCACTTTTTGCATGGTCTCTGCAGCATCCAAAAATTATGCAAAAATGGGATGTGATATCAAGAATAGCCATGGAATGGTAGTGTATCACCCAAAATTTTATTGCATGTCATAGGTTTGTCATCACTGGGTTATATCATCCTAATAACATTGCTGATTGGGCCAAATAGACCTGTTGAAATAATACTGGGCTCCAGAGCAGCAACCTGTCCCTTTACTCTGATTTACAGCTTTCTATTGCTTAGGGTCATGGCAGAACCTGAAAGAAAGGCAGAGCTACCCTATCTGGGCTATGACTATGACATAGCAGCAAAGAATTAACATGTGGTATCTCTTGCCTGTTATCTAGAGGTCATCCAGATTTTTGCAGGGAAGACATGATAGCTCTAATGAAAACTTTCAGTTGCCATTCAGTTTGTGGCAACAAACTCTACTTTCTCTTGCATTCTTGCCATTTAGGTATAACTTATAATTGTTCATTCCACTTTCAAAATATACTTCAACTTTTGATAAATTCATTTTCAGACCCATACTCCTCAATGTATCATACAATCTCATTTTCATTGCAGGCCATTTGGGTTTTTAGCTAACTACATATCTGTGGTGGCATATACATTCACATCCCTGTCAACAAACTTGTAATATTTCCATAAACAAGGAGAAATCGCACATCTTTGTCTTCTGTTCAGCAATGAACCATTTGCAAGCATTGGATTTATTTTCCCATAAGCACTCCTTCCATTTGTATACTACACTCATTGCATTCAGCAATCAACCTTCAACTTGATATATGTGTAAAATATCTCATAAATTGAAGTGTATTAATTTTGTCACATACTTTCTTTAAATCAATATATAGATAATCATCACTTTGTTCACATTCATTCATATTTTTCACTTCTCAGTGATACACTGCAAAGCAAAAATCTAGTCTGCATAGCCTTGGCCAGGGAAAAAAAACTGCACTATACTTTCACCGTTTTACACACAGTAACTTTCTGTATCCTTTTAATTAGATGTCTGCTGTACCACACATTTAGCAAACTTGTCTGCCTGTAATTTGGACATTCATTCTTACTATTTTTCCCTTTAAAAACCAGGGGAAGTCTGGTAGCACTTTTTCTGACTAACAAATAATAATAATAATAATAATAGTGTTATTATTTTAAATTTTATTAAAAGGCATAAGCTTTCATAAACTGCTGATCATGTCATCTGATGCATTGAATGATTTGACTGGTTTAGGATTTAATTGGGATGAGGGGATGGGAGGAAATTCCAACTTTAGCCCTACTTCGGAAGTACTCTATGGATCTGATGAAGTGAACTGTAGTTTGCAGCTCACAAACTGCAGCTTTTAATAACATGTGTCAGAAAATACACTACCAGATTCCTCCTGATTTTTGGCTACTACAGATTAGCTTTCTCAACCTTGGCAACATTAAGATGTGTGGATCATCTCCCAGAATTCCCCAGTCAAAAGTAACAAATTAGCAAATATGCTTAATTCTTAATTAAAAGAAAATATCCAAAGGATGTCAAATCCAAACTCTTTAAGACTAGTCTTGAAAATAATCAATATTTCATAATGTGCATTTTCCTGAAGAGTTGCTGTTACTCTTTCTTCACTTTTTCTTTTATTCTGTTTATCCTTGAAATGCATCCACTCTGCCAACAATCATCTTAAGTGGCAAAAGAGGAAAGCTATGGTAAATTTGTGACATGTTACACATGGACCAATTAGGGAGTAACAAATGATAACAGTGATATTATTATTATTCAGAAACCACAAATGACCTATCTGCAAATCTGCAGATTGAGCAAATCAATGTTGACCAAGCCTTGCCTGCTGAAAGAGAAGTTAGCAGTTCTAAAAGAAGGGAGCATAAGGCTGGAAAGAACAAGGATACTCACTATTCCCCAGGCTGTGTTCACTGCAAGATTCCATGAGTGGGATGCGTTCCTCGGCTTTTTGCCTCCCCCGGCACCCCTTCACCTTGGTGTCTGTATTGGCCTGAACCATAAGTGGCTCCTGGCGCTTTCGGCGTTGCTTCTTTTCAATGATACGGCGCTGAAAAGAAGTTCAGAGAGATTGCAAATAAGGAAAAGTTACCATCTACTTACTTACAAAGAGGCACACAACATTCATTTTTAAATGTCTGTTCTGACATTCAGTGACAGATCAGCTTTCCAGGGCAGCCTTTATTTTTATTTTTCATTCCCTAGTGTTATTCTTATGGTCCAACTTTCACAGACATACATTGCAACTGGGAAAACCATGTCCTTGACTATATGTACTTTTGTTGGCAGGGTGATGTCTTTGCTTTTTAGTATGCTGTCTAGATTTGCCATAGCTTTCCTCCCCAGAATTCCAAAGAATTGAGGCCTTTGAACTATGGTTCTGGAGAAGACTCCTGCGAGTCCCCTGGATTGCAAGGCGATCAAACCGGTCAGTCCTAGAGGAGATCAACCCCGACTGCTCTTTAGAATGCCAGATCCTGAAGTTGAAACTCAAGTACTTTGGCCACCTAATGAGAAGGAAGGACTCACTGGAGAAGAGCCTAACGCTGGGAAAAATTGAGAGCAATAGAAGAAGAGGACGGCAGAGAATGAGGTGGCTGGATGGAGTCATTGAAGCAGTAGGCGTATGCTTAAATGGACTCCAGAAGATGGTAGAGGACAGGAAGACCTGGAGGAATATTGTCCATGGGGTCGCAATGGGTTGGACGCAACTTCGCAACTGACAACAACAAGTGTTATTCTGAAAGTGCAAGGTCCACTTTTTCAACTGAATATTGGTCCATTGGTTGTGACAGGAATTGACTGACCTGCTTGTTGCCCAAGCCTAATATATAGTTAGAGAGAGTGAGCTGTCCACAGTTGCTTTGGATAGTGAGATGGGCAGCATATTAATTTAAGAAATAAATGCAACCTACTTTCAACTCTGTAGGATTGATTTCTGACAGAAACAAATAGAACTGTTTTTAGCCAGGAAGCAATTGCACATGAATGAATGTACTATGGCTTGCCGCCTTCTTCTTCTCCTTTTCTTTTTCCTTTTCCTTTTCCTCCTCCTCCTTCTCCTCCCTTTTCTCCTCCAGATTTCCATTGCTAAGTGACAGAGCTGTTAAGTGAATTTTGCCCCATTTTACAACCTTTCTTGCCACAGTTGTTAAGTGAACCACTGCAGCTGTTGAGTTAGTAACAAGGTTGTTAAGTGAATCTGGCTTCCCCAGATTGTCAGAAAGTTGCAAAAGCTGATCACATGACTTCAGGACACTGCATCTGTCATAAATACGAATCAGCTGTCAAGTGTTTGAATTGTTATGTGATCACAGGGATGCTGCAATGGTCATAAGTGTGAAAAATAATCACGTCACTTTTTTCAGTGCCATTATAACTTTGAACAGTCACTAAATGAACTGTTGTAAGTTGAGGACTACCTGTATGATAATAGATTTAATTTTAAAATAAAATAAAACCTGAACATTCACAAAGGGCTCAGCTATATTTTCCAGGGATGTACCTCAATCCACCTGGTTCAGAAGATGCCTCATTGAGTCTCTTTCACTCCCTAGCTCTGAACTAATATTTCTTACTGAGATGTGGTAAGATATATTATTTTTATTTTGGTGTTGTTCTTCATATTAATTGTGTTATTTATATATCAGCTTTCCTCTCAAAAGAACCCAGAATCTTTGAGTAGGCACACTTCTACAAGGTGGGAGCCCAAACACCATGCAACAAACTTCTTCACACAAAGAGAAGAGCTGGCTTGTGTTTTTCAAATACCACTACAAGCAACACGATGGAAGGACCGAGTTTAGAGTTCTGTATCTTACTTGCAGTTTTCTTACAGACAACATAATGTCCCTTATGTGTCTATTGCTCCACACTGCTTTTAGCCTACCCACCTCATCTCTCATTGCATCAGATATTTCTTCATATCAAGAGCCATTTCTTCTCATCCCAATACCACCACAGAATCAGGAAAAGTCTTTTCCCAGCAAAATACCTGGAATTCCAGTTTCTGCTTCCGGATCAATGCTGCCTCACCACTGCCATTACTAGAAGGAAAAGAGGTGCCAGAGTTAAGAGGTGAACTGGGGAAGGCACGGAGGCGGCGATACAGATTGTGGTACATTTTGCGATGTGGCATCAACTCTGCCAACTCCAGGGCAGCCCCATCCGCTGACAGGTGGGCCCCCAGGATTACCTGCTTCCCAAAGATTCTGAATGTCATGGCATTACAGGGACTTTGTGACCTCATAAAAGCTTCAAAGGGCATCCAGGTCTGGGTTGGGAAAAGGGTTTTTGTGCTGAGACATCGCTCCCCTGCAGTGTTCACCCCACCCAAAGTTCATTAATTAAGCACTATTTTCCATTCTGTTTTCCAAACCAGTGTCCTTCAGACATCATATGCTACCATCCCAATCATATCCAGTCAGCATGATTAACCATAATGGCTGGAAGATATAGGAGTTGTGATCTATATCTTTAGATATAAAATCAACAAAGGCTGATCGAATGCATCATGTTTTAAATCCCGTTTAAGCATGTTTAAGCCACTAAATATTGTATTGCTGGTACGATTAATAATCTTGCATTCTTTGATATCATGACGGAGCTACATTAAGGAGCCATGGACATTAGATGTTAAGTCAGCTATCCTAGGATCGTCCCTCAAGCTTTAATCTGATCATCATCAGCCAAATGAATCTCTTGTAGTGTTATAACATCTATCATTATATTATATTAATTATATTATATTAATTATATTATATTAATTATATTATATTAATTATATTATATTATATTATATTATATTATATTATATTATATTATATTATATTATATTATATTATATTATATTATATTATATTATATTATATTATATTATATTATATTATATTATATTATATTATATTATATTATATTATATTATATTATATTACATTACATTATATTATATTATATTATATTATATTATATTATATTATATTATATATTAGTTAGCTATCCCATTGCAATTCTATGGTTCCACATTATGGTGATTTTATTATGATTTTATCTTAATATATTATCTCCTATATTGTATTGTCCACATATTATTTATTATTTTATACATATACATACATTTACATATATTTGCTGACACTTTATTTAAACTAAATTTTCATATCAGTGATTGGATGATCTCTATAGATACCATACGCTAAATAAATAAATAAAAGCCATTTTCAAGGACCACTCCTGTCTTAGAGATATTGCCTCAAAGACAGAGGCAACCTTTTCTATACAGTATTGCATATTCAAGCTGCCATTCTTTCTCCACCAAGGGTCATCTCAGAACCCCGACAAAAGTTCAGGCCTCAATCAAAGTCCTTTTGACAGTCAAACTAGTATAAAATCAAAATATATACAAAGTACTGAGAAGACCCCAAAGAAGAAGGCTACTATTCTAGAAAGAACAAAAATAATGAGATGTCCCATCCTAAAGCTTCACTGAACTAGAAGGCTAGACCAGGCTGGGATATTATGTTTAGATTAAAAGTACAATAATGTGAGCTTCTAATGTCACAACTGAAGTAGAAGGCAAAGTACAATTGTTTTATGTGGAGACAATTTATTTATGTCTTCAATCTATAGGCTGCCTGAGGCCCAACAACTCCAGACAGTTTATAATTAAAAAGTAAAAAAAGAGCAAATATATAAACTAAAACAATCTAATATAACAGAGGCTCAACCATTTCTATCTTCCTAAGCCTGGGAGAATAAACAGGTTTGCTTCTCAACTGTCATCAGAGAGGGAGCCATGTTGATTTCTCAGAGGAAATCATTCTATGGGCAAGCACCATGACAGAGAAGACACCAGAAGAAATTTCTAATCAAGGGGACCTGGAGCAGGCCCATTCTGCTTGATCTCACCAAATGGACAGAAACAACAAAGGCAGGCAGTTCCTCAGATAAATAGGCCTTACGCCATGAAGCATCTAAATGTAGAATACCCTATCAGAACAATGGCATGTGATTTTAATACACATATAAATGATGGAAGTTACAATCAAATCCCACCAAAGCAAAAATGCATTCTGATATTATCTTTTTTCCTGCATGAACTTCCCTTCCATCTTCCAAAGAAATTTCCACCATTTCCAGGAAGAGCAGAGACTTTTTAGTTGTGGCCCTGAGATGGTGAAAGAGGCCTATCCAAATTCTATTTTTTGGCCTCAGGAAAAACCTGTCCAGCCATGTTGCTCACTAGATGATGTGAGGCCAAGCTTGCCTCACAAAGTTGTTCTGAGGGTGAAGTGGAATCACTCAGTCTGCTTTTAATCCTTAGAGCAGTATTTCTCAACCTTGGCATTTCAAGATGTGTCGACTTCAAGTCCCAGAAGCTTGCTGACTGAGGAATTCTGGGAGTTGAAGTCCACATGTCTGAAAGTTGCCAAGGATGAGAATCACTGCCTTAGAGAGAAGAGATAGAAATGTAATGAATATATACAGCATATGAGACCCATCTTATCTTTTCTACTGTTTATATGTAGCTACTTACTGATGTACTAGAAAAAAAGTGCAGTCTTCATTTTGACCATCCATCCATTGGCCCACTATTGTTCCCAAATGGATGCAAATTCCAGCCTCCACATCAGAATGGATCTTCTTGAACCCATTCCCAAGCCAATCACTTCACACTGGCAATCCCATTAGGTTTTCGTTCCAGTATTATTTCCAATTCTTTTTTTTTTAAAGTGGCACATTCTTTCTATTTGAAGCCTGTTCTGAGTGGGTGGTAGGTTCATGTCTGATACAAGGGCCAACCAATCAGAGCTATGGATAGCCTTCTGAGAAAAAGCAAACAGGAAGTTTGTCCTTTGTCCTTTGAGTTGGTCACAATATGGACAGCAAATAAAATGAAAATTCTGATGCTAAAATAGGAGTAGCTATTTAAAAATAAAGACTCAATCCTTCAAAGAAACTTCTAATGGAAAATCTCAGCCTTGCTCACAGATGTGACATGACCCACCTAGGCTTTCCTTCCCAAAACATTCAGTACAGGTAGTAATTGCTTAACAATGATAATTGGGACCAGAATTTCTAGCACTAAACAATGCAGTTGTAACATGCAATGTTACATGACCATGCTGCTTAGTAACTGGCAATGCCCAGTTACCACTGTTATGCGAATCGTAGGTTGTTAAGCAAGCACCTCACCATTGTGACTTCTGACTTCCTGCTGGCTTTCCCATTGGTTTTGCTAGTGGGAAGCTGGCAGATAATATCAGAAATTGTGATCATGCAACTACGGAATTATAAAAAACCTGGGCCAGTTGTCTATCACATGGATCATAGTCATGTGATCTTGGGGGTGCTGTGATGACTAGACTTTCAAGAACCACTGTAAGTATCACTTTTTCAGTCCAATTGTAAGTTCAAATGGTTGCTGAATGAGTGGTTGTTAAATCAGGACCACCTTAGCACATAGGCCGAGGTAGGCCTACCAAATTTAGACAGAAAACCTCAACTCTTCGCTGCCCATTACTGGTTATTTTTGTATAAACAGCATAAAATAGGGCTAGACTCTGGTACTCTTTTCCATTGGAAGTTTGAATAGATTCAAACATCCATTCCCACCACGTCACTGTTGTGTTGTCATCTTCCTTACCTTCCAGGAGTGGATGTAGTTGAGGATTCCATTATGCTGGGGAGAAAAATTAGTACAGAAGAATCAAATCACAAACATTAAAATGGCTTTCCCCATGCTAAATCAGGTCCTAATCATATAGTGAAATTAATGATTAGAGTCTTCTGTTTTTATCTAAATATAGGTCTACAGTATTACATTTGGACTACAAAAATCCTACAGATCATTCATTAGATGACGGCTATGTGATCTCTAATGTTATGTTCAAAATCTGGGGGATTTCATGCATGTAAAAAGGATAAGCTTACATGGCAAGGTTGTGACTTTGTCTCTTTTTCCTTTCCTTATCATTTAAAAGTACAGGTAGTCCTCAACTTACCACCATTCATTTAGTAACTTTTTGAAGTTACAACCTACATTGAAAAAAAGTGAGTTATGACTGTTTTTCACATGACTGTTGCAGGATCCCCGTGATCACAGGATCAAAATTCAGACACTTGACAACTGGCATGTATTTATGACAGTTGTAGTGTCCCGGGGTCGTGTGATCATCTTTTGCAACATTCTGACAAGCAAAGTCAATTGGGAAAGCCAGATTCACTTAACACCCGCATTATTAACTTAACAACTGCTGTGGTTCACTTAACAACTGTAGCAAGAAAGGTCATAAAAGGGAACAAAACTCACTTAACAACTGCCTTGCTTAGCAACAGATATTTTGGGCTCAGTTGTGGTTGTAAGTCAAGGACTACCTATACAGCCTGCAAAGGCCATCAGTAAAAGGTTGAATGCCTTACTTAATAAGTCGAGAGAGAGAATGGGCTCTAAAAGTGAAAGTATTCCCACTGCTGAGAACTTGGTAACTTTACCTTATTCAAGCTGCCAAAATTTTGATAATGTGTGGGAAATTCATTTAACTCTCTTTTGCCATAGACTAGAGGATCATTTGGTGTTTTTGCAGCCCAGTTTACTGCAGAGAGCCAGTTTACTGCAGAGCTTAGGCTGGGAGACTTTGGGCCAGTCTCTCTCTCTCTCTCTCTCTCTCTCTCTCTCTCTCTCTCTCTCTCAGCCCTAGGAAGAAGGAAATTGCAACTCACTTCTGAAAATATTGCCAAGGAAACTACAGGGACTCATCAAGATAGTTGCCAGGAGTCAAGACGAACTCAAAGGCACAGGAGAAAAAGTAGTAACAGTAGTAACTATTAACAGCCCAATCCAAGCACTGAACAGAGATTCAGGAAAATATGAGGAATTGCTGTTCTGTTCTCATTCATTTCACATTGTTTCTACCATGTGTCTAGATATATTTTGAATTCCCTTATACATATATATTCATACATGTTTCTCCTTGGATCTGCCTCTTCTAGGCCATGTTTATAATTTTTGGAGCTAAAAGAGTTAAACGAAGTTACTCTGGTGGACCAAAAGAAAATAAGCTTCAGTTTAACAAAAATTGATATATGCTGGATTAAAAACCTGAAACTTTTGATTCAATCCAGTAGAAATCCAACGAAGTGAAAAAGTCCTGAAAATTCACATATTTACCCTTTTAATTTCCAGCATGCACATTCCTGGAAATAGTGAAACCAGATGTTCCCTTTATTCAGATTTGATTTGTTGGTTGATGATGATCAAAGCACCAGTTCAAACATTAATCAAGTTTTTACAGTCCATTAAAATCCCTTGGACTGCAAGGCGTTCAAACCAGTCAGTCCTAGAGGAGATCAACCCGGACTGCTCTTTAGAAGGCTAGATCCTGAAGTTGAAACTCAAATACTTTGGCCACCTAATGAGAAGGAAGAACACTGGAGAAGGGCCTAATGCTGGGAAAGACTGAGGGCAATAGAAGAATGGGATGATAGAGAATGAGGTGGCTGGATGGAGTCACTGAAGTAGTAAGTGTGAGCTTAAATGGATTCCAGAAGATGGTAAAGGACAGGAAGACCTGGAGGAACGTTGTCCATGGAGTCGCGATGGGTCAGACACGACTTCGCAATTAACAAAAAATCTATCATAGCAACTCCTAACAAAGGCATTGTAACTCATGCTCAGCTTAATTTTGAAGGTAAATGTTGCCAGAACAAATCTTTATAGACGGATTTTGACTGTGGGAGAATTCTAACAGATCTTCTTGTATATAATATCCGTTCCTTTATTTAAGATGACTTCATAAGCTCTAGGCATATATTACTAAATGAACCACAATCCTAGCAAGAGTGATGCCTGGAAAATATTTTTGGCCCAGGAAGGCTACCATAAGAGATGTTGAGGAGTTTGGGGAGGCAGGGAGAATGAATTAAAATAATAATTT
This sequence comes from Bothrops alternatus, assembly GCA_034064705.1. NCBI lineage: Eukaryota > Metazoa > Chordata > Lepidosauria > Squamata > Viperidae > Bothrops > Bothrops alternatus. The sequence goes on along the minus strand of JARGCV010000126.1, from coordinate 2,643,369 downwards.
AGGGGAAAAAACTCAGGGGAGAAAATTTCAATCAAATGCTTTCTCATTAATTTAGCAGCTGTCCCAGAAAATGGCTGAGATCTACAGATGGATTCCAATACTGTAAAAGACTTACTCATGATGAATAAAGAATTCAGGATGGAGAAAAGCACATTGTGACATTTCTTTCCTGGGGTGGGTAAATAGTGAATTGATATGGGAAAGTGGAGGAAGAGGCAATTATTTTCTGCTTCAGTGCTTTTCCTAACTTAGCCAGTGAAGCCCAAAGACCTAGTTTTTACCCTCAGCAATCACAGTAGATCTTAGATGTTAGAAAGATTTACAAAGCTGCCTTGATGCTGTGTCCTACTCGATTATCAAGGTTAGTATTGTTAACACTACATATGGGTTTTTCCCCACAGGCATCTAGCCGCCCCACGAACATTCTCGGGCAACACTTCATTGTTCTGATCCTTGACTCTTCCTTCATCTTCTCTCCACCAGTGCCTGCACTCATTCTTGATTTTATAGCATTTGATTTTCCATCTTACTCTGGCACCAACCAAAGGCATCCTTCTATAACAGTGTTTCTCAACCTCAACAACTTTAAGATGTGTGGATTTCAACTCCCAGAATTCCTCAGCCAGCTGTGCTTGAGAATTCCACACATCTTAAAGTTGCCCAGGTTGAGAAACACTGGTATAGAGGACTAAATCTGTTAAATTTTGTCACTCATTACCATGGAGGGATGTCAGGTGATTGGGGCCCAGGCAATAGAGACATGATAGGAATTCACCACAGGAACAGCTGATTACATGATGGTACATTTTTCCACTGGGTCAAGAAATAAGGAGGAGTATTTCACCTCACAAAGAGAGAAAAATCATATCAAGAGGTCAACAACATTGCAGACAATGGTCCTATACCTACTTAGAGAAATCTACGATTGTATTTGTTGATAATATTCAATCAATTATCTCTACTCTTGGAGACTCACTACAAAGGCAGTATAGTTCCTATTGAAGCTTGAAGAATCAACAGCCTAATTCATTCATATATATTAAAAAACTACCTTTTTACAACCTTGTAATCCCTTAATTTGGGGTCGAGTCAGGGTGACTGGATGGTTGGATGGGTGGAAAGATAAATAAATCCATACCTATACCTATACCTATACACAACATTAAAATACATATGCACATATACATATATATACATACATACACATGCACACATGTACATTTCCTGGTGTAGGACATTACAGCAATTACATTTGTTCTGAATTTATGGATGATTAGAAAGCAGTTGGGAACATATTATTAGATTTCCTGGATAATTTCCAGAAGATTATAAAAGTTTCTAATCCCCAATGTCCAAAAACAATAAAAAAAATGTTTGCCTCCTCCTAAATGAGATTACTGATAAAAAATGTCCTTAATAACTATAAAGATTGGATAGATAAAAACTAGACAGGAATTCTGCTGTGCTCCAAAGTGCCCTATTCTTACTGTGATGTGAGTCCCTTTGCCTGAGTCTGATTCCACTTGTAGGTTCTCGGGATTTGAGTAAAAAGCTCAGCAGATTCTACATGCCTGAAATCTGCCCATTTCTGTCCTAGATGGCAGAGTTCACAACAACGCAACCGGTTTTGCCTTTAGAAGTCTTCAAAAAAAAAACATGACCTTAGGAGACTAAGAGTGTGGATTAAAAGCATGAAGGTATGGTAATACCAAGGCTGTCCATTTCTGGCATCTGTGGTTATCCCAAGACGGACAGGGAATTAGAGATTAACATAAATAAAACCCCCAGGCACACACACACACACACACACAATGCTCTCTGTAACTTACATCTTGTGTCTCGGAGATGACTGCACTAAAATAGGCTCCAACTGCAACTGGAAGTGGGGGGAAAAAACAGATGTTTATGAATATCTTGCAAAGTAGTTTTCTTAGCACCTTTAAGTATGGCCCAGCAGTTTTAGCTCTGACTCCGAAAGTGTCTTTGTTTTAAATCACTGGACTCTACTCACTTCTCTTTGAAGCAAGGAGTCTTTGCTTTCTCCTTTTTTTTTTTTTTTTTTGGTGCCTGTGTTACAAAGCTTCAGAATCCATTATTGCTCTCTGTGCTCAGTCACTTTTGACGCACACTAAAAACATGTTTCAAATATTTGTATCCCACCGATTGCTATGGAATGCCAACAAAGCTAAGTGATCAACACAACAGAACGATATTCAATACCAAAAGAAGTCAGGCTCCCTTTTTACTTACCCTCTTTCTACAGTATCCAGCAATCCCAGTTCTCAAATCTCAAACATCCAAGTTAGATCCTGCCCTCCCTCCCATTTTTTTTTCTCTTTCTCTCCCTTCTTTCTCTCGCTCAGTTCTGACGTTGCTTTCAAATTGCAGCTGGCTTAGTGGGAGGGCAGTTGACGGTCCCTCCTCCTCTCCCACCAAAACCGGCATCGCATTCTCTCTTGCTTAATCAGCTTTGTCTGTCTTAAGTCTCCAGGTTTTGTGGCTGGCATAGTCTTCTTTATGGAGACTTTGTAGTTTGTTTATATAAAGGTCTACTATAGGCTGTGCCAGTAGGCACATGTTCCTCTACCATGTTTGCATATACTTAAAACTGATAGAGAAAGTGGGTATGTGAGTGATTAGCTTCAGAAATCTATGTGGGTACGTTTATATTTAGATAATTAGGTCCCCCAATGTCCATGGCTGTGCATAAGATCTTAGTTATGCAAGTAATGGGAAAAGACAATTGTGGGTGTGTGTTCTGTCACCTACATGTGAGCATATTAATTGCCTTTCTCTATGAAGGTGTATAAGATTATTGAGGCCCCCAAAAGGGAGAGGTATTTAATCTGCCCACAAAACCAGATGCAGAAATTATGTGCAAATGAGCATGTGTGAACACAAAGCATCATACAGTTTTTAAGCATCATGATGCACATATAAGCAGTTTTGCATAATTGGCAATTCAGTGACTTGGATTCAGATTGAATTTTCATTCAGCCAGGCTGGTACAACTCAATAGCCCATTTTGTTTTTCCTGTAGAAGCTTCTGCAGACTTAGGAAAATATTACATGCTGGATCAAGGAATCCCACGGGGTGTGATGGAAGGGAGGAATTCCTGAAAATTGGAGGCATCTTCTGTGACATAAATTCTGTTCCTACAAAGAATTTCCATTCAGTTTTCAGATATTCCCTCCCAGCTCAGTAGCTGACCTAATTCAGGACTCTCCTGATGTTCTATCTATGACTGGCTGTCATGGCCGAATAACAGAATAACAGAGTTGGAAGGGACCTTGGAGGTCATCTAGTCCAACCCCCTGCTCAAGCAGGAAATCCTATACTATTTCAGACAAATCGTTTTCCAATCTCTTCTTAAAAACCTCCAGTGTTGGATCACCCATAACGTCTGAAAGCAAGTCATTCCACTGATTGTTTTAACTGTCAGGAAAGTTCGCATTAGTTCTAGGTTGTTCTCTTCTTGATTAATTTCCATCCATTGCTTCTTATATTTCCTTCTGGTGCTTTGGAGAATAAATTGGACCCCTCTTTTTTGTGGCAACCCCTTAGAACACTGCTATCATGTCACCCCTACTCCTTCTTTTCATTAAACTAGACAAACCCTGCAACTGTTTTTTTATATATATTTTAGCTTTCAGTCCCCTAATCATCTTTGTTGCTCTTCTCTGCACTCTAGAAAGTCTCAATATTTTTTTTATATTGTGGCAACCAAAACTGGATGCAATAGTCCAAATGTGGTCTTACCAAGGCATTATAAAGTGGTATTAAAACTTTACATGATCTTGATTCTATCCCCGTTAATGCAGCCTAGGACTGTATTGGCTTTTTTCACCTACAGTTCCTTTTTAAAATATCTGTCCAGTAGGACTCCAAGATCCCTCTCACAGTTACTACTGTTGAGCCAGGTACCACCTATTCTGTACCTGTGCATTTGTTTTTTCTTGCCTAAATGTAAAACCTTTTCTCTATATTGAATTTCATTTTGTTAGATAGGGCCCATTGTTCAAGTCTGTCAAGATCCTTCTGTTTCCTGAGCCTATCTTATTTGCTATTCCTTCCAGCTTGGTGTCATCTGCAAATTTGATGAGTTGATGGTGAGATGAATAACTCTGTACCAGTTGCATGCACATTCATTCCCAGTATTAAATGTTCAGGAAATGCCTATGGGAATATCTTTACATCAGCTTTCCTTTAACTATTGTTGTACTTTAATTCCCATAATCCTCATTCAGCATGAATTTCAGAGTTGCAGAGCACCAGTTTGGGAAAGATTGTCTTTGGCTTAAACCAGTGTTTCTCAACCTAGGCAATTTTAAGATGTGTGGACTTCAATTCCCAGAATTCCCTAACCAATCATTCCCTAGCCAGGAATCTTGAGAGCTGAAGTCCACACAATTTAAAAGTTGCCAAATTTGGAAAACACTGGTTTAATCTATTTAGCTCCTGGCTAAACCTGTCCAATTTAAAAAAAAACTTCAGTGCCAGGTTGATGAATACTTGGACGGGACACCCACCATGAAATCCGAGAGTGGCATACTCTAATAAGGAGTTGAACAAAAATCTCAGAAGACACAATGGCAACAAATTTCATGGCCATTAAAACAATATGTTTCTCTTATATGACAAGGAACCAAGCTTGTGCGAAAGGAACTTTAATATGAAAGTCTCTAGTCATTTACGGTTTTGTATCCTGTTATCATAAGCTGATAGTCTGTCTACTTATTCAACTGTATTTCATCAAGAGAGACATATCTTTCCTTATTTACATTATAGTGATATTGTTGGATTGAACCACAACCTCATCATTCTGTCCCAATCATTATCTCCGAGTCTTCGGAGAGGAGCGGCATACAAATCCGAATAAATAAATAAAAATAAATCTCTAAGAGGCTCCAAAACAGAGACTTAAGATCCCCGTTTTCTTGTCTAAAATCTGACATTCAGAAGCATCATCTCTGAATATGTGAATTTCCTCTTAGTATTCCTGGCTAAGATGTATTGATCAATGCAGTTTCAATTCATTTATTTAACCCTTTAAAAAAATCTATAGTAACTACTAATTACTTAGATATTGCATTTAGATTTACTGAGTTTCACCCTGTGTTATGTACTACATATTTTTTGTTAGCCCGACTGCTGAGCTCTTTAATTAGGAAAACCCAAATTCTAGAAATTAATAAGCAAAAAGAAAGCTTATCTAACTACTTTCTTAATCTTATTAATAACTTTACAAATTGCTATCAGTTCACATTATACCTTAGCATCATGTGTCTTGTCCTTTGTCTTGGTGTAATGTGCAAACCCACTATGGTTCGTAAACTGAATTTATGACTTGGTGTTATGTGTGAATTCAACTACTAGGATCATTTCAAGAAATTACGCTTATATCTTAGTACACTACATGATAAGATAAACACCAAGTCATAAGTCTTTACAAACAGAGTGCCTCATATGTGCTGGAACTTAAACAGAAAAATAAGTATTTCTTTTTTTACCTTTCATTAACTTACCTTATCTGGAGGTTTCAGCCTTTTTGACATGCTAATATCATCTTCCCAGTGGAGCATGGCCATTGCACTTTTTTTATCCTATAATCCTAAAAATGTATTTGCCAATATATTTTTGCAAAACAGCCTTTGCTGTTTTGTTTTTTTAAAAAATCCCTCAGGGAATAGATCAGCTCAAGTTTAAAAGTTGCTACTTCACTTAACTTTCTCCCTGCTAATTAATATTTTTATTTGAACAACTCACTGAAGCTGCTTTATCACTTATATATGTAATGTTAAGGGCTAGGTTGCCAAACAGGTTACTGTTTTCTTATTGAACAATGGGTAACCATGACAGTGCCAGCCAGCTACAAAAGATTAAAAATGGTGTTCTGTTCTGGAATGATGAATTCCAGAATGTTTAGATAATGATTTTCACAATTCCCTTAAGGAAGTCTCCCACAACTGTTACTTCCTGTAACCTGGTTTTATCCAGATGGACCACTTCACAATTTCCATCAATCCTGGCCAGTATAGTAGTTATCATCAGGTTGAAAAAAAACTATTCTAGAAAACCAATTTTAGCATAGCGTGACCTGATTTCTATGGCTCTTATGTGTGCTAATTTTGTTTGGTTTATATCATTTGTCTACCAAAAATCTTCCATCAAGTTTATTCTCATTTTTGTTCCTTTATTTTTGATTCTCCCTCCCCTGAAATAAACTGCTCTTAGCTCGCTTTCCTGGCCAGCTTACTAAACTCCTTAATCACCTTCTCACAGCTGTGACTGATTACTACATTCCTCTCTTCCATCTTGTGTTTCTCAATTGCTTTTTGCTGTCTGCTTTTTCAATGTATTATTTGCAGATATAAAAGAAAATAGAATGCTGATATAATTTTTCTTATATAGGGAGTCCTCGACTTATAACAGTTCGCTTAGTGTCCATTCAACATTATAATGGCACTGAAAAAAAACAACATATGACCATTTTTCACACTTACGACCATTGCCACATCCCCATGATCACGTGATCAAAATTGAGATGCTTGGCAAGTGACTCATATTTATGACAGTCGTAGTGTCCCGGGTTGATGTGATCGTCTTTTGTGACCTTCTGACAAGCAAAGTCAATGGGGAAGTCAGATTTACTTAACAATTATGTTACTAACAACTGCAGTGATTCATTTAACAACTGTGGCAAGAAAGGTTGCAAAATGGAGCAAAATTCATTTAACAAATGTCTCACTTAGCAACATACATTTTGGGCTCAATTGTGGTCTTAAGTCAAGGACTACTTGTACTGTATTTTTCTAACCTTTTAATATTCCTGCCCACACAATCCCATGCACCAAATAGCCCACCAAAACTTTTGGACAGCAATCCACTTACAGGCCTGCCTGGGACTGCAGAAGTAGAAGCAGATTGTAAAATCTAATTTCCAGGTTCCATTTTAAAACTGGACCCCATGTCTTAAACCATTGTTTCTCAAATGTTGGCAGCTTTCTGTAAACTTAAATATCTAGAATTCTCTAACCTGCCATGGGGAATTCTGGGTATTGAAGTCCACACATCTTAAAGCTGCCAAGTTTGAGAAACATTAAAACATCAATCCTGCCCCTCCTGATATTTGCTTTCTATGTAATCGAAGCTAGAATTTGGGAACGTCCAAATCTTCATTTGCCTACCTTTTAAGAATCCATTTGGAGATTTTTCCTGTAGACAAATCTGAATTTTAATTAAAAAAGAAATTCCTGTGCAGTTTTTAATTAGGGCTATCCCATTTGGAGGGCAAAAAATCCGGAGAGCACATAAGACGACAGCAAAAAGTTAGCTTTCACTAATAGCGATTATCTGAATTTTCGCAACCGAGATCGGATATATAGTTCTATTTTTAGGCACTTTGAATATACTCAGGAGCAGGTTTGATTATTGTTTTTTTTCACCCAGGCTTCAATTGATTACTTGAATTCCAAATAAATTTATAAGGAAATCCTGCCATGCATTTATCCCGACACATTATATTCAGCGACCTTGTCCTTGGTTTTATCAGACTTATTTCTTTCGGTCCCTACGGGAAAACTCTAGAAAGGGGGGGGGGAAAGGAGGGGCGTTCCTTCTGGAAAAAGGGGGCGGATTCTTATAGTCCCCTCTGCAAATAGGGGAAGAGAAAGGAATCGAAGGCGTGGCTTTCTATGCAAAAGAGCCTGAAGCACAGGTCATGAGGCAAAATGGAGCACCGGACGTGACACGGTAGAAAGTGACGTATCCGAAACTAAAGAGGCGAGGCCAGCTAGGTTAGATATAAAGGCGGGGCTTAGAGATGGACTGAGGCGATAGAGCGGAGTAACTTGTAGAACGTTCGCGGCCTGGATAACGTGGTGCGCAGTCCCGCGCAGGAGAGCTTTTGGGTATCCGGGTGAGGAGAAAAAACAACAAGGGTGTTCCCGAAGATTTGTCTGCGCATGTACAGAGTGCATTTGGTTCACATTTCCTTCTCCATCTTCGGCGGTTCCGGATAAGAGTCTGTAAGGGAGGAGAGTCTGTAACGTACGGCCCCGGCTGTGTGGAAGGGTGTAGTCATTGATTTGGCAGCTGATTTTTGGTATGTCGAGAAAAAAAAGGGGGGGTCTCAAGCTTCTTTGTGTTTATCTGGATAACGCGATTTTGTAGGATTTGGTTTTAACAGAATAACAGTGTTGGAAGGGACCTTGGAGGACTTCTACTCCAACCCCCCCCCAGCTCAGGCAGGAAGCCCTATACCCTTTCTGACCAATAGTCGTCCAATCTCTTCTTTAAAACGTCCAGTGTTGGACCAAAGGTGCTTTTTCAAGAGGCAACTGGACTTTCGTGGGCTTTTTTTGAAGCCATTTCACTTCTCATCCAAGAAGTTTCTTCAGCTCTGATTGGATGGTGGGGAAGGGAAGGATCAGTCAGAGCTGAAGAAGTTTCTTGGATGAGAGGTGAAATGGCTTCAAAGAAAAAACAAAGTCCAGTTGCCTCTTAAAAAAGCACTTCAATACTAATACTAATAATACTAATACTAATAATAGGTAGACAAAAATGCCAAATCCTGTCTGAACATCTGGCTGACACTGCGATAATCAGTAATATTTTTATTATTAATAAAAATAGTAATAAAGTTGGAAGGGACCTTTGAGGTCATTTAGTCCAACCCCCTGCTCAGGCAGGAAACCCTATACCATTTCAGACAATTGGCTGTCCAGTCTCTTCTTTAAAACTTCCATTTTTGGGATAACCATGACCTGGATGATTGAGAATCTCCATAGACACTTCCAGTGTTGGAGCATTCACAACTTCTGGGTTTTGGGTTAGGGTTTGATTTACATTGGGGGGGGGGAAATGTCACTTTGATACTTTGAGTGTCTTTTGGTGGAAATAGAAGATTCGCGACCTAAATTTGTTGCTTGCTTCAGTTTGAACTGAGCAACTTTCCAAAGGATTCCTATTTTAGACTTTCTAGCTTCCCCACCTAAACTGGAGCCCTGCTCCAAATTGAGTCCTATTAAAGCAGCTTGTTTTCCTCTCTTAGGTTGCTTACCTTCTCTTTTCTTTATATGACTTTTGATTTCAGGGACTAAAAGATGCATCTACCATGGTTTATGGGCTTTGCTCTCTTAGGGTTGGCTATCTGTGTGCCCATTGAACGGCCCAAAGAGAAAGAAGAAGCTGCCCCAGAACCACCAGTAAGTGATCTGATGATTGTCCATTGTTCTCTGCTTGGCAGAGGCCTTTATATGTACATATACACGTACACATACACATACACATACATACATACATACATACATACATATATATATATATGTTTTATTGTAATAGGTTTAAAAAAACTAAAAGAAAAAAAATACAGAAGAATAAAGAAAAAGTAAGAATAACAATATACTGTATCTAAAGCATTTCAGCTTTTCTTTGCAGGAGTTACAAACCTAATAATTGACATCTCCACCCTCCCAAATTACAAACATGGTTCTCTTGTTCCCATAAACAGAACTTTTGAATCAATAAATCCCTAAATTGATTTTTATCAGTTTTCAGCAAAAAGTTCACAAAAGGTCTCTTTTTTTAATACATTATCTTTCCTTAAGCAAACAAGTCAATTTAGCCATTTTTGCAAACTGCAGAGACCTTTATGGAAACCCCACATAAGATACCATGGCAATTGTATTGTCCCTTCCCAAACTGGACAATTCCCTGTCTGCCAGAGAACCAGCTTGGACTGGAATCTGAGGTTGTAAGATTCTGATACTGAGATGGAATCTGTTCCTTTAAGCCCAGCACAATTCCACCTGGAATGGCTTCGCTGGCAACATATCTTAGCAATACTAATTGTGGTCAAAAATTTAATATGGGGTGGGTGAGAAGGTAAGGAAAACGGAAGGAAGTGAAGCAGCTTTTGGGACTTGGCATCAGATTGAGCATTTGTAGAAGAAATACAGTAGTGGCCAAAATTGTGGAAACCTTTTGGGAAAAGTGCATTTTTCAGGTTTGGTGGCTAATAACACCACTTTTGGGGGGAGTAATACCATAAAATTATGTATCAGTAGAAAGATAATTTAATCAAGAATGTTTGTTCAATTATCTGTACTGTATTCTATGAAAAGTTATAGCCAAATAACCAGAAAAAGGAAGCACAACTTGCTTAGGTTGATATCAGGTAGCTTTCCTTCATCTGATTGTAGCCAATGAGCATGAGTGTTTAGAGAGCCAATCAGGTGTCATCTTGTTTTGGCAATGAGCCAATCAGATCACAGTAGGATTCAGTTATTGATGTCATGTATTGAAATTGAGAGGAGGACATTTGTCAGTGTGTTATGTGATCACTATCAAGTTGGTTGGGTTTTTTGTATTTAGTGCAGCGGTTCTCAACCTGTGGGTGGTGACCCTTTTGAGGGTCGAACGACCGTTTCACAGGGGTTTAACGACCGTTTCACAGGGGTTGCCTAAGACCATTGGAAAACACATATTTCCGATGGTCTTAGGAACTGAGACACTGCTCTGCATCTGTCTCCGCATGGCCTCCTCCGCCATTTGCAGAGAGAGAGAGGGGGGCACTTTCGCTTCCCTTCTCTCTCTCTCAGGCAGACTTACTTCCTGCAGGGCTCCTGATTGGCCTGCGCCCGGGTGCCCCACCCCCTGAGAGAAGCGCGGCCAGGGCCTCGTGGCCTTGGAGCCACCCAGGGAAGCCCCAGGATCCCTGCTGGGAGCGGCCCACTGGAGGCTCCACTGAATGGGCCAGCCCTCCCGCAAGCTGCAGCCCAAGGGAGACCAGCCCCTGCGATCCCCAACCAGCCCGACCATTGGACCCACTGGCCAGAAAGGTGCACCGGAGTCCAGGCTGCCGGGAAGAAGATTCAGCAAAGGTAGAAGAGGAGAGCCGCCTCCTGGGGCCCAGCACTGGCGGCGGCTTCCTTGCCATCCTCTTACTACTGCCCTCAAGGCGGCTCGGGTGGGTGCCGGGGCAAGAGGGGTGCCTGGGGGGGAGCAGCCAAGCTGGACGAGGGGCTGGTGGGCTGCACGGCACTAGCCCCCACCGCGGCTCCATTGATGGACGGAGGAGCAGGCCAGGCAGCGCGGGGGCGGCGGGGACCCCTGATGATGCAGCGGCAGCCGCCACTGCCGCTGTCCCCACCACCCCCACGCTGCCCGGTCTGGTCCTCCGTCCATCAATGGAGCCGCGGTGGGGGCTGGTGCCGTGCGGCCCGACAGCCCCTCTGCCAGCCCGGCTGCTCCCCCCAGGCACCCCTCTTCCTCCCGGCTCCTGCCCGAGCCACTTTGGGGGCAGCAGGAGGAAGGAAAAACCGCTGCCTCCTGGTTGCCCGGCCGTGTTCTGCCCCCGGCCGCCCTCCGCACCGCGCAGGAATCTCCTCCGCGCCACCCAGCCCGCCTCCCTCGCTGTCGAAGGCCGCATTGGCTCTCTGACGCCCGGCATGGCCGTGGGGCTGTCGGGCAGGAGCAGCTCCTTCCTGGCTTGCCGGGCTCCGGGCCTCGGAAGCAGTCAGGGGGCAGGGAAGAGGGCAAGGCAGCGGCGATGCCCGCATGTGTGTTGGAGGCCAGCCAGCCGGACCGGGAGGGGAGAAGTGGCACTGTCCGAGCGGGAGCCAGTGCTCTTGCCACACTGCTTTTGCGTGCGATGGGCTGCGTGGCGTGGAAACGGGCTCCCGGAACCCTGCCACTGCGATGGCTGGAGGGGCGGGCAGGTCCCGGGGGGGCGGCTGGGAGAGGGCAAGAGGTGCCGGGATGAGGATGGGCTCCAGGTTGGCGGGTGTGAGAGGGCGGCTGGCGGCTCCGAGACCCCAGATGTGCCGCCACTTGGCTCTCCATCAGGCTCTCCGTCAGAGCCTCCCCCCCTCCCTGGGCAATTGTGCAGAGTTGCTTGTGCGTCCTTGGCAGCGCCGCCCCCCTTCCTTCTCCATCTCCTTCCTTCCTTTCCTCTTCAATCTTCCTTCCTTTCTTCCATCTCCATCCCTTCCCCTTCAATCTCTCTCTCTCTCTCTCCTTCCTTCCTTCCTTCCTTCCTTCCTTCCTTCCCTCCTTCCCCCTTCAATCTCCTTCCTTCTCCATCTCCTTCCTTTCCCCTTCAACCTTCCTTCTTTCCATCTCCATCCCTTCCCCTTCAATCTCTCCTTCCTTCCTTCCTTCCTTCCTTCCCCCTTCAATCTCCTTCCTTCTCCATCTCCTTCCTTTCCCCTTCAATCTTCCTTCCTTCCATCTCCATCCCTTCCCCTTCAACCTCTCTCCTTCCTTCCTTCCTTCCTTCCTTCCTTCCTTCCTTCCTTCCTTCCTTCCTTCCTTCCTTCCTTCCCCCTTCAATCTCCTTCCTTTTCCATCTCCTTCCTTTCCCCTTCAATCTTCCTTCCATCTCCATCCCTTCCCCTTCAATCTCTCTCTCCTTACTTTCTTCCTTCCTTCTTTCCTTCCTTCCTTCCCCTTCAATCTCCTTCCTTCTCCATCTCCTTCCTTCCATCTCCATCCATTCCCCTTCAATCTCTCTCCTTCTTTCCTTCCCCCTTCAATCTCCCTCTCCTTCGTTCCTTCCCCCTTCAATCTCCTCTCTTCTCCATCTCCTTCCTTTCCCCTTCAATCTCTCTCTCCTTCCTTCCTTCCTTCCTTCCTTCCTGCCCCCTTCAATCTCCTTCCTTCTCCATCTCCTTCCTTTCCCCTTCAATCTTCCTTCCTTCCATCTCCATCCCTTCCCCTTCAATCTCTCTCTCCTTCCTTCTTTCCTTCCCCCTTCAATCTCCTTCGTTCTCCACCTCCTTCCTTTCCCCTTCAATCTTCCTTCCTTCCATCTCCAACTCCATTCCTTCCCCTTCAATCTTCCTCTCCTTCCTTCTTTCCTTCCACCTTCAATCTCCTTCCTTCTCCATCTCCTTTCTTTCATCTTCAATCTTCCTTCCTTCCTTCCATCTCCATCCCTTCCCCTTCAATCTCTCCTTCCTTCCTTCCTTCCTTCCTTCCTTCCTTCCTTCCTTCCTTCCTTCCTTCCTTCCTTCCCCCTTCAATCTTCTTCCTTCTCCATCTCCTTCCTTTCCCTTTCAATCTTCCTTCCTTCCTTCCTTCCTTCCTTCCTTCCTTCCTTCCTTCCTTCCTTCCTTCCTTCCTTCCTTCCTTCCTTCCTTCCTTCCTTCCTTCCTTCCCCTTCCCTCTCTCCCAACATTTTTGAGCAAAGAAGAGTAAGCTTCTCCATCGAGCATTGCTATATTGTTTTTGTGATTAATCACTATGCTTTAATTATGTTCAATTTGTAACAATGAAAATACACCCTGCATATCAGATATTTACATTACGATTCATAACAGTAGCAAAATTACAGTATTGAAGTAGCAACGAAAATAATTTTATGGTTGGGGGTCACCACAACATGAGGAACTGTATTAAAGGGTCGCGGCATTAGGAAGGTTGAGAACCATTGATTTAGTGAACTTGTAAAACATAACAAAATTAAAGTAATGATGCAAAGAGTTGACTGGTCGCCCAGAAAGCGATGTAAAATAGTATTATTAAGTGAACAACGCTACAGTTATAAAGAAATTAGAAGAAAAATTGGTGGAATCTTAACCAAAGGTGGCATTTCTACTGTACACTTTTCCCAAAAGTTTTCCACAATTTTGGCCACTACTGTACGTGGCTAAACTGGTATGACTAAAGTGAGTTGTTTTGTTTTGTTTGTGAACTATCATTTGGAAGGGGGGGGGTCCCCAAGGTTTTCTCACTACCTTATGACAACTGGCCTGAGATCATCTTATTCTAGTTACCTGAACGAGCTGCAAATAAAGATTGTAGGGACACACTGGTAAAGATAACATAAGATGAAAAATGATGTTGGACCAAATTTCAAAATAATGTGGTGCCCACAAGTTTCCAAGAGGGGCCAAAGTGAAACCCTACGTAAGATATCATGGCCATTGTACTGTCCCTTCCCAAATTTGTGCTTTCCATAACTAGTCTTGTGACACACGCACTACCTAGTGCTGGGGTTTAAATGGTAATTATGTGGGTTCATCCCCAAGGCATTAATCACAGGCTTGGAAGGGACCTTAAGAGTTCTTCTAGTCCAACCTCTACCCAGGGCATTGGGCCCTAAGCATATAATGAACTATCCTTGGACACCAGAAATTATCTTTCCTTCTCGAATTATTTCATGGATGATATTACATAGTGATAAGTCTCTTCAGAGTTTTTTTTTTTCAGTAAATATTTTGGCAAAAGCCCCCCACCCCAAAACACTTGGCTCTAATCTTCTACTTTACCCTTTCCCAACTTGAGGTTCTTAAATGGGGACTTCATTTCCCAGATTTCCCCAACTAGCATACTTATGATAAGGTCAAACTGGGGAAGACTGCTATTCTCAAACTAAGTTTAAGTGGACATCATAATATAAATGCATTCTGTTTACTTTTAGCGACGCTTGTTATTTTTCCCTTCCTCCTCTGTTATTTTCAGTTTTAGACTGTAAAATCCTCTGAGCATAACCTTTGCATTCTTGTACTTAATAATGTATTTTTCATTTTATTAGTATGATGTTATCCTTTCTGAAGTTCACTTGTAAATGCCATTGCTAATATACCCTGAATAGCACTATCTATAACAGCGGTTCTCAACCTTTTCCGGGGCTCGACCCTGGCCCGCATCACGCAAAAAAAAAATGGCGGGCCCGCACCGCGCATGCGTGACAGGGCGCATCGCGCATGCGCGGCGCAACAGTCCGCATTGCGATAGGGAAAAAATGGCCGACCAAAAAAAAATGGCGGACTGCGGTGCTTGGCGACCCCCGCGAAATGGTCGTTCGATCCCAAATGGGGTCGTGACCCACAGGTTGAGAACCGCTGATCTATAAGCAGAAAAGAAGTTTCAATACACCTCATTTGAAGAAGTACAACATCTGATGGATCTGGCTCCTGACTTTCGTTTTTCTGCAGGACACAGGCTTATATTATCACCGCTACCTGCAAGAAGTCATCAATGTGCTGGAAACCGATGGGCATTTCCGGGAAAAACTTCAAGCAGCCAATGCAGAGGACATCAAGGTGAATTGGGATATGCAAAGAGCAGGGTGGCTGTTATGTCCTAACAATGGCTGAGTCCTCTCTTACTACCTTTGTGGGAAGTTCAATTTGGTAAACTTGGACTTCTATTTTGGAGTCAGTAATGGATACAAACCACCTTTACTATAGTGCTTTTCAGTTGCAGAAGGGAAAATGATCCTATTTTTCTGTGTCTTAAAGTGAAATATAGGGCAATTATATATTATTCAGGAGAAAATCCGAATAACCAAAGACCTACATACAAATACCCGCAAAAATCTCAAAAACCGTGTGTGTGTGTGTGTGTGTGTGTGTGTGTCATCCTCAACTTGCAATGATTCATATAGTAACCATATGAAGTTACAATGGTGCTGAAAAAAATGACTTACAGCTGGTACTCAGACTTACAGCTGGATGCAGAATGCCCATGGTCATGTGATCAAAATTCAGGCAACTGGCATGTATTTAGACCAGGGGTCTTCAAACTTGGCCCTTTTATGACTTGTGGACTTCAACTCCCAGAATTCCTTAGCCAGTGTACCTGGCTGAAGAATTCTGGGAATTGAAGTCCACAAGTCATAAAAGGGCCAAGTTTGAAAACCCCTGATTAAGACCATTAAAGTGTCCCGGGGTGATTGCCAGTTGCAACCATCCAAGCAGTTTCCAACAAAGTCAATAGGATTTGCTTAATTACTACATGATTCACTTAATGACTGAAGTGATTTACTTAACAATTGTGGCAAAAAAACATGAGAGCAACTCACTTAACCACCTTCCTTAACAATGAACATTCTGGTCCCAATTGTTGTAAGTTGAGAACTACTTGTATAACAGAATCAATGTGATGTGACCAATTAAGATGAGAAAACCTAACTGGATTCAAATCCCAGTGTTTATCCAAATTACTTTGGGTCAAGCACAGTCTAGTCTGTGAGTTACCGGTAAATTGAAATCGTAAGTATAAATTATAAATAATGTACTTTTCAAGTTTGCTGTGAGATAAAAGAAGCGACCGCATACACAATGAATTCCTTAACGCAAGGCTAGGATAAAAATAAAATATCTAATTCCTTGTTGCTCCTTTTAGAGTGGAAAACTCAGCAAAGAGCTGGACTTCGTTGGTCACAGTGTCCGCACTAAGTTAGATGAACTGAAGAGACAGGAGGTGTCCCGGCTCCGGATGCTCCTGAAAGCCAAAATGGATGCCACAATGGAACAAGGTGAGCTGAGATAGGAGAGTGTTGATGGTGGGATTCCTGCAAATCCTGAGGACAGAGAATGTGTGAAGCCTCAATTATGGGTTTCATTGTTATAGTATCATTAGTTGGATAGACGGAGAATAGCTGTTTGATGGCTGGTCATTCCTGCTATGGAATTGTTGTGCAAACAGATCTTGTGGCAGCCACTGTGTTATTGTATCATCAATGCACAGATGATGTTATCTAGTCTGATATTGAAACATCTGCAAGAAAACCACCAAGTTCAGAGTACCAAGGACCCCACAGATAAATTAATCCCTGGATTAACAGTTCTTAATTGCCTCTTTAATATCCTGAGGCACAAGGGGAAGTCTGTTGGCAGTAATAGAATATTAGAGAAAACTGATTTGAAGACAAACCAATTGCTTTTCATCATTTAGCCAAATAATTGTAAGTTTACACTAATAATTTATAATTATTTGGCTAAATGATGAAAAGTGGTTGGTTTGTCTTCAAATCAGTTTGATATTCTTACTGCCAATGGGCTTCCCCTTGTGCCTCAGGATATTAAAGGGGAATGGAGTGGACTTCATTCTCAAAGGTCCCACCCTCAAAATCTAGTAATCAGAGATGTGTGAAAAAAACCTCTATTGATAGAAATCAACCTGTTTTCTTGAATGTGCCAAGGGTGTCAAACTGGCGGCTGGATGCGTCACACACAGGCCATGCCCACCTCGGCTCTGCAAAGGCAAAAAAACATGATATGTCACATAACACGATATGTCACATAATTTACTTATCTGGCTTTGCTGTAGCCCGTTGTGTGAACCTAGCATTCAATGTTCAATAAATAACAGTTAAGCAAACTTTGGTGTAGTGCAGTATGTGAGCCCCAGTATTGTCTGGTTTTTATTTAAGCTTCAGATCTAAAACTGTAGTCTTCACCTCTGTTTTTCATCTCCTTCCATCAGATGTGCAGGTCGATCACCTGGCTTTATTGAAGCAGTTTGAACATCTGGACTCTCAAAACCAGCACACATTTGAAGCCCGAGATTTGGAGCTGCTCATTAAAACTGTATGTTGAAACTTTTTTTAATTTCTTTCAGATAATTAAGTTTTTAAATCTGCTTTGCATACTCTGGCCCCTCCTTCACCTCTGTATATTGTGAATTCAAGCCCAGGGCATATTCTCTATTCCTTCTCTTCCCCACCCTTGCCCAGACTTGGCAGAACAGAGAGGAGGGTGACGAGAATTGCTTAGAAGGCTTTGGTGCTTGATTCAAACAGTTACAGGATTAATCTCTTTTACCTTTCAGCTTAATCTGATGTTCAGCTATTGAGGGTCTTGGAGTGCCTGGTTAGGTCAGTGCTAAAAGAGAAGTCCCAGCTTCTAGACCCCTTCCAAATGCAGAAACACTCTATGGATAATCCATGCTTCTTCCTCCTACTCCTTTTCTATCCTAGGAGCTCTAATCAGAAGATTAAAACTGATATTTTCTCATTTACCTCACCAAACAACATGGAAAGCTTTTAATAAAAAATTCTTCAGTTTGGTTATTGCTGTGGTTGATGGGAGTTTGGTTTCAAAGAGGCTGGAAGACCCAAGGCTGGAACAGACTGCCCTGGCTAATTTTTGGAGTTAAAATCAACAGTAATTTCTCCATGTTATAGAGAAGGCAACAGATGATGAGTGCAACACATTTGCTGAAGATTATTCAGTGAGTTTATTACTGAATAAACTGAATTCAAGTGAGGCACTTCTTGGTTTATACTCCAGAGTTGCATTTTGTGAGGTCGGCAGCTATGTAAAATTGAGTAACAAATGCAGATAGTCCTCAACTTACAACTGATTCATTGTTACAGTTGCATTGGTAAAGATGCATTGCGATTCATAAAGCACTGCAGACTGTCATAAAATGTCAGCCAGCACATACACCATTTGTCACATTTTGGACACTTGGCAAAAAAACTCATATTTATAACTGGTTGCAGCTTTTCATGGTCACATCACCATGATTTATGATCTTTTTGTTAGTTTTTGTCAAAAAAACACACCCATTTGGAGGATGCATTCGAACTTGCTACTTTGTGATCCACATAATCACTACTGTAAAAGCAGGTATAAAATTGGGTCCGGTCACAAAGGGGCCTTGATTTAAAAATGTCACAATTTAGGACCAAAATTCCAGTCCCAATTGCAGACATAAGGACTATCTGTATATAAATAAAAATCTTAGCTACCTCAGTATAAGAATACCTTTACCTGAAGGCAGGACAAGAAGCAATGGATGGAAACTAATCAAAGAAAGAAACAACCTAGAACAGTGATGGCGAACCTTTTAGAGACCGAGTGTCCAAACCGCAACCCCAAACCCACTTATTTATCGCAAAATGTCAGGGTTGCATCACCATTGTGCTTTCGGGGGGGGGCAGGGAGACACCTCTGAGTGCTGCCTGTGGCACGCAAAACCCGGGGCGCAAAAATGGGCCATCATGCTGCCAGGCACAAAAAAGACCACCATGGCGCCATGGGATGGAGATATAAGGCACTGCACTTGCGTGCATGCTTGTGGCCACATGCGCGCATGCACGTATGTAAAATGCTTCTCCCTCCCTTTTCTTCCAGTCTACCAATCGACAATGGTTGGTCACCTCTGCTCTACCACCTCTACTCGAGCTTGCTAGTCGGCCGCTTTGCCTCCTTTGTGCTAGGTGGGGCTCCTGCTCCGGGTGGCAGTGGTGACCTGATGGACCTGCTGCTGACGGCAGTGGCATGCGTGCCAACAGAGAGGGCTCTGAGTGCTGCCTCTGGCAAAAATGCCATAGCTTCACCACCATTGACCTAGAACTAAGAAATTTCCTGACAGTTAGAACAACTAATCAGTGGAACAACTTGCCTCCAGAAGTTGTGAATGTTCCAACACTGGAAATCTTTAAGAAGACATTGGTCAACCATTTGTCTGAAATGGTATAGGGTTTCCTGCCTGGGCAGGAAGTTGGACTAGAAGACCTCCAAGGCCCCTTCCAACTCTGTTATTCTATTCTGTTCTGTTATTCTGAGAATGTTCTAATCTGGACCTGATAGCCTGTAAAGCAGCGGTTCTCAACCTTGGGGTCGCGACCCCATTTGGGGTCGCACGACCATTTCGCGGGGGTCGCCGGACACCGCCGGCCACCATTTTGTTTTTTTTTTAATTTTTATTTTTTTTTTAAATTTTTTAATTTTTTTTTATTTTTTTATTTTTTTGGCGCGCGTGCGCTGCGCACGCGCAGATCCGCCCGTCGCACCGGGGAAAAAAATAAAAAAAAAACAAAAAAAAAAATAAAAAAAAACAAAAAAAAACAAAAAAAAACACAAAATGGCGGACCGCGACAGGCGGATGCACGCATGCGCGGTGCGCGCAATGGGCCGATCCGCGCATGCGTGGATCCACCCATCGCGGCCGCCATTTTGTTTTGTTTTTTAAATTTTTTTTTTAATTTTTTTTTTTGGCGCACACACGCGCGCCCGGGTCAGGGAAAGGTTGAGAACCACTGCTGTAAAGGCAAATGAAAGTGATGCAGTGGTCCAGGATTATTTGGAAACCTGTGGGATGGGGGGGGGTATAAAAGGACAGTGATATCCTCCCATGCCAGTAATGTTGGTTCTTGCTTTTCTGTCTTTCCCTCTTAGGCTACCAAGGATCTGGAGAATTATGATGCAGCTCACCACGAGGAGTTCAAACGCTACGAGATGATGAAAGAGCATGAACGTCGGGAATACTTGAAATCTCTGGATGAGGAGAAGCGTCGTGAGGAAGAAGCACATTTTGAAGAGCTCAAGAAGAAGCACAAGGAGCACCCCAAAGTCAACGTCCCTGTAGGACTTCCAGGGTTTTGGATGCTTATTTTGGCTTGAGTTGTCCCAAATATGCTTTTCCAAAAAGCATCTGGACCTTCTCCTTTCTAAGAAAGTCCAGTTGCCTTTTTGGAAAAGTACCTTTGGGACAACCATGACCTGGATGATTGAGAATCTGCATAGACATTTGACTTGAGTTCCTCATTCTGTCCTTGCAGGGCAGCCGTGATCAGCTCAAAGAGGTCTGGCAGGAGACAGATGGTTTGGACCCCAATGAATTTAACCCCAAGACGTTCTTCAAGCTTCATGGTAGGGAAGTCTGTATATGTAGTTCTAAGACAGCTTGTCAGGGAATTGTGCAGCTGGTGTCCAAATGAAGTCATGGATTCTGACACGTACTTGTGGTTTTATATAAATAAATGTATTTTAGATCTATATATACACCAGACAAGATAATCAGGCAAACAGGAGCATCATCAGAGCACATGGGGCATACAGAAGAAAAAGGCGGGAAATAAGGGGGGAGAAACACTTTTCACTCAAGGCAACCAATCACAGCTTAGATTGCCTCACGTAGTAGCCAGCTCTCTTCAATCAATCAGGTATAACTGTGTGTTTTGACTCATTACACAACCCCCACTGTTCCAGTTACAAATTTAAATATCTTGATACAACTGCTGGCCACTAAGCTATAACTTTGTGTTTCGACTCATTACACAACGCCCACTGTTCCAGTTATAAATTTAAATATCTTGATACAACTGCTGGCCACTAGCATGAGGGAAGCCTGATACAAGTGAAGTGAAAATAACTGACTAGAAATAAATTAACTTCCCCTTATCTTATGTCCCAGTTCTTCTTTCTGGCTTCTATGAGACATAAACAGCCATAAACTCTAATTTTAGTATTTAATAGCCACTTCATAGTGTGGATTTCTGATGCAATAGGAAGCTTTCCCCCCCCCCCACATTAATGAATATTTTTTTCCTGGCAGGTGGGATCTAAGTAGAAAGAACTAGCAGTCTAAACATATACTTTACAGGTAGTCCTTGACTTAACAATCTTTTGTTTAGTGACCGTTGAAATTTAATAATGGCACTGAAAAAAGTGACTTATGAACAATTTTCACTCAATCATTGCAGCATCCCTATGGCCACATGATCAAAATTTGGATGCTTGGCAACTGGCTCATATTTCTGATGGTTGAAGTGTCCTGGGATCATGTTATCACCTTTTGGAGAAGCCAGATTCACTTTACAGCCATGTTACTACCTTAACAACTGCAGTGATTTACTTAACAATGGTGGCAAGAAGGCTGTAAAATGGGCAAAACATAACAACTGTCTCACTTAGCAACAGAAATGTTGGGCTTAATTGTGGTTGTACATCGAGGATTATCTATACATGGCTCCTGAACTGAGATGTCAGAATTCTTAGCAATTCTGGCTTAAACAGATAGTCCATGACTTAGATCCATTTTTTAAACAACCATTTGAAGTTACAATGGTGCTGAAATAAGTACTTATGTTCCAGTGTTGCAGTGTCCCAGTGGTCACGTGATCAGGATTTGTGGGCTTGCAAACCGGCATGTATTTACAACGGTTGCAGCATCCTGGGACCACGTGATCACCATCTGTGACCTTCCCAGGAAATTTCCAACAAACAAAATCAATGGAGGAAACCCAGTTTTGCATAATGACTGTGTAAAACTGCTCAACAACTGCCATTTATGTCCCAGCTGTGGTCATAAGACGAGGACTACCTGTTTCTGAGTATAGCTCAGGGTCCCCAATCTTTCTGGGTTGATGGCTCAGTGGGAAAAGGAGGGGCAGGCATCTTTATGCACGTATACACAGACACACTAATGTGGCTGTGCAAGCATGTGTGCGAACGGGGCCGCAAGCATGCAGTCTCTGCAAATGGGGCTGCTGGCACTGGCGCAAGGCTAGCACTGGCGCAAGGTTCGCAACTCAGCGCCGGTGCACGGCTCATGGCTCGTGGCTTGTCTAGCACCAGTGCGAGGGGAGGGAAGCGCGTACACACACACACATGTGCACTGACCAGCCACTCATGTGGCCCGGTGGCCAAGAGGCCACAGCCCAGTAGTGGGCCGTGGCCCATAGGTTGGAGACCTCTGGTGTAGCTGGTAGCATACTTTGTTCTAACTTATTGGGCCATCTCAAGCAAAGTTCAGCCCCACTTGCAACATCTTTCAAACAGGCATGTGAGTTTGACCGTAAGCAAAGAACAATTTGATGTGCTTCACTTAACATTCTTCCCTTTTTTCCCCAGACACCAATAGTGATGGGGTGCTGGATGAACAGGAATTGGAGGCCCTTTTCACTAAGGAGGCAAGTTCTTTACTTACTCTTCCTGATAACAGTCCTGTCATTTA
This sequence comes from Bothrops alternatus, assembly GCA_034064705.1. NCBI lineage: Eukaryota > Metazoa > Chordata > Lepidosauria > Squamata > Viperidae > Bothrops > Bothrops alternatus. The sequence goes on along the minus strand of JARGCV010000126.1, from coordinate 2,620,889 downwards.
GACAACTTGGGTGCTTTAGTGATCTTCCATTAAAAAAGAAAAAAAACTCCAGAGCAGTCTTGCAAGCTGGACTACCAGCTCAGAGATAGAACACGTATTTTGCATACAAAAGTGGCAACATCAATCCCTGGACTTTTTTCCTTGGGGGTAAGGGTGGGGACAAACTAAGCAAACACCAGTTTAAGGAATCTTTTTTTTTTTTTTTTTTTTGCAGCTGGACAAGGTATACGATCCCCGAAATGAGGAGGACGATATGTTAGAAATGGAGGAAGAACGGCTGCGCATGCGAGAACATGTCATGAAGAATGTAAGTATACGAGCTAAGTGTGTGAATATAAAAGTAAAAAATACAAATTAAAACACTAAATATTAAAATGGACAGAAATTAGATAATTTAGAAACCAAAGTACAAAAGGATGGGGATTGGATCTTCTTCCTAGCTCACTAACCACCTGCGGTGTGAAACAACTCCATCAGAGCCCAAGCGAATCACAAGAGTCTTTTAGATAAGATAAAATAACCTTTATTTTACTTTTTTTTACTGTGGGCACAATGGCACACATAAAAAATGAAATTTATTTGCCCGCTCTCAAAGTGAAAGACATGCATGACACACGCCCAAACATACTATGTACAACATATGTATAGACCCACACCCTTACACATACATAGCAAATAAATATTAAATACTGTCCGTCTTGAATATATAACGGAAGGAGGAAGCTTGAGAGTTCGCAAGGTTAATGCTGTATGGAATGAAACTTGCTGAATCTGAATGTTCTGCTTTGGATACCACGAAGCCTCCTCCCAGAAGGTAACAAGGAAAACAGGTCGTGAAGAGGATGTGTAGTGTCCCAGATAATCTTGCGGACCCTGCTCAAGCAGCGCTTCTGTGCTATGTCCTGTGCAATGGGAGGGAGGGAGCTGCCAATGATCTTTTCGGCCATCCTTACCACTCTCTGCACCGCCTTCCTGTCTGAAGCAGTGATGCCTCCAAACCAGACTGTGATGATGTATGACAGGATGCTCTCGATTGTCCCCCTGTAGAAAGTGGTGAGGACAGGGGAAGGAAGATGTGCTTTTCTCATGCGGCGCAGAAAAATGCAGGCGCTGCTGTGCCCGCTTCACCAGTTTCTCACTGTTGAGCGACCAAGCCAGCCTACTCATTAGCTGCACACCCAGGAATTTGAGGCTCTCTTGGAAGGCCAAGAGTGTGGGGGTGGGTCTAACCTCAAGAGGCCCAATGTTTAAGTAACAAACAGACAACAATCCAAACCTCTGCCAGTGTGTATTGGGGCAGGGGAAAGCATCAATTCATAGAAATCTCCCGAAATCTCTTGCCTCCTGATCCCCTCTGCCTGGGAATGAGAACAACAGATTTGTCTTTCTTTCTTTTCTTGTCTCACTTTTGAGGCAAAGAGCAAAAGAAGGCATCTTTTCTGCATTGGCTGTCTTTCAAAGCTTTGCAGAAAGAGAAAACTGATCTTGCATACCAGCAGGACTAGTGGAGACCAGTTTATTGGGAATTTGTTTCCTAAAAACCCCTTGGTCTTCAAATGAATCATAGGTTATACTTTAACATTAAGATAGGAGAACTAATTCCCCCCCTTCCCCCCCACCCAGTCTAGTCGAATTCACTTTTTCCTCAGGAAGAATAATTATTTCACTTCTGTTATTTATTAACTGCAGCTGCCGGGTTCTACCTTGAAATAAAGTCTGGCTAATCTTTAATGATAATGGTTATTGGAAACAAATGAATTTTTAACTAACGGGGAATGTCTCTCTCAATTCCAGTTTTTATTTTCCAGATCAATAACTTTATTACAGTAGTACCAACCAAAATGACACAAAAGGTGTGCAGAAGGTAGTTCCCCCAAAATGTGCATCAAAGAAAGATATTAAAGAACCCCCAGTTTCATTCACATTCTGCTTCAGAAAAACTGGGTTCACACATCCTATTAACGTGATAGATCAATATGTCTGGTTTTGTACAGTGAACTAAGATATAAATCATGGTTTCCAAAGCCAGAGTCTCTCTGACTCCTACAGTGTAAGTGAAAGCTCATTATATCTTGGCATGATATGCTCTTAGCCACCTCATACCTACTGTACATGTTCAACTACTGTGAAAATTGGATAATAGGTAGGGCTTTGCTCAATCCAGCATGATTCTTTATTTTACTTTCATTGTTGGATTTGTTTGGTTATAATGTGTGTAACGTAACTCTGTTTACTTTTGGCTACTGTTCTCTGGGTAAAAAGAAAACATACATTCTAAATACTGCCACAACCCTTGGTCTGGGCTTTGAGAAAGTGAATGTCCCCTGCAGCTGAATTACAACCCAAAGCAAGTAGAGAAATGGGATGAGTCCTTAATTATTTTTTGAGACTTCTCAAAATCTATTAGTCTTGGTAGGGAAAGTACAAAAAGAAGGAAGCAATTTCATTTTCTTTCCTCCGCTTGTTCTGCAGGTGGATCTTAATAAGGATCGGCTGGTGACCCTGGAAGAGTTTGTTAAATCCACTCAGAGGAAGGAATTTAATGAAGCTGATGGATGGGAGGTATGTGAAATGACACTGTCTATCTGAGTGGGATTCCAAATGTTAGTCTGAAGGGTTGAGAAAACATTTTTCTACCGTAGTAGCATTTTTTTACACACTTACCAATCTTTTGGACCTTCAATTCCCATATTCCCTGATCAGTATAGCCTTAGAGAAGTGAGTTGAATTCCAGCATACTGGAAGAACTCTAGGTGGAATAGGTTATGATAGACCAGGGATCTTCAAACTTGGCCCTTTTATGACTTGTGGACTTCAACTCCCAGAATTCCTCAGCCAGGTGCTCCCCAGACTTGCCTGGTTAAGGAATTCTGGGAGTTGAAGTCCACAAGTCATAAAAGGGCCAAGTTTGAAGACCTCTGTGATAGACCATTTTAACTTTCTCCCTCCACAACCAGAGATTGTCCTCTGAAAACTTGTTAGAGAAGCTAATCTCTGGTCCATTTCTGTGACTTAAATTCTCTAGTCTGGATGGAGAATTCTGGGAGTTGAAGTCTATCCATCTTAAAGCTGCTGAGGTTGAGAAACATTTTTCCAGGCTCTCAAACGTTGCTACATCCACAAATTTAAAAGGAATCAGGCACACCAATTCAGGAGGCAGCTTTTAGTGGCTGCTAGTCTTAATAGTTCTGGTTGTAGCAATAAAGGTCTGAGGCCTCTGAATATTGATTAAGAAGATGGACAGGAGCATGCTGTCTTGGCTGGATCCTGCTTTGTGTTTAGACTGCCCTTCAAGGTAGTCTAAACAAAATCAAAACCATGTGTCCTAACACTATGATTGTAAGGTTACAGTAACAGAATTTTACTAATCTGAAAATACTCCTCCCTTGCCTTCATTTTCCAGAGAACTAAGGAGGGCTCTTCTGAGTTCCCTTCTTCATCCAGTTCTTCAATGAGCTGAGATATCTCTTCTTATCTGACCATTTTCTAGGCTGCAGTTCCTCCTCCTCCTCCATCCCAAGGTCATTTGCACATCCCATCATATTTTAAACTTTCCTGTGTTGATTAGTCATTTGGCTTCAACAGAAACAGGATGCTGGACTGTATAGATCAGGGGTGTCAAACTGCCAGCCCGTGGGCCGGATGCGTCACGCCAAAACCACACCCACCCTATTGCTGGCAATGAGGGAAAAGTTCCGATACGTCATGACATGTCACGTGATGTTGCAAGTTTGACACCCCTAATATAGATAATCCAGGAAAGCTCTCCTTATAATCTTATGGCAGAGAAACCACTTGTTTTATCAGTCCTGATAACCCCAATGAAATATTTCCAGGAGAACGAACATCTAAACGATGAATGGAGTTGAGAGCAAATTCATTCTAGATATGTTTGATTGTACTACCAAGTTAAAAAAGGCTCAGCGATTTGCGGTGTTTCAACATGCATCAGTCCCAACCATCATGGCTAAGGGAAAAAAGTTAAGAGATTTGAATTATTCCAAAATTAATGCAGCAAACAGGTTGCTGTCCAACATGTCCAGGTAGTATCCGGGGAGGATACTTTTTAAGAACTGCATTGAGGTTCATAAGTATCCTGTCACTAGTTTCTCCCTGCCCAGAAATATTTATGCACTATGTTATGTGATACCAGGTGGCCCACAGATTTGGTATTCTTGTACTTCTTAGGGCAGTGGTCTCTCTTCTTTCTACCCCTATCTAGACAGTAGAAGAAACACAGATCTATTCAGAGGCGGAGCTCCAGCGATTTGAGGCGGAGCTCAAGGCTCAAGAGGAGGAGCTAAACCGGCGAGTGGAACAGCTTCACCAAGAACATCAAGAGCTCCAGCAACGGCAGGTCGAACTGGATGCTCAGAAGAAGGAGTATCAACAGGTAGAGAATATTGTGATTGGAAGGATACACATTGTAGTATGGAAATCGGAACACTATGCTTTCTTTTGATAAGGGGAAACAGAGGTCCCATGTCATGCTGACATTTATATACCGGTATGGGATCCTGTGATTTCCAGATATTTTTGAACTATACAACAATGTTTCTCAACCTTAGCAACTTTAAGATATGTGCACTTCAACTCCCAGAATTCTGGAAGTTGAAGTCCACACCTCTTAAAGTTGCCAAGGTTGAGAAACATTGTTGTATAGTATGGTTAGTAGTAAGGAATGATGGGAGCTGTTGTTCAGTGACATATGGAGGACCATAGATTTCCTTAGGATATTTTTATAGGGAGCTATTTCTTGGTTGTGAATTTTGAAGGATTAAAACAAATATCTGGACCAAAACTTTCAAATTATAAAAGTCCCTAAACTCAACCCTAATTAAATCTTGCTTAAGCTTTTGCAAATACTGTCTTACAAGTTATCTTAAATCAGCACTTGTATTTTTAGATGGAAACTAGGAGGCAACTAACCACCAAAAAAAAAAAAGACTCATGCTAACCTCTGCTTTATTAACCATGAAATCTCACTTTAAGCAGAAAATCTAAACCATGTTATCAAAAAAGAGATGATTGGCATCTGATATCATTAGTGGTCAGCATTTATTATACTTCTGTATACTATAAAGGTTGTTTGAACCCTCCTTAAGTAAACAGACCCTTGTATTCTTTCCCCAGCACTACTCAAATAAGTGTGGGCCAAAGAGATCATGTGCTTTCAATTCACAAATTGAATTATTGAAATTTTCCCCTGAAAGTACAGTAGTGGCCAAAATTGTGGAAACCTTTTGAGAAAAGTGTACAATAGAAATGCCACCTTTGGTTAAATTTCCACCAATTTTTCTTCTAATTTCTTTATAACTTTAGCCTTGTTCACTTAATAATACTATTTTACATCACCTTCTGGGCGACCAGTCAACTCTTTGCACCGTTACTTTAATTTTATTATGTTTTACAAGCTCACTAAATGAAAGAACACAAAAAAAACCCCAACCGACTTGATAGCGATCACATAACACACTGACAAATGTCCTCCTCTCAGCTTCAATACATGACATCAATAACTGAATCCCACTGTGATCTGATTGGCTCATTGCCAAAACAAGATGACACCTGATTGGCTCTCTAAACACTCAACGCTCATTGGCTAGAATCAGATGAAGGAAAAATACCTGAGATCAACCTAAGCAAGTTGTCCTTTTTTCTGGTTATTTGGCTATAACTTTTCATATAATACAGTACAGATAATTGAACAAACTTTGTTGCATTACATTCTTGATTAAATTATCTTTCCATTGATATATAATTTTATGGTACTACTCCAAAACAAAAGTGGTGTTATTAGCCATCAAACCTCAAAAATACACTTTTCCCAAAAGTTTCCACAATTTTGGCCACTGCTGTGACTCATTGTAACGTGCCAGGTCTCCGGTGGGGCCCTCAATTCTGGTTCTGTTTGCTGCAATCTGGGATCAGTGTTCAGAACAAAGATATTCAACCCCCGAGTTACAGGTAACCTTCTGACACTTCTTTCATGGATCCCAGAGAATCTTCACTAGCCAGAGCCAAATGTTTAGTCTGCTAAAAAGCCAAAGAATTGCTTTGCATCTTACGGCACTCTCTCCACCTTCCCATCCCTTCCAGGTTGTGCTTCAGATGGAACAGAGAAAATCTCAACAACTTGATCAAGCGCCCCAGGTTGGCCCTGGGGGAGAACTGAAGTTCCAGGCACAGCCACCCCATGCGGCCCCAGCAGGTAAGAGCCAGAAAACTATGATTTTGGGAAAGAGGGCAATTTAGGTCCATTTGAGAGAGGAAAAAGATTGGAAGACCAGGATTCTAAAGTTTCTTTAAAAGAGTTAGGAGAACATGGCTTTCTAAAGCTGTTTCATGGTAAGGTAAAGACAGAATCCTTGCCTTACAACCTTGGAGTTGTTTGGTTGCTAGTACTCATGTTAATTGTACTTATGTATGTGTAACTCAACTCGGTATAGCCACAGAATAAAACAATTGATGCAGTAATGGGTTCATGATGCTCTCTGACTTTGGTTATTTTCTTGCAGATGTTTCATAGCCAAAATAGGTAACATCCTCAGTGCTAGTAAAGAACGGGATTTGCTCATATTTTACACACTCGAGGCTTGCCCTATCAGTGTTAGTGGGAATAATCTTTATAGTTCCTTGATTGGGCTGTTGTTTACTGCTAGCCTCTTCGGCAATGCCTCAAGACCACATAATACAAGTAGTCCTTAAGTAACAACCACAACTGAGCCCAAAATTTATGTTGCCAAATGAAACATAAGTGAGTTTGACCCATTTTATGACTTTTCTTGCCACAGTTGTTAAGTGAATCTGCTTCCCGTAGACTTTGCTTGTCAAAAGATTGCAAAGTGTGATCACATGATCCCAGGACCCTGCAACCATCATAAATATGAACCAGTTGCCAAGCATCTGAATTTTGATCATGTGACAATGGGGATGCTGCAACAGTTGTAAGTGTGGGAAATGGTCATAAGTCACTTTTTTTCAATGTCGCTGTAACTTTGAATAGTCGCTAAATGAACTGTTGTGAGAACTATCTATACAAATAATCCTCTTATTTTCTTAGTTAGCCGAAAGTTTCATCTTCCTTGTTACATATAGAGGATAACGCAACCTTAGCTCTTTTATGACTTAGAGCAGCGGTTCTCAACCTTTTCCGGGGCTCGACCCCAGCCTGTATCGCGCAGGTAATCAGAAGTGACTGTTCGAAATTACGACACTGAAAAAGAGTGACTTGTGACCATTTTTCACACTTAACGACCGTTGCAGCATCCCCAAGATCACATGATTTACTTTCAAATGCTTGACAACAGACTCACATTTATGGCGGTTGGTATCCCGGGATCACGTGATTCCCCTTTTGCAAATTTCTGACAAGCAAAGTCAATGGGGAAGCCAGATTCACTTAACAACTGTGTTACTAATTTAACAACTGCAGTGATTCACTTAACAAATACATCAACATTTGTAAGGTTTTCAGTAAAGGTTCAACTCTATTTTTTTACTCCTCCAAAAATCCTGAAAGTGTGTGTGGGTCAAGATAAAGAGGTTAGCTAATGCCCAGTGACTATGGGGTGGCTGGTTGCATATCATCCCACAAGGTGGCAGTGCAGGCTGTAGTAAACCAAATTTATAAATTCATAGAAATGATAGGGACCCAAATGGGAAATCTGTGATGCTACAATTGTTGCTGTGCTACAGCTTCCTGCCTCATTGGCAATTGCTGTTGGAGCTGTTGAGCGCTGTAGTAGTCAACATCTGTAAACCCATCTGTTTCCTGATCCTTGCTCAGTTCAAGCTACAAACACCAGGCCATCTTCATAAGTCTAACCTCTGTGAAAAAAACTTCTAGAGAAGGTGTCCCTCAAGTGTTGGTTTCACTCCCAAACCTGTGGGTAAGTAGGTATTTTGAGGAACAAGGCTCTTAAGATGAATCGCACCAGTGGGTGTAACACTTATCTCTTTTCTCCAGATCATGCTTCTCCTCCTGAGTCCCATCCAGGAACCCCTGGAGCACCAGAGCATGATGCTCAGAAAGACCAAGCAGAACCTCTTCAAAACCAAGCACACCCAGAAGTTGCTGTCCAATAGAACACGGCTATAGCATATTCTGCCATATTCTTCTTTTCTCATGGTCAGGGTATCTGAATCAAACTTCACCCCAGGACTGTGGAAGAGGGACCATGCAAGGCATTGTTTACGGAAGGAGAAAGCTTAATAGTTGTCCTCTTCACCTAATCCTCCACTTTTTCCAAGCAAGCACTTTTTACCGAACAGATGGCTGTGACTCTCTTGGGGATACCTTGGCAGAGGGAAGTAATTAAGGGAGGAAACGGCTTTGCTGTTCAGAGGTTGGGATAGGCAAAAAAGAAATAGCAAAATTTAGGCATCATGACGCCCTCGCTAATTTTATCCCCCAGTTTCAGAAATGCTTATGGGTAAATAAAAGGGAAGATAAGGTAATGAGTATGATGCCTCTTAACTAGAGTATTGTGCTTTGCCTTCTTTCCTCCATATCCACAGTTGCATCTGTTTGCAAAATACATGTTGAGAGTTGCTGGATTTTGTTTTAAAACAATATGGTTCCATTTTATTTAATAAATTGAATTCCTTGGAGTCTTTTTTTTTCCCTGGTGCAACATCTTCCTTTTGCATGTGACATGGTTTCAGTATCTGTATACTTGGCAGGGTTTTTTGCAGTTGTGTCAGAAGCACAGAGGCACTTCCTGAATGAAAGGATTAGCGGGTGACATCACCATTGCCCTGGGGATACGCTGTTGGGGGGTCTCCTTTCATGTCCCCAGCAGGAGCTGGAGTGAAGGATCTCAACCCCACCCCATGGCAGCTCTCCTGCCCAGCGTTCCAACCGCCCGAGTCACCGTGCTCCTTACTTGGCAGTATGTCTTACCAAATATGTACAATTTGGGGTGAATGTCATTGACATTTCTTCTATTTTTGCCATAACTTCTTTTAGTCTGGAAGACCAAAATAATTTTTAAAAACCCATTTCTTCCTATCTTGGCTTCTATAACACTTTGCCCATCTTATACAGGTAGTCCTTGACTTACAATTACAGTTGGGACTGGAATGGTACAGTTGTAAAGTGAGTTTTTGTTGTGGTCATAAGAATCACCACGGTCATTAAGCGGATCCGGCTTCCCACATTGACTTTTCACATTGGAGACCTCAGGGAAGGTCATAAATGGTGATCACAGAACCCTGGGACGTTGCAACTATTGTAAATACACACCGATTGGCAAGTACCCAAATTTTGATGATGTCGCCCAAGGGACACTGCAGTAGTTGTAAGTGTGAGGACTGGTTGAAAGTCTCTTATTTGGGTGAATGCTGGGAGTTGTCCATCCATCTTCAAGTTGCCAAGGTTGAGACACCCTGCTCTAGCCCATATTCCTTAGGAGGTCACCTATTCAAGTACTAGGCAGGGGTAAGGCTTTGCTGCCAAGTCACTACAAAGTGGACCAAGTATTACTACCGTAGCTGCTACAATCCCTGGAGGAGATGCAGTACTCCATAATAGCCCCCAGGCTCTGGAAAAAAGGGCCAGTAGCTTGCCAACAATCTCATCCTGTCACTGGAGTTTGAAGCAGCTGTGAATCACAGGAGCCTGTGATACTGTACCATATGACTAAGTCCTTGTCCGTTGTTTTTACAGGCAGCTCCTCCCAATGGAAGGAAGGTGAATGTCGTGGGAGTAATCGAGACTGATGCACTCCTTTCCCAAGTCTTACCGGGAGTGCAACATTCCCAAGACACCTACATCATTCTAATGCCCCAAAAATCTGGTACATGCTTGCATTAAGTATGGTCCCTACCCTAACAGTATTGAAGGGGTTTCCCATCTGTAGATTGCAGAAGTTATAAAATAGGCACTAGGTCAGGGTAGGCAACCTTGGCTGTTTTGTGACTCGTGGACTTCAACTCCCAGAATTCCTGAGCCAGCATGGCTCAGCATGGAAACCTCCCTTTCGCCTCAGCATGGCTGGCTCAGGAATTCTGGGAGTTGAAGTCCACGAGTCACAAAACAGCCAAGGTTGCCTACCCCTGCACTACCGGTAGGTGGTGGTAGAAAAGAGGTAACGGAAAAGGAGCTTTTTGCTGCCATCTAGCTGTTGTCATGATTTGTACAGCCCAGATATGCAAGGCCTAACTTTTGACACATGGGAAAGTACAGAGATGGTCCAGGAGAAGTAATTAGGCAAATATGTGTGAAAGAAAAAAAAAAAAAAAGCCCTGCCTTGCCCTGTTGATTGAACTTTGAACCTGTGGAATGTCTTCAAGATTAGGAGGAGCATATTCACCTCTGATCCTGGGACTTACTTTATTGATTGCAGTTATTCAACTGGGCTTTCAAGCTTTCATGGCAAATTTTAAATTTAAACTTTGGCACTTATACCTTGGCACTCTACTACTTTGCTCTTAACACTTACAACTTGCACTTGGCTGCTTTGCTCTTCATTTTGAAGCAGAAATCTTGTCCTGGCACTCATCTTTCTCCCAGTAGTCAATGTGTAAGGAAGAACATGCTGACATTGGCTGCCTCGTGACTCGCTGTTTCTTCCAGCCAAAATAGCAAGTTACATGGTTTTCTTAGTACTCCTGGTTTGTTTGTTTTTGTTAATAACAGTGAAAAAAAATACATTAAAATAATTTAAGCTTGGGTTGTGACATTTTTAATATTACAGTTTATAATGATACAAAGATCTGCAAATGGAAACAGAGTGACTTGTGGCAAAAAAAAGCAAAGAATACCAGTAGTGATAGGTGCCTTAGGTGCAATCCCAAAATATTTGGAGCACCATTTGAACACTATCAACATTGACAAAGTTGCAATCAATTGTAAAAGGCAGCTTTGTTTGGAAAAGCTTACATCCTGTGACAATACAGGCAGTCTTCAACTTAACAACTGTTTAGTGTCTATTCAAAGTTACAGTGGCACTAAAAAAAGTAACATGATTGTTTTTTAACACAAGAGTCACAGCATTCCCATGGCCATGTGATCAAAATTCAGCCACTTGGCAACTGGCATGTGTTTATGACATGCTCCAGAGTCACTGGGACATTCTGACAAGCAGAGTCAGTGGGGGAAGCCAGATTTGCTTAACCATGTTACTAACTTAACAAGTGAAGTGGCAGGAAAGGTTGTAAAATGATTCAGACCTCATTTAACAGTCTCACTTAGCAACAGAAATTTTGACTATACTGTAGCACAGGGGTCTTCAAATCTGGCCCTTTTATGACTTGTGGACTTCAACTCCCAGAATTCCTCAGCCAGACATGCACATAACATCTGCCTGTCCCAGGACTTAGTGAAGGACTCAAAAGATATATAAAATTGCCAAATCCAGTCTAAACACATCTGGCTGATTGTAATAGTAATACAAATGTATGATAATAGTAATACAAATGTATTATTTAAATGAACATGAAGGTATTTTTAGAATCCTTCCCAAAGATCAATTGATAGGAGTGGTCCAAGACATTGAGAGAACCTTACTGAACCTCCTGTGAGGCGGACATGTCTCTTCCTCCTTCCTCTATGGTACCTTCCCATAGGGCAGCTGATGTTATTTCAAACTTAGCAACGATATTATGTCACATCGCCTGCAAAATATTTGCTTAATTGAAAGATGTCTGGCAAACAGTCATTCCCACAGTCCCGTCATAGTTACAACCCTTGCTAGAGGAGCTCAACCAATCTATGAAGGAATAATTGAGAGGACTGTAATGAGTCATAGGAAGCTTATGTTTCAAACTATAATTATTTATGTATTGTTTCCCATCTTTTCACTTAAGTTTTCCAAACTTTAGAAGCCTCGTAGTTGGTCACTCACTGAATCAGACCCATTATTTTCCTGGACTTCCACAGAGCAAAACCTGGTCCATGATTGTGTAAACATGCCTGCCCTTCTAAGGTATATTGGAAACCAGAGATGATACGCATCCACATGGAACCTAACTAATGACCTAAGAAGTGAATTATTCTCTTTGTGGTCACAACCTATTCAACAACTACTTCTGAGTCAGTGACAAGAATTAGAACGTAGGTCATTATCTTTTTCCCTCGTGATTTCTCAGAGGCTAAAGTTATTCAGAGCAAGGAAGAAATGGAGCTCCTTAGGAAGATCCATTTAACTCTTAAAAATGTGGAATCAACATCCTTTTGAACCCATATTATTCCACAGATTCTTTAACAAGAGTTTAAATCTGTGGTTGTAGTTTTATCATTACTGGATCAGCTTGGATTTATATATAATTTTCACAAAGCAAATATATAAAAGGTAATATTAGCCCCAGAGAAAGAATTAACATAAATAATTTGGATGTCTCTTAGTTCTCTTTAAATTTAAACCAGAAAAATAAATCAGGTGTCAGGTAAAGAGTTCCTTCAAGCTGGCTGCTGAGGAAAAGAAAAATCTCTCCCATCAAATAAGTGGGCTAACTAGAGAGGTGTATGAATATATTATGCCAGATCACATCAACTCTTGTCTTGATAAGGTTTCATATAATGAGGAGAAACTAGGGCAGCGATGGCGAACCTTTTAGAGATTGAGTGCCGAAACTGCAACCCAAAACCCACTTATGCATCGTCGAGTGCCGGGTGGGTTGTGGCCCATTGGCTGGGTGTGGTCCATTGGGTGGGCGTGGCTGCGGTGGTAATGGCAGACTGGGTGGGACTAAAAAGTTCAATCAATCAATTCCAACTTTGCAAGATCTTTTTTTTCCCCACAAGAAGTTGAAATTGACTGATTGAACCTTTTTTTTTTTTTGTACACGGTGGCATAGGCCTAAAGCGAAAAGGTTTTATAAAACCCAGCTGAAGGCCTAGGACTGGGGCGATGGCGCGCGTGCCCACACCCGTGCCATAGGTTTGCCACCACTGAACTAGGGAGACAATGAATTCTAGTTCTACCTTAGGCATAAAAGCCAGCTAGGTGACTTTAGACCAGTCACTTTCTCTCAGCCCAACCCCCCTCATAGGGTTGTTGAGAAAATGTTAAAAATAAATAATGTTGCATAAAGTTACATTAATCTTCCCCCATCCTACTAATTTCTTGAAATGTCAGCATTTTATACTGTACCCCCATTATCTCTACCCTAATACTGATCGGCAATGTTTCTCAACCTTGGCTGAAGATAGGTGGACTTCAACTCTCAGAATTCCCTAACCAGCTGGGGAATTTTGGAAATTGAAGTCCACCCATCTTCAAGCTGCCGAAGTTGAGAAACACTGCTAATGGGAATTAATAGGCCAACACATTTGGAGGGTCTCAGAAGAAAACATGCTTAAATCATGCTTATATATCCAAGCCTTTTAATTCTATTATATGCTTCTCATTGTAGGGGTGGAAAAATTCTTACAATAATAACACAAACTTTAAACAGGAAGTATTTCCAAATGCTGTCAGAAAGGTGGTGAGCTCTATGTAATCTGTTGCAAGGAACATAGTGTTTGTCAACAGAAGCACACACGGCTGTCTGTCAAGTGTTTCTGCTTAATTATATAGAGTAAGACAGAGAGTTTTGGAAGAAACAAAAATAAGCTGAAGGACATGGGAATGAGTTACTTTAAGGAGTTTGTGTGATGGTACACAAAGAAAAAGAGTCATGAATGAGTATGGGCCGTATATGAAATGGGATGACCAGGTTACACGAAAGAAGTAATCTCGGGGGTTTGATTAAACAGAGAATGAAGGCGGATCAAGGTACAAAAACATTCTATGAAGCAAAAATAAAGTAGGTTAAGAGTCAGAGAATGACAAAGTAAATTAGGATTAGATAGAGATGATGAAACTCTGAAAAAGAAAGGTAAATCTTAAGAACCAAAGACAACATATGAATTGGTATACAGTACGTGACATGGTAGAAGTCTGAATTTTATTTAATTTGAAGATTTGTAAGACTACCCAACTCAAACTGTGTGACTCTATGTGGCGTACAGCATAAACACACAATAATGGTGATAATAACAAAAAATAAAAATAACAGCAGTAATCAATATATAAATAAAAAGGCTAAAATGTTTGCAAGGACAGAAAAATGTAGAGAGATATAGTAAATGATGCTGTCTTAAATTAAATTTAATTGTATTTCCTTTTATTTTCCCTTATGTGTTTCTCAACCTTGGCAACTTTACGATGTGTGGACTTCAACTCCCAAAATTCTCCAGCTAGCTGGAGAATTCTGGGAGTTGAAGTCCGCACATCGTAAAGTTGCCAAGGTTGAGTATGTCATCAATACTTCGGCTTGCTATTTATTACTCCTTTTCCTTACTTGCCATAATGAAATCAAATCTATTTGGTATATATTTAGATATGGATGGATGGAGATTTGCCCAAATGAATTGTTCTTTTCCCTTCTTCCTTTCAGTAGTTATAATTTTCCCTAATCACAAGCCTTCCATCCAATATGGAGAATTCTGTAAATTGTAGTCTAAGGTTATCTGTAAAGCCTCCAAGCTGGGTATTACAGATCCCAATCTTGACGATTTGTCATCCAAATTTAGGCCTAATATTATGGTACTGGCGGAAGTCTATCTCGCGCCAGGAGTTATCTAATAAAACATATAATAGTACACTTATATTTTTTTTTCCACCTCAGTTATTTTAGGATGGTTCCTTAGACTGTTTGTGTCAGGCGTTGGCTTAGGTTATTTTTAACGTTGATGACTGAAGCACCTTTGGTATGTCAGCTTGCATTCCTGTTGCATGAAAAGGTTCAGATTCAGCACAAGTCATTTCTGTGGCTCTGATTTGGGCCCTTTTACACTGATTGTTTCTTCCAGATACTTTTTTTTAAATAGTTGTTGGACATATGAGGACAAAACTGGCAAAAGGTGGGAAATATCTTTCTTCTTATATCTAGTTGCCGTTATTTATTTCTTAGGTACAGATGGTCCTCGTTTGTTTAGTGACTGTTCAAATAAATGGCACTGAAAAAAGTGACTTATGACCAGTTTTCATAGTTACAACTCACAACCGTTGCAGCATCCCCACAGTCATGTGATCAAAATTTGGCGCTCTTGGCAACTGGCATGTATTTATGATATTTGCACTGTCCTGGTGTCATGTGGTCATCACTTGCAAACTTCCCAGCCAACTTCCAATCAATGAAGCAAATGGGGGAAGCCAGATTTGCTTAATGACTGCATGATTCACTTAACAACTGCAGTGATTTCGCTGAATAGCTGGGCCCAAAAAGAAATGGGGCAAAAATCACTTAACAACTGCCTTGCTTGGCTCAATTGTGGTCATAAACTGGACTATCTAATATATCTTCATCTCATCAATTTGTTCTAGGGTACAGGTGTCAAACTTGCTGCATCACGTGATGCGCCATGATGTCTCGCAACTTTTTTTGCATTGTTGGAGCTGGGGTGGCTGTGGTCTCCACATGATGCAACTGGCCTGTGGACTGGCAGTTTGACACCCTTGCTCTAAGGGCAATTCATAGGTAGAGTCAACATATAAGCTGATCAAAAACTGACCTACCAAACATTTAAAACAAGTGTTTTTTTAAAAAAAGAAAAATCCAAGCTTAAAAGCTTTGAGAACATCACATAATTCTGGGGTGTTGAACTGCTGGGCCGTAGGCCAGATGTGTCATGGTGAAACTGTGCCCACCCCATTGCTGGCAATGGCAAAAAAGTCGTCATACGTCATGACACATCACTTGACGTTGCGACACCCCTTACATAATTTAACAATGTGGATACTGTCTCAAGCAGCCTCTCTTCAACCAGCAATACTAAATTAGTGTTTACACCAATTTTAGTACAGCCTTAGAAATAAATTGACAGATGTGATTCACTTTTGGAACGTGGTGGGATAGGGAGAACTATTGCTCTGATAACAACCTGGAGAAAATCCCAGTTTCAGTCAACATCTCCATGTAGACTGGGAAAAGAATCTTATGCCCTGGAAGGATGCTTATGTAAGCACCATTTCTCAATCGCTGCTACTTCCCGATTTGTGGTCTTCCATTCTTAGAGATATCTAGCCAGCAGAGTTACATCAAGGGTTGACGTTTGCAAATCTGGAATCCCCAAATGCCCAATTAAGAATTGAGACAGGCATGCCCCAAATCCAGTAAGAGCCTGGAAGATGATGATCATTCACTGGCTTAAAATGCATTTCTTTCCAGAGAGATTGTCCCCGTTAGTGCTGACTGACAACTTTCCTTCCCCCTGGAAGCAGGCGATAGATAGATCATGAACTGGGCTCTTATGGGCTCTCTTCAATATTCTTAATGTCCCTAGGCTTTGACCAAGCAAAGCAAGTAATATCCAATAGAATAAAGGACATGGAGTTCCAAGAAGAACTAAATAGGTTGCCTTGCCACAGTAGGGATAGAATCAAACAGAGTGTGTGGGAATCGGCAAGATATTTGAATAATCTGATCTTCCCAAAACAGAATAGCTTTTTTCAGAGCCAGATTTAACATTCTTCCCTCAGCACTCCTCCAGGGCAGGTATAAGAGAACACCAATAGCAGAACGGGTATGTATATGTGGTAAAGGAGAAGTCGAAGATATCTCACATGTTTTATTGTACTGTGAGTTATACCAAGTTTATAGGACAGCGTATATTCTCCCTTGGGAGAAGGGAGGGCAGACAATTTTTATGTAGGCTTTCTCCTCCAAGACTCAAACCCTTCTATCACGCATGCAGTGGCAAAATATTGTGTTGCGGCAATGTCCACAAGAAAAAAATTGGTTACAGATTTATAGTCGTCAACTTGTGCCAATTTTTTGGAGATCTTTCTAATAATGTTTGGAAAATTATATTTATTCACACATTAATCGGCTATCCATTCACGTAAATTAGGGAATTACCCTAACATTTTGAGAACATGTATTTTCTTAACAGGGATGTTATTATTTACTATTGTTAGTACAATTTTTATTATTATTATTACTTAATATATTGTAAAAAGTGATGGCTATTGATGGTCTACGACCGTAATAAAGTTTATTATTATTGCAAATCTGGAAGTGACTAAGGTTGGTGTAGATGGTGCTGAGCTACTACATGAATCAGCAATCTCACACTGGGATCTGGTTTTTGCACATCATGTCAGCCATAAGCAGCCTTGATTGATTGGTTTGGTTCAGAGTGCTACATAAACTCACTGGGCTTTTTAATGCTGTGGTTTAACATGCTGCTTAAGTGCAGGCAAAAGATATTTTCTTCTAATAATCATGGTTTGGGAGGATCTATGAATGACAGCTTCAAGGCAGGGCTAGATAGATTCATGGATGCCAAGTGTATCGGTGGTTATTAAAACGGATGTCCATGTGCCGCCTCTATGTTGGTTGAGGCAGGCAGGATTCCCTTGAGTACCATTTGTTGGGGGTCAAGGGAAAGGGAGGGTTTTGCCTTCTCTTTCTGCTCAAGATCCCCATGTACAATTGGTGGGCCACTGTGTGACACAGAATGCTGGACTCGATGGGCTTTGGCCTGATTCAGCATGGCTCTTCTTATGTTCTTATGTTCTTATGAATTTTTATATAGAAAGCTGGTTGTTGTCTGGGATTAAGATTAAGAACAGGAAAAACAAAATATTTTGGTCACACCGTATGTGGATAAATAACCAATTAGCATATTAGACATCAAGTGGGTGGTGTAGAAGGGGAGGGGTTAGATTTGATAAAAGAAAGCGAGAGGTTGTGAAAATTTCAACATGTGACACTTGAGCAAGAACACTAATAACTGGCAATATTTACATATCTTCTTGCATCCATCTGCATGTATTCTTATTTAATATTTGGGGTTCCATTGACCCTCCTAGCAGAATCACATCTGCCATCATCCTTAGTAGGGCTTCATGTTACCAACTGCTAGCTGATGTGATAACCTATAAAAGCTTTTAATGACTAGTACATCTTTTATAGAATGGAAAAACTGGGAAGTAGCCTTTTAAAGATTGAGCTACCAGGGTCCTGAAGAATAAGCTATCAATTATTTTTATCTGTGACATAAGTTTATAACAGGTGATAGAGACTATAAGCAGGATACTCTGCTCATATCATGCTTGTGGGTTTTCCAAAACCATCCTTATTAACTAGAAAAAATAACAATATAGATCGGTTAAGTTTCTACTTTGATGCCAAATGGCTTTTCTTATAATTCGTAATCACCATTTGTTATTATAAATATCAAGAAAAGGAAGAAGCACATTCTTTAAAAAATAATTATAATTATTACAAATTCAATAATCAGTTATGATACATTCAAGACATAACCAGGGACTTCAAAGGAATAATTTTATATAAATTAATACATCTCTCTCCAAAATATTTTTCTTCAACTAAAAATGTATAGAAACTACTAGAGACTTTGCAAATACACAAGCAAGCAAACCAACTCCAGGTTAAAAATAGCTGAAATATATAAAATGTAAATTGTCAAATTTTGGATCCAGATTCTTGCCCTCTGATTGATACATATGAAAAGGCTTAGCCATGAAATCAGATTACAGAGGTGAAGAAATTGGACTGATATTTTCAACTATATGTTTAGCAATAGTTTTTTCCCTAATAATCTTCAAGCTGCCCCTCTGATAAAACAGCCAACTCCATGTCCCAGTTCCATAATAAGCAAGGTTGGTTGGGAATCATGGGCCTTGTGATCCAAAAGATTCAGAAGGCTACCACATAGGATGGAGCCCTTGTAACACTTGGCCATTTCAACAGCAACTAAGGCCTGTGAAATGGAACTGCAAAATAGAATTTAACATTGTATTTAAAAGCAATTATTTCTCACATATACTCATTACAACAGCCACGTTTCATGACTTTCCAAATCAAAGGAGGTAGTAGTAGTAGCAACTTAGGATTGTTTTTATTTAGAAAACAAAATCCTTGATATTTTCTCTCATGTTACCCCTTCATATATTCAATACATTCTTATCTCATCCAGAATGTTTTGGCCTGGACTCAATCTTACTGCACTATATCCCCAGAGTCACCAGTTTGAAATTGCTTCAGACTTATGAACAATGAGGTCCCAGTTCATGCCACGCTTTAAAATACCAACAGAATAGCAAAAGCAATGTTCTTCCTCCTTTAGAGATGGAAAGCCCCAACCAGAGTTCCCCCAGAATCCTCAATTTCTATGTGCACATCAATTGTTATTTTTACGTGGAAGAGGTTTTTCATTCTTAACTCTGGATCCCAACTTCTCTTTTCTGGTGGAACCGGAACAGAGAGGAATGTTGTCAGCGGCTTCTTCCAGAAGAGACATGGAAATCCCATAAATCCTCTTCCAAACTTTGTGCCGATGATCCACTGCCAGGCAAGGCTCCAAGATGGCTGCCATTTGAGAGATTCTTCGCTGGAAGCGGCAGCGATCACGAGCCATTTCCTCCCATGGGCCCCGACGGGCAGCCCGAGAGGCATAATCCCAGACCACTAGTGTGTGGACAGTGACCACTGGGGAGAATTGGACCTAAGAATGGAAGAAAGAAGATGTGAGCTAACAAGGCCGATATTTCTGGGCAGGTGCTTGTTGCTATAAATCAAGTACGCAATTATATTATACCACACACTCTTTATATTTATTTGATTTTTATTTATCCTTTATTACTTTATAAGTGCTCAAGTCAGGAAGCATAAATTTCCTCTTATTTTCCCCACATCGATAACCCAGTGAGGTGAGCTGGGCTGAGAGAGTGACTGGCCCAAAATCAGCCAGCCAGCTTTCATGTCTACGGCAGAACTAGAACTCACTGTCTCCTGGTTTCTAGCCAAGTACCTTAACCACTCAAACTGGCTCTAAATCTAATTTAGGTCTACACCAATGTACTACTTCTTCTGTGTCTAGGTCAAACTTTAAACTGCCAGTATGAAGCCACCTTCCTGTCTTTGTCATTGGCCAAAAATAAGTCACTATCGTTACATATTTCTGGTAGTATCCAACATACCAGTAGATGGGCCGGACTCTACATTTCTCCATATTCGCACAGCGTGTTGTTATCTGCTAAGAGCATCCACTTGGTTTTACACTTGGGCACTCCCAGCTCTCAACCTATTCAGGGTCCTCCAAGTAGTATAAGGGAGGGTGGATCCTTCAGCCATATCCTCTTTTAATGTTATTCCTTGCATGATGGTCTCCTTCCTCCATCTCTTAATTCAATTTTGTTCTTTATAGTTATGTACTGTAGTTATTGAACTGAGACATGTGGAAACTCAAGTTCCAAACAACCTTTAACAGACAGATTCACTGGGTGACTTTAGGCCAATCATCTCTCACCCCAACTATTTCACAAGGCTGTTAGGCGGATACAATGAACACAAAAGCAGCTCCTTTACAGGAAAAGAAGGGAATACATTTGTTCATCTGAGTCATTTTAGGTGATTTCCCAACAGTTCTGACACTGTTTCTTCTCAGTGGTAAAGTCCTTTTCATTTCATTTTATCCTTGCTATAATCTGAGATTAGAGCTATATCCCATTTTTCTTCCTGGAGCAGTGCAAATTAAATAATTTCACTTTCACAATAGATCCATGAAGTCTGGTGAGCTAAAAGGTAGCCACTGGCCTTCAACACCCAGGAAGCCCCATGGACTATAATCACCATAATCCATGATCAACACTCAAGCTAATACCTTGCCATGGTGGCATCTAAGTGCAGTTGACTGTCTTTTTAATTTTTCCCTTAAGAAAAGAGATGTTATTTTTCACCCACAATCTCCACCTTCCAAAAAACGATTTTAAAACAGAGGCCCAGGCTAAGTTCAAATAAAATTGTCTGCCTTGTGCGCTTGCTGTTTTTCAGTTCTTCTCCAGTGGTTTGTGCATTTAGGGTGGCTAAACAAGGACAGAATTTGCATCTGTCTGTGGACTTGACACATTACTGCGAAAGTCCTAGTAAGGCAAAAAGGAAGTAGAAAACAGAAAGCCAGGAACCTTCATTTTTAATTTACAATAGGCAATCTCTTAAAAGGAGGCGGGGAAATGACTCTGCTAGACTGGGAAATGTCCGAAATCTTACATCATTTACTCTATTTCCTTTGGAAGAGTACTGTGATTCATAGTCAGGCACAATTAAAAAAAACAAAACACATGACCTCCATTTCTTCCTAATTCAGGCACTAATCTGGTAACTGTAAATTAAGCATGTCACATCACATAAATATTTTCCCTATTTGCTTTTCCACAGAGGTCTGCTCAATTGGAGCTCAACTGCCTGAAATTACTGAGTAGGAAAGGCATTTTGTGAATGATAAAACACTTCACCTTTGCTCCCTCAGGCATTCAGCCTTTTGTTCTTCAACATGGTCTTTGAAGAACATCCTCCAAAGGCCTAATCCTAACACCTCTTCAATAAAAGACTATCTTTTCCTCTATCACCAATATTTATGCCTCTAAGCAGATAAAATACACAACACTTTAATGATTACTCTACAGGTAGTCCTGTTCAGGTAGTCCTTGATTTACAACAGTTTATTTAGTGGCCATTCAAAGTTACAACATCACTGGAAAAAACTGACTTATGACTTTTTTTTACACTTGTGATCGTTGCAGCATCCCCATGGTCACATGATCAAAACTCAGATGCTTGGCAACTGATTCATATTTATGACCGCTGTTGTGTCCCAAGGTCATGTGATTACCTTTTGCGACCTTCTGACAAGCAAAGTCAATGCAGAAGCCAGATTTGCTTAACAACCATGTTACTAATTTAACTGCAGTGATTCACTTAACAAATGTGGCCAGAAAAATCATAAAATGGGGCAAAATTCACTTCACAAATGTCTTGTTTAGCAATGGATATTTTGGGCTCAATTGTGCTTTTAAGTCGAGAACCATCTGTAGTTATTTTCCAATAAAATGGACCACATAGCCTAGAGCAGTGGTTCCCAATCTTTTGGGCAACAGGGACCACTTCTGTGGAGAAAGATTTTTCCACAGATCGGAGAGTGTGTGGTTTTGTGTGCTGCCTGCATCCCATGAATGGGGCTTTGCTTGTTTGTGTGGACCGGTTGCTGGCATGCTGCGGTCTGGTACTGGTCCATGGACTGGGGGTTGGGATCCCCTAGCTCAGTGTTTCTCAACCTTGACAATTTTAAGGCATGTGGACTTCAACTCCCAGAATTCCACAGCCAGCAATGGTGGCTGTGGAATTCTGGGAGTTGAAGTCCACATGCCTTAAAATTGTCAAGGTTGAGAAACACTGCCCTAGCTAGAGCCTGGTTACTTGAGGGACTTGTCTGTCACTTATAGCATCTGCCTGGCTGATCTGACTTGGCAGGGTTGGGATGCTCCAGGTTTCTCCAGTTAAACTATGTTGCATGCCTTCTCTGCTGTTAACACCTGCTCTCTGCAATGAGGTTTTTCCCAAGATCCAATTGGCCCCCATCCTACTGGTGTTTTGAAGGGCCCCAAAAACCTAACTTTTTACCCAGGCCTTTGGCAACTGGGATTGAAGCACCCTTTTCTTCTTTGTTACCATCTGGGTTAGTTATTTTTGGTATTTTGGCTCTTTTTTGTTTTATGTTATTTTGTTTTGTTTTTCACATTTTGTAAACGACCCATGGTCAGCAGGAGTCAGGCAGCATATTAACTAAAATAAATAAATGGAGCAAAAAAACCCGCTTTTAACCTCTACAAGAAATTCAGCTGATGCAACTTTGCTGACTACTGTACTACTATAAAAACAACAGCATCATGTATCATTTCTTCTCATCACCATGGTGAAAATAGTTTAAAACAACCCACAAACGTTTCCTCAAACAAATCATGTGGGCAAGTCTTAAATTTCAATCTGTTACAGCCAAGAGCAGAAATACAAGTGTTTGTGGCTCCTAATTAAGGAGCCATAAAAAAACAAAAAAAAGGTGGATTTTGAAAATCCTCATTCCAATCACATTCAAAGAGCATACATAAATATTTTAGGACACTCACCTTCTTTTTCACCTGGATTTCCTGCTGTGAAACTAGAGGTATTTCTGCAGCGACAGGAGAAGCGTTTTTCCCAGGACTTGGTTGGCAACATAGGTAGGTCTCCTGATTATTATCAACTTTTTGGTCCTCTCTGGGCAACGGCTGCTTTGGGAGATGACACGATTCCTCAAGTTTAGAACTGGCTCTTCTCCTATAAGAAGAGACGAGAGTTTCTTGATGGTTCTTGGGCTTCAGTGTATCAGTGGTGAGGTCTGTGTGGGCCTGAATGGTTTTGGAAAAACAAAGTGGGTGGAAGGGTTGACTGTTCATGGACAGAGCTCCACCAAGATTCTCAAAAACAATCTGCTGTACAGAGTCCTCCTCTTCTACTTCCTGATAGTTCTCTAAGTCTCCTGAATTATTGCCATCAGAGCAAATTTTGGTCTTACTACTCTCTTCCATCTCATCTTCACTCCACCAGTCTTCTGAACTATCATCATTGTCATCTTCTTCATCTTCTAATGGACTGTAGAATAAGGAGAGGACCAGGGAACTTTGGAAGCTACTGGGGATAGTAGAGGAGTCCATGTTGCACGTATCTTCATTCTCTCTACTCTTTTGGTTCATTTCTGGCTGTTCCACGTCCTCTGAAGACTCAGATGAACATGTAAAGCTTTGTTCCCCACATAATGGCAGATCCCAATTAGATTTCATGTTCTTCTCTGATTCCTGGGGAATTCTGGTGATTTCCAAAATTTGATCAAGGTCTTTATTAAAATTTAATTGCCTATTAGGATTGAAACAGTCCAAAGTATTTTCCAAATATTCACAGAGGTCCAACTCTTTTGTAAAGATTTCAGGATGATAAGTATCTTCCAACAACTTAGGGGAGACATGCTCAGAACTTTGTATATTCACACATTCTATGTCCTTTCCTGAAGAACCTTGCCAATTATTTCCCAAATCAAATACAATCGTAGGACTTATTAAACACAGTTCGGATATCCTTTCCTCTTCCAAATGCATGTTATTCACTGCAGGGCTGCTTGAATGAATCAAAAGTTGTTCAATGTCTTCCCCAAAGTAGCCATCTATAATCAAACTTTCCTCCGAAAGGTAGTTTGTATGACTCTTGAGAGGATGATATTCCAAACAGCTGCTTTCCACTATCATCTTCTCAGTATCATTTTCATTTCTTTTAAGTTCTCCGGCCTTCTTTAAGCATTTCATCTTTTCTAAGATGGGCAATGCCCTTCCGGCAATGCCCATCAAGACAGTCTTTACTAACTTTGCAGGGAAAGGCTGCCAAAAATATAAAAATCTTCGCAACCAAACCATAGCGAACTCCATTATATGTCGAACAACTGGAGATGTGCCAGCAGGGGTGGAGCTGACTGGTTCAGGAGGTAGAATTTTTGCCATTCCAGGTCCAGAGGGATAACAACTCTTCAGGAGAATATTTTGGGGTTCAAAGGGTGGGGTAAACTGGCTGGCCACAATACAGGGAGGCATTTTAAATCTGAAAAGAAGCAATCAACACTGGAATTTAGAGTAAGCACATGTAAGCTGAAACTCAAAATTTTTTGTCCCAAAAGTGCTTTTTCCAGGAGGCAACTGGACTTTCTTTTTCTTTGAAGATTTTTGCTTCTCATCCAAGAAGCTTCTTCAGCACTGAAGAAGCTTCTTGGATGAGAAGCGAAACGTCTTCAAAGAAAAAACAAGAAAGTCCAGTTGCCTCCTGAAAAAGGACCTTTGGGACAACTATGACCTGGATGACTGAGAATCTCTATAGACATCAAGATTCTTTGCTTTCTTGAGCTATAACAAACTACAAGTAGTTATTGACTTATGACCCTGCTGAGCACAACATTTTTGTTGCTGAGCAAGACAGTTAAGTGAGTTGTATCCCATTTTACAACTTTTTTTGGCACAGTTGTCAAGTGAGTCACTGCAGTGGCTGTCAGAAATACAAGCCAGTTGCAAAGCACCCAAATTCTGATCATGTGACATGGGGATGCTGCAACGGTCATAAGTGTGAAAACCAGTTGTAATGGTTCCAATAGATGAAACTAGTAAAAACAGAACTCCAAGGCAAAAGGTTTCCTTAAAGAACATATTTATTGGCTACAAAGTATCAGCAGGATCAAATGTGAAACCAAGACTGAAGTTCCCTCCCAAAGATTACAAAGTTAAACCCCAGTAATACGTCATAAATATGTCATAAATCACATTCCCCAATAAACTACTTTGGCAGAAAGCTCAGCCAGCCAAAACCCCAGCAACAATGACCTTGGTTCCCACAGGACAATTTATTGTTATGTCTACCCTTAAAAGCACACAATGCCCCCTCCCAACTGTGGCAACCAAAAACAAAGTTGCAGTGCTGACACCAGTCCTAAGTCACTTTTTTCAGTACCGTTATAATTTGAAATGGTCACTAAACTGTTTGGCTGAGGATTACTTGTATTTTTTATGAGGTTAGATTTACGGTATACATCAAGTCTAGCACTATCTGTCCTTTGTTTCATACAGAGCTCTTTCCCATCATCTGCTATCTGAACCTATTTTTTAACAACATAGATGTTTAGGACTGAACACTACTACTGTTACAGACCAGTCAGTAAAAAATGGTTTTTGACATGTTTTCTAAGATGACGGTTTATGCGAATGTAGTAAGTGAACGTGTTCATGTTGTAATTGAAAATCAAGTCACAGGTAGTCCTCAGCTTATGACCATTTAATGATAGGCTTGGCAAAAGTGACTCACAATCTGTACTCATATTTATGACTGTCACACCACCCCTGTAGTCATGTGACTGCAATTAAGGACATTAGTAACCAAGTCACATTTACAACCTGTTGCATGCTGTGGCCAGGTGATTGCAATTTGTGACCTTTTTGCCAATCTCTGGCAAAAAATGTCTGTTGGCATGTAATGACTATATGATTCACTTAACAACAGTCATAAAAAGTCATAAAATCGCATATGATTTAACTTACCACAGAAATTCTAGTCTCAGTTGTGGTCATGAATTGAGGATTATCTCTATTTTATTCTAGATATTTTGATCTATAACTCTCAGCACCCTTCAACCCAAGATTTCTGGGCAATGGTGTTCAAGAATGTCTGAAAGACCACAGGTTTCCCATAAACTTTCCTAAGCTAGTCTGGTTAAAACATCTTAACTTAGTTCAGAAAAATAACTGGCATTCCGGCGCATTTTAATATATTTTTAGTATGACTAAAATGCATGATATTTTTTTTATCTGCAAGAATATTTTTTTATTTATTCAGAAGGAAAACAAAGGCATTTAATGCTTGCTTTGTTAAGTCCTATTCCTGGTATCAGACCTCAAAGCCGGAATAACAGAGTTGGGACAGACTTTGGAGGTCTAATCCAACTCAGGAAGGAAACCCTACACCAGCGGTTCTCAACCTTGGGGTCGCGACCCCATTTGGGGTCGCACGACAATTTCGCGGGGGTCGCCGGACACCGCGGGCCGCCATTTTGTTTTTTTATTTTTTTTATTTTTATTTTTTTTACTTTTTTATTTTTTTATTTTTTTATTTTTTGGCATGCGCGCCACACATGCGCAGATCCGCCCGTCGCGCCGGAAAAAAAATAAAAAAAATAAAAAAATAAAAAAAATTTAAAAAAAATTTAAAAAAAACCAAAATGGTGGCCGCGACGGGCGGATCCGCGCATGCGCGGCGCGCGTGATGGGCCGATCCGCGCATGTGCAGATCCACCCGTCACGGCTGCCATTTTGTTTTTGTTTTTTTATTTTTTTTTTATTTTTTTTTACTTTTTTTTTCAGCGCGCGCGCGCGCACACGCGCACACACCCGGGTCGGGGTCACGGAGCGCATGGGAGGGGCAAGTGGGGTCTCAACCTGAGAAAGGTTGAGAACCACTGCCCTACACCATTTCAGACAAATAGTTGTCCAATCTCTTCTTTAAAACCTCCAGCGTGGATTGAAAGAAAACAAGTTCTGGCATTTGGAAAATCACAACTCCAGCACTCTTTGGAAAATCAAAGTGGAGCAAGTTTCCTTCCAGGGCATCCTGTTCTTTTCCTAATCCAATTTTTTTCAGCAAAGGCAGAATAAGTTTTCAAAAACAAGAGCTGGCAAGTGGAGGAATGGGGAAGGAAAGAGGCTGAAGACCACATACGTAGGTGCCTCACTCCCAAATTCCAACACAATTCCTTCTGCCCCCTACCTGTAGTGCAGTTTATCTCCCAGCTTTCTTAGGGAAGGTTTCACTGGTTGAGGTGTGTAGGCTGAATTCAGGGCGCGCCCCAAACAAGTTGAAGCAAGTGCCCCTGAAACACTGGCAACACCCCAGTCAGGAAGGAGGGGGGGCATGTGAGTATACATACACACACACACACACACACACACAAAGAGTTCGGATGCTGATTGTGCAGCTGCTGGGGAGAGAGGAGGAGAGAGAACCCTTCTGACCCACAACAGGTTAGATCTGGAAATGGGGGGAGGAGGGGAGGAAGGAAAGGGAATATATTCAATGTATGAGAAATGACAGGCATTTTTTTTAAAAAAAGCAGAAGGGATTGCAAATGATTGCAAACAAATACTTTTTGACAGCTGATTTCAATGATCACAAGTTATCAGTACAAACAAACAGCTTAGATTCTCTAGGACAAGAAGTGAGAAGATCCTAATGGAATATAGAGGAATATTATGGAAAGAGGGAAAGGAATTGTAAAGTGGCTTTTCCTGAGGATATTTGGTTCTTTCTGAAGGAGGAGAGTTAAGAAGAATTCAGTGAGAATTTCTGGAAGGCCAGCAAAGGGGTGGGTGGACTGGTGAAATTGGAAACTGAGACAGGAAGAGGGATTGACTACTTTGGAGGGGGGAGGGAGACAGAGAAAGGGGAGGGAAGGGAGAAAGAGACTCAAGAGAGTCCATAAAGATCCCTACTGTATAGCAAAAAACTTGGAATATTCTTTGGATGAGGGATCTCAACTAACCCTTCTGGAGGGCACCAGGTTGGAGAAAGCTACCCTAGACTTTGGCGAAGCACAGAAAAGACTTGAAAAAAATTCACCTTGCATGAAAAGAGGGAGCCACAAATTAGGGAAGCGAATTATATAACAATGATATTTTGAAGGATCAGAGCAAAAACAACAGCATGTTACACCGTGGGGGGGGGGGGGAGGCGGCGGCGGCGGCGGGAGGCAAAGACCAAGAACATCGAAAGCTATTCCCAAAGGCTTTGGGATTGGGGCCCAGAACTGACGGAAGGCGACCCCACCAAGCTTGTGCCAACGGAGGCAAAAGGAGTTCTGAGAACCGCACGAAGCAAAAAGGATTCCCAACAATTAAAAAGGGCGGATCGTTTGGGTGGAGGCCTGGGAAGACAACCGAGAGGGCGGAGGTGGCAGGCTATCATAATGCCAAGCCGGGACAACTGGCCCGAGTTCGGAGAACCAGCGCTTCTCTGAAAACAGGCGTTGCCGCTGGGGAGTGCTTTAAGCATGTGGGAAACAGAAACACCGGGTGGGGAGGCGGAGAGTCGCCTTGGAAACGTGCGTTTGCCGGGAATGAGCAGGAGGTCGAGCGGCTGAGCGGACCGCCTAATAGGCCAAGGGGTCCAGGAGGCTAAGCGACAAATAAATTAAGGGCATCATTTTAGGGGGCTGCCCCCCGCCCCCGGGGAAAAACAAGGTCTAATAAGGATTGAACCCTCTTACCTCTGGATTTTTAGCCAGTAATAAACTCGCTCCAGCATGTAACTGCGGGATAAATGCGAATAAGCAGCCGGATGGTAGGGTTTACAAAACAGCAGCTCTTCTCGGCACGAACCATTTCGCCCTATCGAGACTGACCTTTACTTCTTCTTCTTCACCGATTAGAATGCGATATTTCAAAGCGAAACGAAAGCCGCAGGCGCTTTATATAGACCTGTTCGCAGGGAATAGCGTCATCGCATTGTGACGTTAGACTGGGGCGTGGCCAGAGCTGGAGAGGGAAAGAGACGTGAGAGTTCTAGAAGGGGGGAAGTGGTGACGTCAGGGGAATGTCCTCTGGCGAGAAAGGGGGGGGGCGAGATGGAAGCTTACTGGGGATTTTCAAAAGTCCTTGGTGCTCTCTGCTAGTTTCTCCAATTGCTAGTTTCAATTGGGAAAATGTAACAATCCTAGACCAGGCCAAGTCCAAAACTGTCAGGGAATTTCTAGAAGCCTGCCACTCTGACAAATCAGCCATTAATAGACGCATAGACTTAACAACATCTATAGCAGGGGTGTCAAACTCAATTTCACTGAGGGCCGCATCAGCATTGCGGTCGCCCTTGGGGGGGCGGGTGGGTGTGACCAGGATGGGTGTGGCCTACTGGGTGGGTGTGGATGGAGTGGGTGTGACCTACTGGGTGGGCATGGCCAGCTCTACATCTTTTGATTCAAGGGTGCCTGTGGGGGCCTGGGCAGGAGTGGGACAGATCTGAGGGTCTCTGGCAGAAGGGGGTGGGACCGGGGCAAGTGCCAAGGCATGGTCCACTGGAGGAGCCTCACTGTCTGCCGAAACCCCTCTCCCAGAGCCCATCAAGCCAGATATGTGAAGTAGCCAAGGGCCATTTGCTGGCCACTTCCAGGCGATGGTGCATTTCTTCATTCCTCACAAAGGGTGGCACCTCCCCAGCATGCACCCAAGGAGCAGGGCCAACGCGGCAGGGGCTGGTTCCTCGCTGTTTCCAGATGGCCTTGTGGAGCTAAGACTGAATGCATTTCAGCATAGATGGCCACCACAAAATTGTACATTGGCTCCCGGCTGGCCTGGGCCAGGGCCAAGGCAGTGAGGGCCATTCCCTCATTGTTTCCAGGATGGCTTCGCGGGCCACATGAAACCACTTTACGAGCCACATCCGCCCCCCTGGCCTTGTGTTTGACATGTCTAATCTATAGACTGTGCAAAAGAGACAATCAACCAGCCCAAAAGTGGAACAAAAAGTGGAACAGTTTGCCTTCAGATATTGTGGGACTTTCATCATTGGAAGCTTTCAAGAAGAGATTGGATTGCCATCTGTCAGAAATGGTGTAGGGTCTCCTGCTTGGGTGGGGGTTGGACTAGATGATCTACAAGAAGGGGTCCCCAACCTATGGACTGTGGCCCACTACTAGGCCGTGGCCTACTGGCTACCGGGCCATAGGACAGGCTGGCCAGTGCGCACTCTCATCCCCACTCACACTAGTACCCGTGGACCCGTTTGCACATGCATGTGGGGCTAGTGCCTGTGCAAATGGGGCTGCTTGTGCATGCAGGGATTGTACAGCCAGTTTGCACATGCGCGTGGTTGCTAGTGGCAGCAGGTAGCTCCTGTATGCCTGCACGAACAGGGCTGCTAGCACTGTGTGGGTGCACGCGTCCCCATTTGCACGCACAAGCACAGCTGCTCCCTTTCCCTCTGGGCTACCAGCATGAAAAGACTGGTGTCCTCTGACCTACAAGATCCTTTCCAACTCTGTTATTCTGATTCTAATTCTGAAAAAGACCTAAGCACTTTTCCACTAGCAATCAGCACCCAGATCAGCATACATTAACTCCAAGGTTGACTTTAGATCAACAATCAGGTAAACAATACCCCAATCAAGAAACTGCCAAAGAGCCAACAGTAAACAGTAAGGTGACCAACTTTTTTACAATGAAAAGGAGGACACAAATAAATTGAAGAAAAAAATATTGTAAATAAAAAACATTTTATTCATTGCAACAATAATACAGACAACTTGCATGTACAAAGTTTGTGGGCCGGGTGTTTTGGCGTGCTCAGCAGCAATTCCTATTGGCTTTCGAAAACCAATAGTGGGAGTAGCACAGCTCAAGCAAAAGTTGAAAACAAAACCCATCAAAAAAAGGTGCCGGAACGCCGTTCTGAGCGTTCTATGAGGAAAAAAAAAAGCCCTGCAGATTAGTCTTCAAATATCGAAAAGGAGGACATGAAGGAGGACACTTTTTGAGGGAGGACAGAACTTACAAAAGGAGGACTGTCCTCCCTAAAGGAGGACGGTTGGTCACCTTATAAACAGTCCAACTAAATAATCCCTAAGACCGCCCCCACCCACCCAGACAGGTAAGACACCAGAATATAAACTGACAGCAAACAGCACTCCTTACTAGCACTGATGATGTTACCTAATTTGGGTAATGAAATGTCTGCAAGAAAACAAGCAAGCTCAGAGAGCGCCAAGGACCCCTCATTTTAACCCTGAGCTGCAAATATTCTCCTTTATTGAATATTTTCAGTTTTCATTCCTGCAAGTTTAAAATAGTTTCTTGGAAAAGCTCACTTTAAAAAAAAAATCTCCCTGGTGATGAATAGAATAACCCACATAGAACTGGACGTCTTGTTTGTGGAGGGAAGAGCCCAGTTTACAAGGGATGAGAAATACAAAGCCTATTTTATCATCCGTGTGTGGGTTTATTTACCAGCATTTTGTTCCGCCTTTTTTTAAAACAACTCACCGTAGCTGCTACTGTACAGTTAGTCTTCAATTTAACAACAGTTCATTTAGTGATCATTCAAAATTACAACGGCACTGAAAAAAGGGACTTATGACCATTTTTCACATTTACGACCGTTGCAGCATCCCTGTGGCCACATGAGCAAAATTGAGACGCTTGACAACTGACACACATTTATGACGGTTGCAGTGTCCCAGGATTGTATCATCACCTTTTGCAACCTTCTTACAAGCAAAGTCAAAGCCAGATGTGTTTAACAACCATGTTACTAACTTAACAACTGTAGTGATTCACTTAACAATTGTGGCAAGAAAGGTCATAAAATGGGCAAAATTCACTTAATAAATGTTTTGCTTAGCAATAGAAATTTTGGGCTCAAATGTGGTCGTAAGTCAAGGACTACCTCTACTGTAATTCTCTCTTGCCTCTGCATTTAATCAGAAGGCCACAGCAGGCACAAGGACAACGGGCATTAAAGGAAGAATGCAACTATCTCGCTGTTTCCTAACTCGGTGATGTACCAAACTACGATAGCAAAGGAAACAGTAAACAGGAAGCCAAAAAGCTTTCAAATAGACAGGACTGTAGCTCAGTCTTCCTGCCTTTGATATGGTCACAGGTACTTTACATGGAAGAAAAAAACCTTAGTTCTGTTCAAATGCACAAAAATAAATCTACAGTAAGAATAGAATAGTTGAAAGCAAAGTTAAAAAAACCTTTTATTATACTTTTTAAAATAATTCTTTCCCATTTCATAAACAAGATAAGAAATGAAAGGGGCATTTTGAAGGGGAAGATGTGTGGGTTTTAAGCATGGCTGGCTGAGGAATTCTGAGAGTTGAAAGTCCACACATCTTAAAAGTTGCTACGGTTGTACTATGTATGCACAAATACACTCATACACACACTCATACACACTCACACACACACACACACACACACACACACACACACACACACACACACACACACACACACACTAATCTGCATGTGCAACAGGGAAAGGGCACCAGGAGTTCATGTTTTTTTTTTCCATAATAGACTCTGACTACATTCACTTCTAAAATAGAAAGTATGGCTGCTTGGCTTTAAAACTTATTGTTAACAACATGTTTGAGCAGTTTGCACCTGTGCTACTGTATCCTTGGTATTAAATGTCAGCTCTTCTAGAAAGGCATACATTTATATTCTTCTGGTTTACATCTGCAAAACACTCCAAATTCACAGTCTATATATCAGTCTTCTCCACCTTATGAATGAAGGCAAAGATATGTGTCCCAGGATAATGTTGCAAGAGCCAATAGAAATTTAGTCTTCCCAGCTTTTGGACTCTGGCTGGAGCCCATCCTGAGGAAAACTCTCTCCCACCAATGAAATTCTGTTGAGAGAGAAGTTCCCTGAAACTGGGCTCTAGAACGAGTCCGAAAGCTCGGAAGACTAAACTTCTTCTGGTCC
This sequence comes from Bothrops alternatus, assembly GCA_034064705.1. NCBI lineage: Eukaryota > Metazoa > Chordata > Lepidosauria > Squamata > Viperidae > Bothrops > Bothrops alternatus. The sequence continues at coordinate 2,588,052 of JARGCV010000126.1, read as the reverse complement.
GATGATTGGATCCTTCTCCGTGTTGTTTTTAGAACCATGTAGAACATCAATTTTTAACCCCTTCAGTTGGCCAGAGATGACAAAAATTGATGGTCAGCACATCTGGAGATGAGGATAAACTGACATGAATTAAGATGAAAAGTGGAATCATTAGTATATTCATGTATGCACCTGACAGGAAGACAGTCTGTATATTGTACAGGGAAATGTGTTATGAAGATTCAATCCAACATCTCGGGTTCCTTTTGAAACAAAACGTGCCATTTGTAATCTGTTGTTATTGCACCTGCTGCTGCTGTGAAGTTGTTCAGGCACTTCTGATTCTTTATGACACAATAGACCACATTTTGCCAGGATTATCTGTCCATTATTGTTTATTTAGATTGTTTAAATCTCATGCTTGTGCAATCAGTATTAATATCTAGTCATCTGCTCTTCTCTGGGCCTCTTTTTTAATATTACCTCCTAGACCATTAACACTTGCTTTTATTTTATTTTATTATTTTATTTTATTTTATTTATTTTACTTTACTTTATTTTATTTATTTTTTGCATTATATACATAAAAAAAAATCTAAGCTTTAGTTTCATTGTTAGTGCTTCTAGTGACCAGCCTGGTTTACTTCGCCTACTATTGAACTGTTGGATCTTCTTGCAATCACAGGTATTGTCAAAATTTTTCTCCAGCACTACAATTCAAAGGTATTGCTTTTCTTCATTCAGCCTTTCTGATGGTCCAGCTTTCACAGTTTTATGTTTCCATGAAAAAAATAATAGCATTGACAATACATTATTTATTGTACTGTCAGCATGATGTCTCTGCACTACACAGGTAGGGCTTGACTTACAACCATTCTTTAGTGATTGTTCAAAGTTACAACGGTACTGGAAAAAGTTATTTATGGGATGGGTCCCTAACCTTTTGGGCCCCAGGGACCGATTCTGTGGAGAAAAGTTTTTCCATGGACCGGAGAGTGCGTGGGTTTATGTGCTGCCTGCATCCCATGGGCGGGGCTTTCTTGTTTGTGTGGACCAGTTGCTGGCATGCCACGGCCCAGGGGTTGGACCGGGGATTGGGCACCCCTAATTTATGGCTATTTTTCACTTATGTTGCAGCATCTCCATGATCAAAATTCAAACGCTTGGCAACCAAGTCATATTTATGATGGTTGCAGTGTCTGGGGATTATGTGATCAACTTTTGCAACCTTCTGACAAGCAAAGTCAATGGGGAAGCCAGATTCACTTAACAATGTCACTAACTTAACAACTGCATTAATAACTGTGGCAAGAAAGGTTGTAAAATGGGGCAAAACTCACTTAACAACTGTCTTTCTTAGCTACAGAAATGTTAGCCTAAATTATGGTCATAAATACCTATGTTTGGAACATGGCTCAACATCCCAAAACAAACAAATTCAATTGGAATTCCAGCAACAAAGTTTTATTTAAAAAGAAGCATTTGCAAAGGCTTGGTGAGCTGAAATACATGTAGGAGTCCAGCCACACCTTAAAGAGCTGTTTGACACACTTTTATATCCTACCCCGATTCAGATCCCCCCTCCCCTATTGCACTCAATGCTCCTTCCCTAATCATCCGATAAACTAACTCGGACCGCCTAAAACCATTGCCCCCTTCCCATGTTCCAGGAGGCCCCTTTGTGCACATCTATCTCTATCTAATTTTCTATTAGCAAAGCTCAATTCTTATAATTAGCTCTCTATTTGTTTGCAGTTATACCTTTGGTACCTTAAACTCTAAACTTTATCCTCAGTTTTTTTGTTTCTACTCTACTTGCGGTTTCAGTTAGCTAGCAACTTCTGCTTTTCATATTTGTATGAAATTCACTTGTCAGAGTTTATGACTTTCAGGTGGCTTCTTCTATCGACCTTTAGACTCATTAGAAAATTCTGGTTAATAATCTACTCCTTTCACCTATAATGATTAAATCTAGGAAGGTGAAGATAAACTTACTACTCCAGCTTCTTTTTACCTATTTGGATTAGATTGGTATTGCTTGCTAACATAATTTTAGGTTTTAAATACTCAGCTTGTGACTAGCCATTTTATTCTCATATTCAACGAGACAATTTCTTAAGCCTTCCTTTCTTCCAGCCATCAAATTGTATAATCAGCATATCTGAGTTGTTGATATTTCTTCTAGCAGTTGTAATCCCAAATTTTATGTATTTTATCCTGTCCCAAAAGACTCTAAGCTAGGTGGATCCAACTCGCCACCCATAGGCCACATGCAGCCCTAAACTGCTAGTAATGTGCCCCACAACTTTTAGCATTATTGTGATTTATTTACGTTTATATACATTAACTATACTATTTATTTTACATGCGATCCAAGACAATTCCTCTAAACTCAGTGTGGCCCAGGCAAGCCAAAAGGTTGAACACCCATTCGCTAGGCCAGCGGTTCTCAACCTATGGGTCGCGACCCCATTTGGGGTTGAATGACCGTTTCGCAGGGGTCGACGGACACCGTGCTCCGCCATTTTGTTCTTTTGTTTTCCCTCCCGTCGCGCGCGCAACGCGCACGCGCGGTTTGGGCCATCGCGCGTGCTCCGCGCATGTGTGGTTCAGCCCGTCGCGATCCGCCATTTTTTTTTCTGTCGCACGCGCACCACGCATGCGCGGTTTGGGCCGTCGCAGTCCGCCATTTTGTTTTTTTCCCCGTTGCGCGCACCGCGCATGCGCAGTTCGGCCCGTCGCGCGCGCATGTGCGGACCGGCCCGTCGCGCATGGGCGGCGCAAGTGGGGTCTCAACCTGAAAAAGGTTGAGAACCTCTGCACTAGGCAGAGAACAATTTCATCATAAAAGAAAAAGAAGAAAAATAAATAATACAAGGAGTACCAAAAAAAGTCAAAAGATAAAAAAACAGAAAACTACCAAAAATATCTTTGTCTTTCCTCTGCTTCCATCGCCTCTGACTTATTAGAGTTTTTGCCTTGTATAATTTTCTAAATCAACCCTTCCCCCAAAAAACTTAAAGAGTGAAATTAATGTTTTTTTGCTGATGTTTGAAAATTAATGTACAATTAAAACAACCCAAGTAATTAAAAGGAATAGATATATCTAACTGTAGCTGCATTATTACTACCATAGTATCTGACTGGATACACAGATAGGTATGATGTTAGCTTAATTTGCATTAGTACAGATTAGTCAAATGTAGTCAAATGTTCTTATGTATAAATATTTGAATAATATGTAAATTGCTCTGAGTGAGAATTCCTAATGTCTAACACATTTTTATCTTGCATATTTTCAACAAAGGTTTATAAAACAAATAGTACTTCTGCTTAATGTTTCTCAGCTGCCTTATGGTACATTCCCTCCCCTGATGATCCATACTTGTTGATTTACCAGAAAACAGTACAGTTGTTAAGCAACTCACTGCAGTTAAGTTAATCATGTGGCTGTGAATCTGCCTTCCCCAATTGACTTTGCTTGGTTTCACTAAGCTCATAGCCACAATGTAGTCTTATGGACATAAAGTACACGTAGTCCTCGAGTTACAACAGTTCATTTAGTGACCAGTCTTACAATGGCACTGAAAAAAGGGACTTATCGTTTTTTACACTTACGACCTTTGCAGCACCCCTGTGGTCATGTGATTGAAATTCAGGTGCTTGTCAACTGACTCATATTTATGACGGGTGCAGTATCCCAAGGTCGTGTGATCCCCTTTTGCGATCTTCTGACAAGCAAAGTCAAGAGAAAGCAAGTTCACTTAACAACCATATTACTAATTGAACAACTGTAGTAATTCACTTAACTGTAGCAAGGAAGGTTGTAAAATAAAGCAAAATTCACTTAACAAATGTCTCACTTCTTCTTCTTGTGCCATATCCGTTATCGGAAGTTGGCGATCATGTTGGCAATCCTGTTTTTATCAGCAGCCGCACGAAAAAGTGCTGCTGAGTTTTGTCCAAACTAGTCCCTTAGATTTTGAAGCCATGATCTTCTTCTTCCGCCTGGACCTCGTTTGCCTTCAATCTTTCCCTGGAGGATTAAATAGAGTATGCCGTATTTTTCTGGGTGTCGCATCACATGTCCGAAATATTCTAATTTTCGTTTTTTAATTGTTTTGAGGATTTCCCTTGGCTTTCCCAGGCGGCTGATCACCTCCTCATTTCTGATCTTGTCAACCCAGCTTATATGTAACAGCCGCCTGTAAATCCACATTTCAAATGCTTCTACCGGTAGTCTCTTCAGGTGGCCTTCTGTCAGAGACCAACTCTCTACTCCATAGAGCAGGATAGGAAAAATATAGCATCTGACAAGCCTGATCACTTAGCAACAGAAATTTTGGGCTCAATTGTGGTCGTAAGTAGAGGACTATCTGTATTGCCAAGCTTCATTTCTTAGTCACTTTTGGAAACTGCTTATTCATTGCTTTTCAACTATTAAGAATCTTTCAACTGATAAATTTTATAACATGCACTGGTTGAGTTTCATTTAATCCTTAGTGATTTTTTAAAAAAAAAAATACATTTATGGACAAAAAATACTTCTTTTGGGATAAACACCAAAAAGATTAGAATATTGATTATGGAAATTTACGTTTGGATTAAGGGTCCAGATGGACTGAAATAAGATTATGAAATTAATCATAAGATTCTTTTATGTGGGAACATGTTCTTGCTTTAAACTATTAAAACATGGTAAAATGAGAATTTGAACATCAGACAATATCGGGAACTAGAAGGAACTAAAGATTACAATTAGAGGAAAAGAGCACTTAAATTTGACTTAACAACACAAAATGGAGAAAAATATTTTAACACGGGACATATTGCAAAATATTAGTGAGCAAAGGATCCAGAAATTAATCCTTAAAATCTCTGCCGTTATTGATAAACTGTCTTTAAAATACATTATTGAAGAGGAACACATTTTACTGGGCAAGACTGAGACTGATCTGAAAGTGGGTTTAAAAGTGGATTTAAGAAGAATGATATGGAAAAAGATATTACGTTGGGTATACAAATGAAACCAGATGATACTTTATTGATTAAAAAGAAGTCACTTTTTCTCTCAGACCAACCCACTCAGTCCAACCCACTTAAAATCAAAACACAGATTTTGTTCTATGTTAGATATACAAAAGAGATCCGTTCTGAAGGATTTAAGTTCTAGGACATTATCTGAAGGGATTAAAGATTATTAAAAGTAAAAGGAAGGAATATGATGTGAGTTCATTGGATCAAGGTTAAAATAGCTATGTTGTTATTTATAGTAATCCTTGATGGACTTTTGCTGACTGAATGACAATGACAAGGTCTTAAGGATCTGTTTATAGAAAGAGATGAGTTATGAGTTTGTTGTATTTTAAAAGAAGGTGATAAGGTGCTAAAATTGTTTATACTTGCTATGATGAAGGGGTGATTAATTCTATATGTATTCTATATGCTGTTATTGTAAGCCGCCCTGGGTCTTAGGAGAAGGACGGCATAGAAGTTTAAATAATAAATAAATAAATAAATAAATTTTCCTTCCTTCTTTCTTTTTTCTTTCTTATACTTTATGCAAAGGAACAATACTTCTCTTTGCTTGTTTATCTTTCTTCTAAAATAATTTTGTCTGTCATCATTGGATGAACAAATGTGATTACCATATTCCTAGATTCCTTCATCCTTGTGAACCTAAGATTATAAGCGTAAATACTTGGCATTCCTAGCAAGCAATTAAAGCACAGGAAATAATTTAGTCTTCCCCCCACAAATTATTCTTATTAATATTCTTTGCTTTTTTTTAACCACCTCTGACCCTCAATTGCTCCTTCAACTGCAGTCCTTTAAATATTAAACACCAAAGTTCTGATGTCTGTTAATGTCTTTTGTTATTGTTGTTGTTAGTTGCGAAGTCATGTCCGACCCCTCGCGACCCCATGGACAGCATTCCTCCAGGCCTTCCTGTCCTCTACCATCTTCTGGAGTCCATTTAAGCTCATGCCTACTGCTTCAGTGACTCCATCCAGCCACCTCATTCTCTGTTGTCCCCTTCTTCTATTTAATGTCTTTTAGGATTTTTAAAATATTAAAGGATTTTCTATACTAAGAGCATGCCACAACATGCAGTGCAACACAGTCATCCAAATAACATGAATAATGTACTTGCATCAGGTCATGACATGAAATGATGCAAAAGTACCTAATTTCTATCATTTGCACAATTATCTCATGCCACATGTGTCCATTTTAGCATCCTCGTGGTTTGTGAATACGTTTATGCCCTGCAGTCTTTCCTTCTCCAGGTTAAATGTACACAATGCCTCCAACTTTTCCTTGTAAGTTTTTCCTTATATTTCTTACCGTAATTTCTCTATGTTCATCCTAAAATGCAGGGTCCAGATCTGAAAATAATATTCTGGGTATGATCTGATGTTCACAGAACAGAGAGAATTAATTATGTATGGATACTTTTGCTAGCATTTAGAAACAGATCAGGAAGAAATACGTCACTTTCTAGTTTCATTTTCTCTTTTCTTTATTCTCTCCAATCTGTTTTCATTTTGTGAACTAGCTGAACTGGCAATTTAACCAATTCATTTATCCCATTGAAATCAATGAGGATACTTTAATTAGACATATGCCTATACAAAGGGGTGTGTCCCTTACTGGATGGGGAACTTCTGATCTCATAACCTAGTAATTTCAAAGCTTAATTATTGCAATATGCTTTACATGGGCTGCTCTTGAAAAAACACTCAGAAACATAATAATAACAACAACAGCAACATTGGAAGGGACTTTGGAGGTCTTCTAGTCCAACTCCCTGCTCAGGCAGGAAACCCTATACCATTTCAGACAAATGGTTTCAGTCTCTTCTTAACAACTTCCAGTATTGGAGCATTCACAACTTCTGGAGGCAGGTTATTCCACTGATTAATTGTTCTAATTGTCCCAAAATTTCTCCTTAGTTCTAGGTTGTTTCTCTCCTTGATTAATTTCCATCCATTGCTTCTTGTCCTGCCCTCAGGTACTTTGAAGAATAGCTTCAACAAGTCCAGAATAAAGGGGCATGGGCATGATGAGTATGCCCACATGAGCCTCTGATTCCCAAGGTGCACTGGTTGCCTGTTTGTTTCTAGGTGCTTTTAAGATGCTGATGATCTATATACTACTAAAACTCTCAACCTTTAATTGGACAAAATCGTACATTATGGGACAAAACATTTTGAAGTAAGGTATCTCAAATGGGCTAACTTACAGAATGCATCCAAAATCTGGGGCTTCTGACTCTTGTAGAACTGAAATTTGACAAATGTCATAAAACATTTCCTGTGATCAACTCCTGATGTTTGACTGTGCTCTACAGATCAATGTGGGGTCTGTTCAAGACAGATAACTCTCTGATTATCTTCCTGAATTTTTAAGAACCTTTCCAATACATTGCTGAAGGCATTGAGGAATCTGATAAGGGAATATCTCTGAAACCATAACCCAAGGGATCGTGGGTTGTCTAGACACCTATAAAGCCCTAAATGGCATACAGCCAGGTTATTTGTGGGACTATTTATTTCTCAAGGTTTCTGTCTGGCTGACAGAACTGGTTCATTCAATTAAATAGTCCTATTTATTGGGATACACGGGATCATGCTTTCTCTCATGGTGCTGCCCTTTGGAATGAGATCTTCCCTAAAATCCATGTGGCCTCCATCCTGCTGGTATTGTGTGAAGCCTGCTTGTTCTCCCTGCTTGTTGTCCAACGCTCTCTTGGGGTTGACATGGATAAAGCACCCTTTCAGATGTGGGGCCTTTTTTTGGAGTAACTTGATCCTATCCTATTATCTTTTGAAATTTTTATGGTACCAATAGAAGATAATTTTTGTATCTCTGTATCCTTGGTATTCTCTGGCATCTATTGTTTTCTTGTAGACCTTTCAGTACCCAACTAGATAACACTAGAAGAAAATGAAGTTTGCTCTCTGTTTATATACTAGTGGCTTGCCCTGTTAGTGTTGATGGGAGTGTTATTGTTGATTCCTTAATTAGGTGTTGTTTATTGTTGTGGGTCTAAGCTGGCACTTTTTATGGTTTATTACAGATAGTCCTCTACTTACCACAACTGAGCCCAAAATTTCTGTTGCTTAGTGAGAAAGATGTTAATTGAATTTTGCCCCATTTTACAACCTTCCTTGCCACACTTGTTAAGTGAATCATTGCAGTTGTTAACTTAGAAATACAATTGTTAAGTGACTTCGCTTGTCAGAAGGTCGCAAAAGATAATCATGTGACCCTGGGACACTGCAACTGTCATAAATATAAGTCAGTTGCCAATCATCTGAATTTTGATCACAAGACTATGGGGATGCTGCAATAGTTATAAGTGTGAAAAATAGTCACTTTTTTCAGTGCAGTTGTAACTTTGAATGGTCACTAAATGAACTGTTGTAAGTCTAGGACTACCTGTATATTGTGAGCCACCCAGAGTTGGTTTGGAATCAGGCAGTGCCTAAACTGAATTGAATGAAATAAAAATATTTGCCTAAATCTGACAATTTATAGCTAAGGGGGCACTCCCTAAAGCTCATAGCTAAGAAAGTGAGGACAAATAAAGGGAAATATTTCTTCACCCAGAGGGTCGTTGATTTATGGAATTCACTTCCAGAAGGGGTCATGACAGCTGTCAACCTTGACAGCTTCAAGGCAGGGCTAGATAGATTCATGGATGCCAAGTGTATCGGTGGTTATTAAAACGGATGTCCATGTGCTGCCTCTATGTTGGTTAAGGCAGGCAGGATTCCCTTGAGTACCATTTGTTGGGGGTCAAGGGAAAGGGAGGGTTTTGCCTTCTCTTTCTGCTCAAGATCCCCATGTACAATTGGTGGGCCACTGTGTGACACAGAATGCTGGACTCGATGGGCTTTGGCCTGATTCAGCATGGCTCTTCTTATGTTCTTATGTTCTAAATTGAGGAGAGAACATGGGAAAATCTATGCACAACTGTGTGAAGCAGGTGGAAGAAAGTACATCAGTGGAAGTGTCCTGCTTGGTGGTACAGTAGGCTAAAAATGAGGCTGAAATGAGATACCAGAATGGGATAGAGTTTAAAAAAACAAGATTATGAGGATAACAAAGGATTAGCAGATCAGAAGTAGAACTTGATGGATTCTTTCACCAGCAGAACTCAATTTGTAACCCTATATGTGCTTAGCTTGAAACAAGAGGCACTGAACTCAGTAGAACAATAATTCTGTGAAGATATGCACAGGATTGTATTGTCAGAGATCACAAAGGTATGAGTTGTTGGTAGAAGATATTAACTTTCACCAATTACATGGACTATTCTGGAAGCGCATATGCATTCTAATTTCCTTGTCTGTGGGAATCTTTACCTTTCTAACCTGGGCACACCTGGGCATCAGTGTTTCTCAACCTCAGCCACTTTAAGATGCATGGATTTCCACTCCCAGAATTCCCAGTCAGCCTGCTGGCTGGGGAATTCTGGGAGTTGAAGTCCATGCATCTTAAATTTGCTAAGTTGAGAAGCACTGCTGTAGATCATGATTCACCAAGGGTAGGAATTAGACCAGACTTTTCTAGACTGACAACCCTCCTTGTGAGATTTCAACTCTCAGAATGTTTTTATTTATTTATTTATTTTAATTAAATTTTTATGCCGCTCCTCTCCAAAGGACTCGGAGCGGCTAACAACATAAACAAAAGAACATCACAGAGTTTAAAATCAAAAAGCAATCTACAAAATGTTTAAAACCCCCCCGAACACATTCATAATTCACACGCAATCACAGTCATCCCCAGGCCTGCCGGCATAGATAAGTTTTTAGATTCTTCCGGAAGGCCGGGAGGGTGGGGGAAATGCGGATTTCAGGGGGCAGTTGGTTCCAGAGGGTGGGCGCCACAACAGAGAAGGCCCTCCCCCTAGGACCCGCCAGACGGCATTGTTTCGCTGACGGGACCTGGAGGAGGCCGACCCTGTGCGCTCTCACCCGTCGAAGGGAAGTATGTGGCAGAAGATGGTCCGGTAATGCAATGGTCAGGCTGGCAGCTGAATTTTGAGATGTTTGTGCACTTGAATAATACTTAATTTAGTAAGTTGAATAAGTTAAGCAAGTTGAATAAATCTGTCTCTGGTCCATTAGTATCCTTTTACCAATTTTGGGGAATAATCCTGCATTGCTCCCCAAAGTTTGCTCCCCTAAACCTAAATGTATTCAGAAAACTATAGTTAAATAAATCATGGTTTAGTACAAAGTGTGAACACAGGAACGACCCCTCTATAAACTATGTTGAATTACAAAAGATTCGCATCAAGGACAAAATGTGTGGGTTCTAAAGTCAAGTCTGATAAATGTCAGAATATGGTACTATTGTCAGGGTACGGAACTAAGTCATCCATTACGCTATCACTTTCTGAAATTCAGACAGAGAAACGCTACTTCTATAATTAAAAAACACCATCTGTATGCTAGGAAGAGATAGGAATCAAACTGAAAAACTGACATTTGCAGAAATCGCCCAGAAGAAAGAAACATTCAAAGAAACTTCAGCCAAACAACTCTGCATGTACTTGCTGTGCTTAATTGTCACAGGATATGGGCTGATGGAGGAGACGAGTCCACGTGAGCTAGAATGCATACAGGAAGTGTGACCAGCAGCATATTTCTCTATATAGTCTTCTTTGTGCTAATTTAGGAGAATGTGGTGAAGGAGCGTTTGCAGGTCCTGAGAAACTGGCTAGTTGATTGTGCCTGATCCCTTCCGCAAGCCTTGGGACTTCTTGCATGGTTTATTGCAGGGGTGGGCAACTATGGCCCCTTTATGATCTGTGGACTTCAACTCCCAGAATTCAGACCTCAGGCCGATAAGCGGCCTTGCTTTAGAGCAGGGGTAGGCAACCTTGGCTCTTTTAGGACTCGTGCACTTCAACTCCCAGAATTCCTGAGCCAGCCATGCTGGCTCAGGAATTCTGGGAGTCCACAAGTCCTAAAAGAGCCAAGGTTACCTATCCCTGCTTTAGAGGCTTCAGACTCAATCTTTCTGCTGGACCTCCCCACCAACATTGAATGGAATCAACCATAATAAAGCAGGATAACCATACCACTACGCTCCCTATTCCTAATCCAAGTACACCATTCAGAGGGCTACCATGATAAATGCTAGCAAAAGCTGCTGAGAAATCAAGGAAGACCAGGGCATTTGTATGACCTCCCTCCAGGCTAGACCAGGGGTCATCAACAAATGCAAACCATGATGTCTCAATACTATCTTCCAATCTGAACTATGACTGAAAAAGGTCTTGATATCCATTTCCTCCAGGACCCTCTGAATCCATAGCCCAGTAACCTTTTCAAAAATCTTCCCTTAAAAATGAAGTTAGAAACTGGACAAAAAAATTTCAGAACTACTGAGTCAAGCAATGGCTTCTTGAAGAAATACTGCCACTTCAAGGCAAGCAAAACCACCTCTTCTCTTAAGGATGATGACACCACTACAAGGATACAACCACAGATCATCTCCCAGATAGACTTCACTAACTAGGAGGGCATGGATCTCTTAATACGTGATCAGATTTTAGGACTTGCCCAGTCAAAGTCCAATTTCAAGGAGATCAGAGTGACCTTATCCATCAAGTACTCAGAATATTCTTCATAGTAGCCCTGTAGATGATGTTGTGCCTCAGCCTTCCTCAGGAAAGATAAGTGACTGGATGACTATCTGCAAATGGAACAACAACGGAAAAATAACTACATTTTGCCATTGTTATCACTGCAGTGTCTTCCCTAATATGGGCTCTTACTCACACTTGGTCAGAGTCATTGTCTTTCATATTAGGGCTATGATTCACAGAAATAATTGGAAGCTATAATCTTAACACATCTGGAGCCCAGCAGATCAAAAAAGACTACTTTGAACTTTTCATAAACAGCATATTTGCTTTTCATCTCTTGGAGGAATATTGATCTGGCCGTAATTAACTTCTGCTGCTTTGGGGAAGTTTTGGGTATCTTACAAAAGATTCAACTTATTCCTGGTTCTAATAAATGAAACTGAGCTTATTTTTCATTTTTCAGCAGGAGTGAAGTTTGATTCAAGAAAGGAAATTCAAGTATCTCTCAATGCTACTGCTATTTTGTTTTGCTACATCGCCCCTAATATATAAAAAAAACAATCTAAAATAACTCTAGTAGCCCTGCCAGATACATGGATGGGCTAAGAATCAAAAATATTTAAGAAGCAGATGGCCTTCCATGCAACAATGGCTCATTTTTTAGAAGGGTTTAGCCACCAGGTGGTGCCAGAGGCTGTGGCTTCTTCTCCCAACCTCAAGGGGACATCAAACCCATTCCAGCTCACCAGTCAAAAATGTCTCTGTCAACTTCCTAGATCTCTGTTTTTCTAAAGCTTTGAGACCACTCCTTTCCCAGAGTTAAGGTCAGGAATTCTGGCGCCCATCACCTCTTCTGTGAACCTCCCTCCCACTTTGTGCATGGTTTACTCTCCCCCAAGCCAAGCCCCCAGGAAGGTGGAGTGATAGATCCTCAGGACTGAAATTCAATAGCTTTCCTTTATTCTTTCTCTCCTCTCAATTTCTAAAGCTGCAGAGGAAAAGCCAGAAGAACAGAGGGAGAGAAAACCATGATTAGGAAGATTAATCACAGGGGATTGAAGACTGCAATGTCTAAGAGCTAGGAAGCTGAACAACCTAGAGGCGAACAAGAGGGGGATTGGAGGGGAAATGGGTAGGTGGAGAAGACAAGACTAGATAAGAGGACTAGAGTGGCTGGAGAAAGAGAGTGATAACAAAAGTGGGGAGCAGCCAGAAGGAGTGCTGAGAGGAATAGGTAGCATTAGAGAAGGAAGATCAGAGGCGACCAGCACAAATAAAAGCGGGGTATAGTGCCCCAATACTGATGCCCAAGAGCTACAGCTGTGGAAACCAAGGAAGACAGAAGATTTCCTGGGACCAATAAGTTTCCAAGGAGGGTGGTCCAACTTTCTTCCCTCAATCTACCTAGAGATTTGGCCACCACCCAGAAGCCAGGTAAGACCAGTGATTCATCCCTTTCATATTAATATTGCCTTTCTTATTTGCAGGCTCCTAGGTGGGGGTGGGCAACCTAGAGGCAGTAGTTGCATTCCAGCCACCCTTTGCAAGCAAACAATGCAAGATTGCAAACAAAAGTGATATTTTCCTGCAATGGATGGAGGGAGGGACAAGGAGAAAAGTGGGCATCGGGCACAGAATTTGGGGTTCCCAGAAAAAAAGAGAAGTTTGAAGAACAGATATCTGCAGACAAGGGGATAAAAAATGTTAAGGGGTCATAGTATGGAAAATCTACTGCTTTTTATATGCATTGCACATAATTGTTCCGCTTGAGTTTGACAGATGTTTGGAAAAAGTGGCCCAGATTTTGCCCTCAGAACCTACTGGTAGTATTCATGCTCCTCTCTAAATGTTGTGTGCTCAGAGAGATAATGCTTTGAGTTCAAGAGCAACTTTATCTTCCTGCCTAGTGTAGCAGTGACTCTGCAGCATGCTGATCAGCCATGATTAAGTGAATCACAGCTTACTGCATTAGTCCAATATTTATTTATTTATTTATTAAATTTCTATGCCGCCCTTCTCCTGGGACCCAGGGCGGCTTACAGCAATAATACAATAACAGATAAGAAATTTAACAATAACAATTTAGGGTTCATGTTATGCCCAGAACTGCAAATGAACCACAGGCTGGGTGTGCAAAATGCTAAAATGTAAGTTGGCAAACTTGTAGCTCAGGGGCCCCTACAAAGATAAGTCCATGTTAATTGATAAGTGCATTCCAGAAAAGAAAGACCCAGAGATACACAGGTAATCCTCGACTTATGACTAAAATTGAGCCCAAAATTTCTGTTGCTAAGTGAGACCTTTGTTAAATGGGTTTTGCCCCATTTTACAACCTGTCTTGTCACAGTTGTTAAGTGAACCACTGAAGTTGTTAGTTGCCAAGCATCTGAATTTTGATCACGTGACTATGGGATGCCGCAACTGTCATTAAGTATGAAAAATGGTCATAAGTCACTTTTTTCAGTGCTGCTGTAACTTTGAACGGTCACTAAATGAACCGTTCTAAGTCGAGGACTACCTGTACAGGGGGGCAGTGACATCATCACTCAAATGACACAGTGAAGCACATGATGTCACTGTGGCTTGCACCACAGGGCACTGGAGATACGGCTAAAGTCCTTATTTGCACTCCCAGAAGTCTCTCCTGCCTTAGTGGGTCTAGATTGGGATAGGACATGGAGCCCTGCTGGGACCAACATCCTTAATGAAGCTTAACTTCAGGGCCAAAACACAGGAATCCAAGCCTGGAGGAGATTTCAAATGGCCAGAAAGGTTACTCTCCACCCCTTAGACTGAGAGCAGCTAACATGACTTCATTTATTTAAAATGCGTTTATTCAACGCCTGTTCATTCTTCCTATTAGGAGAGATTGTTTATTCCCAAGAGCTTCATACCTAGATTAGACTATTGAAAGCGGCCTCCGGGATTTAAAACAGATGCAAAGCCCCTGCAGTTAGCAACAACATTGATCTCATACCGAAGCTTAACAATGTGTGTATTCCGACAGTTTTAAGCTAGTGTGCTGCATGATACTGCCTAGCCCAGTGGTGGCGAACCTATGGCATGGGTGCCAGAGGTGGCACTCAGAGTCCTCTCTGTGGGCATGCACGCCGTCACCCTACCCCCGCCACCCCCCATGGCCCCCTCACCAGCAGCCCCCCCAGAGGAGAGTCGCCCCGGGCGCAGCCTGTGCAGAGCAGCACAGAGCAGAGCAGCACAGCCAAGGACATGGCAATGGGGACAAAATTCCACCCTCGCGCCCCATCGCGTACAGATGCTGCTGCGGGGCGCAGACAGAGGGCACGGCCGCTACGATGCTGCTGGGCCGCCTGGGCAATCTGCTGTGGCGGGTCGTGGAGGTGGTGGGTGGCCCTGCGGGCAGATATGGGGACAGGGCAGGGGCGAGGTGGGTTTTGGGCACTTGGGTTTCTAAAAGGTTCGCCATCACTGGCCTAGCCTGTGTACCCGTGCGTTGTTTTGTGTGCGTGTGGGGGGTGTCTTGCAATGGTAACTTTTTTTTAAAAAAAAAAAATCAGTTTATTCGGTTACCTTAACTCCGGAGGACAAACAGACGGCAGGAAAGAGTCCCTGTATGTCTGTGAGCTGCCCTCTATTGGTTCCCCGAATTTCTGCAATCCAGACCCCATAGCCCTATCTGAGTAAACCATGGTTAGTTAATCCTGGGTAATTACATTCTATCCAGTTGGGCAGAGTTTCCAAAGTCAGCAACCTGCTTGGTTGTGGCTTAGTTTAAAGCCTGGCCCCACGTTCCCAAACTCTTCTGAGCCTGATTGCCAGTTCTGTGATTTTAAAGGGTTGCTGCAATCCTGTGTTTTTTCACTGTACACCACCACCGGCCAGGACAGGTTAGTGCAAGTAGTCCTCGATTTACAACCACTACTGGGTACAAAAATTATGCTGCTAAGCGAAACATTTGTTAAGTGAGTTCTGTCCCATTTTACGACTGTTCTTGCCATTGTTGTTAACTGAGTCTTTGCAATTGACAGTTAAGTGAATCTGGCTTCTGCATTGACTTTGCTTGTCAGAAGGTCATAAAAGCTGATCACACTGCGACCGTCATAAATACGACCCAATTGCCAAGCATCTGAATTCTGATCATGTGACCACAGGGATGCCACAACGGTTCGTTGGAGGAAGCAAAACTGGTAAAGGAACAAAAGAAAAAAACATATGTTACTTTAGCTTTAGTTGTGAGTTGTCCCATCTGAGATGTCTATTTAGATTCTCAGTTATCCAGGTTGTCTCAAAGGTGCTTTTTCAAGAGGCAACTGGACTTTCTTGTTTTTCTCTGAAGACGTTTCGCTTCTCATTCAAGAAGCTTCTAGATTAGAAGCTTAAAGGTCTTCTAGTCCAACCCCCTGCTCCAGCAGAAGACCCTATACCATTTCAGACAAGTGACTGTCCAGTCTCTTCTTTAAAACCTCCAGTGATGAAGCACCCACAACTTCTGATGGCAAGCTGTTCCACTGGTTAATTGTCCTCACTGTTACCGGTACCTCTCCTTAATTCCAGGCTGCTTCTCTCCTTGATTAGTTTCCATCGTTTCTTGCTCTGCCCTCTGGTGCTTTGGAAAATGAGTTGACCCCCTCTTCTTTGTGGCAGCCCTTCAAATACTTGAATACTACCGGTCATGTCTCCCCTAGTCCTTCTTTTCTCTAGACCAACCAAAGGCCAATCCTTCAACCATTCATGTGTTTTAGTCTCCAGGCCTTTAGTCATCTTAGTTGCTCTTCTTTGCATTTTTTCCAAAGTCTCAACATCTTTTTTGTAATGGGGTGACCAAAACTGGATGCAGTATTCCTGATGTGGCCTCACTAAGGCTTTATAAAGTGCTACTAATACTTCATGTGATTTTGATTCTATGCCTCTGTTTATACAACCAAGGGTTGTATTAGCTTTATTTGGCTGCTACCGCACACCGCTGGTTCATGTTTAAGTGATCGTCCACTAGGACTCCAAGGTCCCTCTCACAAGTTACTGTTTTTGAGCCAGCTTTCACCGAATCTGTATTTGTACCTTTGGTTTTTCTTGCCTAAGTGTAAAACCTTGCTTTTCTCCACATTAAATGTCATGTTGTTGGATAGGGCCCATTGTAAAGATCTTTTTTTTTTTTTTTTTGGAGATCCTGGGCTTGTCTTCTGTTTTTTTTTTTTCAGGCTATTCCTGAAAAAACACCTTTGGGAACCCATCTAAGATCCTTATCTCTCTCTCCCTCTCTCTCTCTCACACACCTACCTTTTAGACATAGGGGCGAAAGTGGCAGGAGGCGCCTTCTGGCTTCTGGGTGGGGCCGGGGTTATGCGGACAACGAAGCCCTGTGACTGATGCGAAGTATGCTTCTTCGCCCCCGCGGCCAGCTGCCCCGACCCCCTTTGTCTCAGCTGCCGGGCTCAAATGCCAGCGGATGAATAAACGAAGCGACCCAACGGCTGAGAAAGCACCGCCAGCTACACTTAACGCTATTCCAAAGAAAAACCCCACCCAGCCCTCGGTTCACTTCGGCACACCCTGCGCGAGAATCGGGGCTCCTGGTTTCGTCGCCGCGCCTCGCAGAGGACTAGCCCCGCTGGAAGTAAGGGAGAGAGGAGTGGGACGGCGGTCTTTTGCAAGCGGAGGTTCAAGGGGCCTCTGGCTGTGAGTTAGGGGAAAGTTTCTGGGCGGGGAACTGGACCTGTTGAACTCATCCCGCAGTTGGCTGGCCTTTAGCTTCCCGGGCTGCGTTTTAATGTCTGATTGTAACCCGCTTTGTTACAACGGGCTCGCGGAAAGTTTTACCTACAACGCGCTGCGGAGCGTTACCAAGTTCGTCGGCGCAAATTCGGTTGCAAGATTTGAAACCTGGAAGGGCAAAAGCGGGATCTTCGGGGAATGCTGGGAGCTGACACAATTCCAAACATCTGGAAAGGATTGGGAGGCTGCCGGGCTGCCAATGTACGTACTCCGATTCTAGGAGTAGCAAGAAACAGGTGCCTTTGTTGCAACCCCTGAGTAGTATTTCCAGGGCATTAAAAAGGAATTTTAGCTATGTCCTTCTTTTAGCTTCCACAGATGGGATGAAAACTCAGAGGCAGCTTTTCCTGCTCTGGCGCTATTTTAATAATTTGAAATTATATGTAATTTTCCATTTAACGGGTATAGATAGCATGTCCCTAAAGGAGCAAAAGCCACCTGTATTAGATGCTGCGTTTCCACAGAAAAGGGTCTTGTTTTCAGTGGCCCCATGCATTCCAGAGGTGTTTGGAAGGATTTTCTAAATTTCAACCTCAGGTTATAGTGTATGCATTTTCCCACGCAATTTAAGTTTTGATATGGTTGCCTCCAGAGATGCATTGCTTACATGGGGACGGCACCATTATTCTACATTGGTTTGGCAAAGCTGCAATTCTATCGCTTAAATACTTTGCCTTATTGCATGCTGCGTTAGAATGTCAGGATGAAACTTGGATTACAAATATTAAAAATCTATAAAATGTAGGATCAAGTTTTGTGGAGCACTGTAAGTCACCTGAAATGGTAACCTATTCATAGAAATGTACAGCGGTTCTCACAGAAATGTGATTTGGGGGTTTCCGGACCCCTTTGAGAGGGTCCACAAAGTCAACTATTTTAAAATTCCTAAGTTTTAAGTTCTAATACAGTAAAATTCAATAAGAGGTAACCCATGGAAAGAAAAGGGCCTTTGGGGTCCTCAATCATTTTTAAGAATTGGATTCTGAGACTAAAATCTTTGAGAACTGCTGCTAGTACAATGACTAACAGAGATAATGCATTACAGGTTGTCCTCGTGTTACGACCCTAATTGAGCTCAAAATTTCTGTTGCTAAGTGAGACATTTGTTAAGTGAATTTTATGACCTTTCTTGGCATACTGTATTTGCTAAGTGAATGAATCACTGCAGTTGTTATAACCCAGTTGTAAAATGAATCTGGCTTCCCCATTGACTTTGTTTGTCAGAAGGTTGCAAAAGATGATCAGATGACCCCTGGGATGCTGTAGCCGTTATAAGCATGAAAAACGGACCTAAGGCAATTTTTTCAGTGCCAGTGTAACTTTGAATGGTCACTAAATGAACTGTTGTAAGTCGAGGACTACTTGTAGTGGCTTTGCTATTGTCTGTGCCATAATTTTCATTAAGCTTTTGTTTCTCCACTTTTCTCCATGTGCGCTATTAAAAGTAAATTACTTTGTATAAATTTGTAAAGATGAGGATTAGCTAAGGAATGCAAAGTGTTTTAAATATTCCAAAGTTATGCAGAATATTACTGGTTGTATATTCTTAATCATATTCCCTTAAATAACCATCCTCAAAAGGTTCCCTTTGCTAAGGAATGCAAAGAGCTTTAAATATTCCAATGTTATGCAAATTATTACTGTTGTTGTATTTTTAATCATGCTCCCTTAAATAATATATTGTCAAAAGATTCTGGAGTTTTTCACTCTGTTTTTGTAATGTTATATATCACATATGTACATTTGATTGATTTTCTGCTTCACAGTTTATCTCAGTAGGTTAATTCAGGGGTCTTCAAACTTGGCCCTTTTATGACTTGTGGACTTCAACTCCCAGAATTCCACAAGTCATAAAAGGGCCAAGTTTGAAGACCCCTGGGTTAATTGTTTGGCAAGACTTTTGTGAGGGGTAGTCTCAAGTCCTACGGAGGAATCCATGAGGAATCCATTATAGAATTGATTGTTCCTGTGGATTCTTGAGAAATGAGTTGCAGGCAGCAAGAGCACTCTGTGTGGGTGACTCTTCTGAGATCCAGCATGTTCCAAGTGTTTTTTCTTCACAGACATGTTTCTCCCCTAAGAAAGGTATCATCTCAAAGCAAGACATAAATGGAGATCTTTTTCTTTGATTTCTTGACCCATGCTAGCAAATAAGCATAGGAAGCTTTGGAAGAGCAGAGCTGCCCAAGCAAGATTATTTCCCAGTTCTAACTTATAGGTTAACTTTATGCAACATAATGTGCATCTGAAGGATTGCAATGTGTAGCTACAACTGAATGCACCTACCGTAGAAACAAACTGGTTGAGTACTTTGGAGTTTGTAACTAAGTAAACTCATCCAGGTTACTTCTAAAGGAGAATATTTGTAGTTCACGGTAGACATGAAGGATTCTTTTTGGTCTCTGAGCTTGCTTGTTTTCTTACAGACGTTTTATTAACCAAACTAGATAACATCATCAGTGCTAGACTAGAAAGCAAGCAAACTCAAGAGAGCACCAAGGACCCCTCATATCCAGGTTAGGCTTCAGACTTCATTTCTTTAATGGAGATGAGCTAGAAGTGTTTTCAAGTAAATCTATGCTGGATTCACCCATCAACAGCTATGATTTAATAGAATAACAGAACTGAAAGGGACCTTGAAGATCTTCTTGTCTAGCTTAAGCAGGAAACCCTGCTGTCCAATCTCTTCTTAAAAACGTCCATTGTTGGAGAACCCACAACTTCTGGAGGCAAGTCATTCTGCCGATTAATTATTCTGCCAGGAAATTTCTCCTTAGTTCTAGATTGGTTTTGTCCTTTATTCGGTTCCATCCATTGCTTCTTGTCCTGCCTTCAGGTGCTAAATTTAGAGAATACTGTGTTTCCCCCCAAATAAGACCCAATCTTATATATTTTTTGCCTCCAAAAGAGGCATTCGTTTTTATTTTTGAGGGATGGCTTGGTAGTGTCCTCAAGCTTTAGAAATGTATAACATTAGAGACTGAGGTTCAGCTCTTACCTGGAAGCTGGTAGCCCTTCCGATGTAATGGTGCAACTCCCCAAATTCTGAACTGATTTTCAAGCTGGATGGAAATTTTGAGTCCTCTCAAGGGTGGCTAGATAGAGGAAAGAAAATGAACCCACTGTGGAAGTTGTGAAGTCATAACGTGTGCAATAAAGATCAAACATTTTCTTGATCCGTTGACACACAATGGTGTACTTATAGGATTGCTTCCGTCTAAAGGCTGGATCTACTTCTGAATAAAGAACTGAATCTACTACATACATATATAAACTGAGCAAGGCAGATGATGGCAGAGGACAAGGCCGTTAGTGCTTCATCCCTGTTAGCATACATTTTTCTTTCCACAATGTGACAAATAAATGGATTTTCATCTCATCTTGTATGGAGAAGAGTTAAGATATCAAGATAGGGAATTGGCGATCCCTGCTTTGCTGAACAGGAAGTGTCTTTCATCACTCGTCCATTGGAGAAACTTTCAAATGGACTGTACCATAGCCACGCTAAGGTATGTGGTCCAACACAAAATGTACAAGTTGGCTTTCTAATCTTGGCCGCTCCATGACTTCCTTCTTTACAGAAGTTACGGGGTGGCCAAGACAGAGCTGCCTTTGAAGAGCAGTTTTAAATGTGACTTTTGGTCTGCTACCTTCCCTGTCAGAACCACAGGATGAGGTAAAAAGTTAAGAGTGCGGGTTTTTTTTTATAAGGAGCACTTAGAAGCAGAACTCTGGAGATCTCAAAAGGAAGATGATTTGTGGAAGGGCCTCACTCATAACCAGAGTAGGCCCATGGGCTGAAAGTTCCCCATGCCTGCCTTGTAATCTATAAATTAGAATCATAATTCTTACATAAACATACTTTCTAGAGATGCAGAAACAAGAAACAGATCGTTCAACAGAGCAGGACAGCAATGAAAGAATCTTGAACAGGTTTCAGTTAAACCTTGTGGCTTTGAAATTGGATAGTAGAAAATGACTTGAATATTTTCTCTCTTTACATAACTTTAGGGGTACAGTCTAAACAAGAGGTCAGGGTTAGATCATCCAAAATATTAGTATTGGATGGGAGTTGGGGGGAATAGAGCAGCAGAGGAATTTTTAAAATGATTTGTGCATAAAGATATATTAGGGCGGGGGGGGAGTCATTTGTAGGTGCCAAGTATAGTTGCTGCAGCATTTCAAGACAGTGCAAAGTACCGGTATGACTATCAATCAGCACTATCAAAATGCTATTTAGTGCATGGAATTATTTTGGAAGTTTGCAGTTCTAATTAAACTTCATAATTAAAAGCTATTCCTTTATTTTAACCTAAAGTTTTTAAGGCCTGGATGATAAAGCTGGGGCCCTTTAAATTTGGTTGGACTCCTATAATCTCTGCCCTGGTTGTATCTGATGAAAACCGAAGCGCAGGAAAACTTAAAAAGGTTTCCATCTCTGCTTTAGGAGAAATATGTACAACATAGAATCTTAGAAAATAGGGTATATTTAGAGGAAGGATAAGATGCACATTTTGAGCTCCATTGGAAGGAGGATAATTATGTTTTCTAAATGTAATATATTATTAGATTCAGTAGAACTTAAATTCAAAGCAAACATGCATAAAGTAAGAGAAAAATGCTATAGGTTAGGTGGGAACAGTTATATAGGGCCCCCAAGACTCTGAATCCCCTGGGATTGCACCACCAAAATTTGTAGTAAATAGCCGTGTTCTAAGGGCATGTCTAATTCTTTTTACAAGCAAAATAAACACTAAAATAGATAGGTTAAGCATCCTGAACCCTTTCAAAGCAAGTAATCAGTCCTAGGCGTGTTGATACGATGGCTGTGCTGGGATGAAACACTTTATAAGGCAGCGGTTCTCCACCTATGGGTCGCGACCCCATTTGGGGTCGAACGACCGTTTCGTGGGGGTGGCCGGACACCGCGGTCTGCCATTTTTTTGTTTTGTTTTTTTCGCCGCTCGCCGCGCATGCGCAGTTCAGGCCGTCGCGCGCGCACCGCGCATGCGCGGTTCGGGCCGTCGCGGTCCGCCATTTTGTTTTTTGGTTTTTTTTGTTTTTTTTCGTCACGCGCGCCGCGCATGCGTGGTTCGGGCCGTCGCGCGTGCACCGCGCATGCGCGGATCGCCCTGTCACGGACCGCCATTTTGTTTTTGCTTTTTTGTCGCGCGCTGCGCATGCGCGGATCAGCCTGGCGCGCGCCGTGCATGCGCGGATCGGCCTGGCGCGATCAGCATACGTGGGTCGCGCCGCGCATGGGCGGGGCAAGTGGGGTCTCAACCTGAAAAAGGTTGAGAACCACTGTTATAAGGTCTCTATTTTTTTTAAAGGATTTTAATGAAAGTTTTAACAAGAATGAAAATTATTGCAATCTAATATAGAAAAAAAAGAAAAGAGAAAGCTAAAGCGTAAAAAAAAAAGAAAAGGTGGAAGAAAAATAGGAAAGAAAAAAGATAAACTAATGTCCAATCTTTATATCAGTTATAACTACAAATGTAAATTTACTCTTTTCCGTAAAGTTACAACATGACTTCTTTCTCTAATCTATCCTATCTAATAGTAAAAACCGTAGATCAGAAATTCATGGTTTTCTGTTTTATGCAAAAAATCCATAAATGGTTTCCATTCAGCAGTAGATGTAGATACTGCCTTTTTTCTAATCAAATAGATCAGTTTCGTCATCTCGGCAAGTTCTACCATCTTCATGGGTCCTTCTCTTTTTTATAAACTCAAAATGAAGGGTTGCCAGACAAACTGGAGTGTGTATCTTGGTGGGTGGAACAATACTCAACTTCTTGCAAATCATCTCTGGAGTTTCCTTCTTTATCTGGAGCCTTCTGTGTTTGTGTGCTTTCTCTTGGCTTTTCTCTGTCTTCAGAAGTTGTTGGGGAAGAGTTAAATTTACCGGACAGCTGCAAAAAACAAATTTGACCATGTAAATACTTAATTTTATTCTGACCTTTGGTCAAACAGTGAAGTGCCAAAGCTAAGCCATGGTATTAGGACATTTCAAAACCTCTTCTGTGTATTCTTTGAAGGAGAGGGGGAGGGAGGGAAAAACAGAAATTTGAGTTAACACGCTGAACAAAGCAAGGCACTGCTGTGGAGAAGTGTACCAGGCCAGAATTGGAGACACAATCGCATAGCCCACCCGAAAGGCTAAAACTTGCCAACTCAAACTGCTCTCCAGCTTTTAACTACTCTAATTTTTTTTTAAAAGAAAAGGAACGGCAATTACATGCCACTTTTAAATATTTC
Organism: Bothrops alternatus; assembly: GCA_034064705.1. Taxonomy (NCBI): domain Eukaryota; kingdom Metazoa; phylum Chordata; class Lepidosauria; order Squamata; family Viperidae; genus Bothrops; species Bothrops alternatus. The sequence continues at coordinate 2,564,450 of JARGCV010000126.1, read as the reverse complement.
TTTCATGTTTGTATTTTGTTGGATAATACTCTGAGAAAGCCAGTTTGTTGAAGGGCAGCATATTCATACATAGAATTAAAACAAAACAAACTTCCCAGGACCTCTCATTATGCCTCCAATGCTCAGCCAGCATTCCTGCAGTTGGTAACTTTTGAGGAGGGTTACATGCAACCTTATCATCTCAACTACTGTAATAGGGTCAACAGATGTCCTGGCTGGGAATGATGGGAGTTTTAATCTGGTGCTGCGGTAAATCATTCACTTTTCAGCAGCTCTTTATCTACTCCCCAAGATATTTATATCCCCATTTCAGAGAATTTGAAGCAGCTTGTGTTTGTTTCCTGAATATTGTTTACAACAACCTGTTTTATTACAGTTGGCAGCTGAGAATGAAACTACATTACTTAACCTGGGTGGTCCTTTGCAAGCCAGGCATCCAGCCCTGGCATCTTTGGACAGCTGCCAGATCTTTAGTTTCTCAGCGGAACTTATAACCAGTATTATTCCAAACTTCCTCCAGGGAAAGAAAAACAAGCTCCCCCCTACATTATTTTTTTGGTAATGAGTTCAATTAAGCACTTGTTCAGTTAAGCACTTCAATGTTTCTCAACCTTGGCAAGTTTAAAGTGGGTAGACTTCAACTCCCAGAATCCTGATTCTGGAAGTTGAAGTCCACCCATCTTAGGTACCAAGATTAGGAAATACCGATTTAGGTTTTCCGTGGGAACCTGGAATCACATTATAATCAGGTGTATTGGAGGTATCAGAGATGGTGTATACTCACTAATCTGACTCAAGGTGTTTGGAGGACACTAACTTAGCATACTGGATGGTTAGAACATAGAATAATAGAGTTGGAAGGGACCTTGGAGGTCTTCTAGTCCAATCCCTGCCAAAGCAGGAGACCCAACCATTTCAAACAAATGGTTGTCCAGATCTTTTTGAAAGCCTCCAATTATAGAGCACCAACAACTTCTGAAGGCAAGTTATTTCATTGGTTGATTGGTCTAATTGTTAGGAGCTTTCTCCTTAGTTCTAGGTTGCTTCTCTCCTTGGTTAGTTTCCATCTATTATTTCTTGTCTTGCCTTTTGGTGCTTTAGAAAATAGTTTGACCCCTCTTTGTAGGAGCCCCTCAAATATTGGAACACTGCTATCATGTCTCCCCTAGTCCTCCTTTTCACTAGACTAGACATATCCATTTCCTGTCACTGTTCTTAGTATGTTTTAGCCTCCAGTCCCCTAATCATTCTTGTTGCTCTTCTCTACACTTTTCCAAATCTCAACATTTTTTTTTTATATTGTGACTAAAACTGGATGCTATTCCAAGTATGGTCTTAATAAAGACCTTACGTTTACTCTTTGTCTCCTTAAAGCTGAATTGATATCCCTGTCCCTCTTACTAAGTTCTTAAATAATTTTTACTAATTTTACAAAAGGAAGTGAGAGAGAACTGCATGCTTTCTCCCATCTTGACTGGATCTCTGTGGTGGAACACATTATTTCAAGCAGGAGAGTTTAATCTTTGGTGTCTTCTGGAAGGCCTAGAAAGTCTGTAGAGATTGAACAGATTAACCTAGATACTTTTCTTCAATAACCAATATGGTAACTGTCCCCTCTCTTCCTGGCCTCTGATGCTGCAAAACAGGTTCAGAATTCGACTGATTTGGCAGTTGAATCTCCCTTTAATAGAATTGTATCCTGAGCTACATGTGAAGGGATAAAGCAAGTTAAGAGACATGGGTCATTCCATGTGACTTATATTTGCTTAGTGCACCATTTCCTCACTTCAGAAACTTTAAGATGCATGGACTTCAATTCCCAGAATTCTTCAGGAAGCATTTTATACAGTACTAAGGAATTCTGAGAGCTAAAGTCCACATATTAAAGCCATTGAGCTTGGGAAACACCGGCTTACTGGTAGGGTTTGCCCTAAATCCTGAAGGCCTGGGTGCGTGCTAAACATTTTAGGATTGGGCTGGGAATGTTGGGAATTGGAGTTCTGACATCTTTTAGAGCCTTAGATGAGTAATGTTAAACTTGATGGATATAAATTCAAAACGGTATCCTATCTTCACCAATTACAACCTGGGATCATGTCTCATCACCAAAGTTGGCTTTTTTCCTTATTTTTGACTCCTCCAAAAGTATAACCTGTCGCCATTAACTGGTATATTTTCTTGCATTATCAATTGGCAACCTTGAAATCTTTGAATTTGGAAACAAGCAGATGATTGACTATACAAGCTTCTGATTAGATTCACATGTTGCATTGAGCCAAAGTGTGATACCGTAGGTTTTTGTTATATACAAGTCAGCCATTTAATATCAAGTGTGAACCAACCATTGAGATTAAAGCATAATTGAAAGCAAATCATAGCTTAGCATGATGTACTGTTCTAAGTAGTGAGCTGTGCAAATTAGTATGTTAAAAATTAAAGCATGGGGAAGAGCCACTGTACATCACTGCAATAAAGCTTATGCTAAACTTTATGGCCTTAAACACCAAGCTTGGAAGCAACCTAGCCATGTTGCATTTAACATCATGTAGTGCATTTGTGAAGACGGTTCTTCTTCACTCCCATGATTATGGGGAGGGTCAAGCTGCTCTTTGCCAGTTCCCTCATTGTGTCTTATTCCCCCCATACTAAATATTCCATCTTTCTCTATGGCTCCGGGCGAAGGCAATAACATGACGTTCCTCAAACTCAGTGTGGGTGTTTGAATAAGGGCCTTCAGTGCTCCCCTTGCAGTTCAGGATAAAGGCAGGGTAGGGGGGTCCTTCCTGAATCAATGCTCCATTCATCCGCTTGGCGTCATAGCCAGGGTAAGAGGTGGGAGGGAAAAATGGAATGCAAAGGCAACGTGTGCCAGGAGTTATGGAGGTGCCCTTTGGTTGGGATCATGAGACAAAATGTGTTGCTAGCTAGGGCTGGTTGGGAAGAGGTTTTCTGCAAAATGCTGCGTTATCTTCTTTGTCTTGTTATGGCTGATGGCAAATTCCCCTTGGTTTACATGTAGTCCTCGACTTAACAACCATTCAAGGTTGTTTTAAACCCTTATCTCTTTGCCCAGGTCTCTTCTCCCAATGCTTGATAAGGTAATCCTCGTTTAGAAACCATCTCATTTAGTGACCCTTCGTAGTTACGGCGGTAATGAAAATGTAACTTTATGACCAGTGCTCCATTTACTATCTTGGCAGGTTTGTAAAGCTGAAGGTCATAAGCACAGTCCTGGTCTTACTGCTTTTCTTAATAATTAACCCAGTTGTGCTCACTGAAGTAGAACTACTGTGTGAAATTGATTTTCTGAATGGTTGTATACAGCTAGTCCTCAACTTAACAATCACAAGTGAGCCCAAATTTTTTTTGGCTGAGTGAGACATTTGTTAAGTGAATTTTGCTCCACTTTCCTGCCACAGTTGTTAACTGAATCACTGCAGTTGTTAAATTATCGTAGTGACACAGTTACTAAGTGAATCTGGCTTCCCCATTGTCTTTACTTGTCAGAAGTTCGCAGAAGATAATCACGTGACCCCGAGAGATTGCAACTGTCATAAATATGAGTCAGTTGCCAAGCGTCTGAATTTTGATCATGTGACCACGGGGATGCTGCAACGGTCGTAAGAGTGAAAAATGGTCATAACTCACTTTTTTCAATGCTCTTGTAACTTTGAGCAGTTAGTAAATGAACTGTTGTAAGTTGAGGACTACTTGTACTATAATTGTACAGGATTTTACAGGATTGTTTTAGCATATTTGATAGTATACATTAGAGCTGTGATACTTTTAGAGGGGTGGGCAAAGGCTGCTTTTGGCATCCATAGATGGAGGGCTCCAAAAATTGGGCAGGACAGGACAAAGTTTTGAGTTTTGCAAAAATTTGATTTAAATATTAATGTAATTTAAAAAATTAATTATTTTAATATTAGATTACTTCCTATCTATCTAATACTTCTTTCTTTCACATTAAAACTTACATTTCAACAGCAGTTCGGGGGAGAACACATGTGGTACTCCACTGACCACCTAGGGATCCACTAATAATTAAAGTTTTTTTAAACATGAAGGTATAATTTGCAGCAACAGCATTCCTGTAAAATAGAAGCTGTGGTATTTGAAAATTATTCTAATTGCAGCACGGTAGACCTGTAGGGGGTCAAATCATGCTTGCGCTTGACAAAATACGAATTATGCATGGAAATCAACCATAACAAAGAGTTATCATCGGTAAGTGAGAAGCAGGAAGCTCAGAATGCCACTTAAGCGTGACTCAAAAGTGGCCTGCGAGAGTTAAAATCTCAGATATTTAGAAATGTGGAGGTTCTGGGTTTTAACAACAAAGGGGACAAGTAACCGCAGAACCCTTCTGGCAGTGAAGGGGATGGAATTTCCCATCTCCAAGTCAATGCTGTCTGGAAAGGGATGCCAGACACAAGCAGGTGGGTTTGATCCAAAAATAACTGAAGGGAATTAATGGCTAAGGGCCAAACAGAAGGGTAACTTTTCTAGTTTCAATACTTCCATTTTGAGTTTTGGCTCCATTTAAAAGAAGGAGAAAAGATCCATGGGGCATGTAAAAATCTCATGGTAAATGTGTAGATGCAGGAATGAACGAACGGATTTTAATTAAAGCAGGCTGGATTGTTTGTAAGCCTTTCTTCTTCTGCCCTGTAAGAACTTTGAATTCTGTGCCCCTCCCCCCCTTTTTTCAAATTTTGCTCTGACGTAAAGTAGGGAAGGGAACACAATAGGTTAATACAGATTGTATATGAGGTTGATCGATAGGAGGAGTGCTTTTTTTTTGTTTCCTGAAGATTAGGCTGTAAATGTGAAGAAAATGATTCATAAATTGAGAGGAAGGGGTGGATTTGACAGAGGTTTGTGGGGTGCTGGGTTTGTGAGGTAGAAGTAAAGACTTAGCAGGGCACAATATTTTTCCTATTCTCTGTGTTATGCTTAACAGATTTTTTTTTAAAAAAAAACTTCACTGCTACTAAAGCCCAGCAAAGGCTTTGTTAAATGAAATGTCCTGACAACAAAATATCTTAACAAATCTGGCCTGCATATTTTCTACAAAGAAAAAAAATCCACCAATATGAAGGGTAACATTATATTCATGTACTGAATATGCATATCTTTTGGAAATCTTTTGGATTTTTGGAAAATGGCTAATAAAAGGAATAACTAGAACAATGACTCATTCCTTTAAAAATAGGAATAATTTAACTTGCGGCTTTTAAAAAAATCCCAGAAACAATAGAAACAAGAATGCTGATATGTTCAGGAATCCAAATTCCATGTCATGCATTGGATTTTGGGTGGAATTCAGGATGACGAAGTTCTGATTACAGATATAAGCCAGTTTTGTATTTAAGCATTATCTGGTTGCCATAGATGACAGAAGAGTTCTGGGCAGATCAATGATCAGGCTGATGGAAAAAGATTGTTGTCTTCCATTTCTGGTCTGAAATTAGAATAAAAAATTCTCATTCATTACAGACCTCCAGCTAGAAACCCCGAGCTTTAAATCTCTCTTCTGTCTGATCCCAGTTGGCCAATAAATTCTTTTGCAAATTTGGAACCTTCATTTACAAGGCTGTTACAAGAAGTGAGTTTGTATTTCCTGAAGTAGGCCACTGTGGCTTGTTCGATAAACCTGGATTAGAACAATATATTATCCTAGACAGAGACTAAATGCATTTTTGTTAAGAGATGGAAAAAGAAATGAGGAAGGAAAAGGAAGTCTGATAGGTAAAGATTAAAGAACTGACCAAATATGAATTCACCAATTGATTGGTTAGGGTTAGAATAGCATACAATAACAAGGTTGGAAGGGATCTTGGAGGTCATCTAGTCCAACCCCCTTTTTGAGCAGGAGACCTTACACCATTCTTGAAAACCTCCAGGGATGGTTACTTTTGATACCTTTTGAAAAGCTGAAGACATATAGTCTGTATTTCTCAAAAACGGATTGTTTCAAATTGGTAGTTTTGTACTTGTGAGTTCCCCCTAAAGCAGAGCTCCCCAATCTTTTGGGCACCAGGGACTGGTTCCATGGAGAGAAGTTTTTCCGTGGACCAGAGGGTACGTAGTTTTGTGTGCTGCCTACATCTTGCAGATGGGGCTTTGCTTCTTTGTGCGGACCAGTTGCTGGCATGCCACAGCCCGGTACTGGTCCACGGAGTGGATGTTGGGGATCTCTGCCCTAAAGTAGTGTTTCTCAGCCTTGACAACTTGAAGATGTGTGGACTTCAACTCCCAGAATTCCTCAATCAATATGGCTGGCTAGCTGAGGAATTATGGGAGTTGAAGCCCACGTTTTCTCAAGTTGCCATGGCTGAGAAACATTACTCTAAAACGTCACATTTATAATATGATCTGTTTTTTTTTTTTTTTTGCAGATTAACATCAAATTCACCGGGGACAATGTCAGAAGGGGATAGACCTAAAAGTGGTCTGAGTTTAGCCAGCAGTACAGTCACCATCTCTTCAGTCTCGATGGGAACAAAGGTGAGGACCTGGAATTGATGGGAACCTGACAAATGAGACATAAAAATGAATCACTCACCATTTCTTTTACCTATATTTGTTTTTCCTGAGTGTTGTTGGGCTGTTGCTCAGTCTTATTTTCAAAGAACTTCAAAGTAATTGGTTATTTCTTGGGCCAAACACTTGTGCTTTTTAAAAGAACAATACTAGAATCCTATTCCAAGAAAGAAGGAAAGCTAAAAAACTTGCATAACAATTTCTAATCCTCAAATATTTACTCTTATCCTTATATGCCTGCATTAGCCATTGGTGGTATCTTGATGGTTTGAAAAGAAAATCTTAGGTTGTGACCTCTAGTTCCTTAGAAAGATAAAGCACTTTTCAAGGAATAAAGCCACAATATAATAGTCTCCTATGCACCTAGATAAAATTGTAATGGTTTAAAAATCTTGTTTAAACCTTATGATACGTTAATAGCAATTAAAACATCCATTGCTTACTATGAGAAACAGGACACTCCCTTTGGGGCTAAGCAACATTATACGAAGCACAGAAAAGGAATTAAAAGTAGAAAGTAAAAAACAATGAAGGCAAGAAATGAAGGACAGCAAAATAAAATACAACTGGTTTAGACTATATCCCTCAAGTCCATCCATAAATTTGTAGGTTGCCTTTGATTCTTTGAACTTCTCCTTTTGAAGATCTCATCAATTTCACCCAATCAAAACTTATTTTCTTCCACTTCCTTTTGATCCATTCATTTTTTTCGCAATTAATGGTCACAACTGATGGATCAACATTTGATCCGAAAAGCATACCTGTGGGAAAACACCAGAAAGGAAAAAGAAAGTTTTCTGATACAGTTCTCATTTGTTCTTTGTATATGGCCAACTTCCTTGATGTTTTCTACAATGTTTCACTTTTATTTTCAGTTCACATTCATTCATTTACATTCTAGGTAGTCCTCAACGTACGATCGCAATTCAGCCCAAAATTTATGTTGCTAAGTGAGAAGTTTGTTAAGTCAGTTTTGCCCCATTTTATGACTTTTCTTGCTACAGTTTTTAAGTGAATCACTGTCGTTGTTAAATTAATAACATAGTTGTTAAGTGAATCTGGCTTCCCCGTGGACATTGCTTGTCAGAAGGTAGCAAAAGGGGATCACATGACTCCGAGACGTTGCAGCCATCATAAATGTGAGTCAGTTGTCAAGTATCCGAATGTAAATCATGTGACCATGGGGATGCTGCAATGGTCATAAGTGTGAAAAATGGTCATAACTCACTTTTTTTCTGTGCCACTGTAACTTTGAACCGTCACTAAGCAAACTGTTGTACGAAAAGGACTATATCTAGTCCACTCACTCATCCATTCTGTTGATTTTACTATATTCCCACTTTTGCAATTTATGTTTGGATATCTCCTAATTCACCCAACTCTCACTTCGTTATAACTAAGTGTATAGATCAGGGGTAGGCAACCTTGGCTCTTTTATGACTGGTGGACTTCAACTCCCAGAATTCCTGAGCCAGCCATGCTGAGGGGAAAGGGAGAGGTTTCCATGCTGAGCCATGCTGGCTCAGGAATTCTGGGAGTTGAAGTCCACAAGTCATAAAAGAGCCAAGGTTGCCTACCTCTGGTATAGATGCACATTATTTTCACTTCTTTTGTCAGATTTATTCTTCATAACAGACCACATATTATCTTCTCAGATCTTTTTCACCTGGACCTCGAATACATTGTTAATACATCTCTTTCTTCTTACTTTCTTACTTTCTTCTTCTTATTATTTCCCTGAAAATAAGACCAGGTCTTATATTACTTTTGCTCCAAAAGATCCATTAGGGCTTATTTTAAGGTGATGTCTTATTTTTTCATGTACAACAATCTACATTTATTCAAATAAATAATGTCAATAATATTATTTATTTATATTTAATTATAAATATAATTATTTTATAATTCAATACATCCATTATGTGTTGCAACGGGTGTACTAAATGTGTCCATCTGGCTGACGATCTTAACCGGGGCTTGTTTTTTGGGTGAGCCTCCTGAAAAATCATGCTAGGTCTTATTTTCTGGTTAGGTCTTATTTTCAGGGAAATATGGTATCCCTAACTCGGAGATTTTAAATTCCTTGAAAGCCGCAAAAACACCTCTCTTTTTTTCCTGCTATGGGTCACAGACAGAGACATGGTTTTCTTCACAGAGTGGATTTTGATTCAGTTCTTAGCTTTTTAACTAGGACTCTTGGTTTGAAAATAGTTCTGGAGGATTGTTTAAGATAGTAATGCTGAGCTAAATAGATGGATAGTTACTTGTTAATATAGTAAGTTTATTTTGCATTTATCCATTTGTTTCTCCTATAGCCACACGTAGCCCGGCCGGTCCGGAAAGTGCACACATTTGGGAAGAGAGCAAACTCCATCAAGAGAGATCCTAACTCTCCCGTTGTACTGCGTGGCTGGCTTTATAAGCAGGTAAATGGTTTCTGAGAAATGCAGGAGACTTCTTAGCTGGAGGGAGGATGGACCTTAAGGGAGAGCTGTGGGAAAGACACCATGTTAATCTAAGGAGCCCAAAATCAGAAGGAGTCTGATGGCACCTTTTAAGACTAAGCAATTTTTATTTCAAAGGATAAGCTTTCATGAAATTGAATCCAGGCACTCTTTGACTTATGACCGCAATTGAGCCCAAAATTTCTGTTGCTAAGCAAGACAGTTATTAAGTGAGCTATGCTCCATTTTACGACCATTCTTGTTAAGTGAATAGTTGCAGTTGTTAAGTTAGTAACACAATAAGTGAATCTGACTTCCCCATTGACTTTGCTTATCAGAAGGTTGCAAAAGGTGGTTATATGACCTCGGGATGCAGAACTGCCCTACCGTAAAAACACACCAATTGCCAAGTTTCTGAATTTTTTTTTTTGTAAAAAAATTCTTTTATTAAAACAATCAACATCAAACATAAGATCGTATTAAAAAGCAATCATCATATAACCTGCAATACAACACTAAGGATTAGTCTTTGTAAATGTCTGGTTTAGTAAACATTCCTCACTCCTCACGTCAAGCCTCAACTATATGCCTGATACATTTTATTTGATTGGTGTTTCTCTTATATATGTTCTATCTACTGTTTCTAGTCTATCACATATTGTTCATTCGAGCTTCAGAAGTAAATTCGTCTCAGTAGTAGTGCAATCTTTTATGATCCCTAGCAAAAGATCCTGAGGTAGAAATTCAATAACCTGAGGTAGAAATTCAGTACGCTTTTCCAATATTAAAGCAATCAACATTAAACATAGGATCATATTAAGAAGCAATCCTCATAAAACATAAAAATACAGCATGAGGTATTAGTCTTTGTAAACGTCTGGTTTGGTAAACATTCTTCACTCCTCACGTCAAGCCTCAACTATACATCTGATACATTTTATTTGATTGGTGTTTCTCTTATATATGGTCTATCTACTGTTTCTAGTCTATCACATATTGTTCATTCGCGCTTCAGAATTAAATTCGTCTCAGTAATAGTGCAATCTTTTCTAATCCCTAACAAAAGATTCTGAGGTAGAAATTCAATAACCTGAGATAGAAATCCAATCCGCTTTTTCAATATTAAAGTAATCAACATTAAACATAAGATCATATTAAGAAGCAATCATCATAGAACATAACATACAACATTAGGTATTAGTCTTTGTAAACGTCTGGTTTGGTAAACCTTCTTCACTCCTCTCGTCAAGCCTCAACTATACGCCAGATACATTTTATTTGCTTGGTGTTTCTCTTGTATATAGTCTATCCACTGTTTCTAGTCAGTCAAATATTGTTCATTTGAGCGATCTTTCAAATATGCCGATATTTTCGCCATTTCCGCCAAATTTATTACTTTCAAAGTCCATTCTTCCATAGGTGGTATTTCTGGATTCTTCCAGTATTGTCCCACCAACAATCTGGCTGCTGTGATCAAGTTCAGAAATAAGTTTGTCTCTGAAGTAGTGCAATCTTTTATGATCCCTAACAAAAAAACCTGAGGTAGAAATTCAATACGCTTTTTGAAAATGGTTTGGAGTGTCCACCATATCTTCCTCCAGAAGGCTTTAATTTTTCTGCATGTCCACCATATATGAAAATATGTAGCCTCCCCGTTGCCACATCTCCAACATTTAGGTTGGGTGTCTGGATAGATGTATGATAGTTTTTTAGGATCTAGATGCCACCTATAGAACATCTTGTAGAAGTTCTCCCTTAGCTGTTGCGCTTTCGTAAATACTACATTTCTCACCCAGATTTCCTCCCATGTTTCCATCGCGATCGGATGCCCAAAGTCTTGTTCCCACTTTACCATACAGTTCTTGACTAGCACCGTTTCAGAGTCAATTTCTATCAGTACACTGTACACTCGTTTGATATGCATGATCCCCTGCTCTCTAATCTGTTCAATTAAATTCTCATCAGTCCGGGATAAGCCCTTCTTCTTGTCTTTATGCCACCTTGACTGCAGTTGTAGGTATGATAGCCAGGTACCTCCTATTCCTTCATCTGCTAGCGTTGTTTGAGGCTTTAAGGAGAACCCGTTTTCTTCTTCCAGTACAAGTTTACTGTAGGGCACCCCTCCCTGCCCTTGGGATATGTTTACATCCCCTATTGCGTGTCCGGGGATCGTCCAGATGGGGATCTTGTCATGTAGAAGGTACTTATATTTCCTCCAAACCCACAACAACGGGGTTCGTAGTGGGTTCTCCTTGAAGTTCTTGTCCGCCTTTTTGTCGTACACCAAGTATGCGTGCCAGCCGAACAGTAGGCCATGCCCTTCCACATTCAGTATTCTTTCGTTCGTCATATTGATCCAGTCACTCAACGCCACCAATGTCGCTGCGTAGTAGTATAGCTTCAGATTGGGCATTTTTAGTCCCCCTCTCTTCCTCGTGTCCTGGATGATTTTTAGTTTTACCCTCGGTTTCTTGCCATCCCAGATAAATCTGTTGATGCCCTTCTGCCAGTTGTCCAAGTCCACATCCTTTTTGAGTATGGGTAGCATTTGAAAGAGAAATAGAAATTTTAGCAAGACGTTCATTTTTACTGCTGCTATCCTGCCCAGCAGGGACAGTCGTAGTGTTTTCCACCTTTCCAGATCTGCCAAGCATCTGAATTTTGATCGCATGTCTGTGGGGAAGCTACAACGGTCGGTCATAAGGGTGAAAAACAGTCATAAGTCACTTTGTTCAGGGCCATTGTAACTTCAAATGGTTACTAAACAAATGGTTGTGAGATGGGGACTACCGGTACTACTGCTGAACTGTTCTTTTCTTGCTAGGTTGAGTTTGGAAACACGCTAAAATTGTAGCCAGTTTTAAATTGGGTTTAGCATCGTGTGAAAACGAAACAATTCTTCACAGTTCCCTTTTAAAACCCTAGGGAAAAAACTGAAAGATTCTGATCATGAGTGCGAAATGGCCCCAAATCGCTTGATATCATTGCAGAACTCTAGCAGACCTGGTCTACCTAGGTAAAACTTTTGACACGGCTTTGGACTAACCCACCACCTTTTCTTTTTGTTTCTTTCAGGATAGCTCTGGGCTCAAACTGTGGAAACGGCGCTGGTTTGTCCTTTCCAATTACTGCCTCTTCTACTACCGAGGTAATTTGGATTTTCTTGAGTTTCTGTTTCAGTTTCCTTGAGGTGGAAGCAAATTATTTGGAGGCAGGACCAGTGGTGGGATTCAGCCGGTTCGCACCAGTTCGGCAGAACCGGTAGCTAATTTTTTGTTGCCCAGGCCCAGAACGGACTTCCAAAGCGGCATCCACACAGAGAACTGGTTGTTCACATATTTGAATCCCACCACTGGGTAGGCCTGTTTTGAGGGCCAAGTATGGCGATGCATCAACAGGCAGAAATCAAAGGCAACAATTCCTAAGTACTAGGAACAGAAGTTTAAAAAAAGAAATGCAGGTAGTCTTCGCCTGACGACTGTTCATTTAGTGACGGTTTGAAGTTGAGAAGCACTGCTGTAAGTGTAAGCCAGTTCCTTGAAACAGTCGTGTTGGTGGGAAATGAGGAGTTTTCTCCCCATCTGCTTTGAGCAGGAACCCTGACAAGCTTTTTTCTGTGGGGTTTTGTGTGGTGTGTTCCAGACAGCCGTGAAGAGATGGTTTTGGGCAGTATCCTCCTCCCCAGCTACGAGATTCGGACCGCTTTCTCCAAGGAGAAGAAGAACCGCCGTTTTGTATTCAAGGTCAGGAGGAAGGACCCTCATTTATGCTTTTGTCCCTCCTGTGATGATGGAATTTCTCTTAATTTATCCATGGTCACCACCATAGAGTCTGACCATTACCTCAGCTTTAAGCAGCAAGGTCTATATGTGGTGAATACTGTATGGGAAGCTATTTGCCTCCATTGTTGGCTCATCTGTCTAATACAGGTGATCTTCGACTTAATGAACGTTCACTTAATCACAGTGCAAAATTATGACAGACTTCAAAAAAGCTACTTAGGACTTTGAAGATACAAATGCTACTACCCCTCCCCCCAGTCACCTGATTGCATTTTGGGTGATTGGCAGCTGGTTCACATTTTCCAGCAGAAAATGGCAAAAGCCACCTGTTGAATACACTGGATTGCTTAATGACCATGGACGTTTTGTCTAACGACAATGTGAGTTTGCTTTATGAATCATCATAAAAGGGGTCATAAAAATAAAGTCAAGTCATTTGTTGACCCACTTAATGACCACAATGATTTTAAATCAAAATTCCAGGCTCATTTCTAGTTGTAAGTTGAGGACTAACTCTATGATATATTGATTTAGAATCTTTGAGCCTGTTTTTTTTTCCTCATCAAGGAACTCATGGTGCATCTAGCTTCTAGCAAAACAGTGCTTCACTTAACCTAGTTTAAAAGCTGCATCAACTAGGATTTCTTGCTCTGCCTGCTAGCAGTTAATCTACAGAGACTTTCAGGCAGAGGAACCAGAACACAGAATAATAGGATTGGAAGGGACCTTCTAGTCCAACCCCCTACTCAATACCATGAGATGCATAGATTGGAAAATGTACAAATGGTACCAAATCTAATTCAGGACCTTTTTGTTGTTGTTGGTGTCTCTGAGTTAGCATTGACTCCTGGCTACTACTGCCTAACCAAGTCCCTGCAGCATTTTTGGCAAGGTTTTAGAATTGCTTACTGAAGCTCCTACCCTACCTTTAGGACAGTGAAACAGCCACATTCGATGGCAGGCAGTGACAAATTGAATGCAAACCCACTCATTATCCTTCACTGCATCTCAGACAAGAGGCTGCCCAGAATGCTTTGCCAGTATAGTTGGCTAGCTTTCTCTAATGGGTGTCTCCTTGCTAAGGCAGTCATGCAACCGTCCTACAGAGCAGCGTTTCTCAACCTTGGCAGCTTGAAGATGTGTGGACTTCAACTCCCAGAATTTCCCAGCCAGCCATTCTAGGGAATCCTGGGAGTTGAAGTCCTCATATCTTCAAGTTGCCAAGGTTGCGAAATACTGCTATAGAGTATCTTGAAGTTCCCCACAAAACAAAATGAGCAAGAGTCCAACTACTATAAAGCAAAGTGACATTATTTGCTAGGAGTGGTATAGGACAGGAGTCTCCAACCTTGGCAACTTTAAGACTTGTGGACTTCGACTCCCAGAATTCTTTGCTGGCTGAGGAATTCTGGGAATTGAAGTCCACAAGTCTTAAAGTTGCCAAGGTTGAGGACCCCTGGTATAGGAAACCAACAATTCCAACTCTCTCCTTTTCTGCTGGTGTTCTAAGTGTATCTTCTGCCCTCTTGTGGAGACTCCAGCCATTACAAGAAACTTCTTTTTCTTTTTTCCCATAGGCTGAACACCCTGGCATGCGGACTTACTATTTCAGTGCAGACACCCAGTTGGATATGAATAGCTGGATCAGGGCCATGAACCAGTCATCTGTGGCTGAGTGCAACTGTGGAAACCTGTAAGGGCTGGGTATGGGGACAGATACACAGCCCAGTTGTGAGTGCATTGCCGATTTTGCCTAGGGGTAGGCAACCTTGGCTCTTTTATGGCTCGTGGACTTCAATTCCCAGAATTCCTGAGCCAGCATGGCTCAGCTTGGAAATCTCTTCCTTTCCCCTCAGCATGGCTGGCTCAGGAATTCTGGGAGTTGAAGTCCACGAGTCATAAAAGAGCCAAGGTTGCCTGCCCCTGATCTAAGGAGATGGGACATAATGTATCGTAGAAAGTTCCAGAAAGAATAATCCCGTGAAAAGAGAGTGAATGCTATTAAAGTCAGAATTGGATAAGAAAAAAAAGATAGTGGAAGAACACAAGAACTGAAATTTATGAGAAAACTGAATTTGTAAGTTGTCCTTGTGGAAGAACTGGGAAGGCATCTTGATGGAGCTAGTCAGACAGGGCAGCATTTGGCTGAAGAGGGAGGAGCTGGATTTCGCACTGGGAATAACAGGCAATGTTATGGAGACCTGGAACAGTCACTTGGATTTATTGGTGTAATGCTTAAGGCACAAGACTAGAAACCAGGAGACTGTGAGTTCTAGTCCTGTCTTAGGCATGAAAGTTGGCTGGGTGACTTTGGGGCAGTCACCAGGAGATTGTGAGTTCTAGTCCCACCTTAAGCAAGAAAAGCAGCTAGACTTTGGGCCAATTACCAATCACAGGAGTCTGTGAGTTCTAGTCCCGCCTTAGGCATGACAGCCAGCTGGATGACTTGGGCATCATCAGGAGACAGTGAGTTCTAGTTCCACCTTAGGCAAGAAAAACAGCTAGACTTTGGACCAATCATCAGGAGTCTGTGAGTTCTAGCCCCGCCTTAGGCATGACAGCCAGCTGGATGACTTTGAGGTAATCATCAGGAGACAGTGAGTTCTAGTCCCACCTTAGGCAAGAAAAGCAGCTAGACTTTGGACCAATCAGCAATCACCAGGAGTCTGTGAGTTCTAGTCCCACCTTAGGCATGACAGCTAGTTGGGTGACTTTGGGGCAATCACCAGGAGACAGTGAGGTCTAGTCCCACCTTAGGCAAGAAAAGCGGCTAGATTTTGGGCCAATCACCAATCACCAGGAGTCTGTGAGTTCTAGTCCTGCCTTAGGCATAGAAAATCAACTGGGTGACTTTGGGCCAATCATCAGGAGACAGTGAGTTCTAGTCCTGTCTTAGGCATGAAAGTTGGCTGGCTGATTTTGGGCCAGCTGCTCACGCTCAGCCTAACACACCTCACGGGGTTTTTGTTGTGGGGAAAACAGGAGAAGGAAGGTGTATTTGTTCGCCACTTGAGTTATTTGTAAAAAGCAATAAAGGTGGGTTATAAAATAAATACAATAAAATTCTTCTGCCTCCACCTCAGCAACCAAGGGGGTCTCCACAGCCACTCAGTGTCTGCCCACACCAGCTTAGAGGACATTCGGCTCCCCGAGGATGATTGTGCCAAAAGCACCGAGTCGCTGGAAGTTGCCCATCTCTCAGAGATCCAGGAGGCCCAGGCCTCCTCATCCGAGAGCCTCCACCTGCCTGACATCCAGAAGGGATCCCCTTGCCTTAAGAGGGCTTCTTTATCCAGTTCGCTTAATGGGAGCTACTGCCGTGAAAAGAAAGAGCAGCCAGAACTGAGGTAAGGAGAGGCAAAGCCAGATTCACTTCAATGGATGCTGTAGAGGAGGGATGTCCAAACTTGGCCACTTTAGAACATCTGGACTTCAACTCCCAGCATGGCTGGCTGGGGAATTCTGGGGGTTGAAGTCTGCCGGTCTTAAAGGGGCCAAGCCTGGACATATCCTTGCTGTAAAGAGTGGGAAGGATGTAGTAGCAGATGGCTACTCTGGCTCTTTAAAGCCCTTAAGGATCACCACAATTGACTTTCTCTTCTCCTTCATCTTCTCTTGGCAGTTCCCTGTCTTCTCAGACACATGGATGTCCTTCTCCTGTTAGTTGCACTAAGTTCTCTTCCCGGCCACGGACTCCGCTACCGCCTTCATCGGAAAGCCCACTTCCTCCTTCTCCATCCCGGATATCTCAGCCTTCCCCTGTGCTTTCCCTGCATTCCTCCCGAGCCTACTCCCTCCCACTAGCCCCAGCTGAGTCCCCCAAGTTGTCACGGACTCAACCATCAGATGCGCAGGATGCCCGCTGGAGCCTTCATGATGTCCATCGGAGCCCTCCGCGATCAGCTGTTGCACAGGCTGCCTCCTGTGACGATCTCTCCATCATGAGCTCTCCTAGGATTCTGCATGCCAACACCCCCATGGGAAGGGTGGATATTGCCCCCAACAAATGCCTTCCCAATAACCCTTACGCTGTTGCATCGCCGGCCCACAAAGGCCACTCTCTGACCCCTGCAGACCGGTATGATGTGTTCCCTACTTCTGAGGACTCCTATGCCAGGCACTACACTCAAAGTCCTCATCTCCATAGAGTCCAACCTGTGGGTGAAGATGGCTTGGCCGCTTCAATGGGGAGACTGCAACAGAACAGAGTAAGTGGGAATTTCGGCTTCAGTAAGCACAACAATCTCACTGGAATATTGTTCCTCCTGAGCTTAGACTAGACATGACCCTCCTGGACTAAAGGAAGGCTCTGAAGATATGACTGTAGCACAGGGGTCTTCAAACTTGGCCCTTTGATGACTTGTGGACTTCAACTCCCAGAATTCTTCAGCCTGAGGAATTCTGGGAGTTGAAGTCCACAAGTCATCAAAGGGCCAAGTTTGAAGATCCCTGCTGTAGGAGATGACCAGGCTGAGCCCAAGGGAGGGGTCAAACACGTCCTCAGTCTCACCTCCTTTTGCACCCACAAGAGGTCTTAAGTCTAGCCCACCTTGAATTCCATTGAATCTCATCTATCGCCAATTCGCTTTGACCATTAGTAGTTCAGATTCTTGTAGAGAACGTCAGCATGCAATAAAGCTGTATTCATTTGAACCACCTTGGCTCCTGGTTTTCTAAGCTTGTTCGTGATTTTGCCAACACCTTGGGACTAGTCTGGTGGTTTTCGAGATTTTTTTTTTCCAATGGTTGAATTGCATGTAATGTATTCATTAATCCTGCCATTGATCCTTGGGTTTTTTTTTTTTTGTGCTGCTTGTGTTTCTACTGCTGATTCAACACGTTTGTATTTTTATTTTTATTGATTCATTTTTGTGTTTTGATGTGGCTTTATGGTAAGATGGGGCCTATACACATCAAATCAACCAACAAATAAACTTTGAATTCTCTCTATAATCTGAGTTTGAATGTCTCATGAATGTCTCTCTATCTGTGCCAGTTTACAGACCGAGGTTACCTCTCTCCACCGGTTGGCCCGTCCCGTGCTTTGGTCATGTCTCGGCTTCACGGCCGAATGGTGAGTATCGGAGAGGCAGAGATTTATTTATTTATTTATTTAATTTATATGCCACCCTTCTCATAAGACTCAGGGCGGCTCACAACAACAACACAATTAAAAAACACAAATTAAAAATTTAAAAAATTAATTTCATTCACACAACATACAAACACATTCAGCTCACAGCCGCTGATGGCGGGACACTCTTAGGGTCGAGGGGCAGAGCACAGCTCATATGCCCCAAGCCTGTTGGCATAGATGTGTCTTCAGCGCTTTCCGGAAAGCTAGGAGGGAGGAAGCAGTATGAACCTCTGAGGGAAGCTGGTTCCAGAGGGCTGGGGCAGCAACGGAGAAGGCCCTTGCCCTAGGTCCTGCCAGACGACATTGTCTAACAGACAGGACCCGTAGGAGGCCAACCCTATGCACCCTAACCGGTCGCTGGGATTCATGAGGCAGAAGATGGTCCCGCAAGTATCCTGGTCCATTGCCATAAAGGGCTTTATAGGTTATAACCAACACTTTGAATTGTGTTCGGAGACCAATAGGTAGCCAGTGCAGCTCGCGGAGAGCTGGAGTGATATGAGCATGTCTTGGGAGACCCAAGACAGCTCGCGCAGCCGCATTCTGGACTATTTGCAGTCTCCGGACATTCTTCAAAGGCTGCCCCATGTAGAGAGCATTACAGTAGTCGAATCTTGAGGTGACAAGGGCATGGGTGACTGTGAGGAGTGACTCCCGGTCCAAATAGGGCCGCAACTGGCGCACCAGGCGAACCTGGGAGAATGCTCCCCTCGCCACAGCCGAAAAATGATGTTCCAAACTTAGCTGTGGATTGAGGAGGACACCCAAGTTGCGAACCCTCTCCGAGGGGGACAAAACTTCTCCCCCAGGGTAATGGACAGACAGTTAGAATTGTCCTTGGGAGGCAGAGCTCATAGCCACTCCATCTTGTCGGGATTGAGTCTGAGCCTGTTGGCACCCATCCAGACCTCAACAGCCTCCAGGCACTGGTTCATCACTTCCACTGCTTCGCTGTAGTGACATAGGGTAGAGATATAAAGCTGGGTATCATCAGCATATTGATGATAACTTACCCCGTGTCGACGGATGATCTCACCCAACGTCTTCATGTAGATGTTAAAAAGCAGAGGTGAGAGAACGGACCCCTGAGGGACTCCACATGGAAGAGGCCTCGGAGCCGATCTCTGACCTCCTGTGAACACCGACTGCGACCGGCCAGAGAGGTAGGAGGTGAACCACCGTAGAACGGTGCCCCGCACTCCAAGCCCCTCCAACTGGCGCAGAAGGATACCATGGTCGATGGTATCGAATGCTGCTGAGAGGTCAAGAAGCACCAGGATAGTGGAATAACCTCTATCCCGGGCCGGCCAGAGATCATCAAACAGCGCGACCAAAGCAGTTTCTGTGCTGTAACCAGACCTGAACCCAGACTGCTGAGGGCCCAGATAATCAGTTTCATTCAAGGACCGTTGGAGTTGGAGTGCCACCACCTTCTCAACAACCTTCCCCCAAAAGGGAAGGTTGGAGACCGGATGATAATTATTTAAAACTGCTGTGTCCAGGGAAGGCTTCTTGAGGAGGGGGCGCACAAGTGCCTCCTTTAAAGGAGCCGGAAAGGACCCCTCCCTCAGTGAAGCAATAACAACCGCCTGGACCCAGCTCCATGTCACCTCCCTGCTAGCCGAAGCCAGCCAGGAGGCGCACGGGTCCAGTAAACAGGTGGCAGAACTCACAGCTCCAATGGACTTGTCCACATCATCAGGGGTTACCAGGTCGAACTCATTCCATACAACAGGACTAAGATGGGCCTCTGTCATCTCGACTGACTCATTGTCAGCCGACACTGCATTCCAATTGGAGTCCAAGTCAGTCTGGATCTGAGCGACCTTGTCTGCGAAAAAGGTGTTAAATTCTTCGGCATTGCCCTGCAAAGGTTCCTCCCTCCTCCTTGTATCCAGGAGAGAGCGAGTCACCCTAAACAGGGCAGCCGGACGAGATTCCGCAGACGCGATCAATGCGGAAAGATACTAAGATCTTGCTGCAGTGATCGCTTCCAAATAGGTCTTAATACAAGCTCTCAATTTGGTTCTATCAGATTCGGATCTGCTTTCCCTCCATTTCTTCACTAGACGTCTCTTCTGGCGCTTCATCCCCCTGAGTTCCTCGGTAAACCAAGGAGATCTCCTGGGTCTGCTACCACAGAGAGGTTGCAACGGCGCAATCCGGTCTAGAGCCCCCGTAGTGGCCGCATTCCAGGCCATCACTAGGGACTCCGCCAGACTGTATGAGCAAATCTGGCAATTCCCCAAGCGCCCTTTGAAAATCAATAGGGTCCATCAGGCATCTGGGGCGGAACCATTTAATCGGTTCCGGCTCCCTGCGAGAGAGGATTGGCGTCGTAAACTCAAGCCGCAGCAGAAAATGATCTGTCCATGACATGGGCAACACTTCTAAGCCCCTTAGCTTCAGATCATAGCTCAACTGCTCCGAGAGGAAAACCAGGTCAGGTGTGTGTCCTCCCTCATGGGTTGGGCCCTCAATTACTTGTGTCAGGTCCATGGTTGCCATGGAGGCCATGAACTCCCGCGCCAGCCCAGAGGACTCACTGAGTGACGGCACGTTGAAGTCCCCCAAGACAATAAGTCTGGGGAACTCAAACCGCCAACCCGGCTACCTCCTCGAGTAGCGTGGGCAGGGCTGTAGAAACGCAGCTGGGAGGCAGGCACGTAAGCAACAGACCCACCTGTACACCTAGGTCCAACCTCATAAGGAGGGACTCACAGCCTGATATCTCAATAGCAGCGAGTCTGCGCAGCCCGAGTGTCTCAGCTATAATCGCCACTCCTCCCCCCCTTCCCTGGGGTCGCGGCTGATGCCATACCTGAAACCTAGCTGGGCACATCTCAGAGAGAGGAACTCCTCCCTCTGGGGTCAGCCAGGTCTCAGTCACACATGCCAGGTCGGCCTCCTCCTCCAGAATTAAATCCCGGATGAGGAGAGCTTTATTTACCACCGACCTGGCATTGAGCAGCAGCAGCCTGAGTCCAGGGTCCGGATTTCGCTCATTACCAGTACCCTGGGAGAGGTTCAAGGGGCCGGAACAAGAGATCGCTTTCAGGCAGCGAGGCCTTGTTCCCCGAGAGACGCCTATCCCAGGCCTCCCGTCATATCTGCCTCTTCCCCATAAGACCGGTATAGACTGGCCCTCTGATCCCTCAGACCAAGGCGCCTCCACTTCTCTAGCTTCCGTAAATGCCGACAGGTCGGCCCTTCCATTTATCACAGGTCCACAACCACCCATCCATTCAACCCGATTCACTCCGCAGTCAATCCCCCCCACATCATCCATAAGTTCAATAAAAAAATAAAATTAAAACAATATTAAAACATTGGTAATTAAAATTTACATAAAAATTAAAAGCATTTTGTCCAAGCCCTGTTATAATTGTGCTTGCATTTGGGAACAGTGTTCCTCCTAAACCAGTCTGGGCTCCCCTCGGAGAAAGTCCTATGTATACAATTATAGTTGTTATAGCTGGAGCCGTGGTGCCTCCCAAATTTAATATAAAACCAGAAGAACCAGCTGCTGGAACAGAAGTAAGGGCAGAAAATAATGGAAGTCCAGAAGAAGTATGAGTAAAAAGCTGGAGTAAAAGCTGGAACAAATGGGATGGCTAATCCAGCAGGTTTACTAAAACCCAAATTAAGGCCCGTAGTGGAAGTAATAATAGAAACAGGCGTGCCAAATGTTAATCCTGCCGCAATAGTTGTAGCTGTTCCTGTATTAGTCCCTCCTAGGATAGAACCTGTGGTAGGCTTTGAGCTAAAAAGTCCAAAACCAAAACCCACAGAAGGAGTTGTTGTAGTTGTAGTTGTAGAAACAGTAGCTATAGCTGTTAAACCCAACGTAGTGGAAGCCAACGAGCCGGCTCTGAAGGAAAGCCCGCTGACATAATGGCGGCAGTGACGGAAAAACTTCCGAGGACTTGCCGCTTCCACCGACTCCCAGCTGGCCTGCGTACGCCGACCCGACTCCCAGCTGGCTGTCCGGAGCTCAGCGGTTCTCAGCGGCCCTCAACAACCTCGCTGGCCCTCCGCCGAACTGCAGACGCCAACCCGACTCTCAGCTGGCCGTTGGGAGCCGGCCGGTTCCCAGTGGCCTCGCCCAGTGGCCTCGCCGGTCCTCCACCGAACTCCAGACGCTGACCCGACTCTAAGCTGGCTGCCAGGAGCCGGCCGGCCCAAACGCAAGCCGCTTATCATCTGACCCCTCCCTCAATGAAGCGATAACAACCGCCTGGACCCAGCTTCGTGTCACCTCCCTGCTAGCCAAAACCAGCCAGGAGGGGCACGGGTCTATAGCATTTTCCATTTTCCTGCTCTATTGGCTATGCTCCCTCTCATCTGTTATCTAGCCTGCAAAATCTAGATATGCTAGGTCTGCAGTATCATATATATCAGGGATAGGCAACCTTGGCTCTTTGATGACTCGTGGACTTCAACTCCCAGAATTCCTGAGCCAGCCATGCTGAGGGGAAAGGGAGAGGTTTCCAAGGTGAGCTATGCTGGCTCAGGAATTCTGGGAGTTGAAGTCCACGAGTCATAAAAGAGCCAAGGTTGCCTACCTCTGACATATACAGACAGAATGTGCCCTCTGCATTCACCATGACTGGACTGTGTGTGGTTTCCTGCATTTTTTTGTGAAAATATTGCATTCTGTGGCTAAGTACGGGTAGCTCTTGACCTACAACAGGTCATTTAATGACCGTTCAAAGTTGCAACGGCACTGCGAAAAGTGATTTACAACCATTTTTCACGCTTAGGACCATTGTAGCATCCCCATGGTTACGTGATTTACATTCAGAAGCTTGACAACTGACTCACATTTGTGACGGTTCTGCAGTGTCCCGGAGTCATATGATCCACTTTTGCAACCTTCTGACAAGTGAAGTCAGTGGGGGAAACCAGATTCACTTAACAACCGTGTTACTAATTTAAGAACTCCAGTGGTTCGCTTAACAAATGTGGCGAGGAAAGTCGTACAAATGGGGCAAAAGTCACTTAACAAATTTCTCACTTAGCAACATACATTTTGGACTCAATTGTGGTCGTAAGTTGAGGACTACCTGCAATTCTGCCCCAGCAAAAGCTGAGTTCTCCGGCCCAATTATATAAATGGTATAAATGATGCCAATAAAGCAAAATACAGGTAGTCCTCAACTTATAACCAGTTGCATAGCAATCATTCTGTGTTGCAATGCAGCTTCCTGGGGTACTTATGACCTGTTTCTGAAATTCCAACAGCCGCCTCCCCCCAGGTCACATGACTGCATGTTGGGCACTTGGCAACCAACTGACATTTAGAGCATCCCGTGATCATATGACTGCATTTTACATCCCCATCCCAGAAATTGGCATTTAGTTACAGTGAACGATGAGTTTGCTTAGCAACTGCAGTTTTTTGCTTTATAATCGCTGTGTTTATTTAATAACTGCTGCAAAAAATCATAATAAAATTGGGTCTGGTCATGTGATGACCTGCTTTACGACCGTTACAACTTACAATCATAATTGCCCGGCTGAAGATTACCTGTAGCAACTTTTGATTGTCTTGCGAGAAGCTGATTCTTGTCCTCAACCACTTTTGAAGTTTCCATGTTTGTGTTCGAGAATTCCTTTGTGACAGTTAGAACAATTAACCAGTGGAACAACCTTCCTCCAGAAGCGGTGAATGCTCCAACACTGGAAGTTTTTAAGAAGAGACTGGACAGCCATTTGTCCAAAATGGTTTAGAGTTTCCTGCCTGAGCAGGAGGTTGGACTAGATGACCTCCAAGGTCCCTTCCAACTCATTATTATTATTATTATTATTATTATCATCATCATCATCATCACAGCTAGAAACCTGCTTCCTGCCTAGAATGAAAGCTCTAAAGGGTTTTCTGAAAAGTACTTCGTGTATAATGTACATTCAAGGGAGGGTTTTTTGCACTGTCACACGACCAGCTCCTAACCCTTCTTGACTATATTCCTTAATATTGCCTTTCCTTTTCCCACAGATAACCCCCCACTCTGCCTCATCAAGCTACCTGCATCTACCACCCCTTCCTCCCCTGCCCACTCGGCCCACCCCAGGGAAAAGGACATCTATAGGGATCATGGTATGTAGATTTGTACTCGGTTCCTCCTGTTCTTGGCCAACAACCTTACCATAACAGATCATGTTAGTGCAAACAATTAACTAGATACCTGCATAGAATGTCTAGTGGTTATATTTATATGACTCTTTTCTACCATTGTTCATAGTAACATGAACCAGCCAGTAGCTGGAACATTATTCTTGGTCGCGCAGTAAGGATTTGGGAAGGGATGTGAACAACCAGATCCAAATTGTCTTGGAAGAACTTTAAGTATTTAAATATAATGGTATGTGGTGATGGTCAACCCATCACCCATCCATTGGATTTTTCTTCTTTCCACATATAATACGAGTTGGCAGTGTTTCTCCTCATGACCTTTAGCAAAGCCATGTTGAAGTTTCTGTCTCCACCTCTTCCTCCTCCTCCTCCTTTTCCTCCTACCTCTGCTCCTTCTCCTCCTCAGCCGACTCATGAACAACCAAATCCAAATTGTCTTGGAAGAACTTTAAGTATTCAAATATAATGATAGTGATGGACAATCCATTATCCACTGGGTTTTCCTTCTTTTCACATATAATATAGGTTGGCACTGTTTCTTTTTCTTCATCACCTTTAGCAAAGACATGTTGAAGCTTCTGTCTCGACCTCTTCCTCCTACCATCCTTCTCCTCTTCAGCTAACCCATGGAACTGCCTGCCCCTGTGCTGGGGATAGGGGGAACCAAGGGAACTGTTGATCTCCCTCCAGGGAGACTCACCTGTCAACTGCCAGCAACCCCCAACCAGCCTTAACATCCCAGAAGGCATCTAAGGCACACTCTCATCCTTTCCTCTCTGCCCACCACGGTTAAGAAATCTCAGATTTCGACCTTGGTTTCAAGGCAGCCAATTGCTGCTCACCTATCAGGCCTTGCTGCCAGCCAATTAGGTGCAGAGGCCAGAGGGAGGTGGGACAGAGAGCCATTTTGGGGAAGTATAGTAAGTGATAGTCATGTGGCCATGGCTAACTGCAGCGGTGCAGCAGTTGGTGGCATTGGAACAGTCATAATTTTGCCAAATTTCAGTCCCCTGGGAGTCAGGGCTCCTGGATTTTGGTCACATTCTTTAAATTAGCCTATTTGAGATACGTTGATTCAACAATGGTTTCCCTATGATGCAACATTTTGCCCAATTGCAAGAACTGCAGGAGAACAGATGCAAGAATTTTACTAAGACATAGATAGTAATAGGCAGTTTTTCACTTACAACCTTTCGTTTAACAATCATTCAAAGTTACCACGGCAATGAAAAAAGTCACATGGTCATGTGATCAGAATTCAGGCACTTGACATGCATTTATGATGGCCGCAACGTCCTTGGGTTATGTGATTGCCGTTTGCGATCTTGAATGTCTCATTAGACTATTGTATTGCTGCTGAGGGAATTCCTGAGCCAGCCATGTTGACTCAGGAATTCTGGGAGTTGAAGTCCATGAGTCATAAAAGAGCCAAGGTTGCCTACCCCTAGCTTAGCAAGATTTTGGCTAAACCCTGTTTAACCACGTCACTTTCACTTGGTTAATTTTAGTAAGAATCAGCATTTGGATTTTAAAAAATGTCTTTCGGGATCCTTGTTTTTAGATGCAAACGGTTATAATATGACAGAATCTGACTTGATATCAACCCCTCTCCGCGTGTGAAAATCTAGTCCCTTAAGCTAAGATTTTGCCTCGCTTTCTCCCTGACTGGCTAGGTTTCTTTATGCAAGGGTTGCACCAAAGTACTCATAGAAACCTTGTTAGATCCAGGTTTGGGCAAATCTCTTGAGCATGTGCACAGTGTCCCCTGCTTTGAGGCAAAAGCCAGTACTGCCACTTCTTCCCCCTTCTATTTGTAGGGTGATAACATGGATGCTCTATTTACTGTCTTTCTAGGGTCGAAATGTGCTGAGGGAAAGGAGCAGCCAGTCTCCAAGCAGGCAGCGGTTTGAAAGTGACATCGATGTATACATTTCTCTTCTCTGACCAATGGACGATGTGTATTGCTTTTGCTTTGCCAATTTCCCTTACAGGCAGTCCTTGACTTACAACAGGTTCACTTAGTGACCATTCGAAGTTACAACAGCACTGAAAAAAGGGACTTATGACCGTTTTTCACACTTACGACCGTTGCAGCATCCCCAGGGTCCCGTGATCAAAATTCAGATGCTTGGCAACTGACTCATACTTAATGACGGTTGCAGTACCCTGAGATCATGTGATCACCTTTTGTGACCTTCTGACAAGCAAAGTCAATGGGGAAGCCAGATTCATTTAACAACTGTGTTACTAACAACTGCAGCAATTCACTTAACAAATGTTGTAGGAAAGGTCGTAAAATGTGGGCAAAGCTCACTTAACTAATGTCTCACTTAGCAACAGAAATTTGAGGCTCAGTTGTGGTCATAAGTTGAGGACTGCCTGTACTGATTTACCTCTGAAAGAGGTCATACTTCCCTTTCCCCCTGGAGTCTTATCACTAAGCTGAGAATGGTATAAATAGCGGTGGAAAAGTAAACTGAATAAAACCAAGCTATTCTAAATGCAATGGCAGTAAAAAAAAGTATCATTTGAAAAAGAAAAGAAAGAAAATCTCAAAGGTTAATTGTAAAATGAAAATGAACAAATATATTTCTTGGCCTGTTGGCCTAAGAACAGCAAAAAAGGCAATTAGGCAGATTCCTCCAGGACCAAATGGCAAAAATCTGGTTCCCCCTCCCCTCCAGAAAAGATTCCCTCCAAGTCTAGAATATTATTTTAGTTTGAGTTAAATAATTTTACATGGGCCTACAGCTTCTTTGAGAGAGCTTATGGTTAAGGCATCAGGCTGGAAAATGGGAGACCATGAATTTTTCTCCCACTTTGGGTGCAAAGCCAACTGTGTGATTTTGGACCAGTCATTCTGTCTCAACCCTAGAAAAGAGGCAGTGGCAATCCACTTCCAAAATACCTTGCCAAAAAACCTGCACAGACTAGTCTAGGCAGTCACCAGGAGTCAAAACTGACCTGGAGGCATGCATACACCATGATCAATGGAAGAGGCATTTTCCTTTTATTATTCTAGGACCTTAATCACCAGATCAAACTTCCCATCATTTGGTCACATGTTTCTGCCTTTTGATCTTGGAGCTGTGGCTTCAGGTCTAAAATTCTGCTCTTATAACATCTCTGATATCCCTCTAATCCAGTGCTTCCCAAACTTTTTCCTTCATTACCCCAAAATGCTTATCAGAAAGCCCTTTCACTGTTTATCAGAAAGTTCTTATTTAAATGTCCCTGTTGTGATTGAGTGTGTCTGTGTCTGTGTGTGTATGTATATGCATGCATGCATACATGAGATTTACATATATAGCCACCCACTCACTTTCAGTGGCTCTGGGCTGCTTACAAAAAATTTAAAAAATCAATATAAAAGAATAAAGATCAGTACTCCCCCCACGACAACACACAATCAAACAAGCTATTTGATAGGCTTCTGTGTTGTTAGCCCCCCCCAAAAAAACCACTTTTACCCAATTTTGGTCACTTAATCAGGTTTGGGATTCACATCTTTAATCAGTTTTCCACTCCCTGGAGCCAGACAATAGGTTCCCTTACATTGCATGGATAGAGGGTAGCTCATTGGGACTGAGGGACCAACCCTGGCCTATGTCCATGCCTTATTCACACTTTTATCAGCAGAGAAAGCTTTACACAATATAAACATTTGTTTGTAGCAGGTGGTCAAGCAGCTGGCAGAAGCACATGCTTAATTTGGAACTTTGCAGTGAATTAATTTCAAAGGTTGATCAATTGAATTTTGGAAACATGGAGTTTTTATCATCATAAAACAAAGGATTTCTTCCTTGAGTAGTAAGCTTCTCCAGATGAGTTGGGGCTGTAACTTCCAGTGTTCTGCCTAGCATATCCAAAAATGTTGGACATTGCAGCCCTCATTGTAAAACCCCCAAATGTTCTTTCAAAGAATTTTAACTTATAAGCTAAATCCTTAAAAAAAAAAACTGTGCCTGGGCAGCACAGCATCTTCTGAGAGCTTTAATTGGAATCAGTCCATTTTTTCCTCCTATGTTTTCAGGCTCTTTTGACAAAATTGTGTGGCCAAGACAAACTGCTTCGAGGTCTGGAAGAAGAGACAGGGCAGCTTCGTGCCGAAAAGGTACCGGTATCTAATCCCACTTCCATTGAGCAAACGAGCATTTGCTTAGCTCTTTGTGTTTGGTGAATCATTCTGGGATCTTCCCTCTTTTTGCTATGGTGGGAAAAAGACTTGCAAGATTCTGTTTATGTATCCTTACAATAAAGTTGCAGCTAGTACTTCTGGGTGTGCTTCTTGTCTGGACTACCTTGCAAGGCTGACATTCCTTAATACTCCTTGTTACATTTCCTTTATAAAATAGAACTGGACACACAATGGATTACTAAGGATGTTTGGCCTTATCTTCTCCCCTGTAGCCAGAGTTCTGTCAACACCGGAACAGACTCTTGTCTGTGTGCACTTTCTTCTCTAACTTAATTATCTTGCCAAAGTCTTCAGTGAGAAAGCTGATGGAGCCATGCCATCACTAGAAGAGAGAGGCTAGTTTGCCTCTTTTTAAACGTTTTCTCCATCAGTCTTGTGAGGTAATCCAGACAAAAAGTGCTATCTTTACTGTAAAATGACATTAACAGAACCTTAAAAATCTGAAGGCACAGCTCTTCCCTCCTCATCTTTATATATATTTTATTGGATTTTATAGGGATGGGGAGGGAATGAAATAGGTAGGGGTATAACATAGGGTAAAGAACAAGGATTAAACCAAAGATAGGGATAGGTACAATAGTGGGGTTACCCCCAACAATAAATCGACGCTTTAGCATGCAGACTACCGTCCGGGTGTACATGTTAAATGTCCGTAGTTAATATAATACTAAACAGCTATGTTAAATAGATTTATCACTAATAATAAGAATGAGAAATTAACCAATACATATCATTCATTCTACGAATAACAATAATGTACTATTAATATATTACTAATTGAATATAATTACATAAATACTGATATATTGCTTATTAATTATTACTTATAGGTAAAATCAGAAATATAAGAGTATTCACACTAATCATATAACATAAAAGTTGAATAAAAAGTATCATTTATCCTATTTAATTTCATAACCTTTTCTCATTCTGTCGTGTTGCTAACCATTGATAGAATTTTTCCCATGTTTTGAAATAAATTGTGTCTTCTTTCTCTTTGATTTCTAAAGTTAGTCTATCCATTTCTGCACATTCCAATATTTTTGTAACAATAATCTGGTCAGGTGGTAGCTTTTCATTTTTCCAGAATTGGAAAAATACTATTCTTGCAGCTGTTAATACATGTAATATTAGGTATTCATTCTCTTTTCCATAATTAGATCCTAGTATTCCTAGTAGAAACAGTTCGGGTTTAAATTCCCTCATCTTTACAGTGTAAGAAACTAGGATTGGTCCCTTCTGAGATGTTTGCCATTCCTCCCCCCCCCATTCCTTCTGTAGACTCAATTTCCACTTGTTTGACCCTTGTCTAGCCTCTGGTTATTCCTTTTGTTTCCCAAGGTCTTTTTCACACATCATGATATCGCCTTATATATCTATTTAGAATTGACTTTCAGTCTCAAATTGATTAGAAATCCTGTTGTCATTTGCTGTCAAATATCAGCTGCAAGGTCTTGGGACTGGTTCTCTCCCTGTGCTAAGTAGTCTGTGATACTGTCCATTTCTGTGGTTCTGCAAAAGGCCTTGAAACAAATGTTTGTTTTGTTGATTCTGTCAACTCTACAAATGAGCATGGCTGCAGCCATTTTCCTTCTCATTCTAGGTTGCCACATAGAACGGAGGGAGGGTGGTTGCCCAGGTGCTTCGCTTGTCAAAGTAATCTTTTGTCCCATGGGAACCAAGGTCACCGGCTGCTCCCGAGACAGTGGACTGGGCGTTTCATAAAAAGCGCTAATCATATTGGGGAACGTAGTTGCTTACATAGCTTTTGTGGGTGGGACATTTAACTTTGTATTGGGAAATTGTTGCTTGTGTATCCAGACTTGGTTTCACTCTTGACCATGCCGATACTTTGTAACTAATAAACCTGTTCTTTGAGGAACTTGCGAGCCTCGGAGTTCTGCTTTATTCGTCTCTGTCGTCTCTGAATCGTGACAGATTCATCAAACTGCAATGAAGGAAAATCTCTGCTGGGTTGACAGTTCTCGAAATGGTATTGTTTCAGGAACGTCTTGAAAAGGCCTTGGAAGTAACACATTTGAGGCTGGAGGAGTTTAAAGGCCAAGATGCCACCATGGAGAAGATCTGCTATCAACAAAGGCAACTGCAAGATGAACTGGTGCACATCCGTGCCCGTCTCTGTGATCTTGCATTGGTGAGTGGTTGCAGCTCCCTGATACTTGAATGAAAATATTTTTTGAAGAAACATCCTGAGTAGATCTGCACATAGGTCAATTGGTAGCTGTATATCCGGTGAGGTCCAGCTGTTTGATCATCAGCTGGTGCTACTTATAGGAAAAGAGAAAGAAATGCTGTATATTTGTCTTTCCCAGCCTGGAAACATCCAAATGCATTGAGGATTCTGCGGAATATTTTAGTTGTTTCCCAGCATTGCACTATTCTGGACAGAGAGCTCTGAAATTGTTCCTGAGATCTGTTGTAGCCGTTCCCTAGGTCAGAGTGCTCCTATCATCACTGGGATCACTTCAGTCTTTATTTCCATATCCTCTCTAATTCCTCCTTCAGGCCCTGGTGCTCCTCCTCCTTCCTGATGTCGCTGTCATTTTGTACACTATATCAGAGGTCACCAACCTTTTCATGCTGGCGGCCTGGAGGGAGAGGGAGCAGGTGGGAAATTTGTGTGTGCATGCACGCATACGCCTGCGCGAACAGGGCTGCAGGCACCTGCATGGGGCTAGCAGCCCCATTTGCACATGCACACTGGAGCTAGCTGCCGCTGCTGCTAGTCCCATGCGCATGTGCAAGCGGGCTGTGTAACCACTGCGTGCTAGCGGCCCTGTTTGTGCATGCTTGCATATTCTGGCCACCACTGCTGCTAGCCCTGCGCGCATGGGCAAACAGGTCTGCAGACTCTAGCACGAGTGGGGGTGAGTGCACACACAAACGTGCGTGCACTGGCCAGCTTGTCTTGAGGCCTGGTGACTGGTAGCCCATGGCCTGGCAGTGGACTGCGGACCATAGATTGGGGACCCCCTGCGCTATATCATCACCCTTGTCTTCTGGCCCTTGTCTCCTACCACAATGTCTGGTTGATTACCCAGTACTGCCTGAGTGTCTGGATCTGAAAATCCCACAGAATCTTAACCCTCTTATTCTCCATGACCTTGTTAGAGAATTTTTATTTCTCTGTTGGTGAAAAAATAAATCAGAAGCTCTCACAGTTGACTGCATTTAGCTGATTCAAATAAATTTCTTTATATGCATATCAAAATATTTACAATACCATACATTCTTCTTTACAGCAACATAGCTCAATGAAGACTTCTTACAGAGAGATACAGAGACAAACCTGAGACTGAAAATTCAGCTTCTAACTCAATACCTTTTGCACAGACTCAGTAGCACTTTCTTCACATTGGCTGACTGAGTTACCACATGACTCTTCCTGCTCATGAATATTCCAACACTCCTCCCTTCATGACAGGAAGAGACATCAGACCTATTGACTTAATACATTCTCCATAGTGAACACCACCCAATGGTTTAGTCATCATGTCTGCCAAATTATCCTCAGAAGAACAATGATGTAAACTAATCAATTTTCCTTTTACAGCTTCCCTAACATTACAATACTTAATGTCTATATGTTTACTTCTGTTCTTCACCCTGTCACTAGTTGGCATTTTTATACAGGCAGCATTGTCTTCAAATACCTTTACAGAGTCTTTTACGTTAATATTTAAATCTTGCAACAACTGTACATATCAGGTTACTTCAGAACACAATTCAGATAAAGCAATAAACTCTGCTTCCGCTGTTGAAATAGCAACAGTTGTTTGTTTTCTGGACTTCCATCCAATCAGAGTCCCTTCAAACAATATTATAATCCCAGAATTTGATTTCCTTGTGTTTATGTCATTTGCATAGTCACTATCGACAAAACTTTAATTCCTCAGTAATCTGTATTTGAAGACCCAAATTTATAATTTAAATATCTGAGAACCCTTTTTACACCCATCTAATGTAATTTTGTAGGTGCAGCAGTAAAACAACTCAAAATGCTTACTGCGCAAGCTATGTCTGGTCTGAACCACTGTGATAGATATAACAAACTCCCTATTACTGAGTGATATATCTCTTGATCACAGGTTTCCCCTTTGTCCGCACTTAAACTATTATAAAAATCCGTACTCATGGATGTAGGAGCAGTATTACTTTTTTTCATATTACATTTTTCCAATAACTGCTCAATTTTTCTTCTTTGACTGAGAATATAACCACCTTTTTCATTTTTCTGAATCTCTACACTGAGATAATTTTTTATTTCTCCTAAATTCTTTAATTCGAATTTCTTTCCTAATTTATCAGCAAATTCTTTGACTTGTGATGCATCCTTTGCGATGAAGCAAAGATCATCCACAAATGATAACAGTAGACAATTCCCTCTTTGTAACTTTCTAGTATATATACAATTATCAGCTTGCAACTTTTAAATCCAAGACCCTTTAAAGCAGTATCTAAACAGAAATTCCAGTTTCTGGCTGACTGCTTCAGCCCATAGGTTTTGCAATTTCATATCCTGGATCATATAAATTTCTTCCTCCAACTCAGCATTGAGGAATGCAGTTGTGATATCAAAGTGCCAGATTTTATGCTTATATGCCGCTGCCAATGCCAGTGCTAATCTTATACTCTCCCTTTTCACAGTTGGCGCAAATACTTCATCGTAGTGCACATTCTTTAATTGTGAAAAACCTTGTGCCACTAACCTGGCCTTATACTGTACATCATTATTTGGCAATACCTTTTTCTTATATACCCACTTACAACCCACAGCTTTGGTTCCCTGTGGCAAAGTCACTGATTTAAATACTTCATGGTCTCCCATGGATTTCATCTCTTTATCCATGGCCTCCTTCCATCTTTCTTGTTCAGTTTTGGTAATGCCAACACCTCTTTATAACTTCTTGGCTCATACCATATACTGCAAACCTTTACCTTGCTGGCAGAATACCTGTCAGGCGGAATTCCTTTATTACATCGCTCTGACCTACGTGGTATTAACTGCTCCTGTGTCTCAAGTCTATCTGGCTTCATGTCTTGTTCAGCCTCTCCTCCCTGAACATTGACATCTTCAATAATCATTTTTTTATCATTAGATGAGTTATTGTCATTAAATAGATCACCGTCATTAAGTGAGACATACCGAGAATTTGCATTAATTCTGTCCCAATTTTGTTCTGCAAAATTAGTAGATCTTGAAATTACAATTCTTTTACTTCCATCGTTAAAGCGATATCCTTTTGACCCTGGCTCATAGCCCACAAACCTGAGCTTTCTTGCCTTTTGCTGTACCTTTCTTCTGATTGCTTTTGGAATATGTACCCATGCAGTACTTCCAAAAATTCTCAAATGTGCCAGTGATGGCTTTCTCCCATATAGAATGGCATATGGAGTATTATTAATGGAGGAACTCCTCAGCCTGTTAACTATATAATTGGCAGTCAATATGGCTTCTCCCCAATATGACCTGCTCATACCAGAATCCTCTAATAATGAATCTTTCATTGTTTGCAAAACACCATTCCTTCTTTCAGCTACACCGTTCTCTGCTGCTGTGTAAGGATTTGTATGTCTGTGTCTTATCCCCAACTGTCCTAACCATTGTTGGAATTTAGTTGACATAAATTCAGTATCTCTGTCAGTTTGCAACTGACACACTTGTTGTCTGTACCTTCTCTCTACAAAACTTACCCACTGTTTGAATTGTTATAGCACCTCTGTCTTTCCTCTAAGCAAGTAGCAAAACGAATACCTGCTATAATCATCAACAATTACCAGTGCATATTTTGCTCTTCCCAAACTGGCTTGCATAGGTCCCACCAGATCTTCATGGACCAGCTCTAGAGCTCTTTTTGTTTGTCTTGTGCTATATTTACTAACTGGGAGTGTCTTTGACTTCGATGCTTTGCATACTACGCAGTCCAAATATGTTTTGCATCCTTTCAAATTTAGCCCTTCTGCAAACTCTTGCATTTGCTGCAAAACTTTAAAGCTTGCATGGCCAAGTTTTCTATGTAGAAGATGAACACATGAATCGTGCTCTGCAACATTCTTAAATATATGGGAACATTGAACCTTTTGTCCCTGCAATACATATAGATTATCTTCCTTTATGCCTTCTGCACAAATATTCCCATTCCTTTTGATGAGACACTTCCCATTTACAAAAATGATCTCAAACCTTGTTTGTTTAAATTAGACACACTTAACAAATTATGTTCCATCTCAGGTACACAAAACACACTGGTAAACTTTGATTTCAAATATGGAATTTTTACATCGCCTTTTCCAATGACTTTTGCTTTCTGGCCATTTGCCAAAGCCACAGCTTCTTGTGCTACTGGAACAAACCTGCAAAATAATTCAGAGTCATTAACAATTGTTTGACTTGCCCCACTATCTATTAGCCACTTGTCTCTGTTGTTACTATAGCAAACTTTTGCAACACCAAAATGTTCCGTTTCAAATCAGTCTTCTTTGCTTGCACAAATGTCCTTCGCTGCAAATTGTTCCTCTGCAAACAGTTCTTTTTCAGATGTGTGTTTGCTCCACAAATGTAGCAATTCTTTTCTTGCTGAGCCATCTGCTTGCAAAATCTCTCTTTTGATGCAAATTGGTCCCATCTGCTTGTTTCTTCTCCAGAGACTTGCAGTCTGGACCCCCTCCTCAGGAATTTCACCACCTTATGGCTGTTCCTAAAATGTTGCTTTTCTTCTTAGCCTCAAAATTTAATTCTTGCTCTTCTTTACACTCAAATATCGCAGAAACTGTGTCCCAGGTTTTATCTAAACTGTTCAACACCAATAAAACCTTCTGGGGCTCAGGGAATTTAATCCCACGTTGTTCTAAGTCCAAAAATAAACTTTGCATTTTATTTAAATGCTGTTCCGCAGATTCACCTGGTTGCAAACAGGCCCTGTAAAGTTTTCTTGACAATTGCACTATATTGCATGCAGAAACATTCACGTGCACAGCTCTCAACTTCAACCAAATCTCTTTTGCAGTCTTTAAATTTGCAACATTTAGAAATTGTTCATCATCTAAATTCAAGATGAGATAAGCCATTGCTTGATCATGACTTTTCTGATCAGCAGCTGCAAACACTTGTGGTGGATTTTCTACGATATACCACAGCTCTTTTGCTTTGAGCAAACATTCCATTTTTGCAGCTCATATAATGTAATTCTTCTGGCCTAAACAAGGCACAGAGCTTTCCTTAAATTCCATTGCAGCCATTCTGCTTATTTTGCCTTGTTCTCATACTTTTTAAACACAGGCAATTTCTTCCAGCTTTAAATTACAATGCAGTCCTTAGTAAGCTCTGGGCCCATAACCTGTTAGAGAATTTTTATTTCTCTGTTGGTGAAAAAATAAATCAGAAGCTCTCACAGTTGACTGCATTTAGCTGATTCAAATAAATTTCTTTATATGCATATCAAAATATTTACAATACCATACATTCTTCTTTACAGCAACATAGCTCAATGAAGACTTCTTACAGAGAGATACAGAGACAAACCTGAGACTGAAAATTCAGCTTCTAACTCAATACCTTTTGCACAGACTCAGTAGCACTTTCTTCACATTGGCTGACTGAGTTACCACATGACTCTTCCTGCTCATGAATATTCCGACAGACCTTCTTTGGAATTTTCCATCTGGACTTGGGAGACTGTCACCCAGACAATGTGCACAGGGTTTCTGTACACAAAGCCAGCCAGCTGGCTATATTTCTGTGCTGCAAAAATCCAGATGACCGCTAGCCATCTAGTGGTTGTCCTGATATTTTGTAGGACAGATTCAGTAAGACCTTATACAATGGTACCTCAGTACTTGTTAATTGTTCTGGGATGAGTATCAAAAACAATAGCACCAAACAATTTTTCTCATAAGGAATAACATAATGAATCACAAGGCAGCCAACACCAACAAGTTCTAGTTTGTGCATTGAGTATCAAACAGACAATGAATACCAGGACAAAATTTTCACATCAAAATGCTTTGAATACCAAATGTGATGAGTTTCAAAGCAGTTGAATACCAAGGCACCACCGTGCTGTATCTCATCAGCTTTCTCTCTTACAATAAACACAGGTAAGCTGGATCATATCTTAAAATTCAGTTATTGTATGAATATGTATTCAGTAGGGAATGTCTGACTAAGTAGCTGAGTTACTGTTTCTGTCCAGGACAGTGAACGAGTATGGGAAGATTATACGGCCTTGGAAAATGACGTACAGATGCTGAAGGGTTCCTTGGAGCATATCCGGACTTCTGGGCATCCCCAGGTAAATCTTAAATATGAGGGACAGCTTTCTCAGTTGTGTCTCCAAACATACAAAACTCTATTCTAGTGGGCACCCACTAGGCTTCATTGCTAAGTAGACCATAGTCACTCAACTGACAGGAGCCTTTGACTGAGTTAACACTTTATTGGGTGATACAATATATCAAGTTTTTTTCTTGTTTCTGTTATTAATTTAGCAATACAGAATTTGCTGGCTTTTTAATTGTTAAATTTTAAAGGATGTACACATAAGAGAGTTTCATTGATAAGTCAGCTTTTGAACCTTAATGATAACTAAAATGAATGCGTGGAACTAATAAACAATCAATTTGGTATTTTACAGTCATAAAAAGATACTTTCGTTTTATGCAAATTATTCTGCATTCCTAGTCCAATTATTTAATAATAGGAACAGAAAGCAGGAGACAACTTGGATTCCTATCTTCAGGGTCATCCACCCTGTTTTTTATTTATAGGAATTCCTATTTTTCTTTTATTAACTGTTTTAAAAACTAGAAAATTACTTTTAAACAATGAAAGAAAAACTAAAAAAAGGCCTCAATATCTATACATTTGATATCAACACATACTGAAAATTCTTGTCTATGGAAGAAATACTGCACAGCTTTAGAAATAGCGCTCTGCCTTAAAAACATAGGGGAGTGTTCGACAGCAGCGCTCCTGTCAGTTGAGAAATTTTGGCTCTTGTTCAGAAGCGGTGATGGGAAAAGCCAGAGGGATAGGAGGTGTGGCAGTTGTCTCCATTTGTCCATCAATTCCCTTCCTTTAGGACCAAGCAGCAGCTCAGCAGGATTTGTGGAGAATCCATGATATCTTGGCGGGATTGAGATGCAGCCATGCAAATTACCGCACCCTGGAAAACCGAAGATCAGGTGCTTAATGCAATGTGATCAGCACTGCACTGCACTAGGTGTGGGAAGTGGGCCAGAGTGGGGTAGTTCTCTGTTATGAATAATCAGCATTGCAGCCCAGAGGGTTCCTTCCTCATCAGGTATGTCCCATTATTATACCTGGGATTTGTTCCTGGGAATGGTACCCCACCTTTCCACCAATAGATGGGAGTAATGATTGTTGATTGCTGTCAAAGAAATGGCATCAACAGTGCAGTTGAGAAGGTAAAGATACTCTTGATTCAGTGTGATTCTCAATGACTATCTGAACCCTCACATGCAGACTTTTTTTTTTTCATTTTTCTGAGATGACTTCCAGTTTCCCAGTCTAAGCTATAGTCTTGTAATTTATTCCTGGGAGGGGGGAGGGTTTACTTCCAGAATAACAGAGTTGGAACAGACCTTGGAGATCTTCTAGTCCAACCCCTGGCTCAGACAAGAAACTCTATACCATTTCAAGCAAATGCCTGTCCAGTTTCTTCTTAAAAAACCCCAGGGATGGAACATCCACAACTTCTGATTAATATGCCACTGTTCCACTGATTAATTGTTCTAAGTATCAGGAAATTACTCCTTAATTCTAGGTTGCTTCCCTCCTTGATTAGTTTCCATCTATTGCTTCTTGTCCTGCCTTCAGGTGCTTTGAAGGATGACCCCCTCTTCTTTGTTGCAGCCCCTTAGATATTGGAACACTGTTATCACATCACCCCTAGTCCTTCTTTTCATTCAACTAGACATACCCAATTCCTGCAACCGTTCTTCCTATGTTTTAGTCTCCTGTCCCCTAATCGTTATCTAAATTACCAAGCTGCCATCTCCTGAGACTACCTTGCAATTAAAACACTATCAAAAGTGTAATTAAATATATCCCTGATGGTATTCTGACTGGTAAGACAGTGGTTCTCAACCTAGGGGTCACGACCCCATTTGGGGTCGAACGACCGTTTCGCAGGGGTCGCCGGACACCGCGGTCCGCCATTTTGGTTTTTTAAAAAAAATTTTTAAATTTTTTTTATTTTTTTTGGCGTGCGCGCACCACGCATGCGTGGATCAGCCCGTCGCGCGCTGTGCATGCGCGGATCTGCCCGTCGCGCGCTGTGCATGCGCGGATCTGCCCGTCGCGGTCCGCCATTTTGTTTGTTTTTTTTAATTTTTTTTTTTATTTTTTAATTTTTTTTAATTTTTTTTTGGCGTGCGCGTGCCGCGCATGCGTGGATTGGCCTGTCACGCGCGCGCTGCGCATGCGCAGATCCGCCCGTCGCGGTCCGCCATTTTGGTTTGTTTTTTTTGTGTTTTTTTTTGCTTTTTTTAAAAAAAAATTTTGAATTTTTTGGGGCGCGCGCGTGCCGCGCATGCGCAGATCCACCCGTCGCGGTCCGCCATTTTGTTTTTATTTTTTATTTTTTTTAAAAAAAAATTTATTATTATTTTTTCCGGCGTGTGCGCCCTGCGGTCGGGGTCGCGGCGCGCATGGGCGGGGCAAGTGGGGTCTCAATCTGAAAAAGGTTGAGAACCACTGTGGTAAGAGAAGGATCTTGGGAGAAAGGAATCCATTGCAATATCTTTTGCTTTCTTCATTGTAGGTGTGTCTCCAGGCTCACCCTCACCTCTGGATTCTCATCTGGGGGCAAATCATCATCCTCTGCTATCCTGCACCGAAACAGAGGTACTTCAAAAAGAACAAGTCACTTCATCTGGGGCTTGGCTTCAGAGCGTGATGGACTCTCCCCTTTTGTCTTTCTTTTAGACTTCTGTCCTGTTCTATTTTTGGAAACATTCTTTAGAGGCTGAACATTCCCTCTGTTTAATACTGACTGTGTATTGAATATGAGAACCTCCTGCCAGAAAACGTGACTGTGTTTGTGCGTGTGCATGAGGGTATAAGGGTACACATTCAAAGACCACTAATTATACAGGTAGTCCTTGAGCCTAAAATTTCTGTTGCTAAGTGAGAGTTGTTAAGTGAGTTTTGCCCTGTGGCATGACCTTTCTTGCCACAGTTGTTAAGTGAATCACTGCAGTTGTTAAGTTAGCGACACGGTTAAATGAATCTGGCTTCCCCACTGGTTTTGCTTGTTCCATGACCCCAGGACACTGCAACCATCATAAATATGAGTCGGTTGCCAAGCATCTAAATTTTGGTCACATGACCACACGGATGCTGCAGTGGTCATAAGCGTGAAAACACACATAAGTCACTTTTTTCAGTGCTGTTGTAACCTTGAACACTTATCAAATGAACTGTTGTAAGTCGAGGACTACCTGTATAGACTTCCCTAAAACGCAGCACCTGATTTATTAGGATGTGCCTTCCTACACTTTCATTTATTTATCAATCATATTTATATAGCCGCCCATCTCATGTAGTGCCTTAGGGCAGCATACAGAATAAAACAACCCAAATAGATTAAAAACAAATTTAAAATACAATCAAAATAAATTTAAAAAGATAAGAAAGCAAAATGGTGTGTGTGTGGGGGGGGGGGAAACCCAGCACATTCCAGTTAACCGTGTAACCATCATGGGATCCCCAATGTAGTTAATAATAGGCTTCATTATACTTTGTGGTAACTTTTCTGTGGCTTTTAGGATTTGTTACAAAAGAGGCAACACGCAACCTTTAATCTTACTTCAGAAAAGCAAATAATTTTGCAAAAAGTATTGGTGTTAGAGATAAATAGAAGCTCAATTCAAGAGAAAGAAGTACTTGGATTCTGCTTGGTTGTTTTATTCTTTCTCTGATTTTTGTGTTCTTAAAAAGTGGTAAAATCTGAAAATTCTTTGTCACCAGTCCAACAATTTAGCAAGAAGAGTATATACGGTATCAATTTCTCTAATACTCCAGTAGGTGGCGCTGGATATCAATTTGACAACTATTTTCACTGAAAAAAATCTGGAAGCTGCACTAAAGTTCCAGCTTCTTCTTTTGTGACATGAATCTGATCTTCCTTGAATCAACTGGCTGGCCTTTCTGTAAACCAGTTACAGGTAGTCCTCATCTTATGACCCCAATTCAGACCAGATTTTTTGTTGCCGAGCAAGATATTTGTCAAGTGAGCCGCACCCAATTTTACCACTTTTATTAAAAAGGCCTTTTTGGGGGGGGGAGCAGATTTATTAAGCGAATCACTGCAGTTGTTAAGTAAATTGCATGATTTTTGAGCAAATCACTGTTGACTTTGTGGTTGGAAGGTTGGGAAGGTTGCAAATGGCAATCACACAACCCCAGGATGCTGCAACCATTGTAAATAAATACCTCTTGGTTGCCATGCACCTGAATTTTGAACACATGACAGTGGGGATGTTGCAACTGTCATAAGTGCGAGGATCGGTCATCGCGTTTTTCAGTGCTGTTGTAACTTCAGATGGTTGCTAAACAAATGGCTGTAAATCAAGGACTACTTATACAACTTACGACCTCAATAGAGCCCCAAATTTTCTGTTGTTAAGCAAGACGGGCTTTGCCCCATTTTACGGCCTTTCCTGACACAGTTGTTATGTGAGTCACTGTAGCTGTTACCATAAGTTAATAATACCGTCATTAAGTGAATCTAGCTTTCCCATTGATTTGGCTTGTCAGAAGGTCTCAAAATATGATCACGTGACCCTGGGACACTGCAACCGTCGTAAGTATGAGCCAGTTGCCAGGCATCTGAATCTTGATCACGTGGATGCCGCAACTTTTTTCAGTGCCATTCTAACTTTCAGTGCTGTTGTAAGTCAAGGACTATCCATACTGGATTCTGTGAATAGTTCAACCGATTCAGTGTTTTTCTCCCATCCCATCTGTATATTTTCTGCTTCCCCAAAGGAGCAGATTTCCTTCTAACCTGTCACCTTATCCATAACACGATGACATAATCCTGATTTTATCCTTTGGATAAAATGTGTGCTGTGCTGTGTGTTGTGGTATTTCAGAAGGTAACCTGAGGATGTGGCCTTAATTAAACGTTCTCTTGCTGTGGAAGCCACTTGATGGAATCTGAAACAGCTTCTCCAACTTTTACCATTTATTCCAGGAATCTACGCTCAGCTATGGGCCGGATACAGGAAAACCGGGCAGAATGGGGAGCAAACAGCAGGATGGCCCTAGTTCAGCAGACTGGCAGGTAAGGCGGTTTCTAGGGCATCAAGTGTGGGCTCCGTTCCCTTCCCCAACTCCGCCCTCCCCTCTGGGCAATGCCCTCAACTTGACCGCCTTTGTATTCCCTTCAAGCAAAGTCCATCTACCTCCAGCAGAGGGCATTTGGGAGCATCTCAGCATCCGGATGGACTCAAGCCCCCCC
Organism: Bothrops alternatus; assembly: GCA_034064705.1. Lineage (NCBI taxonomy): Eukaryota > Metazoa > Chordata > Lepidosauria > Squamata > Viperidae > Bothrops > Bothrops alternatus. Next base: position 2,522,699 of record JARGCV010000126.1, on the reverse strand, counting down.
CCAACTATTCCTCCATTGAGCCCCCAGAGAGCGAGAAAGGGAAGCTTGGCAGAGGAGCAGATTCTGTTAGACCAGGTGAATGAAATTGAGAATTAAGTATGTATCTGGGTCACAATGTGAGCATGGATCCACTTCCCTGTGTTATTCAGTTGAAAAGCTATCCGTTTAGCCTTCACCCAGCAAACAACTTTACTGGCATAAATTGTGCTGCCCCCAGTGCCGTCCCCAGTTAGAGATGCCATCAAGTGGTGGTGTCCTTCTTTGTGGCATGCAGGGAAGGGCAAAAGAAGGAACGGTGGGTTCCCTTAACTTTATTCCTCCCCTCCCTCTGCCTATGATTGTGCATCTCCCCGACACCTATCAGTGTCTGAGAAACAGCTTGGAGAACATCCTCCCATCCAGCCTGTAGCAGTTATTAAACCTAGGTTAAGTTTTTTTTTTTTGAAAGAACAGTTAATCCAAGTTCAGGTTCTTTTGAAATTGTGCTTGAATCTGGACTTTAAAATAGTCGAATTAACAGGTGACCATACAGGAAGGAAAGGCTGTCTGGTGCGGTGGGCATCTCCCTTTTCCCATGTTGCTCAACTCCTCTGTTGTCCAGGGAGAACTCCAGAGAACGCACAATCACATCTACCCATCCTGTCATGTCCAGCAGAAAGAGTATTTTGTGGGCTCCATCCATGAAGGAATGTCACCTGGTGGGACCCAGGAGGAGAGGCTTTTCTGTTTTGTTACCTGTCCTATGGAACATCATTTCCTCTGAGGTCAGACTAGCCTGATTTTGTTAGCCTCCTGTAAGGACCTGAAGACATGGCTTTGCCACCTAGCCTGGAGACTTGGTGGCACTGATGTAGAGCCTGCCAAGTGGCTGTAGATTGATTGATTCTGTACTAAAAAACCCTTGTCAACTCTTAGCAACCACATTTAGTCCTTGACTCTTGATTGCCTGCTTAGTGACCATTCAAAGTTGCAATAGACTCCAAAAACGATACTTACGACCTGGATTCAAAGTTTGAACAGCCGTCAAAAAAGGTCATTAAATGAGACGTCATTACATGATGACCCACTTAATGACCCGTGTAACTTACAACATAATTCCAGGCTCGGTTATGGTTGAAAGTCAAAGACTACCTGATTTTCTCCACAATTCTCTTTCCCTAACTGGCCTTTCAGCTCTTCTAATAATTCACTCAGGGCTACTGTAACTAAGTCTATCCATCTTGCTGCTGGCCATCCTTGTCTTCTCTTTCCCAGCATCAGACAGCTTTCTCCAGAGAACTAGGCCTTTGCATAAGGTGTCCCAAGTAGGATAATTTGGCCTGGTTCCTTTGTGCCTTGAGCGAGAACTCGTAGAGTGGCTATATTTTTAATGACATTGTGCTGTTCTGCTAATTATATTTTTGTAAAATATATTACTTCCCGCCCTGCCCCAGGCCCCTATATATCTCTCCTTCAAAGTATGGTGTTTTACCCTAAAAAGTTTTGATTTTTCTAAAAAGCTTGAATTTTCGTACTTGTGTCAGATCTCTGTATTAAACAGTGATATTAAGCATTGTTTTGCATTCCTTTGTATGTGACTGTATGCTGGTTTGCCTGTATTGGAACATGCAGTTGGAGAATCAAGGTTGTTACTAGTATATATGGATGGTGTCTGATTTTTTAAAAATTATTTGTTCCCTGCTTTTCCATCTGTCTGCTCTCGCAAGTCTGCTGAGAAAACAAAATAAAGACAAAAGCTCCAGTAAGAATCAAGCAGGACAAATCACCCAAGCCAAAAAAACCCATCCCCCAGTAAAGTAGCATGAACTGCAGTAGAGGTAGAACTAATATTTTTTTATTATTAATAGTAATAATAATAATGAAGATGATAATGCAATTTTTAAAAAATGGAAAGGAAATTTCCATTGGAAGCAACAAATGGCTGGATTCCAAGCACTGTGCAGCAGAAACTCCTAACTGTGGATAGTCTTTGACTTACAACCATTCATTTAACAATGGTTCAAAGTTACGATGGCCTCAGGAAAAGTTACTTACAACCTGTATTCGCACTTATCGGTACAACCACTTCATCACCCCTGAAGCTTGGTGACTGAATGCGGTCACTTAGCAACCAGCTCCCATTTGCAGTGGTCACCACGATCGCAATTTGTGACCCTTTTTGCCATTTCCCCCCCCCCCCCAAATGCCCATTGAAGAAACTGGATTTACTGTAATGACTGTATGATTTGCTGTAAAACTGATCATGAAATCAGGTTTGACTTGACTTATACTGTAACTCCAATGACTTAACGACAGAAATTCTGGTTCCAATTGAGATCATAAGTCGAGCATTACCTGCATATCACTTTAGACTAGAATAAAGTCATCTCCCTAAATAGTGCATTAAAATATTATAATCTTAATGGAATTAAGGCTTGAGAAAATGGCCAGGTCATCTCCTTCCTCCCTTAAGCTTGGTCACTCAACAGTGAGAGACTGTTGACCCAAGCAGAGCAGTGCCTGCTTTTTCTGCGTCGCATGAGAAAAGCACATCTTCCTTCCCCTGTCCTGACAAAGGGACGATCGAGAGCACCCTGCCACATGGCACTGCTGTCTGGTTTGGAAGCATCACTGCTTCAGACAGAAAGGCAGTGCAGAGAGTGGTGAGGATGGCAGAAAAGATTATTGGCAGTTCCCTCCCTTCCATCTAGGACATAGCCTATAAGCATTGCTTGAGCAGGGTTCACAAGATTGTCTGGGACACTACACATCCTCTTCACAACCTGTTTTCCTTGTTACCTTCTGGGAGGAGGCTTCGTGGTATCCGAAGCAGAACATCCAGATTCAGTCACAGTTTTGTTCCATACAGTATTAACTTATGGAACTCTCAAGCTTCCTCTTTCCGCTATGTATTCAAGATGGACAGCGATTAATATTTATATGCATTATATGTAAGAGTGTGAGAGCAGGCAACAGAATTTCATTTTTAATGTGTGCCAGTGTGCCCACTGTAAAAAATGACAATAAATCTTATCTTGTCTTGTCTTGCCTTGCCTTGCCTTGCCTTGCCTTGCCTTGCCTTGCCTTACCTTATCTCATCTCCTATCCTATCCTATCCTATCTTATCCTATCCTATCCTATCCTATCCTACCCTATCCTATCCTATCCCTTTTATAGCTTCCTACTTCATTCCTTAAATTACCCATAACAAATAGAACAAAACTTTATTGTCACTTTACGTGTACACTAATCAACATACATTAAAATGAAATTTAGTTGCATTCTGCTCTAAAAAAAAATACCATTTTGCCATATACCCACATACACACATATATATAACACAGAGAAACATCACAGTCTAGTTTGAATGCATACATATATATATGACAAAAAAGAGAAGAATCCTGCAAATTTAGAAGAACGGATGGCATAAGGAACAAAGCTGTTACAGAATCCAGTAGTTCTGCTATAAATACTTCGAAAATCCTCCCAGAGGGGAGCAATAGAAACAATTGCTTTTTCCCTTCCCATATCAGGCTGCTTTCCCATTGGTCAGAAAATGCCCCCTTGGGAGAAGCAGGACACATCTGTCACCTGCTCTAACCTTGAAGGATGGATGCTTCTCTGTCCTGCAACTAATAGGATGCCATTTATTGATTGCTTACTCAGATGGTTTTTTTCTGGTATGGAAGCAGAAACTAGGGAGAGACAGGAAATTTAAGCTTGACAGGGTTTTTCCCCCCCTTGCTTCCTTTCTACTCCTTAGGCTTAGACCATGAAGGCTGCATCCATAGAAGTGAAGTTCCTGAACACAGCGTTGTCAAGGTATGACGGATGGCAAAATTATTGCCACTTTCCTCATTTGGTTATTTATTTATTTATTTATTTGTTAGGTTCTACCCTGCCTTTCCTCCAAGAGCTCAAAAGTGTCATCCATGGCATTCCCTTTTGTTTTTCCAAAGAACAGTCCTATGAGGTAGGTTGGGCTGAGACACAGCGAGTAGCCCCCAGGATGAGAATGGAGTTGACTTGAATCTTCATGGTGCTAAATGAGTGTTTTTCAATCTCATCAACTCAGCCAGTGGCCAACAGCTGAGGAATTCTGGCAGCTGAAGTCCACACAAAATTTTGAACTTGAGAAACACCGATCTAGACCAACTCCTTAACCATAATGCCATCCTGGCTCTCCTCTAGTGTTTTTCAGATGTGACCTGGGGAATTTTGGGAACTATAGTTCCAAGACATCTGGCTGGGGAAGATTGATGAGGGATGGCAGTTGAAGGGATTTAAACAATCGTTTTATTCATTCCAGCTTTTCACAAACATTCAGTGGCTCTTAGAACTACAACTAAAAAAACCTTGTTTTAACAGTTTCTGGAATGAATGAGGAAAGGGATAAAGTCCAAATGCAGGCATGGGGAATCATGGCCCTTTTATGACTTCAACTCCCAGAATTCTTGAGCCAGCTATGAGCCATGCTGGCTCAGGAATTCTGGGAGTTGAAGTCCACAAGTTATAAAAGGACCATGGTTCCCCACCCCTGTTGTGATGGATGGATGGCAGGCAAGTCATAAATGATTGCAAAGGCCATGCATGGTGGTAAAAGAATGCCAGCATGGCAAAGCAGTAGCTTAGGAATCGGCCACATATTTTTTTGTGTCCTGCCTGGAAGCGTGAGGGATGTCCCTTATAACATCATGGTATCACTGGAGTGGGCAGGGCCAATGTTTTTTGGAGGTGCAATACAGGGTTCCTTAAGAAGTGGGAAATTGGCCTGATTTGGGAGCTGGTTTAGGATTTTAAAGGAATGCCACGGATGTCTTCAGGTTGATGTTAATTTCATCAATTTATGGAAAAGGGGGTTCAAAACTCAATCCTGCCCAATGCAGGGGAGGTAAAGAGGGTGCTGAGGTAGCTTCCCATTCCCTTGGGGTGTGGCTTATTCATTTTTGAAGTTTTAGTATTAAAGGACTGAAAGAAAAAACCAACAACTTTGCAGGGAAAAGGGTGGCACCTGGGCCATGACTTCTCCCAACCCTCCCTTCTTCCCTCACGTCCAGGTGGCCTCTTCCGAAACGACGGTCCCTCGGCGGTCCCGCATGAGCGCCCAGGAACAGCTGGACAGGATGCAGCGGCACCAGGAGGCCAAACGGAAATCTGAGGCTGCCCAGGCCCCTCCCCTGGGCCACTGGCGAGACTCTCTCAAGCATGGGTCTAGCCGGGTGGGTGTGAAGCCTTGTGAGGATGAGGAGGAGGAGCGTAGGAGAACGGCGGGGGTCTTGGGCGGACGCTTTAGGGAAACACCCCGACGCTAAGTGGGAGAGAGGTTCTGTGGCCCAAAGAGGAGGCAAAATACATTGGGCAGTTGGGTGGGAGAAGGATAGATTTCCAAACTCTCTTTCTGTGGTGGAAACCAGCCATTTGGGTTTGTGAAGAGGAAGCCAGAAGGATCAAATAAAGACAGCCAGGTGTTCTGAGGCAGGAGTGAAAGGGGCTGCTTCACGCTTGGGCGGGGTGGGGTGGGGGCTGAGAAAAGGAAAGGTTCCCACCAAGAGGTGTTACGATTTTGCACATGTATCCAGTGAAACCGAAGGATTGTCTTCCAGGCTTTGTAAATCAAAACCAGAAGGAAAGGATGGTGTGCTTTAATGTGTAGCTTAGATGGTAAACAAGGGGTGGTTTTGTCAAGAGCTGGGCCTAGATCTGTGTTGCTCACGCCACGTTCCCCTCCCATCGTTTAATCTCTCCTTCAGCCCCTCCCCAATGCCCCCCCTGAGTCATCACCCAAGGAGGGAGTGCAAATTGGGGAAGTCAAGCCTCCTCGGTGCCCCCCAACCCCTGAGTGGGAGCGACAGCGAGTAATCCAGCTCTCCCATGCGCTGGCGACAGAGGCTTCGCAGCGGGGAATACTCGTCACAGGTACTAGGATAGGCCACTGCATTTCTTTATTTGTCCCAAGCATGTATGTCCTGCCTTTTGATCTCCCCCCCCCTTTTCCCCAAATAGGTCCATGTTAGGATGGTGATGCACCTAAGTGGGTAAAATACTGACAATAGGCAAAGATATCGTCCCCAGAGGTTACATTTTGGGGTTGTTGTTGTTTTTTGCAAAACCTGATCCAAAATGTACAACTCACAGCCTCCTTAATTCTGCAGCGCCTCTTGGGTTGTCTCGTTCTGCCTTTTATTTGCCTGGAAGCAAATGCCTTGTTCAGGTAATACAGGTAGTCCTCGACTTATGACCGTAATTGAGCCCAACATTTCTATTGCTAAGCGAAAGATTTGTTAAGTAAGATTTGCCCCGTTTCACGACCTTTCTTGCCACAGTTGTTAAGTGAATCACTGCAGTTATTAAGTTAATAACATGGTTAAGTGAATCGAGTTTCCTCATTGACTTTGTTTATAAAAAGATCACAAAAGGGGGATCGCGTGACCCCAGACCTCTGCAGCCGTCATAAATATGAATCGTTGCCAAGCGTCTGAATTTGGATCACATGGCCATGGGGATGCTGCAACGGTCGTAAGTGTGAAAAATGATCATAAGTCACTTTTTTCAGTGCCGTTGTAACTTTGAACGGCCACTAAATGAGTTGTTGTAAGTCAAGGACCACCTGTATTCAAATATTGTTCTACAACCTCTGGACACTGGTATGCCTCATTCACACGTTTTCCAAGGCGTTGTCAGAACCTCCTCATTATCTTAGATACAGCCCAGGAGCCTTAAGCTTCACATGATTTTCCTTTGTGTTTTATTTGGATATAATCTCATATTTTTTCTTTTCCTGCCAGTCACTTCCAAACAGGTGCAGATAGTCCTCAGTTAACAACGGTAATTGGGACTGGGAATTCCATCACTAAGTGATACAGTTGTAAAGCATGACATCATGTGATTTATAACAGCAGTTCCAACTGCGGTCATAATTCATCTAAGATGGGTAGGCAACCTTGGCTCTTTTATGACTTGTGGACTTCAACTCCCAGAATTCCTGAGCCAGCCATGCTGGCTCAGGAATTATGGGAGTTGAAGTCCACGAGTCATAAAAGAGCCATGGTTGCCTTCCCCTGACCTAAGGTGAATCCTGTAATTATTAGGTGTGATGTCACCTCATCCCCATTGATAATCTCCCGTTGTTTCCCCCATTGACTTTTGTCAGTGAAGATCACAAATGACTATCGCATGGAGACACTGCAACCATAATAATTGCAAGTCAGTTCCCAAACGTTTGGCGTCATGGTCATACGACAGTGGCCCTGTTACCTCAGCACAACTTGAGGACCACCCTGAAAGGCTTTCATAATTTTGAATGCTGGCTGAATGAATGGTTGCTAACTGTGGACTATTTATTTATACATCAAACTTCTTAACCATCCATCTCCCTTATAGACGGGCTCTATGTATGAAGACTAAAGACTCTGTGTACCTGGACTTTTTCTGTGGTCAATCTGTTTTCCTATCCAAAATCCTGTACACAATACTGACTTTGTTAGCTGCAGAGGACATAATAAAACTATTTCACTTATGTGTTCTTGACCAAAAAAGCAAAGGCTCCCTTGAGTCAGCTTCTGGTGATTACTTGGACAGATCTGTGATGTTTTCCTGGCAACGATACAGAAGTAATTTATCGCTGCCTTCTTGGGAAAGTGTTTTTTTTCAGCTCTCCAATCTGGCCTGTAGCTATTTCAATATACAGATTGTCCTCGACTTACAACAGTTCACTTAATGATCGTTTGAAGTTATAACAAGAGTTGCAGGAATTGGGATTGGCCTGCCTAGAGAAAAAGTAGGACTGGGGGGACATGATAGCAGTATTCCAGTATTTGAGGGACTGCCACAAAGTAAAGAGTGGGGGGGGGTCACCTTATTTTCCAAAGCATCGGGAGGCAAGACAAGAAACAATGGATGGAAGCTAATCAAGGAGAAAAGCAACCTGGAATTAAGGAGAAACTTCCTAACAGTGAGAACAATTAACCAGTGCAACAGCTTGCCTTCTGAAGCTGTGGGTGCTTCATCATTGATGATTTTTAAGAAAGAACTGGACAGCCATCTATCTGAAATAGGGTCTCCTGCTTGAGCGGGGGGGGGGGTTGGACTAGAAGACCTCTAAGGTCCCTTCCAGCTCTATTTTAATTGAAAAAAGTGACTTATTATCATTTTACACACTTATGACCATTGCAGCATTCCCCACGATCATGTGATTTATATTCGGATGCTTGACAACTGACTCAGATTTATGACAGTTTGCAGTGTCCCTCAGATTTATGACGGTTTGCAGAGTCCCGGGATCACGGGATCCCCTTTTGTGACCTGATAAGCGAAGTCAATGGAGGAAACCAGATTCATTTAACAACCATGTGACAAAATTAACAACTACAGTGATTCACTTAACAACTGTGGCAAGAAAGGTCGTAAAATGGGGCAAAACTCACTTAACAAATTTCTCACTTAGCAGCATAAATTTTAAAGTCAATTGTGGTTGTACGTTGAGGAGTATCTGTAGTTTAAGTACTATCTAGGATGCTACGTGGTGCCTTCGTTAGTGGGTTCCCCACATAATAGGTTGATCCCTGTGCTTTACAAACAGAAGCCAGCAGCCTACTTTCAGCATGCCTAGGTATGAAGAGTTGAATAAATGTCAGTGAATTAACACTCCGTTTAAGCCATGGAGTCCTTGACTTAACAACCAGAATTGGGACTAGCATTTCCATTGCCAAGCATCTTAAGTGAGTCATGAGTCATGCCTGGTTTTATGACTTATACTGTATGGTTGTTAAGTGAATCACTTCAGTTTGTTAAATGAATTATGTGGATCATAAACAAATCCACCCTCCCCCATTTACTTGTCAGGAGCAAATGGTGATCATGTGACCCTGGGACGCTGCAACTCTTGGAAATACATTCCAGTTGCCAAGCACTCAAATTTTGATCACGTGATCCTGGAAATGCTGCTACCGTCATAAGTGCAAAGACTGGTTATAAGTCAGTTTTCAGTGCCATTGTAACTTCAAAGGGTCACTAAATGGATGGTTGTAAGTCAAGGATTACCTGGATGTTCAAGCCAAGGATACAGAGGCTGCATTGTTGTTCCGCTACGTCAGGGGTCTTCAAACTTGGTCCTTTTACGCTGGCTGAGGAATTCTGGGAGTTGAAGTCCACAAGTCATAAAAGGGCCAAGTTTGAACACCCCTGCACTACGCCCTTATCATTGCATGGACCTTCCATTCGCTTGTTTGTTGAACCCTGAGACTGACTTGCATATCCAGCCCATCCAAGATGCCAGATGAAAACTGATCACTGTTTACATAATATAATAAAAAACACACACTCGTGCCTGCAACCCGAGGGAATAGTCACAGTTGACCGGGATTAGTTTAATCCTTTCTGCTTTTTGTCATTTGTTTTTGCTCTCTCCTTTTCAATATATGTCTTCAGGACATTTTTAATTAAAGCTATGTGCCAAACTTTAAAAATGAAGCCACAAATAGCCTCCCAAATTTCTGTGCAGCTTGTTAGAAATGTAAAAATATGATTTGTGGCTGTCTTGTAGCTTGAATTTGGTGTTTTGGGGCCTTGCAGCCAAGGCTTTGCTATGTCCCAGAAGATTTGGATGGAGCAATAGCTCACAATATTGTGCTGAGGGCTCCTCATCTGGTAGCCACAATTCACTATCATTACACAATTCACTATCATTCACTCTAGCCAATTGCCTTATCATTCTCTGGTCATCTCCCCCACCACTCACTAACCAGAGCTGACTCTGCTGTAGCTTCCAGATCAGCCAAAGTTGGCCTCTTGTTATCCTCCTATTGAAACTATGGATCATCTTATATGTCAAGTGATTATGACTATTGTCCACAGAGCTTGAGTGCTTGGTAGATCAAGGTTTCCTAATATAGTTTGTGTCCTTTTCTCCCCAGGAAGGACCAGTTCTCGCTCCTCCCTAGATGATTTGCGTGCCTCACAAGATGGCTTGAACCATCACTATTTTCCTGGGGATGGCACCTGCATAAAGCTAGACTCTAGCAACACAACAGCTGGACACAATCAAACAGTTGCTCAGAATCCCAGCTGCAGCACCAACTCTAAAGTTGCAAATCAGATGCCAGCTTCACCCCAAGCAACCAAACCATTGTCGAGTGCCTCAGAAGCTTCTGACTGGTCCTTGCCTTGTCCTTGCAAGGAAAGTTGGTTGTCATCCAAAATGAAGACTCCACAGCCGACACCTCACCTGTTTGACTCAGCCAGAGAGGAGCCATTCCTATTCAGCGGCCTTCATTGGGAGGAACCTGTGCCTCAGCCGTCCAATTGGAACACATGTTTTTGCAGAACGGCCAATTGGGTTCTGCCTCCTGTATGGGACTTAGAGATGTGGGCAGCTGATCAAAAGCTAGTCGACAATCCAAACCTAAACAATGGTAGATGCATCCATTGGAGAGGTGAGCCTCAACAGGTGGCAGCATATTTTGGAGAAGTGGCACAGCCTGTCAAGGTCACCTTGATAAAATCAAGTTTTTAAATGAAGTGGGCAGAGATGAAGAGAAGATTTAAAGTGTGATAAAAGAACAGGGATAAGCCCCTGGAGATGGTTGCCTGCTCTAAATCCTAGAAATATTCAAAACAAGAAACCTTGGCCTTTTAGGTCAGAAACACCGTATCTCCTGCATATGAACATCTCCAGCATATCATCTATATTTCTCAAACAACTTTTTTCGGTTACTTTCTCCCCTACTCATCCAGTCTAAAAAAATCTTGGTTTTTTTTAGCTTTTATTGTTGCTGCAATCCTAGACACTCCCTGAGATAAATCATGATGAGTTCCATGATCTTGGTCTATAGCAGTGTTTCTCAACCCTGGTGGCTTTAAAATATGTGGATTTCAACGTATCTTAAAGTTGCCAAAGTTGAAAAACACTGGTCTACAGATTTACATACTAGGTTGGGAAATGGGAGCACACAATTTTAAATATATACATGTTCAAGAAATTTAGTAGTTACGGCAGAGAATGCTCTTAATTCCTTGATGTTTAGGAGGTCAAAATCCACCAAGATTGCCTAAGGAGACAGCAGTAGGAAGTGTTTTCCCTTTAAGGGGGAAAAAAAGCTAAGCTATCCAGGTACAGATGCCTGTTTGTAGTGGGATACTCCTAAAAAAATAAGATTACCGTGCTTAAAGATGTACAAGTGTTTGATAAAAAAGGTAGACATTAATGGATATCCCTGACTATTGGTCTCTGCAAATACTCGTTCATATTCAACAAAGCCATTCCGAAGACATATCATACTGTATATCCTAGCTGGATGATACTAATACTTCCTGCATTTTTTTAAAGATTCCCACCTTTATTATTTGATAAACCCCACCTTTATTATTTTTATAAATAATTCAAGATGACAAACATAACTAACACTTCTTCCTCATCCTATTTTTCCCACAACAATAATTCTATAAGGTGAGTTGGGCTGAGAGAGAGTTATTGTCCCAAAGTCACCCAGCTGCTTTTCATGCCGAAAGTGGGACTAGACCTTACCATCGCCTAGTTATTGTCCCAAAGTCACCCAGCCAACATTCATGCTTAAGGTAGGACTAGAATTCACATTTCACTTTTGCTTACAACTTTGCAGACATTTCTGGCTTCAGAGAGGCAATTTCTCATTCTGTCTTGCAAGGACCTATGTTTCAGTGCATTTCTGAGACCTCATTCAACCCCCCCCCAGATTGCAATTTGGAAAAAAAAAACCTTTTTCATATAAGAATGGAAAATATTTGAGCATTCTGAGGGGGTGTGTGTGAATGTAAGAACACAGAGGTTTTTTTCAGCAATTGCATTTGACTGCTGATTCCTTTTCATAATTTGGTTTGTTATGGCTGTCTTTTGGGTTGTAAATAGGTATCTTTTTTTCCTGTAAATAGGAGTTTCAGAGATAAAGATTATTTTCTTGGAAAGCCTGTGGAAATGCAAGCTCTACTAGATGACTCAAGAAGCAGCTGTACTTGCATAAGAAGAAAATATAGCAAGGAAATTGCCACTAAGATCTGTGACTGGGAGTTTTATCTCCAATTGGGAAGAGAAAGAATAGTGTGATTGTGTGGGGAGAATGATTGGGCAATGGCTTGTGTTGAAAAAACATTTGGATCTGTCCTAGCAAGCATAAGGAATGTTTCTCATGAAAATTGGTGCCTCTTAAAACAAAGGCAGTGATTTATGCTTTGAATGCAACTCAAGACTTGCTGACTCATTCCCAGTACAAACAGTTGGTGGCCTGTGTAGGAGCACATCCCATAGTTCTTGATCAGAGTGGACATGCCATTTTGCCTAGAGCCGCAGCAAACAAAGGTAGGGAGGTTAGTAAGGTAGCAGAACAGGAAAGTGATGAGAAGTGTGGGAAGTGAGAATACATTGAATGGAATTGGATTGATTTCAGAAATAAATGACAAAAGAAAAAGAAAAGCTGAAGAAGAAAAGGTGATAGGAATTATTGACGATGGACATTTTCTTCCATTTCTGGTGTCTGAAATGTAGAAGCCTGGATGAAGGATTTGCTTACTTGGAAGCTACCTGGAGAATTAAACATAATGAGAATTAAACCATAATGTGAGTGTCAGTTTGGTGTACTGGTTAAAGAATCAGGGTAGAAACCAGAAGTCTGTGGAGTTCTAGCCCTGCCTTAGCACAAAGCCAACTAGGTGACCTTGGGCCAGTCAGTTTCTCTCCGTTCAAAAAAGGCAGTGTCAAACCATTTCTGGAAAAAAAACTTGCCAAGAAAACTGCAGGGACTTTCTAAACAATCTTCAAAAATCAAATAGGAAGAAAAAAAATACTAAAATACTAAGCCTGTGATACCTAGGCTACAACATGTGGGCAACCAGTAGAGATAAGCAAAGAGAAGCAGAAATCCTAATTCTTGACTGCCATCTTGTGTTTGTCTGGACTTATCTGGCAGCCTTAAAGTCTTTCTAACAACCCCAACAGATTTGGTAGGCCTACTTAGCCACATTGCTGAGGTAAGATTAGCTGCGAAATTTATCCTTGTCTAAGATTCTTACACAGACTTTGTTAAGAGGTTAAGCAAACAGCACTCAAAATTGTATCCTGGAGCACAACAACTCAAGAATCTGAGCAAAGCAGTCAAAGACTCCTGTTGTAACAGCTCCTTGCTCTGTTGAAGCACCTGTCTTTCCATGTAGAATTATAATTCCCTCTTAAGAATCAGAATCTTTCTACTATATTTAAGGAGAATGTGCCAGCTACTGCGGGGACTTCCACAGACGTAAACACTAAGCCTTTCCATGTGTGAATTATTCCAATTTGTATAATCAATAAACGGTTTAACATAATATATTCCTGAGCCTTTGCCTGTTCATTGAGTGGTGCTGACAGATTAGGACAGGGGTCTTCAAACTTGGTCCTTTTATGACTTGTGGACTTCAACTCCCAGAATTCCTCAGCCAGGAATTAAGATTAAGATTTGGAAACAGTCATTCACTTTGGAGCAGGAAAGATTTCAAAACTAACATCTGAAAACTTGTTCTACATTTCAAGTAAGTTTAATAAGTAACTTCAGTGCCTAGCAAGGGATTTCCTTTCCACATTTAATTTAGCTACACTGTTTTATGCTCCAAATAATTTGTCTATCCTTTATAAGTTCGCTTTAGAATGTAAACATTTTTTCAATGTATAGATCTAATAAAATGCGTCTCGGCATTATAGCACCCAGCTACTTCCAAATAATAATGAAGAATACACCCATTTTCCCTTTTATATATAGATACACATATGCTTACAAGAAACAAAAGAAATAGAAATAATTGGATCTTGGGGGAACAGGTATTAGAAGCAATGAAACAATGACATTTTGGCCAATTCATCCCATTCTCTTTTTAAGAAGAAGCTAGACAATCACTTATCTGAAATGGTATAGGTTCTCCTGCTTGAGCAGGGGGCTGGACTAGAAGACCTCCAAGGTCCCTTCCAGATTTCTATTCTATTCCTAATTCTTTCCTTGAGTCTTTTGGCATGTGCCTTTTTTTTAAAAAAAAGCAATGTTTTATCTGCAAATTATATTGTTTTTAGACAGTGATAATCCAGGAGCAGAGTTCCAATTATCTCCTTTGGCTAACTAGTTTTGCGAGTGGAACATTACTTGAGAAAATCGATCTGAAAATGGAATGAATTTGCCAAAATGTGGTTCTGCAGTTCAGAGAATATTGAAACATATTTTTCCAGCAGGAATCAGGATAATATGTCCTGTAGGCATTTGCCTGCTTCTAGAGTTTTGTCGGTCAAACTATTAGCCAAAAGGGTTGGAAGAGGAATCACTGTAAAGCAGAGTTCCCCAATCTTGCTTAGCAACAAAAATTTTGGGCTCAGTTGAGGTCATAAGTCAAGGACTACCTGTAAACTAAAGTCAAAATGTACCCAATCTACCTACCTACATCTCATCTCCTCTGAATACACTCAAAATCTTTTAGAGCCACTGGAAACAATGCTGAAGATAATTAGCATGGTTATTTCGGCCTTTCACGTGCCCAATTGCAGCAAAATGGAGATGGGAAATAGGATGCCAGCCAATCCTTCCTCTGGTTTCCATCATGATGGAAACAATTTGGTGAGGAGGGATGATGAATTCAACAGACTGAAGCTTGAGATGAAGGCCAAGGGATATGAGAGGGGAAATGAGGGTTCCTCAATGGAACCACATCTACATGGAGGGAAATGTGTAGTGGGGTGCCTCAGGGCTCTTCAACATCTTCATCAATGATTTGGACGAGGGGATAGATGGGGAACTCATCAAATTTGCAGACAATACCAAGCTGGCAGGAATAGCCAACACTCCAGAAGACAGGCTTAGGATACAGGAGGATCTGGACAGACTTGAACACTGGGTGCTATCTAACAAAATGAAATTCAGTGCTGAAAAAAACCAAGGTTCTACATTTAGGCAAGAAAAAGCAAATGCACAGGTATAGTATAGGGAGTACCTTGCTCAATAGTAGTAACTGTGAGAGGGACCTCGGAGTCCTAGTGGACAATCATTTAAATATGAGCCAGCAGTGTGCTGCAGTTGCCAAAAAGACCAACTCAGTGCTAGGCTGCATTAATAGAGGGACAGAATCAAGATCATGTGAAGTGTTAATGACACTTTACAATGCCTTGGTAAGACCACACTTGGAATACTGCATTCAGTTTTGGTCACCGCGATGTAAAAAAGATGTTGAGACTCTAGAAAGAGTACAGAGAAGAACAACAAAGATGATTAGGGAACTGGAGGCTAAAGCATATAAAGAACGGCTGCTGGAATTGGATATGACGAGTTTAACGAAGAGAAGGACGAGGGGGGACATGATAGCAGTGTTCCAATATCTCAGGGGCTGCCACAAAGAAGAGGGAGTCAAGCTATTCTCCAAAGCACCTGAAGGCAGGACAAGAAGCAATGGATGGAAACTAATCAAGGAGAGAAGCAACCTAGAACTGAGGAGAAACTTCCTGACAGAGCAATTAACCAGTGGAACAACCTGCCTCCAGAAGCGGTGAATGCTCCAACACTGGAAGTTTTTAAGAAGAGACTGGACAGTCTCTTCTTCTTTCTTTCTTTCTTTCTTTCTTTCTTTCTTTCTTTCTTTCTTTCTTTCTTTCTTTCTTTCTTTCTTTCTTTCTTTCTTTCTTTCTTTCTTTCTTTTTCTTCTTCTTCTTCTTCTTCTTCTTCTTCTTCTTCTTCTTCTTCTTCTTCTTCTTCTTCTTCTTCTTCTCCTTCTCCTCCTCCTCCTCCTCTTCTCCTTCTCCTTCTCCTTCTCCTCATTATTATTATAATTATATATCTTTACCAGGTAAGTACAAGTAAGAAGCTTCCTCTCTTTGTTTCATTCCTTTTCACTGATATTTGACATAATTGGATTTCATCCTATCAGCAACCAGGAAGACAAAACTTTTGGAGAGTTAGTGGCAGCACTCAGTCTTGAATGAAACGCTGGAGACTATATTCCAAAAGATAGGTATTGTTAGGGCAAAATTAAACTTCATTCCGCTCCATTTTCATGTGAGTTTCATTAAGATGAAATTAATGCAGTCCACATTGTTTCCTATTTATTTAATAAGATTTCTCTGATATAACAAAATACTCCAATTTAGCGGCATCTTTTGAAAGGCCCTGAGTGTGGACCACATGTCCTGCAGTGGTTAACCGTAGTCCATGAAACTCCAGTTTCATAAAACTGTTATAAAAGTCTAGTCTAGAGCAGTGTTTCTCAATTGTGCCAACTTTAAGATGTGTGGACTTCAACTCCCAGAATTCCCCAGCCAACATAGAACATAGAATCTAGTTTTCTAATCTAACCTCCTGCTTGAGGCAGGAGACTTTATATATATCCTAGCCAAATGACTGTCCAATCTATTTTTGAAAATCCCCAGTGATGGAGCACTCACAACTCCCGTCAGAAAATTTCTCCTTACTTCTAGATTGGATCTCTCTTTAGCTTCCACCCTTTACTTCTTGTCCTGCCCTCTGGTGCCTTGGAGAATAAGTCAATCTCCTCTTGTCTATGACAGCCCCTTAAGTATTGGAAGATGGTTATCATATCCCCACTAATCTCCCTCTTTGATAGAGTAAGCATACTTTTAATTTTCATATTTTAACTCTGTACCTTGATATATGATTGTATATAAATGAGGAAATAAATGAAATCTGCATTCCTATTCCCCCTTACTTCTTCGGAGTAATCTCTTCCAAACGCGGGAGTGAATTATGACGGGTTTTTTTTTCCCCTAATGAAAACCGCTGAGGACAAAAAGACTCAATTTCCCAGCATGCCGCTGGCGAAGGGGCATGCGTAAGTGTCGAAAGCACAGGAGGCTGAAACTTTGTGTCCGAAAATTAGCAGAATCGCTGGGAAACCGGGATTGATTTAGATCGCACCCGGAATGGCAAGTGGGCAGCGGTATCCGGACAAGGTCGTCATAGTAACGGGAGGGACCAGCGGCATTGGCGAAGGCATCGTGAGAGAATTTGGTGAGATTAGGGAGATGGAGTGGGGAGTGGGAAGAGGAGCAGGAAAGTTTACACCCCACCCCCCAAAAGTCTTTGGATCTTCAGTGCAGCGTCTGGCATGAAACATTATCCTCAAAGTTACAGTGTTGAACTGGAGAGGGTCTAGAGTAGGCGAAATTTGGAGTGAAAGAGGTGAACTCGGTATGTGCCCAGAGGCACGATTGTCTCTGGATTGTTTAAATTCAAGGAACTCCCATTCCTTCCCTCCCCCCACCCCCCCAGCAGCATCCGCTATCGGGGACTACACCTGAACAGCATTGCCATTTAGTTAGAGGCTTAGCATATATAAATTCATTAGCCTTGAAGATGTTATTAAAAAAAATGAAAGAATCTTTTTAGGCTGAAACATGGCTCTGTGTTGTAATCAAAGGGTTTAGTGTTTTGTGTGAATCCAACCGTTATATAAACTGCAGGACTTTGGAATGTGTATTTTTCCCAATTATCAGTTCCTGATATCAGCCTTTTTAGCATGAGCCCCTCTGTTCAAAGATTAACTACTAGTCTGTATACAGTGTTGCTCAATCAGTCAGCTGTGGAAGTTGAAGTCCACACAGCTAAAATTTGCCAGGGCTGAGAAACATATTTCACTAGCGGAACAAATTCTTCCTGTGGTGTCAGAAAGCCCCTTCCATCCAGGAAACAGATTGAAACAACATCCTGTTGTTTAGATTCTGTCCATGCTGCCAAATGAGGAACAAAATAAATTCAGAAAACTGAATTTCTGTTCAGAAATTGATGAAGACTCTCTCTATATGTGGATATTTATAACACAGGTCAGTGGTGGGATTCAAATATGTGAACAACCGGTTCTCTGTGTGGATGGTGCTTCTGGAATTCCATTCTGGGCCTGGGCAACAAAAAGTTAGCTACCGGTTCTGCCGAAGAGGTGCGAACTGGCTGAATCCCACCACTGGTACAGGTACTCCTCAGTTTAAGACCACAACTGAGCCCAAAATTTCCGAGATGTTTGATAAGTGAATTTTGCCCCATTTTACGATCTTTCTTGCCACAGTTGTTAAGCGAATCTGACTTCCCTATTGACTTTGTTTGGAGAAGATCACAAAAAGTGATCACATGATGCTGGGACACTGCCACCGTCATAAATATGAGTCAGTTGCTAAGCATCTGAATTTTGATCATGTGATCATGGGCATACTGCAATGGTTGTAAGTTTGAAAAACGGTCATAAGTCATTTTTTTTCAGTGCCATTGTAATTTTGAATGGTCACTAAATGAACTGTTGTAAATCAAGGACTACCTGTATTTTCAAACTTTTTCATATTTCAAGGTTAGAAATTTTAATGAATTAACTTTGGTATTTCTTGCAGTTCAGTTTCCATTCCCAGTTTTTCACCATAGCCTGAAAATGAATTAAAGTTATTTGTTCTACCTTTAAAAATAAGTATTCTCCCCCATGCCAGTTTATAGAAACTTAGAAAGCAGCTGTTTAATCACCCAATGTTAAACAATATACAATGTAATGATTATAAACACTTTGGTTTAAAAAATGAGACCAAACAGCGAAGAACAAAATTAAATATAGGATAGGGAGAGTAATAAACTTTAGGGTTCCTAGCAGATTACAAAGGTTTAAAACAAAAGTACACATTGTGCAGTCTCCCTTAACATTTTAGATGCAACTGCCAAGGGCCCTCCCAAAATTGCTACTAAATTACACAATAATAAAGTTGGAAGGGACCTTGGAAGTCATCTAGTCCAACCCCCTGCTGAGGCAGGAAACCCTATATCATTTTGGACAAATGCCTGTCCAGTCTCTTCTTAAAAACTTCCAGTATTGGAGCATTCACCGCTTCTAGAAGCAGGTTGTTCCACTGATTAATGGTTCTAACTGTCAGGAAGTTTCTCCTTAGTTCTAGGTTGCTTCTCTCTTTGGTTAATTTCCATCTGTTGCTTCTTTTTTATATATATATATATATAAAATTCTTTTATTGAAACAATCAACATTGAACATGAAAACATATTGTGCAGCAATCATCATGGCACCTGATATACAATACTAAGTATTAGTCATTGAAAACGTCTGAATTAGTTGTCCTGCCTTCAGGTGCTTTGGAGAATAGCTTGACTCCCTCTTCTTTGTGGCAACCCCTGGGATATTGGAACACTGCTATCATGTCCCCCCTCGTCCTTCTCTTCGTTAAACTAGACATATCCAATTCCAGCAACCGTTCCTTATATGTTTTAGCCTCCAGTTCCCTAAACATCTTTGTTGCTGGGAAGGGCTTGGAATTAATGATCATTGGATTAGTTTAATTTAATCAAACATATAAAGGGAAAGTTTTTATTGAGTCAATCTTGACTCCTATTGACTAACAGACATGATTTTGCAGTTTTATGTTATCAATCCAGAAGTGGCTTGTGATATTTTTCCAGGATATTTTTTCAATACCCTAGTTTAGCCCAAAGTCTAGTGATCTCCCAACAAAGTAATCCCCAGTTCTTACTCCGCTTATTTTTCAAAATCAGTGAAGGTCAGTTGGGTGCTGCCACTTACGTGGGAGGCAGTGAAACATATGCCTTTTCAAACTATAGCCAATTGCCCCAAGTCATATTGATTTAATAGACCAATAGTCTAATAATCTAATCTAAGATGTGTGGACTTCAACTTCCAGAATTCTGGGGGTTGGAATTCACATATTTTAAAAGTTGCCAAGATTGACAAACTCTGGTCTGACATAACGTAGTTTCTATATTCATAAACTGTTATTGGGCGAAAGGAATCAATATGATAAGGTAGGCCTTAATTTAAGTCAATAATTGGGATCAGAATTTTTGTTCCTAAAGAAGATGATTGTTGAGTGAGTCATGCCCGATTTTACAAAAAATTTTCCGTGGTCGTTAAGCAAATTACTGCAGTTGTTATGTAAACCAGACATTTTTATTAAGCAAATCCAGCTTCCCCTATTGACTTTGCTTGTTGGAAACCAGTTGTAAATGGTGATCACGTAATTCCCAGGATGCTGCAACCATTGTAAAAATACGTACTAGTTGCCAAGCACCCAAATTTCGATCATATGACCATGGGAATGCTCTGATGGTCATAAGTATGAGGACTAGACATAAGTCACTGTTTTCAGTGTTGATGTAACTTTGAACGGTCACTAAACAAATG
This sequence comes from Bothrops alternatus, assembly GCA_034064705.1. NCBI lineage: Eukaryota > Metazoa > Chordata > Lepidosauria > Squamata > Viperidae > Bothrops > Bothrops alternatus. The sequence goes on along the minus strand of JARGCV010000126.1, from coordinate 2,502,548 downwards.
GTTGTCAGTCAAAAACTTACCTGTAATTTGCTATATGCCGTTCCTGTATTGCTCATCAAATTGTGTGGTGAACAAAGTCACTGGAGTTTGTCTTGAGCATCTCCCACTCGGTTTCTTTTCCTTTCCAGTTCATCATGGAGCCAAAGTGGTCTTCTGTGCACCAGCATCAGAAGGTGAGGCATAGCAGCTCTTTCACTACCCTCGCTTTATACTGGATGATTTATGATCCTGCTCCCATCCGAGTTAATCAGAGCAACAGACTAAAAGGAAATCCAGGTAGTCCTCGACTTACGAGCACAATTGAGCCCCAAATTTCTGTTGTTAAATGAGACATTTATTAAGTGAGTTTTGCCCCATTTTACAACCTTTCTTGCCACAGTTGTTAAGTGAATCACTGCAGTTGATAAGATAGTAACCCGGTTATTAAGTGAATCAGGCTTCCCAATTGACTTGGCTTGTCAGAAGTTTGCAAAAGGGGATCACATGACCTTGGGACACAGCAAAGATCCTAAACATGAACCAGTTGCCAAGCATCTGAATTTTTATCACATGATCATGGGGATGCTGCAAAGGTCATAAGTGTGAAAAACTGAAAACAAAGGTCATAAGTGTGAAAAACATTTTTCAGTGCAGTTGTAACTTTGAAGGATCATAAAGTGAACTGTTGTAAGTTAAGGACTACCTGAATCAGGTTTGGACAAACAGGAAGTTGCCAAATCTCTAAGGAAAAATAATATGTAGATGATGCAACAATGAACATATAGTTCAGTGGTGGCGAACCTATGGTACGGGTGCCAGAGGCAGCACTCGGAGCTCTCTCTGTGGGCACACGTGCCGTTGCCCCAGCCTTGCCTCTCCCCATGACCCCCTCCTCTCCAGCAGCCCCCCTGAAGGAGTCGCCCTCGAGAGTGGCCCACACGGAGCAGCGCAGCCAAGGACATGGCATCCAGACAACGTAGACAAGACTCTGCCCTCACACCCCATCATACAGTTGATGCTGCAGGGCGCGGGCAGAGGGTGTGGCCGCCATAGAGCTGCTGGGCTGCCTGGGCGATCGGCGGGCCCTGGAGGCGGTGAATGGTCCTGTGGGCAGGTGGGGCAGGAGATGGGGGGGCAGAGCGGGGGCAGGGCGGGGTGGTGGTGGAGCAGGGGCGGGGCCAGTTTTTGGGCACTCAATTTCTAAAAGGTTCGCCATCACTGATATAGTTCATGGCAGCATGTGTCTTTTAATAAAATCCATCATCCTCACATGGTGCTGTAAGACACATTCTGCTTTTTAGATGAAAGAAGGTAAGTACTTACTTCTTGGAGTTTTGCTAGAAGTAAAAATTCCGCAAACTATCTTTGCAAAAAAATAAAAGCAATGAGAAAAATCAATATTTTCTGGCCAGAAAAATCAAACACTCACTAAATCACTAGCATGCCCACTTGCTACAAAGGCAATTTTAAATTTTTCTGGGGAGATGATTTTCATTTAGGAAAATGGGATGTGTGATCTTTCCTAAGGAAAGCAAAATATATAATAATGACCTTTTTAATTGAGCAGCAATTTGCAGGATGCTGGATTCATCACACACAGAGTATAAGGTCTCCTGCTTGAGCAGGGGGTTGGACTAGATGACCTACAATAGGCATGTCAAACTGCTGGCCTGCAGGCCAGATGTGTCACGCCAAAACCACGCCCACCCCATTGCCGGCAATGGGGAAAAAGTCATGATATGTCGTACGATGTCATGTGACATCGTGAATTTATATGCCTGACCTACAAGATCCTTTCCAACTCTGTTATTCTGTAAACTATTCTGTAAAAAAAACTTATCGTCTAAGGCTCACTAACCTAACTTTGGCTTGGGTTCTGGTTACCTATTTTATTTTGTTCTTAAATCAAACTATAGTATAGTGGCCTAGTGATGAAGCCACTTGGAAGGTTGAGAATTCATTCCTAGTTAGTGGCGGAAAGAAATACTGCCGGGAATGCCACATGGTGTCAGGAAGGGCATCCAGCCAGTGAACATTCAGCTCTATCCAGTCGCCCTGACTCTATCCGGCATTAAGGGACAGCAGAGTCGTATAAAGGGAGTTGGTTTTTTAAAAAAATTGAACCGAACTGTTTCTGAATTCACACAATGTAATGATAAAGTAAGCTCATCTATCTTGCTTAGAAAGAAAAAAACTAAGAAAGAGAGAAAGAAAAAGAAAGAAAGAAAAAGAAAGGAAGAAAGAAAGAAAGGAAGGAAGGAAGGAAGGAAGGAAGGAAGGAAGGAAGGAAGGAAGAAGAAAATATCCAAACTTAGTACTAACTGACTGAGTTAGCTCTCAGCCTTCCTCTTCCTCTTCCTGAAGTTTACATTCCTTCCTTGGTTAAATAGAGTAGGCAATTTGCCTTGACAGCTTAAATAGTCTTTCCAACCCCATAATGCTGGGCCAGACCTAATAGCAGGTAGAACTCTTTGGCTGCAGGTTTTCCTGGTTTAAAACAAACTCACAACAATTATACTTACCAGACGGGCACCATGTCTTGTCAATGGTGTGAACTTAGTAAATTGCCATTAAAATGGACAAGCTTTTTCACAATGGGCTGTATTTGAGAATGCTACTCATGAGTAGATCTTGGGGCAAGATGGAAATACCCTAATTCCTATTTTTATTTAATTATTCAAATCTGTAGTAATCATCCAATTCCAACTGATTAACCAGCTATGTTTCCACTGTATTCTAAAAGCAGATTTTTTTTTTAAATAATGGAAGCTACTGGGCCTCATGTTTTCAAATCCTGCTATGAAAATCTTTTCAGGGGTTGGTGGAAATCAATTTCTCAGGTGTGAGTGGCACACCTGTTAGCTTCACTTGGACCATGGCTGGAACTAGAGAGGCAGCTAAAGACTCCTGGTATAAATAATTGGGGAGAAAATGGTTATCCTTCCCTTACAGTTCCCTATGGCAGCACTAAATCTACTTTGCATCTCTTTGCAGAGGGAAAAGGAAAAGTTCTTGAGAGGGAACTTGCAGAAGGTGGATCAGGAGAAGGCCGCTTTGTGGTCTGTGATATCCTCTGTGAAGCAGACATGCAGGTAGGCTGGAACTGAGAGAAGAAAAGTGGTTTAGCAGGCCCATGATATTCTTTTTTTTTTAAATTTTTTATTTTCCACCCTACACCAAAACAAACTAAACATACATTAACCAAAAAAACTTTTTCTCTTAACAGAACCGTGCAATACATTCTAACTATTCATTACATCTTATTTACATTTTATTTACATTTAATCATTATGTCTTTTTCTTTCTCTGTTCTAGCCAAATATAACATTTATTCCAAATTTCATAAAATTCTGTCATCTCTTAATGTCTTTTAATTCTAGCGTGAGTTTATTCATTTCTGCGCATTCCAAAATTTTATAAATAACCATTTCATCTGTGGGTATATTTTCATTCTTCCAACATTGGGCATATGCTATGCGAGCTGCAGTCAATATATATATATAATGAAATGCAAACTCAGCCAGTCAGGTTTGTAAATTGTGGCTTCTGGCTTTGTTTTCTGAGCAAAGAGGCCTTATCTAGCTTGTTCAACAAATAAAAGAAACTTATGATTTTGTGCGGTGTGGAAACCTAGCACAGGGCCAGCTCAAAGGGTCATGTGTATCTACATTTTCCTGATTCTTGAGTAAATGTGCAGAACAACTGGTAACCAGTGTCTGTAAAGTTGCAATAGCAATTCATAATCTATAGAGAACTTTGGGGACAACATTCCCTTGAATAACAGCAATGAAGGAATATGCCAAATCTTTCCCATTCTCATTGGTTGAATATGTCTACTTCATCTCTCTTTAGTCTTTACTTTGTACAAATATATGTTTGTGATTCCTACTTAGTTGCTTACATATCCACCTGCCATTATCATTTCAGATTTTCCACATGATTCCCATCCAAATACTAATACTAAGTAGATGTATTAGTACTTAGCTTAGCTTCAGAAAGATGGCTGCATCACAGTTTCACAGGCCACATCCTTGGAAAATTGCCTTAAATCTACCTTCCTCTATTACTCAGGCAGTAGCCACCAACTGTGCACATTTTTCATACTGATAACAAAAGTTTATGATTGGACTTGGCTGTTTAAAAGGGTCGCAGCTCCTAAAGAACCAGATAATTTGATTCTCTTCCACGTAGCAATAGCAATAGCCCTTCTCATAGTGCTTTACAGCCCTCTCTAAGTGGTTTATAGAGTCAGCATATTGCCCCCCACAATCCAGGTCCTCATTTTACCAAACTTGGAAGGGTGGAAGGCTGAGTCAACCTTGAGCCGGTGAGGAACGAACTGCAGGCAGTGGGCAGAGTCAGCCTGCAATACTGCATTCTAACCACTGCGCCACCACAATTCCTAACATCCCTGAAATCTTTCTCTTTTTACCCTGTACCTTCTCTACAGAGGTTGGTGTCGGTGACCATAGAACAGTATGGACAACTAGATTGCCTGGTGAACAATGCTGGCGGGCGTGAGTCATTTCCAAAATGATTGGGCTTGTCTTGCTAACCATTTAAAAATGTTGTTACTCATCCCACTAATCCCGACAATATTCTTATTTATGTGATGGTGGTGAATATCCATAGCTCAGGTGGAGGATGAGGGTGGAGGTTCATTCTCTCAGCTGGTGGGTGGGTTTCCAAACGTTTTGTTACTAGGCTAGACAATATCTTCAGGGGAGTTCAGGTGATTTCAGTGTCAGTGTTCCTCTGTTCATGTGGTCAGTAGGTCATGTGACGGGGAGGTCACAAGACCCATCACAAGACCCTCACCTCACCTGACGTGATCTCTCTATCACAAGACCTACTGACCACACAGAGCCCTTATAAACAGAGGAGCACTGACACTAACATCCCCTAAACTCTGCTGAAGATGTTACCTAGACTGATAACAAAACATTTGGAAACCAACCCACAAGCTCGGAGAATGAACCTCCAGCCTCATTCTTATTTATTTTGATGGTTTTGTCCATTGTTTCTGTTTGAAGCTTTTATCATACTGAGTGTCTGTAGATTTCTGTAAAGGCATCTGTTGATATACTACTACTACTACTACTACTACTACTACTACTACTACTAATAATAATAATAATAATAATAATAATAATAATATTGGAAGGGACCTTGGAGGTCATCTAGTCCAACCCCCTTGCTCAGGCAGGAAACCCTATACCATTTCAGACAAATGGCTGTCCAGTCTCTTCTTAAAAACTTCCAGTGTTGGCACATTCACCGCTTCTGGAGGCAGGTTGTTCCACTGATTAATTGTTCTAACTGTTAGGAAGTTTCTCCTTAGTTCTAGGTGGCTTGTCTCTTTGGTTGATCTTTATGAGTAGAATACTTTCCTCAACCTGACACTCCCCTGCTACAATTTCCATCACCCTGTGAAAGTCTCTCCAATTTTATCTCCACAGCAACCCTGTGAGATAGATGGATAGAGAGAGAATGTAATTAACCAGTGAGCTCTAGTCAAGTGGAGACTTGATTTGGTTCTCCTCGGTCATCACTTTGAAGAAACAAGAAAGAGAACCAGCAAGGATAACATTGACTTTTATTTGACTTTTAATTAGTGTACAAACTGATCTGGGTGAGGTGTGGTCCTTGGGATGAACTTTACAGTGCTAGAAAAGCAAAATACATTCACCAGTGGGCAGAAAGGCAATCTGTATAGATCTATGCAATATCCTTTCTCTCTTTCTCTGCCAAACAGATCCCCCCGATCAAAGAATCGATGATGTGTCTGCACAAGAATTCCGCAATCTCATGGACCTCAACGTTGTCAGCTGTTTCTTAATGGCCAAGGTAGCTTTTCATATACATATATTTCTACACACACAAAGAGCACAATATATGCATACAAGGTGGCTTTTTACCATGCTGGTATGGCCTATATTTCATTGCTTACCTTACAGTTGTAGATCAAGGATTGGTGCAGAGTTTTGGAGAGATAGCAGTACAGAATTCCTGATGGGACCTTCTTTCTTCTTGCCTACATTCTTATCTCTGTTCTCCTTAGTGAGGAAATGGGCAAGTCACAGGGACAGGAACAGTCTACTTCTTTTTATGGCTGCTCTTTCCTTTGGACTGTGTGGTCATATGGATACAGTACAGTTAGTCCTCGACTTAATTAACCACAATTGAGACCAAAATGTTCTGTTGCTAAGTGAGACAGTTAAGTGAGTTTTGCCCCGTTTTACAGCCTTTCTTGCCACAGTTGTTAAGTGAATCTGGCTTCTCCATTGACTTTGCTTGCCAGGGGATCAGATCATGATGCTTTCTTATTGTAATTCTCCATTTCTCTTCATTTTGACCTTAACAGTTTGCACTGCCCTACCTCCGGAAAACGAAAGGAAACATCATTAACATTGCGAGCATCGTTGGCCATTTTGGACAAAAGTTAGCTGTACCATATGTGGCAACCAAGGTAATCCAGATCAAAATGTTCTGGTCTTGTAAGTCCATTTTCTCATCTAGATTGCCAAGTCGTAAAATCTCTGCCAGTGAAAATAATTTTTGCTCATTTCTCTGTATCAAGCTTCTCCTGAGGACTGTAGGCTCCAGTTCGAGGTATTTCTCTGATTTTGGTCATTTTGTTTAAACTGCCAGAAGTGCTTTCCATGTTGTGGTGTGGGGGAGCTTTTTTGCCTAAAGGCAAGATCAAAAAACCTTCCAATTCCAGGAAGGTTAAATTGCCTTAGAATTTAATAACTAAATTCATTTTAAGGAACAGAGCCGCTTAATTAACTGAAGGATTCTTACTTTCAGCTTATCAGCAAGTGAGTGTCAGGGTCAGGGTTTTCTGAGATTATCTGAAGATCATTAATAGTGGATGGATGGAGAGAGAGAGAGAGAGAGAGAGAGAGAGGGAGGGAGAGAGAGAGATATGGGGAGAAGAGAGGGAGGAAGGGAGGGAGGGAGAGAGAGAGGGATGGGGAGAAGAGAGGGAGGGAGGGAGGGAGGAAGAGAGAGAGGGATGAGGAGAAGAGAGGGAGGAAGGGAGAGAGAGAGAGAGATGGGGAGAAGAGAGGGAGGAAGGGAGGGAGAGAGAGAGAGGGATGGGGAGAAGAGAGGGAGGGAGGGAGGGAGGAAGAGAGAGAGGGATGGGGAGAAGAGAGGGAGGAAGGGAGGGAGAGAGAGGGATGGGGAGAAGAGAGGGAGGGAGGGAGGGAGGAAGAGAGAGAGAGGGATGGGGAGGAGAGAGGGAGAGAGAGAGAGAGAGAGAGAGAGAGAGAGAGAGAGAGAGAGAGATCAACTTTTTTGTCAAATCCTGCCTTGGTGGAGGTTGTACTGTAGATGGATGATGTGAAAAGATGGCCTGATAGGCAGGAGAGAAATTGTCAAGTTGCTGATTCCCTTTATAACTTCTCAATGCTTTCAATTTGCAGGGTGCTGTGATTGCGATGACTAAAGCTATGGCTATAGATGAAAGCCAATATGGCGTTAGAGTCAACAGGTAATATTGATTGACCTGCATGGTTAGCAAACGTGGCCCTTTGCAAAATGTCTTGTGATAAAGATCCTGGTTCAGTATCAGTTCTGGAACTTAACAAATGATTTCCCCCCCCCCCGCAAAAAAACAACATTAGAGAAGAGTCTTTTTTTTTTCCTGCTGGGATGGGCAACCGGCAACTGGCAACTCTCGAGCGGCCCCTGATGATTTTGTGCAGCCCTTTGCCTCAGACCTTTGGCTCTCAATAGATTACTTCAAGGAGATGCAGCCTTTTGCTAGAAAAACAGGCAATCATCTACTGGAGGTCTAATCAAGCTTGTATTCACAGATAAGTCTGAAATTGCCACTGTATTCAGGGGGGACTAATTCCTTAACAGAAAAGCCACATAGAAAGTAGTTCCATTTAGGCACTGGTTCCATCCTGCCTGTTGGAACGGATGGATGGACAGACATAGGAGAGACAGAGAGAGAGAAGTGATAGAACATGTGATAGAGTTACGAAAGAGAATGAGAAATTAGATGGACTGTGTTTTAGATGGACATCCTTTTCCGGAAAGATTACAGAAGTGGTTTGCTAGTTTGTTTTTCTAGAATGTACGGCTCGGGAATTCTGGGAGTTGAAGTCCACGAGTCATAAAAGAGCCAAAGTTGCCTACCCCTATAGGTTGTGCTTGACTTAACAACATTTTGTTTAGTGACTGTTCAAAGTTAACAATGACATGAAAAAAGTGACTTATGACCGTTTTTGAAAAATGGTCGTGAGTCCCTTTTTTCATGTCGTGGTAACTTTGAACGGTCACGAAACAAACTTACAACCATTGCAGCATCCTCACGGTCACGTGATCAAAATTCAGGTATTTGTTAACTGACTCATATTTATGACGGTTGCAGTGTCTTGGGATCATGTGATCACTTTTCGTGATCTTCTGACAAGCAAAGTCAATGGAGAGGCCAAATTCTGTTACTAACTTCAGTGATTCGCTTAACAACCGTGGCAAGAAAGATCATAAAATGGGGCAAAAATTCACTTAGCGACTGTCTAGCTTAACAACAGAAATTTTGGCCTCAATTGTGGTTGTAGGTTAAAGACTACTTGTATTTCTTGTTTAACTACCCCAATCCAGTTTACAAGGATTTCCTGGTTGCCAATTTAGTTTTTAAAACATCAGCCAAGGAGCCCCAGTTTATTGGTGGGGCAGAGCTAAGCTACTTGAGAGTAAATCAGTAGAATTTGCTTCCAAATAAATACATACAGAATTCTCCTTGGGATTTTATCATTCTAATATATGATTCATAGCACTCCATGATATTTTTAGCAAGCCCATGATATTCTTAAATATTTTTCACTTTTGGAAAAGAGTTGATTTGCAAGGTGGCTGTTTTGCCCTGGTATTCGTTTGTGCTGTGTTGCCAGAATTTGCAGAGTGGCAGTTTTGGAGGTGATAGATGCCCTGGTGTTCATTTGTGCTATGTTGCCAACCTCTGCACTAGCATATATGTAAGGCAGTTTTGATTTAATTTAACCAGATTACATTTATGAAAATAAGAATACGGAATTGTGAAGCACTTCTTACATAAAAACGGATCAATTTAGTTGCTCTTTTAGTTGCAACATTTTCCCCTCAACACTCTCTAACCATTGGAATTCCAGCATCTCACCCAGCAATATTTGGACTCCTGGATGGGAAAAGCTTGCGAGCCAGTCAGCCAATGCAGAGGCAATGATCAAGGAGGGCAAAGAGGCTCAGGCAAGTGCATTGTGGGGAAGTGGGGACTGTAAGATTGAGCAGTTTAGATAATGTTTCAGAGGTCCATATATAAACATTGTGAAAATACAACCAAGGCTTTTATAGCAAGAATAGCAATATCCTTGCATTGTACAAATTAAGGATACCTGCATATATTATCTGTTTAGCTTAGTTGCTTTCCTTGTCATGCAGAAGCTTTGGAAGTCCCTCTGGTGAGCCAGATGGAACTCACTCTTAGCCTGACTTTCTAACTTGGGGTCCCCATACATGTTAGGTTGAGGAGCTAATTTAGGGGGCATGTTTGCAGCACTTCCCCAAGTGGGCCTTAATCTGAAATTTTTCCAGAGCGAAGGTGGCGAATCACAAAACACTAATTTATCAAAAGCCACATAAAAATATAAAACTATACAAAGCCGCAGGATCCAATCTGGGTCAATCACCGGAACCAGATGTTTAATCTTCTGAGCTTTCAGAACTTGTACTGGAGTCCATCCAGAAGGTACTTCTCTCTCACCGACTGTGTGCCTGGGGCTATTCTATACATAGTATTTATGTGGTGCCTGATTGTGTGTGGCTTTTTAATTATTGATTGGGGTATTGATGGCCTGCTGTGCTATCACAGAACAAAGAAACAAAAGCTGATCCACCTGTCTTTCTCCAACTTCCACACAGATGGAAAATAGAAAAACATCAACCCATTTGTTTTTGGTTTTAATGGGTGGGAGAACATGCTTCCAAACCAAATTACAGGCTGCTGCCACCCATTTTTATCTTTTTAAACATTCTTGTGGGACTTTGGCATGCTTGGAAATAAAGGTGATGATCGACTCTTCTGGTTTATGTACTTAGCAGGTACACTCTAGCACAGAGGTCTTCAAACTTGGTCCTTTTATGACTTGTGGACTTCAACTCCCAGAATTCCTCAGCCAGGCACAAGTCTGGGAGTTGAAGTCCACAAGTTTGAAGACCCCTGCTCTAGCAGGTACAAACAGAAATATATGTGGATATATTGGAGACTGTGGTTTGGGATCCCTGTTCTAGTTATTGAACTATAAGAAATCATATAACTTTGAAACCTTTGTTTTCTCTTCAATAAGGGCCCAAGTTTCATGAGTAAAAGTAAACGTATCAGGGCAGTGTATATACCTCCTTGGATAGAGAGTCCAGATTTTCCTCCTTCTCTGTTGTGTTTGCAGCTTATGGGACAGATGGGAACTCCGGCTGAGTGTGCAAAAGCTGTCCTGTACCTCGCTTCTGATGCAATGTTTTGCACCGGGATCAACCTTTTCCTCAGCTGTGGAGCTGAACTTGGCTATGGGAGGAAGAGCCACCAAAACCCCAGTTCTGGTTTTGACAGCTAGCAAGAGTCTTCTGAGATGGGACATTTTTGGCAAATTTCAAAGTCAAGTTGGGAAATCTACTAGAGCTCCAATCTCAGCTGGCTTTGTGAAATTGAAGTGGAACAGTTCCACTGTCGCATTGATTTGTGGTAGTAAAAAAATACTGTAATCGTAAATGCTCTGGGACCTTTTGAGGTTTTAATAAATTCTAACCCATCACAAAAATGAAGAAGCTTTCCCATTTTCTCACTCCAGTAAGCTCTCTGCCTTGCACTTCCTTGTGTGGTAGGCAGCAATAATTCACTGGCAGAACAGCTGGTCCTCAGCAAGGAAAGGCCTGGCATGCCAAAATCAGGAGCCCACCCACTTTTCCCATTGATTGGCATGACAGCATGTCCAGTAGGAAATCTTAAGGCCAAATAATCTGCTTCCTGCACGCCAACATTTCACTGCAGTTTTCATTTGGTTACTTGAGGCGAGGGAAAGGAAGTGCACATGTGTGAATGCCATAACCCACCCAAATTACATTGCAATGAGGGGAAATCAATACCACTTCAGATTCCTGAAGATTATGGATTGCCAACTTGTGGGCTTATTCAGCCTCTAATTCCATTTTGCTGCTCTGCACTACCAAAATTCAACAGCAAAATGCCAATTGTTGGTAGTATGACTTTGGGAGAAGGTTAAAAAAAAGAAAGAAAATAAAATTAGTCAAAACTTTGGGAGTATAAATAATCTGTTTTTAGTGAATTCCCTCCCTCGCAAACCTAAGAATTGGGCTGAAAATATCAACATTATGTTATCTTCAACCTCACTGCCTCACCTTATGAGCTGCTCCTGAGGCACAAACCATTAACATAGTTCAGAATTGTTCATCCTGAACTTGGAGAAGAATTTAAAACCCCATCTTTATGTTACTTTTCATCAGTCTTCCCCTTGGTGATGCCCCTCAGATAAAGGGACTGTAACCCCCCACCCAAATTCAAATAAATGCACTGTGAACAGAAGCTGCACAATTCCTGACCTTAACAATAAAAATACATTCCGAGTTCAGCTCCAGTGAACATTCCAAATTAAGTATTTGATAACAGCACAGACCTGTTTTTCACACAGGTGTGCCTAAGGTGAACTAGACCTTCAGGCTAAATTTGTTTTTGTTTTTTTAAGCTTGCTTTGTTAAGCATGAAAATGTTTAACTGGCAAGTTTTGATTCCCTGACCCTGAAATGTATTATCAGCCATTGTTTATCTGGATTAATATGTAGACAAAGTTGGGCCTGTATTTGCCTTCGCTGGTTCTGGTGTTGGCATATAACAAAAGAAATATTATTGCCATCAACATTTTGTTCCTGTCTTTTTCCAAAAATATTAATCTTGGTCCTTTTCTTTAATACTCCAAGAAGGCCTGTGAAATTGGCTTACATATTTAGTTTGGGGAGGAGCTGAATCCCTTGACCTAATAGGCAATCTATGGATGTTTAGAATTTATTTCCCATCAGCCCGGCCAATATGAGCAATGGCAAAGTCCATGGAAGTGACTGTCCAAAACCTCTGGAAGATATCTCATTTTCCTTGAGATTGACAGCCCTACCCAGAAACATAAGTGATTGGATTTGCAAACTTCTTAAAACATGGCCTCAAAAAACATGCTGGGAATATGAATTATATGATATTTTGATGTATCTAGAGTTATCTCTCAGTTATCTCAGATCTAACAGTAAACCTCATAAGACATCATAGGTTGAGAGACTGTTCCACAATTGGCTGGGCTTAGTATTTAACAAGACTTTCTGCCATACAGCCTGTTCCCATGGTTTTGAATTATCCAAAAAAGACTTTGGAAAGTAAAAAAGCAAGAATAAACTGGGAGACCAGTTGTAAAAAAGAATAGTTTCATAGATTAAAAAGTCTATGTCCATCTCTACGTAAAATTCAAAAGCAGCTGTATTCCTGTGCTAAGGAGGAAAAGCTGGATTTATCAATCTTCCAGGGAACAAATAATTAAGACGTAAAACTAAGAGTAAAACATGATGGAAGAATATTAAGGTTGATTAAAACAAATGACTGCTTCTGTTATTAAAATGAAGAGCTGATATAATGATACAATGCTTAAGGTGTTGGACACACACCAAAGAGCTCCAGATTATACAGTAGTCTTCTTTCAGCCATGGAAGCTCAGTGGGTGACTTTGGGTCAGAATAACAGTTAGAAGGGACCTTGGAGGTCTTCTAGTCCAGCCCCCTGCTCAAGCAAGAAACTCTATATCATTTCAGACAAATGGTTGCCCAGTTTCTTCTTAAAAAAACCCAGTGTTGGAGAACCCACAACATCTGGAGGCAAGTTGTTCCACTGATTAATTGTGCTAAATGTCAGGAAATTTTTCAGACATACCTCACAGAAAACTAGGCAGGAACTCCTAAAATAAAGTACAATCTAAATCAAATCAGTCAATCAGTCATTATCATTCCACCTTATAGATCCCAAAATTGCCCGCCCCACAAAAAAACTTACAAGTGATATTCACAATCCAAAATACAAAGAATTTTTTAAAAAGAGAAAATAAATGGATATTTCAGGAATTCTTTCCACAGGGCTCATGATGGTAAAAGCCCTATGAATGACATCTGAGAGAGTCTAGATGAGGCAGTTTTCTGAACAGTCTTTGCCTAACTTCCTCCATTTCTCTTGAAAGTTCCCTCCTGCATGGCAATTTTTCATTGGACATGAGTATCCAGTGTTATGTAACAAATGGAAACAGAACTTCCCTTTTTAAAATAAACATATCAATCATTCAAAAGCATTTAATTCATTTAGTCTTCCTCCTGTTTTATTATAATGGTTACGTGAGGTTGTTAACATTTATTGCGTTTACTGCTTAACGGATGAAGCTGGGGTTTTGTTATGATTTGTTCAAGGACATAACAAAGCAAGAGAAGTGGATGAAGTTTTTAGCATTTAGATATGAAATTTAGCATTTAGATGTTTGTGAATGATCAGGATCCTTTTTATAGGGGATCACAATCTTTTGAAGTATAACCATCTTTTAAGGAAGGGGTGTACTTGTGATTATTCTCCCCCTTTTTTTGAGAGAGGGGTGGAAGACAGTGGAAGATTCGGTTGTTCTCAATCAAGCATTAGCTTCCCAACTCATCATTTATACTTTGAACAAATCAACATTTAAGTAGAATTCAGACCAAGACTGCAGACATAACACACGTATCTGTTCAATGGCATATAATTCAGCAGATTCTCATTTTTTAAAAACAATGATTAGTTGTTTAACAAATAACAACAACAACAACAACAACAACAACATTTTATAGTTTATTTAGTCCAGCAAGAGATAATAGGGTTGGCTTCCTTTTGATGTTTTCCAGCCAACATTGATTTTAGGTGGAAACTTGATATATGATGTTTTCCCATTTCTTCTTCAACACATCCTAAGTTTTTGGAGAGGCTATAACATTAAACAAACAATGCATAGCCAGATGAGATACAGAGTTTGTTGGTGCCTCACCTAGTTGCCGTGTGCCAGTGCAGCTGTTGTTTGCTCTGCATGTGTATGGGCTGAAGCAAACCCATGTGCTCCTTGAAAGGTATAAATGCCAATCATGTCATTGGCTGCATTAAAGGGCGTGTGTGGTGGACCTGGGTGTGATTGGCTGTGTCCCCCCACTCCACTTGACTTGTGTAGAAGGGGTGGGAGCCAAGAAAGATGTGTGTGCAAGTAAACAAAACCAAGCAATTAACAATCCCTGCCAAAATACCTCCTACACATCCTCAAAGATACTCCCCAACTCCCAGCCATAGCCTCCTTTTTGTTTTTTTTCCAGTATCTGAGACATTGTCCACTTGTGCTCCACCAAATTGCCTCTTTTCAATAGGAGGCAGGCTAGTTTTGATTTTTATTTATTTTGATTCTATTTTTGATTCTACTTGTAGCCTTTCAGCCAAGGGGATTGCATTAAGTGGATGCACCAAAGCAAAACCTTATGTTTTCTCCAGAATATGGGAAGAAGTGCAGCTGGCTGTTTCATACGTAACAAGGAAACCCTGGCACAAATATCCTTGGAAGAAATATCTCACTGAGCTACTGCATTATATGCTGGTGTAGTGGTTAAGGCACCAGGCTAGGAACTGAAAAGTTGAAAGTGCTAGTCCTGCTGCCTTAGACACAAAGTCAGCTAGATGACCTTGAACCAATCCCTGAAGGTGAGTGCAAACCACTTGTAAAAATGCTGCCAGGAAAGCTCCAGGATCTTGTCCAGGCAGAATAACAGAGTTGGAAAGGACCCTGGAGGTCTTCTAGTCCAACCCACTGCTCAAGCAAGAGACCCTGTATCATTTTAGACAAATAGCTGTCCAGTCTCTTCTTAAAAGCCTCCAGGGATGGAACACACACAAAATCAACCCTGCCTCAAAGGGAAAGGAAGAAAGGGAGAAAGGAAAAAAGAAAGAAAGAGACACTCTGTACATGCTCAGCGGTGCTCTCTTCTACCACATAAATCCGATCCCAAAAGCTGCATCCCAGCCACGCAACCTCCCCCCCCCATGAAAACAGCCTCCCGGGATCGGCCAAACGGGGCGTCGCCAGAGGCGGGCCGGGGGCGGGACCCTTTGGGGGCCTGGTCTCCCGCAGGCCCCGCCCAGTCCCATTAAACCACAGCCTTAACAACAACAGCATGGCAGTTACCATGGGAGTCCCGGGGTGCTTACGGCAGGTAAGTTGGGGTACAGGAAACGGCGGTGGACATGACCTCCATCCCTCCCGGATAAAAGGAGAGGAGGGGCGACGTTTCCGGTTCTGTTTATAAATAGCTCCGGGCGGAAACGTTGCTGATAGAAAATGCCCCCTCCCTTCCCAAATGCTCCCTTGGGGTCCCCCCCGTCCCTTCTCCCTGCAGTCCCCAAAGTGGCATTCCTCATGTCTTCCCAGATGTGAGATCGTTTTCTGCATCCCAAATCCTGCCTTCCTCAACCCTCCCAATTTTTGCCCTTCCCTGGGGAGCCCCGGACTAGGTTTGCCATCTCGCAAAAACGCTCTGCTGTCTGCCTTCCTTTTCCTTCTATGTCCCCTGGGCTCCCCCCCCCCAATAAGCTAATGAGCTCTGCCCGACCAAAACAAAAATCTCTCTCAGATGCATTGATTCCCGCCCTGCAATTTTTTCAAAGGCACCTTCCGGATAGACTAAATGATGGTGGGAACAAAATACCCCTCCCTTGTCTCCCCACCAGGAAAAGTTTTATGGTTTTCAAAAGAAGATCTAGAACTTATACTTCTGAATATGTTGCTGCTTTAATGGGGGATGATGGGGATACACTCTCCCAGCTGGAATTGCTGAATTACTTCCCCCTCCCCCCAAAGATACTTCTGTCAAATGGATTTTTCATTTGCGATTTGACAGATGCTTTTGTTTCTTTTAAGTCGGTGGAATTTCCCCAACATCTTAAGATAGCAGTCCTTTCAATTACACTCATTTGAGCCCTTCAGCTCAATCCTGCTTAAAATTCTTCCTGGATGAGGTTAGATTCTGCAAAACAGTCTCAGTTTCTTATGAATAGCTAAAGTGTATATTTGAGAATGGAAAAATACTTATTCCCCTCACTTTTTTTCTCTGGTTTCTCTTTCTGTGCAACATTAAGGACATTTTTCTCTGGAGCTGGGTAAAAGGTCCTGAATAAAGAAACAGTAAACATTCTTCTTCAAGTTATATGTTTCTTATGCTAACGAAAAGATATACACCTTCCCATGGATTCGGTGACAGAGTTACAACAGCCGGTTTTTGAGGAAATTATGAATTCTTTATTCATTTCTTTGACTATATAACAACTTGACCTAGAGAGAAAGTTGATTTCCAGAACAGGAAAATTCTGAGATATTTCTAAAGCTGAACTTTCTTCTAGAAAGTCTTAAACTAAAATAGATATTTTTTTACTGATTACATAATGAATACATAATTTTTATGTATGGATTTCTCAAAGAAAGCACCCTTCATCTGTAAACGTGCTTTTTATTTTCTTTCAATGCATGTGTCTAGCCTGGTGGGCCAAATAATAGTTCTTAGGCTGAACTAAGACATATCTATTCTCAAAGTAAACCACTAATCCGTAAAGATGCAGTTTAGAAAACCTCACTTTTCTGATTCATTAAAGATAGTTTTGGCCAATGGGACATATTCCATGTGTACTGTTACTGTAACGCCCAGAATTCCTCGCCAACACAAATTTGCGGTCCCATCAAAATTTGTGGCAAATGCCACAACACCATGTTCAGAAAGTACAGGTTAACCCAAAGACTTTGCTCATGCAGTATGGAATTCTCATGCAGTATGAGAGCTTCAATTCCAACTTTGTTGCAAGGTGTCAGTTGGGGAAAGGGACATACATCAGGGCCATAACTCTGGATAAATGTTTGATATTTTGAAGTCAACTTGGTACCAGGCCTGCCAGATGTTTGTGACTACAGCTCCTGATTGTTAGTCATAGTGGGCTGATGAAAGTTGTAGGAGGTGCTAGAATGACTAGCAATCCTCATCCCTGTGTTGTTGCATTCTGCTAAACCTCTGACCTATTGTCTCAGGTGGAGTCCTGGCCCTCCTTTTATGACTGCAAGCTTTCAATTGCATGCATCATGCTTTTGTAAAAAAATATAAGCTAACTCATATTTGGAATGTCATGTTCCTTTTATTTATTTATTTTGTTTCCTCACCTTTGACTTTTTGACATTCAGCTTGGGAGAACTGAAACTTCCTGATGAATAAAGTGATTCCGGGAGGTGACGCAATCAGGTTTCTGTACTGAAAGGGAGGAGAATCAATGTATTATTACTTGCCAAGAATGTAAAGAAGGCCAAAATTTTGAAAGGCCAAGAATGAGGGTAGCTATTATTACTGAAATTACTTCTGTACTATGATCAGGAAATCTCCTTTCCTTAGTATTACATCACCAAACCTTTGTGGTTTGTCTGCAGGCGTATGCATGTTCTTTCAACAAGGAATCTCAATCCTGTGGAGAGAAATTTCAGGTTAATTTACATGAGGTGGGGGAAGAGAAGTAATTCACAGAATTGCCTCCTTGGGGGAATGTACAAAATACCCAGGCAATCCTTCTCCATTGTTACGGGATTTAGCAAATTTACATAACTGACCTGGGCAAGGGGTTGGACTAGAAGGCCTCAGGCTCCTTCCCACTCTATGATTCAATGATCTTTATTAATTTCCTACAATGTTTCCAAATGCTAAGTTGAGCATGCTTGATTGCACTACTTTAATTCCTTAGTAATGTAAGTCATAAAGAAAATCCCACCAACTACTATCAGGTTCAAATGTTTAATTATTAAAAGATTGATTCTAGCACCTTGAAAAAAGATGACCCAATTGATACCTGTCTTTGGTTGGTGAACTTTAGAATAACATTACTAAAGTAAAGTCAATCCCTTAAGCTTACATAATGGTCAAATCTTATTTTACTGTTAAAGGAAGCAGCTGCTGGTTAGGATTTTTGAGAATTGTAAGACAATTGAAAGGAAAGCAGAACATTTGATTTGGGGTTTTAGTTAAGCTTTGTTAGAAAGATAATTGGAAAGGAAAGTAGAGAAGAAGGAACCTCGCCAGGAAGACTGACCTATGTGCTAGAACAACTTGAGCTGTATTGGTTCTGAACAACTCACCCATCTAACTTGGATGTGTAGATTTTGCCCTAAGGGATGGGTAGTGAGGTGTCTAGTTTCCTAGACATTAAGGACACTCTCTTGAGGCTGTTAATAATCTACTGTTTGCTTTCTAATCCCTTTAATTAGAGGCTGGCAGGATACACCAGGGATAGCATTTCACAGGGCTATAGAAATGGTTTGCCCCCTGCCACGTGGCAGCCTCCTGTGCAGTTCTTCCTGGGGATTTGATTTCTCCGCTTTCCCTTTCCCCTGAGGAAGGCTGAATTTGCCTGGGAGTTCACATTAATTAACCTTTTAACCTTCTCAATTTTAACTGATCTTTTAATTTTTACTTGTAAGTTGTAATTTGTCCTTACCTGGTTTTAATTTGCTTTATTCATGTGTTTAGATGGTTTTATTATGGTGTTACAGATGTTGCCAGGGGCACTAACTGGTAGGTGAGAAATGTAATAAATAAACTATTTAACTCTTCTCTTCTGCAGTTTAAAGCAGAAGAGAGGGGAGACAGTTGGTGAGGCAGCTCCTATTGTAAACCTAAAAGGACTGAGAGACTATTTTACAGATAGTAAATTGAAACTGACTCCTAGTGATGGGTGCATATTTCAGTTCAAGCTCCTTAGATTCAAAATTTCCATACTGGAATATTTTGGGATCTCTGCCCCTACCTGTTTGCTCGTGTTCTCCTCTTGACATTGACAGTGTTGCCATTGTTAATGCTTCTTCTGTTTGTCTTAGAAGGGTGAGGCAGAGTCTTTATAACTCACTGCAAATCCATCTGGTGCACTTCCAAACTGAGCTGTTCCTTTAGGCAAGGAGAAATGTCATTGCGCGCTGGCCATGATCCCAGATACCAATTTGGAAGGAAAGAAACTGGTTTAGTCAGTCCTTCTGTTCCTGTCACTGATTTTCCCAAGGGCAGAATATTCTACAGGTAAACAGGGTTTGCTTTCAAGTAAAACATTTAGGGTAAAATGTGAGATTTTGAATCTTAAAATTAACCACAACTTTCTTTTCTTTTTTCTTAGAGAAAGAGAGAGAGAAAGAGAGAAACCTTCTCCTTGGAAACACTTTAGGGATGGTTGTAATAATTGTTTGCCTTACCACCTGCAGAGAGTTAACTTTTCTCCAGGTTACTCAAACCTTCTCAAAACCGGAAGAAAGTGGTTGTTTGAAGCTATTAAAGCAGATGGAATGTAGATTATGGTTTTATACAGGGAAGACTGTCTGGGTGGTTTGGCTTTTGCTGCCCTCTGCTGTTAAAAAGGTTTTCTGCATGTTTTCAAATCACCTATCCACACTTTTTTAAAAAAAAAAGATATTAAATTTGTATACCTCCTATCTTGCTATCCAAAGAGGATCTTTTGAGGGGACTCATCCTTTGGAAGTCCAAGATGTGGTGTTGCAATTTTTTTAAAAAAACTTTTCAATAGCTTTACAATCTGTCTGTTCAATGGAGAAATTCTTTCCATCCATTATTGGATATCTAAAAACTCTATTGCTTGCAGTTACAGGTAGTCTTCGACTTATGACCACAATGGAACCCCAGATTTCTGTTATTAAGTGAGAAATTGGCTAAGTGAGTTTAGTTCTATTTTACGACCTTTCTTGCCAGAGTTGTTCAGTGAATCACTTCAGATGATAAGCCCATAATCCAGCTGTAAAGGGAATCTGGCTTCCCCATTGACTTTGCTTGTCAGAAGGTTGCAAAAGGTCATGGGGTCATGTGACCTTGGGACATAGCAAAGGTCATAAATATGAACCAGTTGCCAAGCAGTCTGAATTTTGATCACATGACCATGGAGAAGCTGCAAAGGTTGTAACTGGGAAAAATGGTCATAAGTCACATTTTTCAGTCCCGTTGTAACTGAACGGTCACTAAATGAACTGTTGCAATATCTGTATATTGGCCACCAGGAGGCGCACCGCTTTCATCCTCACTAGGGGTCATCTGTAATAGGAAATGTAGCGCCTCCTGGTGGTCAAAGTAACTGAAAATATCACACAGGATATACACTACATAAAAATAGAGAATCCCTCCCCCCCCCTTCAGGAGAGGGGATAGAAGTCATGTACAGGTGGTACTCAGCTTATGACCACAACTGAGCCCAAAATTTATGTTGATAAGTGAGAAATTTGTTAAGTGAGTTAAGTGTCCCATTTTACAACTTTTCTTGCCACATTTGTTAAGGGAATCACTACAGTTCTTCCATTAGTAATAACATGGTTATCAAATGAATTTGGTTTCCTCATTGATTTTGCTTGTCAGAAAGTCACAAAAGGGGATCCAAAAATTCTGGGACACTGCAACCGTCATAAATGTGAATCAGATGTCAAGCCTCTGAATGTAAATCACGTGACCATGGAGATGCTGCAACAGTTGTAACTGAAAAAACTCACTTTTTTCAGTGCGGTTGTAACTTTGAACGGTCGCTAAATGAACTGTTGCAAGTCGAAGATTACCTGTAAAACCTTGTACAAGGGGACATGATACAATACAACATCTATATCTCTCAATGTCTGTGGAGATTCTCAGTCATCCAGGTCACGCTTGTCCCAAAGGTGCTTTTTCAAGAGGCAACTGGACTTCCTTGTTTTTTCTTTGAAGATGTTTCGCTTCTCATCCAAGAAGCTTCTTCAGCTCTGGACCACTAGTTTGAAAGAGGGGTCAAAGAGGCCACCTATGTCAAAACTGAACAGTCCTCTCTCAATAGTGGGGGAAGGATACGACATCATCTATCTCCAGTCTACAACACAGTCCTTTCAGCAGTTCCAAGAAGGCTCCATACCCATTTGCACTACTCAGGTGATCTTGAGGACACAGATAAGTTCCCAGCTGGCCTCAAGGGCTCTAAAATAATGCAAATGACCAGCTGTTTGTAAGGAATATAAACCCTTCTATTCCTCCACCGTCCAGTCAGAACTGAAGAAGCTTCTTGGATGAAAAGTGAAACATTTTCAAAGGAAAAACGAAGTCCAGTTGCCTCTTGAAAAAGCATCTTTGGGACATCTATATTTCTCTGCTCTGAAAACTTAAGGGAAGATGGACTGTACAGTATATACCAGGGGTAGGCAACCTTGGCTCTTTTATGACTTGTGGACTTCAACTCCCAGAATTCCTGAGCCAGCGTGGCTCAGCTTGGAAACCTCTTCCTTTCGCCTCAGCTTGGCTGGCTCAGGAATTCTGGGAGTTGAAGTCCACAAGTCATAAAAGAGCCAAGGTTGCCTACCCCTGGTATATACCATTCTGGTGGCTTCTGTTGCTTCCTGGACTCCCTACTGATTTATGCAGCAGAAGGAGAAACATGGAAGAAAGTTCCTCCAAGGCATAAATATAAAATCTGAGAATTACAGCTTAACTTTAAAAAAAAAAGGGTTTCATGTCCTTCTCTTCCACCTGATTTCAAAGCACAGCCCATTGTGGGAAAAACTCAGGGATTTAATATCAGGGCAATGAACATATTTAGCACATCTTTCTCCTTCTATTTCCCCTACAACAGGGGTCTTCAAACCTGACCCTTTTATGACTTGTGGACTTCAACTCCCAGAATTGTGGACTTCAACTCTCAGAATTCCTTAGCCAGCATCCACAAGTCATAAAAGGGCCAAGTTTGAAGACCCCTGCCCTACAACAACAATCCTGTGAGGTGACTTGGCTGAGACGGAGTGATTGGCTCAAAGTCACCCAGCTGACTTTCATGGCTAGAATGGGACTTGAACTCACAATCTGCTTTCTAGCCTGATGCTTTAACCATGACTAGACCAAACTGGTTCTCATTTTTTTGGTGACCCAATTGTGGCATGGATTAATTAATGGTATTGTGGCTTCTCAGCTGTCCTTGCCTCACTTTGGTGCCTTCGATGACTCTCAGTTTTGTCTCTTTATTTGAGTTTATCCTGCTTTTCCTACAGGCAATGCAATAGTGATTTCTTTTCCCATTTTCTTTCTCCACAACACCAATCCTGGAAGGTAGGCAAGGTTGTGGCTTTTCTTTTGAAAAGGGAAGCAGGTTTCCCCCTTCTTCCTTTTGATCTTTTTTAAAAATCTTACTGGGTTGAACTTCAGCCCTGAAGGTTGACTCTCCAGCTTTGTAGCTCCTTTGGCTGGTGTTCAAAGCTGCAGGCCAATCTAATCTCCAGTAGAAGACTGGACTTTACTCACCAGTGGTGGGGGATCAGAGCTCAAGTCCCTGCTTTTTGAAAGAAGCTGAATAGATAAACTTGCGTCAGCTGCTTTCATTTTATCCATCATAATCACAAATAGAAATGACTTCCCTTCAGAAGTTGTGGGTGCTCTATCCCTGGACATTTTTTAGAAGAGACTGGACAGCCCCGTGTCTGAAGTGGTGCAAAGTCTCCTGCCTGAGCAGGGTGTTGGACTAGAAGACCTCCGAGATCCCTTCTATTTTTGTTGTGAGCCACCCTGAGTCTTGGGGGAAGGGCGGCATATAAGTCTAAATCAAATCAAATCAATTCTAACTGTGTTATTGTGTTAAATGCATTCAGTCAAAATCCAGGATAGCTTTAATATATTTTTTGTTTGGCACTTTAATTGAGGCGTCGTGATACTCTTTACCACCCTCAGTCATCATGTTGCATGCTTTGTCCACAGGGCCATATGACCTCCAAGCCATGGTTTGTCACTTACAACATCATGTGATGTGGGAACCCAGCAAGTTATGGCTTGTTAACTGTTGTTAAAGCATAGCTTAGTGTAAGGCGGTGTTTCTCAACCTTGGCAACTTGAAGATATGTGGATTTCAACTCCCAGAATTCCCCAGCTAGCAAGGAGTTCCCAAAGCAGCAAGACTGGCTGGGGAATTCTGGGAGTTGAAGTCCACATATCTTCAAGTCGCCAAGGTTGAGAAACACTGGTGTAAGATATGAATCCTACCTTTGCATCTCTTCTGGAACTAAGAGGGGAGGGGAATCATCTCCTTTTACTTTGAGGTTTAAACCTTGAATACTTCCTGCTCCAATGCAATGATCTCTAGATGAACTGGGACAATTTCTCCCAGAATTTCTAACCTGCCTAGCCCCTTTGGGAACTCTGTAATCTCTAATTACGGTTCACTAATCCTAATCAGTCTTAATTACTGTTAGGAATTCACTGCAGCATTTTGTTTTTACTTGCTCTGTTTTTTATTTTCTCTGCGTAAGCCCTGAACCTCTCCTTGCTGTCCCACTTTCTAACAAATTGCACAATTTCCAATCGAGGTGGGACAGGGCAGATGGGGGAGAAAATGTAATTAATGATTTTGCTTCCCAGATTCATGCAGACTTACCTTTTTCCAGCTTCCTTGTTTTCATCACCGGTGACAGCTGTAGTTTTATTTTTCCGAAGAGAACATTCTGGTCATGCCAGTCTTCCTTCTAATGTAGTTTGTATCCAGGCTTTTGTCAGTTGTGATTCAACAGGGCTGAAGTTCAGTCCGGATTGAAAGGAGGAGGCGGCTGGAAGGGGGGGAATCTGCTCCTGCCTCTTATTGGCAGAAACTCATCTCTGAAGTACTACATTTCCCACGCCCGCCTTGTCAATTGCCCCCTTTGTTCATGGGCCTGGCCAGTGAAAACTGACAAAGGCTGTTCCTCCAAAAACTGCTGCTGGTTGCCCTCTCACCCCAGGCAGGAAAAAACTAATACAGAACTGGACAAAAATCTACCTTTCCCATAAACAGAAGCAGAACAAGATGTCATCCACCGCTCTCCCATCAGCCCCTTCTGTTTATCTTTGTGGATTACATATTAACTGATGTTGTTTGCTTAAGAATGTTGTGTCTTTGTTTATATGGATGCAGAGATTTCAGCTGAATAACTCGTGCTGCAGGAAGATAATTGTGCCACTGTGACTCTTGGTACTGAATTTTTGTATTGCTACCCTCCTCATCCCTTGCTGGGGAGAATTTCTTCTGTTTCTGGTGGTCTTTTTAGATGGAGATGCAGGAAATTGGGTAATAGTCGTAGTGCTTTCTAAGATCCCTCTGAGGTGGAGAAAATGAGGACCCAGATTGCTGGGGGTAATATGTTGACATTTGTAAACCACTCAAGAGAATGCTGAAAAGCACTCTAGAGTGATATATAAGTCTAAAAGCTATTGCTATTTTAAAGGTACCAAGTTTGAAAAACACTGGCCTAGCAGACAGGCTCTCTCCATCTGTACATTATCCTTACCTCCTTCCTCACCAGGAATGCCTGCAGGTGTTTTTCCTTTACCTTGGTAGCAATTCAAGAAAGCTTTTAGAGGTTATAATCTGATTTCCTTGTGAAGGTGGAAGTTCCATTGAGCTCACTGCAAGTAAACCTGGTTTGGTGAGATTGCTCTGAATACAGGAGGTTTCTGCATCAGACCTGTTGACTCTAGGGCAGGGGTCTTCAAACTTGGCCCTTTTATGACTTATGGACTTCAACTCCCAGAATTCCTCAGCCAGCCTGCCTGGCTGAGGAATTCTGGGAGTTGAAGTCCACAAGTCATAAAAGGGCCAAGTTTGAAGATCCCTGTTTTAGAAAGTAAGTGGGACTGGTGCTTTGAAGGTTTTTTGTTTGTGTGCTTTTAAACCGTGATTTGACTGTGTTAGGATCTATACTATGGTTTTCACATATTTCCTATCTCAACATGGCAGGAACACATCTTGTCAGTTTTCAGCAGTCTTTCTCAATGAAGGCTCTAACAGTTACAAAAAGTACAAATAGGGCTGCATGCGACTATCCATAATTTAGCTAACTTTATTAATTAATTACAAGCCATAAGAAGTTGACACTTAAAAATAAAACCCAGATCTTTAGTATTCATGATGAGAATCAATGAAAACCAAATGCAGCAATTTGTTTTTGTTTTCTTGACACAGCAGATAATACTACTTTATATGTAAGTGATAGTTGAGCTTCTGTGTACAGGGAAATGTTAATTAACTGGCACACAGGGGACAGGAAAGGATATAATAGATTACTTCCCCCCCCACCATTTCAACTCCACCCACATTGGCATTTTAGTCTAGGACAGAGGTAGGCAATTTTGGCTCTTTTATGACTCGTGGACTTCAACTCCCAGAATTCCTCAGCCAGCATAGCTGTCTCAGAAATTCTGGGAGTTGAAGTCCACGAGTCATAAAAGAGCCAAGGTTGCCTACGCCTGGTCTAGGAGTTCTCTAAAACCAATCACCATCTTTTGAAATTAGAACTAGGTATACAAAGGCTTGTTCATGGGTTGGAAAACAGCATTAATGATTAGCCATTTTGTTGAATGTTCTGGCTTAACTTAGCTATTGGACCATCTGCTCACTGTGCCCATCCTGACTCTGTTTCGTCAGAGATTCTGGGGGCAAAACAGTCTTTCCCAGCCAGCTGTTCGACATAATTTTAACCAGAGGGAGATTTTAGTCTAAGGGTCACTTGCACACAGCAAAGCACGTGCTCGGTTTTACCATGGTTCTTTCCCTCAGATTGGGAAGAGCTCCTGAGTAATTGACAAACAAACCAAGAAGGACGTCTGCACATCTACTTTAGACATTTTTCAGGCAAGCTGCTAACTCATGCAATATAGAAAAGAATACTTGCAAGATTGCTTCCCTATTCCAAGGGCAGATATACAGTTCAGATTCTTAATCCTTTTTCCATTTCATTCTAGGTTTTGAGAGGAAAAGCTGGAGATGTTCTATTTCTTGCTCCTCAGAGATTTTACAGTACCACGTTCAAGGTGAGAAAATTTCAGATCCCAATGACAGGAATCCATTCCATGTTGGGGAGAGGTGGGTAGAATATAAACACACAGGTTTGGGGTAACTTTCAATTTTTAATTTGACATGGGGGGGGGGAGAAAAGTCAAGTCAATGATCCTGCATTTCTTCCAGGCTTCAGATCTCCAGATTGAATTGAACAAACATTTAAAGCCCAAACCAGATTCTAGCAAGCTGGTCTTTGGGAAAAATTTCACGGACCATATGCTCACTGTGGAGTGGAGCAAAGAAAATGGCTGGGGAAAACCACACATCAAACCTTTCCAGAATCTCTCTCTGCACCCAGCCTCTTCAGCCCTGCATTATTCAGTGGAGGTAATGGTTTCCCATCTAAAGATCTGCTTTGCTGGAAAGGGTTCTTGTGTCAGGACTTGATGTATGATAGACAACAGGGAGATGACGAAGAGTGGATGGAACCCAGGTGAGTGATAGACGAGGAAGATCACAGGGTTAAAGGAAGAATTGGGAGTATGACAGATTAGATACGGTCCTCATATAGTGCTGGGCTATGGGTTATCAAATCATAGTTAGTTTTGATCATACATGCACTGTACCATGGACTTGTCAAGCCCAGAAAATCAGGAATCCAGGCAGTTCAAATGAATATAGGTTCATTGTGTGCTAATGCTCTCTACAAGAATGTGAACTACTAATGGTCCAAGCAAATTAGTGGTACAGATAAGAGTTAACGGAATTCAAGGTAGTCTGACCTTAGATCTCTTGTAGATGTAAACAGGATGATGTATTTGACCCCACTCTCAGCCTGGTTATCTCCTACAGGACTGTGATTTACAAACTACAAAAGCTGGAATCGGACAATTCATCAAGCTTAGCTTGATATGTTTAACCAATCACAGAGAGAAATATTGAAAGGCAGCTTTTGAAAAGAGAGAGAATTAAGGTGGGTTAGATTAATCTTCCTTAATCTGGGTGCAGGAGGACCACAGCCTTTGTATTCCTGTCATCTGGAACCTTTAGGGAAAAGATAGGGGCCGTTCCCTCACTGTTTCCAGGATGGCTTCGCAGGCCACATGAAACTACTTCGCGAGCCGCATTTGGCCCCCGGGCCTTGTGTTTGACATGTCTGTTGTAGAGGAAATGTAAATTACCCATCTTTGCATTAAGCCATAACAATAAGGTCATATGAAGAAAGCTACTATGTTTCATTAACCTGCTAAAGTTTAAGCCCAGCTCATGTATCGGTAGATTATCTCTGCCACATAATTTACTTTCTTATCTCCTCTTCCTCCTCTCCTTATCTAGCTTTTTGAAGGAATGAAAGCTTTCCGGGGCTTGGATCAGCGCATCCGGCTTTTTCGTCCCATGCTCAATATGGATCGCATGTTACGATCGTCTCAAAGAGCTTGCTTGCCTGTGAGTATGTGGAGCACCCTCTTGTCCTCTCTCTTGCCCTAAATCAGGGATCAGTTAGCCCTTAAGCTATAGTCTTTCTCCTGAGGCCATCCGTTTCCAAGACCACATACTGCATCCAGTTTTGGTTACCACAATGTAAAAAAAATGTTGAGACTCTAGAAAAAGTACAGAGAAGAGCAACAAAGATGATTAGGGGACTGGAGGCTAAAGCATATGAGGAACGGTTGTTGGAATTGGCTATGTTTAGTTTAATGAAGAGAAGATCGAGGGGGGACATGATAGCAGAGTTCCAATATCTCACGGGCTGCCACAGAGAAGAGGGAATCAAACTATTCTCCCAAGCACCTGAAGGCAGGACAAGAAGCAACGGATGGAAATTAATCAAGGAGAGAAGCAACCTTGAACTAAGGGGAAACTTCCTGACAGTTAGAACAATTAACCAGTGGAACAACCTGCCTACAGAAGCAGTGAATGCTCCAACACTGGAAGTTTTTAAGAAGAGACTGGACAGCCATTTGTCTGAAATGATGTAGGGTTTCCTGCCTGAGCAAGGGGCTGGACTAGATGACTTCGAAGGTCCCTTCCAATTTTTATTATTATTATTATTATTATTATTATTATTATTATTATTATTATTATTATTATTATTATTATTATTATTATTATTATTATTATTTTGAGTCCAATAAAAGGAAGTAGCCATAGACAGAAAATACTTGGACACCCCCACCCCCCAGGACTAGGGGAAGTCACTCCTTGCTGTCTTGGGGGAGGCAATTGGAATAGACCTCAATTTAGTGCACTCCAGTTGGGTTGGCCTTCTA
The DNA here is from genome assembly GCA_034064705.1 of Bothrops alternatus. Lineage (NCBI taxonomy): Eukaryota > Metazoa > Chordata > Lepidosauria > Squamata > Viperidae > Bothrops > Bothrops alternatus. The sequence goes on along the minus strand of JARGCV010000126.1, from coordinate 2,474,387 downwards.
CCCTCATAATTTCCAACCAGGCAGTTGCTATGTGAGTATGGAGAAATGGTGTGTGTTTGAGATATATCTTAGGGGTCCTTGGTGCTCTCTGAGTTTGCTTTTTTTCTTGCAGATGTTTCATTACTCCCACTAGATAATATCATCGGTGTTAGTCCTCATGGTGTTACCTAGTTTGGGTAATGAAACCTCTGCAAGAAAACTACTAAGCTCAGAGACTTAGAACCCTTCATTTCAGCCCTGAGTTATAAATATCCTCCTTTATTGGTAGACATATCATAATCAAAGCGATTCCATGGTTTGCTTAGTAGAAGGAAACTTCCAATAGTTTAACATCTCTTGATATTTTTTTTGCACAGGGATACCCTATCAGGAGATGAGAGGAATGACTCTTGGATTCAGAACAGGCAATATGAAGTAGAAGGAAAAATAGTTTCTTGTAGCTTCCTATAGGAGGGAGTGAAGAGGACAATTATGTGTTTCCTTTGGAATCATATGCTTCTGAATGGAAGCTGGGGGTGGTATGAGCACTGGTGGCTACCAAGTCTTGCTTCTGGGTTTCCCAGATGTGTCTCCCTGTTTCCATTGGGGAAGGGATGCTGGAGACTAGATGGGGCTTAGTTCTATCTAGCTGGCTCTTTCGAGGTTCCCAACAGGAGCCTTTATTCTCCATGCAAGGGCAAACAGCAGGAGCATCATGTTCTTGTCTCTTTGCAGGCATTTGATCGGTCTGAGTTGCTTGAATGCATCCGGCAGCTGATCCAGGTGGACCAAGACTGGGTCCCACGCTCCAGCGCAGCCAGTCTCTACATCCGCCCCATCTTCATTGGCACCGAGGTGGGTATTAGTGTTTCCAATTTTAGACATTTTAGGCTGCAGATGTCTAGGGATTTCCATCCTCTAACCCTAACAATTATTTAAACAGGGTTGCCATTTCTAAATGTTGTCCTTTCCTTGTTTTTCTGATTTTCAAAATCTTTTTTTTCCACCATATATATGTATACATTTGAACTAAACTGTTATGTTTCTCTGTGTTGTGTGTGTGTGTGTGTGTGTGTCTGTGTGTGTCTCTGTGTTTGTGTATGCATAATGGTATTTTTTTGAGAGCTAAATGCAACAAAATTTTATTTTAATGTATGCTGATTAGTGTATATTTAAAGTGACAATAAAGTTTCTATTCCAATTCTAATTCTAATTCTAATTCTAATTCTAATTCTAATTCTAATTCTAATTCTAATTCTAATTCTAATTCTAATTCTAATTCTAATTCTAATTCTAATTCTAATTCTAATTCTAATTCTATCCCTATCCCTATCCCTATCCCTATCCCTATCCCTATCCCTATCCCTATCCTTATCCCTATCCCTATCCCCATCCTATTCATTACAGTAGTGAGTCAATTCAGTTAAGTGTGTGATGGAAACAGGAACAGTGTTAAAAAAAGTTGAATCCCGTTTCAGTCAGGCTTAGTTTCTGGAGATGCTGAAGTTAGGCTCCCATAGTTTTCTTGGCTAAGGTGTGGAAATAGTTTGCTACTACAATTTTCCATATTGTTTTTCAACTTCTCCATCTGGCCTATGGATAGCTCTGGAAATTCTGGTGGTCTGACTCTTCCGGCATGGAGCAGGCCTGGCTTCACTTAGCTTCTCAGCTGACAAAATTGGCCATTTGTTGCTTTTATAGATCCGGCCATGGAGATTCTCGGTTATCCAGGGAGAGCGGCCTGGAAGTTGAGTCACAGCAACTGGACTTCTTTTCTTTTTGATTTGAAACGTTTTGCTGCTTATCCAAGAAGCTTCTTCAGGCTGAGCAAGTCAGTCAGGGGGACCATTTCAAACCAAAAAGAAAAGGAGTTCAGTTGCCATGACTCAACTTCCAGAGTTTATAGATCTGCTAATTCTGATCACGTTTGCTTATCAGCCTCTTATGTAGCCTTCTTCCCTTCTCCTCTCTGCAGCCTTCCTTGGGGGTCTCCATTTCCAGTCACGCACTGCTCTTTGTGATCTTGGGCCCTGTGGGTCCTTATTTCACCACTGGCAGCTTCACTCCTGTTTCCCTCCTGGCTGATCCCCAATTTGTCCGTGCCTGGATGGGTGGTGTTGGCAATTGCAAAGTAGGCGGGTAAGTCTAGGACTTCTTTTAACCTAAGTGGCTGAATGAAGCTGGACTGTTTTAAGTCAGACTTTTCTAACCCGGTCATTTTCCAGATGGGTGAACTTCATCTCCTAACATTCTTGGCAATGCCTGGGGAATTCTGGGTCTTGAAGTCCACAGTCCTGGAAGGCATATATAGGTAGAGAAAGGCTACTGTAGCCCAATATTTTGTAGGGATGGGACATTTTCCTTGAGACAAGAGTTGGACTTTTTTCTGTTTTTAAATTTCATCTAAGCCCTTGAAGACTGCAGGAATTTGTGATATGGTGACAAAGGAGGTAATAGGGGTCAAAATGGAGTAGGAATCATACTCAAAATGCAATCTTTTCCCTAACCCTGGCAGAAGCATAAAGTATATATTTTAGCTTATTTAAAAAAAAAATTCAAACGGGGAAAATTTTCATCCCTGAAAATTGCCAATTTGCCAACATATTTCAATTTTATAGAGCAACAAAGATGATTAGTGGAGGCTAAAACATATGAAGAACGATTGCTGGAATTGGATATGTCTAGTTTAACGAAGAGAAGGATGAGGGGGGACATGATAGCAGTGTTCCAATATCTCAGGGGCTGCCACAAAGAAGAGAGAGTCAAGCTATTCTCCAAAGCATTGAGCCAGAAAGGTCTGGAGGCTAAAACATATAAGGAACAGTTGCGGGAATTGGGTATGTCTAGTTTAATGAAGAGAAGGATGAGAGGGGACATAATAGCAATGTCCCAATATCTCAGGGGCTGCCACAAAGAAGCTATTCTCCAAGGCGTCTGAAGGCAGGACAAGAAGCAACGGGTGGAAACTAAGCAAGGAGAGAAGCAACCTAGAACTAAGGAGAAATTTCCTGACAGTGAGAACAATTAACTAGTGGAAAAACCTGCCTCCAGAAGCGGTGAATGGTCCAACACTGGAAGTTTTCAAAAAGAAACTGGACAGCCATTTGTCTGAAATGGTATAGGGTTTCCTGCCTGAGCAGGGGGTTGGACTAGATGACCTCCAAGGTCCCTTCCAACTCTTTTATTCTGTTATAGGGCCCTGAGTGACACTGAAAAAAAAATATGAGGATTGCCACAGACAGGCTATAGATGTTCCACCCCTATTTTAATACTTAAGCAGTGGTCCGTTTTCCAAATATATGCAGGAATAGAATAACCGGGCCTTGACTGGAGGAAAAGTTTTGGGGAGAAGAATTTGGGGATGCTCAACCAGGTATTTAGAGAAGCCTTGTTGGCTGCCTCTTTTCAACAAGGCCGAGGCCTCTGGTTTAATTGGAGATGTGCTTGATCCTCCATCTATTGTCCCTTTCCTCTTTCCCTCTTAGTCTTTCAGGCTGGCTTTGCATTCATTTTGATCAATGGATAAATGCCTTTGAATCTGATCAGAGTCTTGTCCTGTTCTTGTGTTGCCCTTAGCAACTATGGCCCCACCATATATGTGCAAGGAGAGGCTGCCAAACTGGGCTGTCAGCAGGTTTTGTGGCTGTATGGAGACGACCACCAAATCACCGAAGTTGGGACCATGAACATTTTCTTGTTTTGGAAGGACCAAGAGGGAGGTAAGGAATTTTATCTCAGGGTAGGTGTGGATTCGGATTGGTTCTTTTGGACCTTGTAAAGCTGATTCAATATATTGAGTAAACATCATCGCCTTGTTCCTAAAATAAATTCCCATTAGGAAATTCCCTCGCTTACCCCAAAAAACTTGTCTTGGTTTTTCATCCAAAACTCTTCTCCTCACCTCCTGGATATATTTATTGGGGTAGTGTATGAGCATCTGTTCCTAACTACCAGGTAGTCCTCAAATTACGACCACAATTGAGCCTGGAATTCTCATTATGGTCATTAAGCGGGTCACTATGTGACTGGACCCAACTTTACACTATGTGTTTAGTGTTTAGTGAATGCTGTGGTCACTAAGCAAATCCATTATAACCAATGGATGTGTTTTGTTGGGAACCAGAAGTAAATACCAGAAACGGGCAAAAAAAATGTTGACGATTGTGGTTGTGTGGGACATTGTAAACGGCCATAAAGGTGAGTCAGTTGCCAAGTGGCCAAACTGTGATCATGTGACTGAGGAGGTGGCCACCGTCACTTTGAAATTGGATCGTAAGTGCCTTTTGGGAGGGGTCCGTCATAACTATGGATAGCCTCTTAGTGACTGTTGCAAGTCGAGGACAATGAAATGCTTGTGACTGTTGCAAGTCGAGGACAATGAAGTGCTTGTCACCAAAATAAGGACCCCTCCCAGAGCTTTACCCCTTCACCTTTGCCTTGTGCTACTGCACGCAGGGGCAAAGTTTGTGTTGTGATGCATATTTCACACTTGCTGTCCTGCAGACACCCACCGTTGCAGGAAGGAGGAGGAGGCAACCGTGGCGAACCTTTAAAAAAACACCTTAGCACTCAAGCCACGCGTTCTCTGGATTTGTGGGTTTTATAACTTATTAAATTAGTAAAATGCAAGCGCTTACTCAGAATGACAAGTAGCAAGTGATTTTATTTCCTTGTGTCTTAGAGAAAAGGGTGCCATTTCTTAACAGGGCACAAAGAGAACCAAGAGGCATCAGGAAGAATACGTTTGAGTTTTTCCTTTAGTCCTATACGTAGTCCTTGACTTAGAGCCATTTGAAATTACAAGTGGTTTACAACAGGCACTCCCCCTTGCAACCTTTGCAGGTCACATGATCAGAATTCGGGTGCTTGGCAACCGGCCTGTATTTATGGCGGTTGCAGGGACCTGGGGGGGGTCATGTGATCGCCATGTGTCATCTTCCCAGCCGGCTTTCAACACGTCAATGGGGGAAGCCAGATTTATTTAACAGTCTCATGATTCACTTAATGACATGGCAATTCGCTTAACAACCATGCCCCACACAAAAATTGTAAAGTCAGGCATGCCTCATTTAATAACTGCCTTGCTTAGCAATGGAAATTCTGGCCCCAGTTGTGATTGTAAGTCGAGGAGTGCCTGTATTTTGTTTTCCGTTTGCAAATTTATGCAGATTAAAACTGATTAATCAAGAAAAATGGCCACATTGGTCAATTAGGATTCCTTAATCTTTGGGGCTTGCTTACTTGATCTAACTATCTGTCTATCTGTCTATCCGTCAGTCTGACTATCTCTTTGTCTGTCTGTCTATCTATCTTATCTATCCTTGTTCTGAAATTTTAAATAATTTAAAAAGAAAATGAAAACTTACATAAGTGTTGCCATATTACACGTTCCAAAAAATTAAACCTCTTGAAAGTATGACAGAATGTATATTAAATATTATCTCATGGTCATTGATGAAAATAATATGTATATATTTTGGGTTGCTCTTCTCTGATTAAACATAGCTAGTGGTTGGATCCTGGTTAGTTACTGTATGTGCAGAATTGGCACACTGAAACCAGCGGAGTGTATCCACGGCATCTTTGTGCTATTTGGATTGATAAATAACCTCTGTATATAGGACTAAATTCCCACGCAATTCAGCTTTCTAAAGCTTCTGTCAGACCTGATTTTTGTCTTTTAATTATAATCACATTCCCTCCCCTCAGTTAGTTCTGCCTTTTGGGGTTTCGGAAATATTTTTGTGCTGTGACATACAACCATCCCTGGAAATGTATAATTGTAATGTTCATTTTTCAGATATGGAGCTGGTCACCCCTCCGCTTAATGGAATCATTTTACCTGGTGTGACCCGACAAAGCCTTCTTGATTTGTCCCGCAAATGGGTGAGTATGCAGAAGTGTGGGGTAGCCCTGCCATTGATGTGGGGATTGCATGCCTCTTATTGAAACTGGTGCTTTTTTTTTTCTTTTGTAACATTTATTTTTTTAGCATTCATTCTTCCACTCAAGATTGAATTGAGAGAGCAGCAGAGAGAACAATTTGCTGGATAAAAATAAGGGTGTTGATGTCAAATCTTGAGTTAAGGAGAGAATCAGAGTCTACATTTTGGTGGGGAAACTTAGGACCATAGGAATGAGCAGTATTGTCAAGGGAGTAAGGCTGGGATTTTCCTTTTTTCCAAGGTGGCCAAAGGGTGGGATGTGGAGATCTCTTGGAAGGGAAGCTCAAACAGGTCAAAATAGTGGTTGTAACTATGCAACTGAAGCGCCCTTCGCTTTTAGCATACAAAAAAAAAAAAGAGTGAAGAGTGAAGTTGCAGATGCTTCCCCCCCTCATTTTTGCTTCTAGTGGGATGGGGGTTTTTTCCCCTGACCTTTTTGTACTATTGAATAACAATAACTATTAAATCGATTGTTGGTCTTACAGGATAATTTTCAAATGTTTTTGACATGGTATGAAGCTTTACTATGAATGTTCAACCTTCTTGCCACCAGTACTGGGAGGGTGGGATGAGAAGAGCCAAGGAACCACTGGTCCCTAGTCTTTATTGACTGACAGAGAATCCCCAGAAATTTAGACAGTTTTTCTAAGACCTCTTTGAAGACAGAATGGCTTGACTCTGAGATATTTGCATACAGTTGCCTGTGCAACCAAGAAGTGGTCCTGAAATACATGGATTGGACTCAAAATTCAGTTGCAAGATCGAATTGGGGTCGGTCACCATAATGAAGTAATAGAAAGTAAAATAATAATAATGATAATGAAAAATCACTAAAGCAAAATAGATGTGTCTGCACAATTACTGGAATAAAGCTGTGTTAGCAAATACATGACTAACCCAAAAGCACATTGCATTCAGAAACAATGTATCAAGTAAAACTCCCTTCATTGTATGCCTGTGAGAAACTAACCCGATGAAATACAATGTAGATCTCATGTGTGCTTCTTTGTTCCTGAGAAAGGAAAGCTATAAAACTGTAGTTTGAACCCCCCCTCGGGGTTCAGAATTGCTTGTTTTTACTGCGTCTGAATCTTTGCGCAAATAAACCTCTCTGCACCCTTTGGAATTCGTAAAAGTTCCTTTCGTTTTCCACAAGAACCGGACCAGAGAATTACTCTTCCAAGCTTTTGTACTCCTGCTGGAGCCCATCTTCAGGGAACTTCTCTCTACTGGAATATGTGCTTTGGGCTGTTCTGTGAGTCCTATTTATGTGGTGCCTTCCTATTAGTTGATCGGTGTGTTGACGGCCGACGATTGGCTGTTGTTTCCTTCCGAAAGCTCGGAAGAGTAAACCTCTGGTACCGATGACTGACTCAGGTTCCATCTTGCAACATTACCTGGGACATGTATATTTGCCTTCATTCAAAATTCAGTCTTTCTGCATTTTAAAAAAGTGGCCGACAGCAGGATTTAAACGTGTTTGTCTTTCTTTCTTCCCAGGGGGAGTTCAAGGTTTCAGAGAGAGTCATCACCATGTCTGACCTGATTAAAGGCTTGGAAGAGAAAAGGCTGAAGGAAATATTTGGCTCGGGCACGGCCTGTGTGGTATGTCCCGTGGACAGAATTCTCTATCAGGGCAAGGTGAGAGTCACGGGACATTCCCAATTGTGACTTTCTTGGTTTCCCTACATCTGTGTTGTTCTTCTAAATACAAACTGGGTTTCTGGGTTTCTCTCTTGGAACAGAATTATCATATTCCCACAATGGAAAATGGACCTGAGATTGCAAAACGGTTTCTGAAGGAGCTGACAGATATTCAGGTAAAAATTCTCAGTGGGAGATAGAAAACATGTTTTTGCTTGATTTTTTTATATTTCCAATTTTAAATTCATTCTGTCCTTTTTCTTCATGGATTTGCATTTGAAAAAGTACATATTTCAGCAAATTCTCTTGCATTTCAGCCTTGGCAAGGCGAAAGGGGCCAACTTTTCCTCATATCCTCAGTCAGAAACAAACCTTTCCATGTTGCTTCTTGGGATGCTGGATGGGGTATTCCAGTGACAACACACTGTCTCTGGCTATGCTCCTTGTGACCTCTTTGGGCAGAAAGAGAAAGTATATACAAATGGTACCATCTTGTTGAAATGGGGGGGGGGGAGGCTCAGAAAATAAGCCAAATTAGGATTAGCAAGTATAGAGATGAAAGTCCACCAGGAAATTCCGGTCCTGAAGGTTAGATTCTTTATGTTTACCATCTGCGTGCAATGTAACCTGACATCTGATCGGGACAATCCTGAGGATACTGATGCACCTTACACAATTGAAGTCATTTATTTATTTATTTATTATTCAAATTTATATGCTGCCCTTCTCCTAGGACCCAGGGCGGCTTACAACAATACAATAAAAAATTAAAAAATTAATTGCATTCATACAACATACAAACATAATCAACTCACAGTCGCTGATGGAGGGACATTCCTAGGGCCCAGGGGCAGAGCACAGCTCATATGCCCCAAGCCTGTCGGCATAGATGTGTCTTCAGCACTTTCCGGAAAGCTAGGAGGGAGGAAGCAGTACGAACCTCTGAGGGAAGCTGGTTCCAGAGGGCTGGGGCAGCAACGGAGAAGGCCCTTGCCCTAGGCCCCGCCAGATGACATTGTCTAACAGACGGGACTCGTAGGAGGCCAACCCTATGCGCCCTAACCGGTCGCTGGGATTCATGAGGCAGAAGACGGTCCCGCAAGTATCCTGGTCCATTGCCATAAAGGGCTTTATAGGTCATAACCAACACTTTGAATTGTGTTCGGAGACCAATTGGTAGCCAGTGCAGCTCACGGAGAGCTGGAGTGATATGAGCGTGTCTTGGGAGACCCAAGACAGCTCGCGCAGCCGCATTCTGGACTACTTGCAGTCTCCGGACATTCTTCAAAGGTTGCCATTATCTGCTTTCTCTTTCCATGCAGTGAGGTGTTGTGAATAAAATATTTGACTAGGAGTGGAGAGACCCAGGTTTCAGTTCACTCTCTGCCGTCAAACTTATTGAGAGACTTTGGGCCAATCAATCCCTCTCATCCCAAACATCCTCACAATGTGTCCTAAGATATAAGCACATACTAAATCAAAATACTAAAATAGAGCCCCCAGGCTAGGTTAAGTTACCTGTCCCAATATACAGATTCACGAGCAGCAAACTGTGTTGGTTTTCATTAAAATTACTAAGTTAATTAGAGAGAGAGCCCTAGATCAGTTTCCATTTTTAGGCCCTGCCTACTTCAAAATGAAAGCAGAGTTCTGCTTGTCCTGTCTTTCCGTGATTGGGCCACAAGAGGGCAGAAATAGCTTTGTGATGGAATGTTTGTGTTTGTGTGTGCCTGTGTATCAGTTTTGATACCTGGGGAAGACTGCCTGGGCAGGTCCCTGCAGTTTTCTTGGCAAGATTTCAGAAGTAGTTTGCTATCACCTCCTTTGCAGGGGTGAGAGTGAGCGTCTGGCCCAAAGTCTGGGTCATTCTAGCCTCCCTTGTTGCAGCAAGTAGATCAATACTGGGGGTCTCTCTGCCTCCGTCTCCCCCTCCCCCCTCCCCCTCCCTCCTCTCATTTTTTTCAGTGTCGTTGTAACTTTGAATGGTCACTAAATGAACTGTTGTAAGTCAAGGCCAACTATACATCTTTTCAATAAAAAGTTAACTGTTTTCATGACTCTTTCATATTTTTCATACTTTGTTTAAATAGTTCTTGTCATTCTGCATAATGCCTAGATATCCTATATGCACAATGCCTAGGGAAAGTATATAGCATATTAAAATAACCTTTCATACTTTGCCTAAAAATGTCACGCATTCTGTAGATTTCCTAGGCCTTATGTACAAGGCCAGCTTTTCACATACTGCTGGTAATGTATATAAAAATATGATTCTCTGTAAAACTGGGACTTCTAGTGAGAGGGAGAAGGGCATTCTTTGAAAAGTTTCAGGTTTACTGAATACAAGTAGTTCTCAACTTATGACCATAATGGAGTCTGCTTATTACAGTTGTAAGTCATGACAGTTGTAAAACAGGTCCTTACATGATTGGACACCATTTTATAGTTGTTGTTTTTGGACCAGTCGTTAAACAAACTCATTGTTCTCTATGAGTAAATGCTAGTTTTTGGCAAAAACATCATAAATGAGGGCTGGTTGCCAAATGCCCAAAATGTGGTTATGTAACTGTAAGAGGAATAATGACCGTTGGAACTTTAGAACCAGGCCATAAGTACCTTTTATGGTGTATGTAATACTTTGAACAATCACTAAGTCAAGGAGTAATTCTTAATTTTCACCCTCCCAAACTTCTAGGAATTTGTTCCAAGACACACAGGGGGTAAAATAGCACCCCCAGGAGCTCAATTTTATGAGTAGCTGAAACACACATTTAAAAAAAAAAAAAGAAATAAAAAGGTGGGGTGAAGAACAATTATGTCAACAACAATAATCCAGGTTCTTGAGAAAAAAAAAAGATCTGGTCTGCACTGAAAAAGTGTCAATATCACCCCTTCTCCACATCATTACTTGTAATTTGTGTCTGTAAATATGGAGGGGAAAGCAATTCTGATTAGCTCTGCTCCTGCTTAGTAGTTTGGGAGGTTACAATCACGAAGTCTGATTGTATTTTTCCTTTATCCTTCACAGTATGGACGCATCGCCAGTGACTGGGCCCAGGCAGTTTGCTGAAGACTGTGGGATTTGACTTTTCCCTGCTTTTGTTCAGCTTCACTCTCTTCCCCACAGCTATATTTATGATATGGTTCTAAAGCTTTTCCAATTTTGCCTTCCATTTTGTCAGAGATCTGCCTGGCCCTCTGCCTGATTTGGGAGAACTACAGTTTCCCTGTATTATAAACCCAGGCCCTTGGTGGCTGCAAGACACTCCTTATCAGGAAGGCCTGCCCTGGTCCAGGACCCAGAGGAATGCCAGATGAACCTCTTTGTGATGGAAACAAAGCTTTGAACTTCAAGTGGCCTGCTCTGCTTCTCTCTCTCCACCCCAAAACTCGGCTGCTTTTTGCTTTTAAGTGCAATATTGAGAGAGAGAGAGAGAGAGAGGGAGGAAAAGAAGGAATGTGGGGTGTCTGCAAAGCTCTAATACTTCATGTGCATGATTGCCAATTTTTTTTTTTAAAAAATAGTCGCTTGGATTCATGTAGAAGCACATGTAAAAAAAGTGTAATCTAAATCATATTGTTCTTATAAAAGTTTTCATTTTGGTATCTTTATGGAAGGTGCCAAAATTTTAAATTTTGGATTCTGTATCTTAAACTGAACATTTTTAGAAATGTGAAATTCTTGTTTCATGTGGATGACTGCTTCGCTTTCTAAGTTAAATCTGCTGGCTAGATTAAAAAAAAAAAAGTCTTAGATCTTCAGAATGAACATGGAGCTACAGTTGGCTTTTTAAGGTGGAAAATGATTCAAAAATCTTGTGACAGCGAGATGGGTGGCGTATACATTTAAATAAATAAATAAAATTAAACTGAACCTTGAGAAAAGCTCCTGCCACCCATTTCTGACTTTCCTGCTCTGTGTAGTGAGTAATGTCTATTCTAGTGTTTGTCAACCTTGGCAACTTTAAGAAGTTTGGACTTCAACTCTCAGAGTTCCCAAGCTAGGTGTCTATGGAAATCTGGGAGCTGAAGTTGACACATCTTAAACTTGCTAAGGTTTAAAATCATTAATCTATAAACAGTACAGTTTGGGATAGTTTGTTTGTTCCTTTGTTTATCAAATTTATATAGCCAATCATCTCATGAAAAGTGACCCTGGGTGGCATACAATCATTCTGAGTAGTCATGGTGGCGCATTGGTTGGAATGCAATATTGCAGGCTAATTCTGCCGACTGCCAGCAGTTCGATTCTGACTGACTTAAGGTTGATTCAGCCTTCCATCCTTCCGAGGTCGGTAAAATGAGGACTCAGATTGTTGGGGGCAATAGGCTGTAAAACCACTTAGAGAGGGCTGTAAAGCATCATGAAGTGGTATATAAGTCTAAGTGCTATTGCTAAGTCCTGACTTCCCCGAATATTTTGAGCCGTTTGAATAGAGTTTCTTTAAACCAAGGGGTCTTAGCAGAAAAAAATATATAACCCCATTATCACTAGTGTTGTAATTTGCACATCCCATAAAGGTAGGGACCGCACTTGGTACCTACTAGGCCAGGGGTAGGCAAGCTTGGCTCTTTCATGACTCCTGGACTTCAACTCCCAGAATTCCTGGGCAAGCATGGCTCAGCTTGGAAACCTCTCCCTTTCCCCTCAGCATGGCTGGCTCAGGAATTCTGGGAGTTGAAGTCCACGAGTCATAAAAGAGCCAAGTTTGCCTACCCCTGTACTAGGCTGTCTCCTCTGATTGCTAATGCATTTTTAGATCTTTTAATTAAGAAAAACAATAGAAAATTGGTGTACCGCAAAGTAAAACACCAGTATCATCATTTTCCAGGAAGAATTCTAGAAGGAGTTCATTAGACCTTATTAGGAAATAAAGTTATTGGCTGGTTGTAATCCTTAGTGTAGAAAAGTCCTGCCTGTCTAGGGGGGGGAAAAAAACCACAAAGAGAAACTTGGAGCTAGAGGTGATGGTGGACAGCCTTTTTCTTAGTGGTGGTTACAAGTCTGATAGCCTTGAAGGTGATCCAGTTGTACCGGAATTGTTTCATTTGAAATTTGCCCACATTTCAGCTCCCCACCCACCTATCTCCCCCCCTTCTCTGTCTTTCTGGCTGTCCTGCCCCTGGCATTGCTGCCAACCCCTGCCAACCTCCACTGCTTCCAGCAGACATTTATTTATTTATTATTTAAACTTCTATGCCGCCCTTCTCCTAGGACCCAGGGCGGCTTACAATAACAATACAATAAAATTAATTACATTCATACAGCATACAATCACAGTCAACACACAATCGCTGATGGAGGGACATTCCTAGGCCCAGGGGCAGAGTGCAGTTCATACGCCCCAAGCCTGTCGGCATAAATGCGTCTTCCAACAATTTATGGAAAACTAGGAGGGAGGAAGCAGTACGAACCTCTGTGGGAAGCTGGTTCCAGAGGGCTGGGGCAGCAACGGTGAAGGCCCTTGCCCTAGGCCCCACCGGATGACATTGTCTAACAGACGGGACCCGTAGGAGGCCAACCCTATGTGCCCTAACCGGTCGCTGGGATTCATGAGGCAGAAGACGGTCCCGCAAGTATCCTGGTCCATTGCCATAAAGGGCTTTATAGGTCATAACCCACACTTTGAATTGTGTTCGGAGACCAATTGGTAGCCAGTGCAGCTCACGGAGAGCTGGAGTTATAAGAGCATGTCTTGGGAGACCCAAGACGGCTCGTGCGGCCGCATTCTGGACTACCTGCAGTCTCCGGACATTCTTCAAAGGTTGCCCCATGTAGAGAGCATTACAGTAGTCGAATCTCGAGGTGACAAGGGCATGGGTGATCCAAATAGGGCTGCAACTGGTGCACCAGGCGAACCTGCTGCTAGTGAGCCCATGTAGCTGCTAGCCTTTGTGAGGCTGTGTGAATTGGAAGCAAGCACAGCCGGACGGGAGAAACATGAGTTCCTCGCCTAACAATGGCATGGTCCTCACCTAATGACTGCAGTGGGAACTACTGGAATTACTGTTGCTAAGTGGTACAGTTGTGTTATTTCGCCTAAAAACTAGTTCACTTAGCAATGGACATTCCAACTAAGGTTATTAAGTGTGGATTGTTTAGGTCTCGAGTACATTAATCCAAATGTGCTGGGCTAAGTCACTCTGTGATCTTGGTCAAGTAAACCCAAAAGAAAACTACAAAAAAATGAGATTGTCTAAAAAAACAGAATTTCACTGGGTTAAAGATCCACTTGACCCCAGCTTTTCCATCTGCACATTTTTGCTGAAGATTGTTCTTGACCAGTGAAGAGTTGATTTTATATTTATATTCATAAAGTAATTCAAGTTGGAAACAGGCATGTGATTTAGGATTAATTTGGAGCAGGAGTGTCAAACTGCTGGCCCGCAGGCCGGAGGCGTCACGCCAAAACTGCACCCACCCCTTCGCCGGCAATGGAGAAAAAGTTGTGATACGTCGCGACACGTCATGTGACGTCGCGACTTTGGCACCCGTGATTCAGAGGGTACAACATTTTAAGAGGACCTTTTATGCATTGTGCAGCAAACAGGTCCCCAAACATTGGGAAACAGAAAAATTTTGGACTCTGCCATTGGAAATTTCTGGGTAAAACTAGGATTTGCCCCAGCCTGTGGAGATAATGGCTCCCCTAAAAATATAACTCCAGAGTCAAGAAGGATACTGGCCTATGCTACGGTAGGAAGGGATAAAGGAGACTGCTAATTCTTGTTGTGAATCACATAGCACATAATATATGATACATGTTCAGTGCATTTTGGAACTCTGTAAAACCTGGGGTAGAGTGGATGGAAAGATCTTAGCATTTGCAGCCGAAAAGATGTGTAGATATTCCCAACTCATTTACCTCACTGGAGTTTTGCTTTGCTTTGTTTATTTTATTTTATTTTATTTTTTTGGAAAACAAAGATGAAAGGAATAATGGAAAAAAGTAAAGGAATGGAACATGAGCTGATACTTGCACCAAATGTGACCTGACTTGCAAGAAATAACTTCTTATTAATAACTCTTATTAGAAGCTCATTATTTGCTATCCTGAAATGTACGAGATAATGCATTTATTTAGGTTCAGCAATATGCTTTAAGCTCTAGACCAAAATAGCAATCATGGTCCTTCTGCATTAAAATTTGTCTTTGGTTATGCTGACCCAAATTCTTCCCTTCAGCAGAGTAATTTAGGACAGAAGAGAATATTTTTGTTCTACATACATTAGAAATCAAGTATTTCCCCTGAATTGCATCTAACCATGGAGAGATCTGCCAATACCTTGCAATCTAACATCTGCTTGTCCTGGTTTAAACCTACTGTAAATTTCTCAGAATGAGTTATTCAGAAGAATGCCATGTCTGAAAGATCATATGTAATTTTGAAGCTCACCCATGTAGTCCTCAACTTATAACCACAATTTGGACGGGAATTTCCATTACTAAGCAAGGTAGTTGCTAAGTAAATTGCACCCAATTTTATAACCTTTTTTGTCCTGGTTAGGTGAGTCATTGTAGTTGTTAAGAGAAATCATGTGGTTATTACTGAAATCCAGCTTTCCCAATTGACTTTACTTGTCAGAAGCCATCTGGGAAGGTTGCAAATATGGTGATTTGTTGTATACAAAAACTGACAAAATTCTGAAAGTGATGAGGGTCTTCACATTATTTCGAGAAGTTTGCATAAAATAACCACTTCCTGCTTAGAAATGAGATGGGTGAAATTTGGCTTGACAGCCATTGAATGAACAGACAATATAAGCATGGAGGAATGTAATCTTTGAGGGTAACTGAGGACAAATCATTGCCAGGAGATGACCTGGTTGTATCCATCATGAAGTCATAAGAAGGTGAGCTCTTCATTCATTATCAAAGCCATAGGGATCCATTTGGATCTTGCCCTCTGCCAATCCAACCAAGTTTCTCATCACACACACACACACACACACACACACACACACACCCCACCCCACCCCACCCCATCTAATGGCAGTTGCTGTGGGAGCCACTGAAGAGGAATTATTGACTCCCAAGACCTAGAGAGAGAGCTTCAAGATCATGTGAAGTACAAGGGCAATTGAGAAATAAACCTCCATTTTGTTATCAATGACAAGACACTCGCATATACAGAACTTTTTTTTTTTTTTGGAGCTTTGCAATTTTATTTTTTTTCCTGTTTTTTCTCTTCTTTTTTTTAAACATTTTTTATTATTAGATATCCATTTGTACATGTAAACAAAGAAGGAAAAAAATAATTTCAAGTTAAAGCCATTCAGCTCAATACAATCATTTCAAATTTGTAGACCTTCTTCACTCCATATATCCAAGTTTAACTTTTATTAAACACATTAGAAAACTACAACATTACTTTTTGACATAACCGCCATTCAAATTGAGGCACTTGTCATAACGTTTTACAAGGTTTGAAATTTCTTAGTAGTAGTTGCTTGGCGCCAAATCTAGGCTATGGGGGGATGGTGATCAAAAACATCCCAATGTTCTTGGGGGCATCTAGCAGTGTGCGTGAACCAACACTGCACCGGAAGTCAGCATGCCCCAACACTTGTTATGGATGGCTTGTCTGAGTTTTTGTAACATTTCACAATAGACATCTGAACTGATGGTCGAACCATGCTCCATGAACTTCACTAGCACTACTTTGGCATCTTCACATTTGACGAGATTTTCTATGGCACCACTTCCAGTGTGTTGGTTCACGATAATGCTTGCTGGCACACCGCTAGACCATTCAAGAACTTTTGAAGCAGTTCCACTGGGATGTTTTTGATCACGCCCCCCATGGCCCAGATTTGGCGCTGAGCGACTACTAAGGAATTTCAAACCTTGTAAGACATTATGACGTGCCTCAATTTGAATGGTGATTATGTTGAAAAATAATGTAATGTTGTAGTTTTCTAATGTGTATAATAAAAGTTCTGTGTCTGCGAGTGTCTGTCATTGATAACCAAACAGGTTTATTTCCGAATTGTCCTCGTAATAGTACTGCTTTATACTGCACTGGTGAAGCCACACTTGGAAGCTATATCCAGTTCTGGTTACCACGATAGAAAAAACATGATGAAAGCCTTAGAGCTCTAGAGAAGGTCTAGAGAAGAGCAACAAAGATGATAAAGGGTCTGGAGGCTAAACCATGCAATGAATGATTGAACTAGGTGTGTCTAGTATAGTCTAGCAAAAAGAAAGGACTGGAGTGATATGATAGCAGTGTTCCAGTACTAGGGGGACTCTCACAGAGAAGAGGGGGTCAACCTATTCTCCAAAGCACTGGAGAACTGGACAAGAAGTAGCGGGTGGAAGAGAGATTCAACCTAGAACTAAGTAGAAATTTCCTAACAGTGAGAACAGCTTGCCTCCAGAAGTGCTCCATCACTGGATGTTTTCAAGAAGAGACTGGGCAGCCATTTCTCCGGAATGGTAGAAGGTCTCCTGCTTGAGTAAAGAATTGGACTAGAACACCTCTAAGGACCTTTCCAACCCTATTATCCTGTGTCCTTTATAATTAGACTGTTTGAGCTGCAAAATGGATAGACCCCAGCCATACTGTATGTCCAACGATGCAAGATGCTATGGGTGGTAAACTGTATACCATGGTAGAACAGGTGGGTTTCAGGGATCTTTTTAGATTCTTTACTAAGGAATTTGGATCTCCTTCCTTCCCAGGCCTCACACTTGTCCTCAACAGCCTCATGATAGAGATTCCTCTTCTACAATCACCGCTTTTCATACACAAGCAAGGATT
Source organism: Bothrops alternatus (assembly GCA_034064705.1). Lineage (NCBI taxonomy): Eukaryota > Metazoa > Chordata > Lepidosauria > Squamata > Viperidae > Bothrops > Bothrops alternatus. Next base: position 2,457,055 of record JARGCV010000126.1, on the reverse strand, counting down.
GCTGAAAGAAAAGTTGTATTTTCTTAAAAAGTCAGTAAATTGACTGCAAAGTACCTAGTTGAATGTACAGATTTAACTTCGTGTCCCTCTTCAAATAAGAGCTCTAGAAGTGGCTTGTATTTTCTAGTCAGTTTCTCATCTGTATATAAACAAGCACGTCCATTGCGACCTTCCTGCTTGCTCCCCAAAGAGCCAAACTTTTTGAGTTTTATGTCTTTGTTAATTATGAATTTCAATAAATCTTTTTATACAAAAAAAAAAAAAAAGAAAGGAAGTGTGCATATGTAACTAACGTCATTTTTTGCAGATCAACCCTGGAGGGCAAACTAGATGATTGATTTACTTTGATGTTATTGATTTCCCCCCCTCCACTTTCTAGAGGTATTTGCTGAAGAATGAGATAAGGCTGATGTTGCAACAAACATCACACTTAGGCTGGCGCCTGAGTGGGGCTCTTTGTGTGATGAAAGTTATCCCCAGTTTACCGCAAATATGTATACATCCCTTGTGGTGTCAATGAGCTTTAGAAATCCTTTTGCACAACGAGGGTTCTACAAATACCATGAGAGTTGGGGAATGAGTCAAAAATTATGGAGCTTTTTCATACTTCCTTGAATGGGCAAAATAAAATTTCTGTTCTCTTGGGTCTGATCTCCTACCTCTGTTTCAAGTCATTGCAGTCAAAAGAGGTGAGATAATTGGTGACAAAACTTCAATGGATTTTGCACACTTTAATAATCTGGAATTAGATTATTTATAATCAGAAATGTTATCAGAAAATGCACACCAAAACAACTAGACACAAGGACCATTTTCCCCCCATATCGTCACTCTGCTCAGCAACTAATTCCCACGACACTGTGAAACTACTTAATAGGAGTGTATTACTATTACCCTTCTCATCTTTCCTATTTCTTTATCTTCTTCTGACTATTACCTTGTTGCTTGTATCTTAAGATTTATATTAACTGTTTATTGAGCATCCTAGTATGATTTATGTTAATTGCTTATTTAGTATCCTATCACTGAGCGTCATATCTTGATGATTTATGATGATTGTATTTTATGATTATCATCATGATTTATCACTTGTTGCTTGTATGTACACTGGGAGCTTATGCACCAGAGACAAATTCCTTGTGTGTCCAATCACACTTGGCCAATAAAGAATTCTATTCCATTCTATTTATGTGCAACCACAGGTTTTAGCAAAATTCATTTAAAATTATAGCTTTCCATATTAATTCAATATACTGCTTCTAATGCTAACAGCACTGTTTGTCAGTATGTACTTTTGTATATACTCTTTGAGGCCATTGCAAACAATGCAAGTTGTTTCTATGATATGTTCATCTTCATCACGTTACAGAAAATAGATTTTTTTTCTTTTAAATTAGATTGATTTAGTTGATTAACAAGGATCTAATTAACTTAGCTCTAGGTTCCTGATTTTCTTTCCTGATTTTTCCTGATTCTTGCCATGTATTATGTATACATCCGAACTAGACTGTGTTGTTTCTCCGTCATATGTGTGTGTGTGTGTGGGTATATGCATAATCTTTTGTCATATTTATGTGGTGAATATTGGAGGTGGTTACTCTTTGAGAGTTGAATATAATGAAATTTCATTTTAAGTAGAGTTTCCTCTTTCAGTTTACAGTTAAATAGTTGAGAGGTAAAGCACATGGTTACTGTACTCTTTCTTTCCTCTGTGGTTCTTTATATAATCATAATTTCTAATAATATGACATTCCTTATCCTTCTTTAAAAATCTAATACCACTTAGCCAATTTAAGCTTATATGCTTGCTGTCTGTCATGTCTAAAAACTTTAAAAAAAACCCAAGTAGTCCCTCAACAGTGTGTGATAATTTGTATCACTCAGTAGTTCCTAATCTAGTGAGAATTACGAGAGTAGTTTTAGACACAATTTCACCCATTTATTACTGCTAAATTGTTTGAACAAATAAGTATTGGGCATGATAATTAGTCTCCTAATAATAAAATTATTGCTTTCATTACTTTTATATTTATTGATGGAAAGCTCACTTCTAATCTCAACATTGTGGTATACATGGGTATAAGACTAAGATTAATCTTATGAATTTATTATGGACCACTTCTAATTCTAGTTTACTGAAATCCCAAATGGGGCCCTTAGATCAACTATCTTAAGTGCAGAATGTACTAATCATCCTCCTTTTAAATAGAAAAAGAATCAAATGGCTGTCATTGATTTCATGGCCATTGTTCTTGTTGGTGCTATATGTGGTTTCCATGATAGTATCTCAGTAAACTGAATGCCCACATCCTTAAATGACCTCAGTTGTTCTATCTCATTCCTATCTTGGGTCCATCTCTGTCTCTTTGATCTTTTTCTTTAAACAAGCCCAGGTGGCAACATCTGCTTCCTTTGGATTCCTCTTTGCAATACCTTTTCCACTAAACTTTGTCCATGCAGCTGCACTCTTCCTGTTTGTGCTAGGCTGGGGGTGGAAATATAAATTACTGCTAATAGAAAATGTTTCCACTTAACAATGATCTCATTTTTAAAAAGAAAACCCATCTCTTTTTAAAGGATTCTTTCCTTTCTTTTGGAAAAAGAAACTGATATTTGTTCTGAAAACTTTGAGTGGTCCACGTGAAGTTGTTCAAGATGTTTCTAACCACTGCCTTTCCAATCTAGTGAAGATGACTTCATAGTTCATCATCCTTCCAGGACTAAACACAACACATTTGGATGGGGAAGAATGCCATCCTGTATAGCAGCATCCAACCAGAAAGGTGGGATGGAAGAGAAAGATGAACATCAGAATTCCAAAACAGTTTTTAATTTAAATGCATCTTTCTTGATCCCATGATAGAGTGAGCAGATAAGTCTTTGTGGCCTGAGTCTTCCATGGACTCTCCTGCTGAAAATTGGCATAACACTGAGTCAGAAAGCAAGAAAAACAATAGGATTAGCCATTCAGAAAATAAAGACAGCCCCCCTCCAGATAAAATGGCTCCTCTTGTTTGCACTTTTGCCCTGCCTTGTAGCAATAGAAAGAGAGTATAGGTAGTCCTCGACTTATAACCATTTGTTTAGTGACATTCGGCACAAAAAAAGGTGACTTAGGACCAATTTTCACACTTACAACCATTACAGCATCAAAATTTGGATGCTTGGCAACTGGCACGTATTCACGACTGTTGCCTTGTCCCAGGGTCATGGGATCATCATTTGTGACCTTTCAAGCCGGCTTCCGAAAACCAAAATCAATGGTGGAAGCCAGATTTAATTAACGACCACATGATCCACTTAACGGAAGTGATTCACTTAACAATTGTGTTAAAAAAAGGATCAGAAAATAGGGAAACACTCAGCTTAGCAACTGCCTTGCTTCACAATGGCTCTGTTCTCATAAGGCAAGGATTACCTGGTCAGATAGTCCTCAATTTATAACCACAACTGGGACCCTAACATTCGTCATTAACAAGACATCATGTGACCACACCTGTTTTCACTGTTCTTTTTGTTGTGGTTTGTTAAGTAACTTGCCATGGTCATTAAATGAGAAATCACATGATCATATGATTTACGTATGATAAATCGTATATGATTTATCTTCCTGGGCTCCAAGATCACCGCAGATGGGGACTGCAGCCAAGAAATTAAAAGATGCTTGTTCCTGGGGAGGAAAGCTTTGGCAAATCTAGACAGCACACTAAAAAGCAGAGACATCACTCTGCCAATAAAAGTATGTATAGTCAAGGCCATGGTTTTCCCAGTTGCAATGTATGGCTGTGAAAGTTGGACCATAAGAAAGGCTGAGTGCAAAAGAATTGAGGCCTTTGAACTATGGTGCTGGACTGCAAGGTGATCAAACCAGTCAGTCCTAGAGGAGATCAACCCCGACTGCTCTTTAGAAGGCCAGATCCTGAAGTTGAAACTGAAATACTTTGGCCACCTAATGAGAAGGAAGGACTCACTGGAGAAGGGCCTAATGCTGGGAAAGATTGAGGGCAATAGAAGAAGGGGACGACAGAGAATGAGGTGGCTGGATGGAGTCACTGCAGCAGTAGGTGTGAGCTTAAATGGACTCCAGAAGATAGTAGAGGAGTAGGAACGTTGTCCATGGGGTCGCGATGGGTCGGACATGACTTCGCAACTAACAACAACATGATTTACAATCATTGAGCTTCCAGCTTTCCCACTGACTTTGCTTGTCAGAAGCTGGCTGGGAAGGTCACGAATGATGATCACGTGACCCCAGAAGGCTGAAACTGTTGTGAATGCAGGCTATTTGTCAAGCTCTCCTCTCTCAATCACATGGCAGAGGAGGAACCTTGCAACAGTCGTAAGTCTGAGGACTGGGTTACTAGTCACTTTTTTTGGTGCTTTTTTCCCAGCACTTTGAATGCTTGTTACATGAATGGCCATAAGTCCAGGATCATCTGCAAGGGGAGAAGAAATGAGAAACCCAGTTTTCTGGCTCTCGCGTGGCTTCCAGCACTCTGATGCATCTTTTGCACCCCACTTTCACATGTGCCAAATGCACGTTTTCTCTGGCCGCCTCAATCCACGACAGCCAAGTTTTCTGTTTGTATTTCTCGTAACTTTGGGGATGTGGATGTGGGTGTCTCTCTCTCTGCATTTCTCTTAAGATTTCAGGGTGCAAACATTTGGCAGCTGGGTGATGTTGCAGACTTGCAGAGGAAAAAAAGTGAAATTCACTCATTTATCCAAACACTGAAGTAAGTGTGGGGGAAGAGACAGGGACTAATGTCGAAACAGAGGGAGGCTGTGATTGAGAACAAACATGTCAGAAGAGAACCCTGATTCCTGTTTTTTTTTTAAATAAAACAACTCCACTGCTTTTCACAGGCTGCTGATTGCTTAAGAGAAGCTCTCGAAACCACATGCTCTCTTAAAGTCTAAGAAAGCTGCAGTCCGATGGAGTCTTCTTCCTTTCTGAATCCTTCCTTTCCTATCTGCCCTGATTGATCAACCCAAAACAATCCCTGAAGTGGGATTAAAATATAATCACAAATGTTATTTCAATATTGTCATATGCTTCTGTTTATCAGACCTTTGACTTCAGTGTTAAAAAAAAAAGAACAAAAAAATTACACTGGCTTTGATTGAAGTGAGAAGAAAACAGAACATCTATCTGCAAACTGCTTAGACTCTTAATAAAGACTTTTTAAGATTCCTTGTGCTTCAGACCAAGAGTGGGCCATCTGCTTGCTTTAGCCTAGTTTTCTTGTGACCCGTGGCCTAGATTCAATAAACTAGCATATTACTGACAAAAACTATTTGTCCATGTCTGTTGGTTGGAGAGAAAAGAAAGTAAGAAAGAAAGGGGGGGAGGAAGGAAGGAAAGAAGAAATGAAGGAAAGAAAGAAAGGAAAGGAAAGGAAAGGAAAGGAAGGAAGGAAGGAAGGAAGGAAGGAAGGAAGGAAGGAAGGAAGGAAGGAAGGAAGGAAGGAAAGAAAAGCAACGATACTGAATATTTGAAGATCTACCTGTCAAGCACTGGGGAAATCAAGAGATTCAGGCAGTTGAATACTATGAGTATAAAGATTTATTGCAAGCTTAAGCTCTTTCCAAGAATATGACCAATTGGTAGTTAAAGGAAATGAGCAGGAGATAAGAGAGGCATTCAAGGTGGCTGGACTTAGATTTCATGCGGGCATGCAGGGACTTGTGACTGATGATGCGTTTGACCCCTTCCCTCGGGCCCCTACACTACTTTCATCACCTTTGCTTTAACATCTCCCAAGGGCTTCTGCAGGAGAGAGAGAAAAAAGTCAAGATGATGACCGAAGCAATAAACATAAAAAAGATGCACATTCAACCACATGGGTTTCAGCTACCATCTTGCCTTATTAATTCCCCTTCCCAGGGAGGCTTGGCACCACCCATCCTTGAGTCCCAGACTAATTAGTCTATGGGCAAGTCAGATCTTGAAAGAGAAAAGATCCCCTAGCTGAAGAGTTTTTCATCCCCCAGATGAAAAAAACCCCCCACATACAGTGTAGGGATTGTAACAGCCACTATGCAAGAAAAACAGGCAGAAGGCTAGCAGAGTGCATCCATGAACACCAGCTAGCAGAAGATACGATAGCAATAGCACTTAGTCTTATATACTGCTTCACAGTGCTTTATAGCCCCCTCTAAGCAGTTTACAGAATCAACCTATTGTCCCCAACAACCTGGGTCCTCATTTTACTGACCTCAGAAGGATGGAAGGCTGAGTCAACCTTGAGCCGGTGAAGATCGAACTGTCAAACTGCTGGCAGACAGCAGTCAGCAGAAGCAGCCTGCAGTACTGCACTCTAACCACTGTGCCACCAGGGCTTTAATGCAAACCCCTTAATTGCACAACAAATGGGGAGATCTCACTATAGTTTCAACTGGAAATGAAGCATTCTAGACCTAACTAAGTCCAGAAACGCTAGAGAATTCCTTGAAACTTGACATCAGACAAATCAGCCATCAACAGGCATATAGAGATAAACAACATCTACATACTATTTAAAAGAGACAGTTAAAAGAAAGAAAACCAAAACACACAAACACTTCCTCACCAGTAAACAACACCCAGATAAGCAGAGATTAACACCAAGAATAATATTAGAACCACGCTATCAACCCAGACAAACAATCAAAAATAAAGAACAAATGAAGAGCCACCAAGACCACTCCTGCCAACACTGACAGAGCAAGTATATAAAAGTCACTAGTATATAAAATGAGAACAAAGCCCCATTCCTTTTCACTGCTGATGATGTTACCTAGTTTGGTAATGAAACGTCTGCAAAAAAATAACCAAGCTCAGAGAGTACCAAGGACCCTTCATTTCAACCCTGAGATAGAACTATTCAAGCTATTCTTTATAAAAGGAAATTATTATGTCCCATTTATACAAACAGAAGGAGGAGGAGAGATAGTAGAATATGAAAGGAGTTGTTTCAACCCATAGCCCATTATATATCTTATCAGTTGGCAAGGGAGCGAGACTTTGGCCCTTTCTACATTAAAAGCAAAAAAGGAAAGTTCAGGCAATTTTCACAATTTAGAGTCTTCCAAATAAATCCAATTGTCTCCTCCCAAGTCGGAAAACCAGAAGTGGAATTTTGTGAGGGGGACTTGAGGTCAGCTCAGGTTCTGAAAACTAATTCCTGAGTAGAGCAGATGTTCAAATATATCCTTTTTTCTTAGCTTTAACACTGTCTCCCCTCCCCCCATCATCTCCCGGACCATTGTTTTGAATATGGCTTGTAGTAGTAGTTAAAACCCGCACAAAAACCCACATAAGCTTGTCTGTCCCTAATCCTGGAGAATCTCTCAAGCAGATAAGAACTTATATTAAACTATTTTGATGCACCTTTTGCATGGCATTTAATGTGGGATAGAACATCGTAGTATCTTGGTGGAGTGCTTGCAGGAGTGAGGGGTTAGAGCAGTCGTAGCCAACCTTGGCTCTTTTATGACTCGTGGACTTCGATCGAGTCATAAAAGAACCAAGGTTGCCTATCCCTGGGTTAGACGCATCAGTGCTCACTGATTCTGCTTTTTCCTTGGGGGGGTGGTTTCAATAGTAGGGTGAAAGGAGCCTGATGACTTTGGATATATGGGGTGACTTTCCTTTCTTCTATTTTTTTAACATCCATCTGAAGCCGCTGGGTGAGATTATTCAACATTTCGGGGTACGACATCATCAATACACTGATAATACCCAATTGTACATCCTTACCCCTGGTCATAAGGGAGATGCTGTCAAAGTCTTTCCCTGGTGCCTGGCGATTGTAAGGATGGGAGAAAACAGGCTGAAGCTGAGTCCAAGTGAGCTGGAGTTTCTGATGTATTGCAGATCTCCCTTGCCTGCCCATCAATGTTTTCCCTAATTGGGCAGACATTTCTGGTAAAGAAGCATCTTTACAAACTAATGGTCCTTCTTGGGCTTACGTCTCCTGTTTGAAAAAGAGGTGGTGGAGGAGTCTCTAATCAGTTTCAGCTGGTGCGTCAGTATGTGGGTTTACCTGGGCAGAAAGAATGGACTACAAAAACTCAGGCCCTTAATACAATCCAGTTAGACTACTGCAATGCTCTTTACTTGGACCTGCCATTAAAGGCTAGCTGAAAACTGCAGCTAGTCCAGAATGCAGTCACTTATTTACATATTTTGATGCCTATAACCTTGATTTTTCAGAGCCTGAACTGGTTGCCAGTTGCTTTCTGGGTGCAATTTAAGGTGCTGGCTTCAGCCTACAAAGCCCTTTATGACTTGGTACCCAGATATGTACAGGGCTGTCCATCTCCAACCATCATCAGTATCACTTATTAGAATATCCATGGAGAAGCTACTTACAGTACCACATATCTGCTTTTCTGGGGCAGTGCTGGTGTTTGGGAACTGCCTCTCAGAGGAGGCTAGGCTACCTTCTTTCCTTACATTTTAGGAGAAATGATCAACTATTTTGTAGGGTATTTTCTTCAATTTTTATATGACACCGCCTTCTATTTTTTTTCTTTCCCTACTTTCTATCACTCAATAATATTTATTTGGTCAATGACCAGCAAAAATTTCAAAGACAAATACTAGAGTAAAACAAATAAATACAATAATAAATTAACAATAAATCACAGAATAGAGCATTCACTTCTCTATTACTATGTTAATACGGCTTTTACATGGGTGATAAATCTAAAACACACTGTAAGGACACAAAAAAAAATAAAAAACTATACTTTTTATTTGTTACTCTTGATGTTATTTTTGATGATCTAGGCTGTAGTTCCAACTGTGATTATGATGGACTTTAATCAGATTGTGGGTGTTTTCATTTGTCTTATATTCTACGTATGCTGGTAAGGTTTATTTGATTATGACAGGGCAGAAGCTTGAATGAATTAATCAGTCAGTGAATGAATCAATGAATTAATGTCCGGAAATAGTGATCAGGCCTACCATATAAAGATAAAAATAAAGGTTTCCACTGTCCAGTCGTGTTTGATTCAACCGGGCGATGCTCATCTCCACCATTGTCCGAAGACATTTTCCACAGTCATTTGGCCAGCATGACTATACAGCAAGGCACAGGGAGCCTGTTATCTTCTCATCAAAGTGATACCTATTTATCTACTCACACTTGCATGCCTGCAAATTGCTAAGTGGGCAGGAGCTGGAGCAAGTAACAGGAACTCACCCCATCATGCAGCGCTTGGGCTTTAAACCTGGGCTGTCAGCTTTCCAGCTGACAAGCTCAGGGGCTTTAAACATTGAGCCACCATAACTCTTGCCTACCATATCTGAGCTGCAAAAATCTACAGCAGTGGCCAGAATTGTGGAAACCTTTTGGGAAAAGTGTATTTTTGAGGTTTGATGGCTAATAACACCACTTTTTTTGGGGGGAGTAGTACCATAAAATTATATATCAATGGAAAGATAATTTAATCAAGAATGTAACACAACAAAGTTTGGTCAATTATCTGTACTGTATTCTATGAAAAATTATAGTCAAATAACCAGAAAAAGGAAGCACAACTTGCTTAGGTTGATATCAGGTAGCTTTCCTTCATCTGATTGTAGCCAATGAGCATGAGTGTTTAGAGAGCCAATCAGGTGTCATCTTGTTTTGGCAATGAGCCAATCAGATCACAGTAGGATTCAGTTATTAATGTCATCTATTGAAGCTGAGAGGGGGACATTTGTCAGTGTGTTATGTGATCGCTATCAAGTCGGTTGGTTTTTTTTTTTGTTCTTTCATTTAGTGAGTTTGTAAAATGTAATAAAATTAAAGTAATGGTGCAAAGAATTGACTGGTTGCCCAGAAAGTGATGTAAAATAGTATTATTAAGTGAACAAGGCTACAGTTATAAAGAAATTAGAAGAAAAATAGGTGGAAACTTAATCAAAGGTGGCATTTCTACTGTACACTTTTCCCAAAAGGTTTCCACAATTTTGGCCACTACTGTATAGCTATTGGATGGCAGCAGAGAGATACAGAACATTCTACCTTTCGTTGCCAATCTAATCATCTCTATCTTTGCAGCCCAAATATTGTAGCTGAAGTCATTTGGAAAACAAAGCATGGTGGCTAAGTTTGGATCAAGGACTGGATGACAGTTCATGTCTTTAGCCACAATTTACTCTCTTAATTTTATCTTTCCCTTGGCCTGGGAACCAGATGCCATCTTTCCTGGATTAGCGATAGCACTTCCCAGAAAGGAAACAGCTTACACCTCATGATGTCCTCCCAATTCATACATTTCCAAACCATGTTTAGACCACAGGCATTTCCTAGAGGTAACCAGCTGCACATTTCACTTTCTCTAAACTCATCTGACAGAAGATGCAGTCGTTCCTGGCCTGGTCCGTAAAATTATTACTGGCATAGCCCATTAATTTCAAGTGCATTGTTTGGGTACAAATATAACACAATTCTTGACGTGACGTGGTTGGCACTCTGCTGAAGTCACCGGGATGCCATGAGGTTGAGATCAGCTTCTTCCTTAAGAGTCACATCCGTTCATTTTGAAATAAAGCAGCCCTCTGGGCTGGAGGAAGCACGGTCTATTGGTTAAGGAGAACGTAAGATAAACAGGAGAAAACTCACGGCGATTTCCCAATTTTGTCTAAAGGAGTAAGCAGGATTAAATTAGAAGCAGGTCAGGTGTTTTTCTGTTGCCTCTCTAAACTTAGAACTTGGATGTTTAGTTGATGGAGGGTCAAGATCCACTTAGAGGGGCCTGCGATTATTTAAAATCTTATCAGACTCATGTTGGCCAAGTGCAAGAACTCTCAATGGGTGTTCTAGGGTTTGCTCTTTGATTTGTCTGTGCAGTTGCAGTGTTTTTGGGAGGGAGGGTATTCCTTCAAGTCAGCGTTGACTCCTGGCAACTGTTGGGATTAATCCTTGCAGTTTTCTTGCCAAGGTTTTTCAAGAAGTGGTTTTGCCATTGTTTTTTTCCTAGGGATGAGAGGGAATGAGTGGTCCTAAGCCAAACAGCTGGCTTTGTGCCTTAAGCAGGACTAGAACTCACAGTTTCCTAGTGTGGAGGTTTCCTTAACCTCTACACCAAACTGGCTCTTAAAGAAGCAGTAGAACCATGTACAATTATTTAACTTATATGAACTAAGATAATATTTTCAATTTGGGCAGAGTCTTTCCTGTGTGGGCACCAGATTTTTGCAATATTGGTCCTGGAGAAAATCGGCCTAATTTCCAACGCTATTTCTGCCATTCTCAAATCTCAGCTTGGTGATAAGGCTCCAGGGGGAGGGAAAGAATGACCTCTTTCAGGGGTAGGTAAATAAACAAGGGAAAGTCGCAAAATAAATCAATACCGTACAAATCATCCATAGGTAAGAGAAGAGAAATGCATACATCAGTGTCACTTTCAAACTGCTGCCTGCCAGCCAGGAGAATGGCTGCTCCTTTCCTGCAGTGCTTTTTGACCCTGGAAGCAAAGAGCATCCATGTTATCACCCCACAAATAGAAGGGGGGAGAAGTGGCAGCGCTGGCTTTTGCATCAAAGCAGAGAGTCACCAATTCTTAGTTTCTCAGCTGATGCCTAATCACAACACCAAATTAGCTCTCTGGGTTAAACTCTTTTGTGCAAAGATTTGACTTTTTTGTCCCATTAAGTCCATTTTTGCTTTTCTGGCAATCTCCTGGACAAGTCTCTGCAGTTTTCTTGGCAAGGTTTTTCAGAGGCAGTTTGCCATTGCCCACTTCCTAGGGATGAGAAAGACAGACTGGCTCAAAGTCGCCCAGCGGGCTTTGTGCCAAAGAATACCACTATACTAAACTGCCTCTTAGTGGGCAGTCACATTACAATACTGCAAGGTTTGAGAATCACCATGATATATAGAGATTAAAGTCTAATGTTTCAAAGTAAGGGTGATCACCTAACTCCAAGAAATAGTCCAGCCGCTGGCCCATTTTCAGGTGAAGATAGGGAAAAATCTGAGAGGTGTAAGGACAAATTCACATGCTAATTGCAAAGGACAAGTTTTCATTCTTCTCTACCCAGCATGGAAGCCAATTTTTCCCCTCCTTTGCCAGCCTGATCTCTCTGGCTTGTATGGAATTGCATGCATTCACCTGCACAAATCCTTGACAACTCCTGAGTACCAAGAGATACGTTAAATACAAGGCTGCTTTGAACTGTCCCTATACAGGTAGTCCTTGACTTATGACCACAATTGAGCCAAAAATTTATGTTGTTAAGTGAGACATTTATTAGGCGAGTTTTGCCTCATTTTATGATTGTTCTTGACACTATTGTTAAGTGAATCACTGCAATTGTTAAGTTTGTAGCAAAGTTGTTAAGTGAATCTGGCTTTCCCCACTGGCTTTGCTTGTCAAAAGGTTCGCAAAAGGTGATCACGTGACCCTGGGGCACTGCAACTCTCATAAATATGAGCCAGTTGCCAAGCATCTGAATGGGGATGCTACAACAGTAACCATGGGAATGCTGCAATGGTCTTAAGTGTAAAAAGTGGCCATAAGTCTTTTTTTGTAACTTTGAACGGTCATTAAATAAACTGTTGTTAAGTCAAGTACTGTTTACTGCAGCACTATTTTACATTCACCAACACTGCTTCTTCATACAATGAGCTTTTTGGTCACCACGGTGTAAAAAAGATGTTGAGACTCTAGAAAGAGTGCAGAGAAGAGCAACAAAGATGATCAGGGAACTGGAGGCTAAAACATATAAAGAATGGTTGCTGGAATTGGGCATGTCTAGTTTAATGAAGAGAAGGACGAGAGGGGACATGATAGCAGTGTTCCAATATCTCAGGGGTTGCCACAAAGAAGAGGGAGTCAAGTTATTTTCCAAGGCGCCTGAAGGCAGGACAAGAAGCAACGGATGGAAACTAATCAAGGAGAGAAGCAACCTAGAACTAAGGAGAAATTTCCTGACAGTTAGAACAATTAACCAGTGGAACAACCTGCCTCCAGAAGCAGTGAATGCTCCAACATTAGAAGTTTTAAAGAAGAGATTGGACAGCCGTTTGTCTGAAATGGTACAAAGTTTTCTGCCTGAGCAGGGGGTTGGACTAGATGACCTCCAAGATCCTTCCAACTCTGTTATTCCATTCCATTCCGTTCCGTTCCGTTCCATTCCATTCCATTCTATTCTATTCTATTCTGAAACTGTCATTCTTCATTCATTCTTCTTTTCAACCAAGTGATCCATTTAGAAGACTACTTGCAAAAGGGATTACTGTAGGTAGCTCATCTTCTCTCATTCTCTCTGCCCCCCTCAACTCCTGAACAAATTATCTTTGGAAAATGAAACAATGGAAGATATTGTCAGAAGACAAGGGAGAATTACAGATGGGAGACAGTGAACGATGGAGGAGGCAGAATCATTAGGCAATTACTTCGTCATCTGTAAGTAACACAAAATTCTTGTACCTCATTGTCAGCTCCCGTGTATCCATTTTTTTTACTGTCCTCTTACTCATTTCCTTTTTTTTTTTTTTGCTTTTTCTGAATGACAGTACTGTACAGCACAATTTCACAAGAGAGAGAAAAAAGAAACAAGAGAAAGAAATAAGACCTCCATCAACCCCCAAACTGAGAAACAGAAACTGACTAAACCTTAAGCAATGTGAGTGTTTCCTGTAAAGACTCAAGGACTGGGAGAAAGTGAAGGAAGAAGCTTATCATTAACTTTTTAACAGCACAGCATCCTGTGCATGTTTGCATAGAAACATGTTCTATTGTGGTCAATAACACCTTCTGATAAGAACATCACAGGCTTGCAAATTCTGCCCTCTGGGAAGTGTATCATTACTATGCTACAAGGAAGCTCAGAATTACTTTTCCAAATACAGGCAGTCTTTAAACCACAACTGAGCCCCAAAATTTCCATTGCTAAGCGAGACAGTTGTTAAACTAGTTTTGCCCCATTTTATGACCTTTCTCGCCACAGTTGTTAAGTGAATCAATGCAGTTGTTAAGTTAGTAACACGCTCTAAATCTGGCTTCCCCACTGACTTTGCTTGTCAGAAGGTCGCAAAAGGGGATCACATAACCCCGGGACACTGCAAAGTTATAAATATGAACTGGTTTCCAAGCATCCAAAATTAGATCACGTGACCACGGGGATGCTGCAATGGTTGTAAGTAGGAAAAATGGTCAGAAGCCACTTTTTTCAGTGCTGTAACTTTGAACGGTCACTAAACAAATGGTGATAAGTTGAGGACTACTGTATATATTGTTAAGGAGAGCAAACTTAAATATCAAAGGCGGCACGGCTCTCAGAATATTTAAGAAACTTTCCGTTGCTTAATGTGGGTCTTAAAAATTTGGCCCAGTTTTCAAACAGAGATGAGGTATCTGGAGCCCTTCACAAATTGGAGAACTAAAATGATCTTCATCATTCCCTCTTGGTCTGGCTGGATGGAGCAGTTGGGCGTGGCAGTTCAGCTTTATGTAGAACAGAGTTTCTCAAAGTTGCTGGCGGGAGAATTCCGGGACTTGAAATCCACACATCATAAACTTGCCCAAGGTTAACACTGATATAGAGGACAAGTCAGGGTAGCAAAAGTTCTTGCAAATGGGAGTTGCACTTTCAGTTTTGGGGGCTTCCTGAAGATGTAGTTGATATCATTGCAATATCACCCCAACAGCCTGGATTTGAGGGAGTTCTGTGGTACCAAATAGGTACTTCTGGAAGAGTTCGCAGTAAAATGAGACCAGGCTGTCAAAGAACACAGTGGTTGGACACCATTGAAGCTGATACCAGCCAGAGCATAAAAAAGTGCAAGATTGGAAGATGTGGAGAGACCTGGCCCATGGATCGGACACAACTGAATGGAGAACATCATCATCATTGTAGGTGCTTCTGTAAAAGCCTTTGCCACCTTCCTTAGTCTCCAAAATGGGGGGGGGGAATGAGAAGAGCAATGGATAAAAAGACTCAGAAAAAAATCTTTGGATCAGTCCACTCCAAAGGATTGGAGGGGTGGGTATGTGGCTCTTGGCCCTCAGGTTGTCCACATATTTTAGGTATTTCGCTATGCGAAGTGTTATCCACCCATGCATGGATGGGAGCAGTAGGGTCAAGGAAGATCTAATGCAGGGGAGGCAAAAAGGATGATGCTAACATTAGTTGTCTGTAGGGGAGAATCTAAGCAACTCGTTGCCAGCAGATTTTTGTACTAACATCTAATGATTGGCTTCCCTTCATTATTTTTTTTCTCAAGGAAAATCCCAAAGGAAATTTTTCTCTATCTGTCCTCCCCCACCTCCCAAAGTATAATTATTTCCCAACTTCCCCATTGTTCTTATAGAAAGATTAATGAAAGACTGCAGAACTTATGCTAAATGGGAATTATTTCTTGGAAACATAATAAAAGGCTATCTCTGCTGCTGGGAGTAGCATTCCTAGATAATATTGTATCAATGCCAATTTTGTATAATTCCAACTTTCTGAGCATTGCGGGAAAGGAATTCTTCAGTATGGAAGAAACCACTCCCATTGGCCTCTTACTTTCTGTGACTTAATAATGGGAATATAACAATCCAAATGCATCATCCCAAACGGTGGGAATGGCCCTCCGGTAGCCCAGAAACAGCCCTATGTTCAGCTCTGATTTGACTCAAGTGGTTTGAAGTGGGTCTATTTAAAGGGGAGAGTTTGGGGGCACTGTTTAGAAGCAGAGGCATTTCTCATCTTAAAACCATTTGTTTAGTGATTGTTTGAAGTTACAACGACACTGAAAAAAGTGATGTTGAAGGAAAAGTCTTCATCATGGTTCAGTCCAAGCCGGGAATAAATAACATGGCGACTGCTTTAGAAAGAAGATTGCAGTTTATTGAAGAGGAGAGCCAGACAGAAAGATGGCTCTAGAAGAAAAGAGAGAGAGCACATGTAGGGAGTGGGTTTTTATACCCTCTGGGGTTCTTGAGGCTGTTTCCTGTTCCTGTTTGAGGCTTTGTATTTCCTGTGTCATGTGTTTTGACCTGAGTCTGAGTGTGCCCCTTTGGCATTTATGGGTTAATCCTATTATGTCCTGACTTAGAGTTTGGGTGGGGTATGCATATTTTAGGTGTCTTTATCTTCTTAATCTTCTAGCTTCAACCTTCCTGAATGGTTTACATCTGCATTTCTCTAGAGTTGGTTTCTGCTTGGGGGAGGGAGACTTGGGGCTATTAAGAAAAACTGGGAGATCCTTTGAGGAAATATAATATTCTGCCCTTTTAATATTTCCTTCTCGGGGGGGGGCTGACTTCCCACAGTGACTTATCACTGTTTTTCATACTTGCAACCATTGCAGCCTCCCTATGGTCATGTGATCAAAATTCGGATGCTTGGCAACTGGCATGTATTTATGACTGTTGCAGTGTCCTGGGGGTGGTGGTCAGGTGATCACCTTTTGCGTACCCTTTGACAAGCAAAGTCAAAGGGGAAGCCCGATTCACTTTACCAATGTGTTATTAACTTAGCCGTTGCAGTGATTTGCTTAACAAGTGTGGCAAGAAAGCTCGCAAAATGAGGCAACACTCACTTCACAACTGTCTCAATTAGCAACAGAAATTTTGGGCTCAGTTCTGGAATAGTTGGGGGGATCTCTTTGAAATAGGTATATATGAAATATTCATGCCATACTAGTATGTGTGTGTGTGCGTGTGTGTGTGTGCGCGCGCATGGGTGCTCCTTCACATTCTCTGGTGGCTCTCTGAATAAGTTTCTCTGGTTTTCTTGGCAAGATTTTGGACATGGTTTTCCCTTGCTTACTTCCTAAGGTTGAGAGAGAATAACTGGCATGTGGTTCCCCAGCTGATCACCCAACTTACCCAACTCCTGGTTTCTAGCCTGCCGCCCTTAACCACTATTCCAAGCTAGGTAGAGCAAGTTTTAATAGGAGGCCTGCTCCTCTAGCCATTTGTAAAAACCTGCTTCTTTCTCAGGCTCCACTTCTCGTCATGATTGGTTGATGTTTTCCCACTGGCTGTCAATAGGAGGGGAAAAAAATAGAACCAATCCCGGTCCTTAACATTACACTGTAAATAAGGACAGTAGTAAGGTGACCAACCATTCTCTTTTAGGGAGGACAGTTCTCCTTTTGTGAGTTCTGTCCTCCATCGAAAAGTGTCCTCCTACATGTCCTCCTTTTCGATATTTGAAGACTAATCTGCAGGGCTTTTTTTTCCCTCATAGAACGCTCAGAACAGCGTTCCGCACCTTTTTTTGATGGTTTTTTCCCCAACTTTTGCATGAGCTGTGCTACTCCCCCTATTGGCTTTCGAAAGCCAATAGGAATGGCTGCTGAGCGTGCCAAAACACCCAGCTGGCAAACTTTGCCCATGCAAGTTGTCTGTATTATTGTTGCAATGAATAAAATGTTTCTTTTATTTACGATATTTTTTTCTTCAATTTATTTGTGTCCTCCTTTTCATTGTAAAAAAGTCGGTCACCTTAACAGTAGCAGAACAGGGATCTCCCAAGGGGCCAATCCTGATTAATTTCCTTGATCTTTCCCCTTTTTTATTATGCATGTACAACTGAGAATTATAAATAAACTTTAAGAAGAACTGCATTTTCTCCTTTCTATTTTGTGCATCACACGCGCACACACACACATACACACTTTTGCTTTTACAGATTTAGTAACACTCGTTGTATACTGGACTAACCCTTTACTAATTTCTAGGAAATATCAATCACAGCCATGAAACTATTCCTCTCCTTTGTTATTCTGTTTCCATTACATTTACAGCTTGCGTAGGCTCATTGGCATAGCTATACAGTATTTCTTAAGAAAACATTAGCTGTTTTTTTAATTTGAAGAAAATGCAAAGTGTAAGTAGGCCACGGGCTCCGCATTTAAAAATAAACATTCTTTATTTGACAGAGACATCTCTGATGCTAACCATCTAGAGATCTTTAAAAATTCAGTATAGCTTGCAGATAGGATTATTCTGCCAGTTAGGAGGAAAATAACTAATTTTCCATTATTGTGTTTCTGAGGAGCTTGCAATTTTGAGGACTGTTGCCTTCATCTCCTTCTCAAGCCAGGCCTAAAAGCTAAAAGATTGGGAGCCTGCAAAATCACCAGGCAGAGGGTGTTCCATAAGGTAGAGGCAGTAGGGAAAAGGCCCACTTCTGTGGCCCACCAGATTTGCAGAATTTCATGGAAGGGACGAGAGAATGACTAGTTGTTGGAATACATGTTATATTTTGTATTGCAACAACTACAAAATTATTCAGTTGATAGATTTTGCTGAAATGGATAAAATGACTTCTTTGATGATGATGATCTATATTTATTGGTGATTGGAAGTCTGTTATGGACTTTTTCGGTAAAAATGAAAAAAAAATGTTATTTATGGTTTGGATGATTAGATATGATATATTATAGGAAGACGAGTAAGATGATGTAATTTTAGAGCGAGAGGTTAAATTATGTTTGTACTTATAATTGCTGTGATAAATATCCGAAGCCACTTCATTGTTTTTTCTTTCTTTCATTTCTCAGGAGCTCTTTATAGCAAGCTTAGCTTCAAGTGGGGACACAATCTACAGATCACAGTCCCTAAATGATCAACAGCTTGAGATGCACCAGTAGATTCTGATCTACCTACAATTGTCTACAGTAATTGATAATGGCTTCTCCAGGTGGCATAATGGTTAGGATGCCATATTGCAGGCTGACTCTGCCCACTGCCAGGAGTTCAATCCTGATCAGCTCAAGGTTGACTCATCCTTTCGAGGTCAATAAAATGAGGATCCAGATTGTTGGGGGCAATATGCTGACTCTGTAAACCGCTTAGAAAGGGCTGTAAAACCCTATGAAGCGGTATATAAGTGCTAAGTGCTATTGCTTCCCAGAGTTTGCAGCAGGATTTGTGCTCTGCTCAATCTCTGGCTGTTCAGGAACTGAACCAGGGGTCTTTGGCATCTGAAGCACATGATCTGTCTCTGCAGGATAAGGGCTGTGAGAGTTACACAGATAAAGAGCATGACTGCATTGTTGAGCCTACAGTGGGCAATTGCTTGAGTCCAGTGCATAAATGGTCAAAAGGCGCACATATTTTAAAAGATTAATAGATACACAGGACAGGTTGGATAAGTCAGAGAGTGGTTCCAGGATGCTGAGGCAATCCTAGCCTTTCCCTAATCTCCCTCCCCTTTCTTCTCTCCCCCTCCTTCTGGCCATCATTTTCTCAGTCTTGTATTCCCTAAGTTACATCATTCTTTCCTGTTGGTAGCTTGAAAGCAGCTGCAGAATGATAATATTTAGACTTTAGCATCCTCGTGACCCCATGTTAGGAGCAGTAGGAGCAAGCGGCACCCCGTGACTCACCCTTGGGGGGACCTAGTGAGTGGGGAAATGGAAGTGGGCGGAGAGTTGTAGGCAAGGCAAAAGTCAAGGGGAAGGTCGTTTACCTCCGTTGTAGAGTACACAGGCATGTGTATATATATATTGGTGAGTTTGCTGATTTGGAGCAAACTTGGCATAAGATAGAGCAAGAAGGAAGACACTCTCCTGACTATTCCCATTGATTGGTTGACTGGAAGTTTACTAGACTCCCCAGATCCCATCCCCAGAATAACAACCTTCAGAAGTCCTGGACTGCATTTCTTTGTGAGTTCTGGACATAATTCCTGGGTGAGATCAATTAGTTTAAGTTGGAAGGACAGGAATGCAGAATTCTCTATAGTTTCCCCCCCCAAAAAAACAGTAGAATCCAGTGACTGGAAAAACTAGGCTAAGACTTCAAACCTTGAGTTGCTCCTTGAATTTCTTCTGACGGCAAGACTACCTTTCCCATCCCAGAACTACGTCTTGCCTGGATCGGTCATCCTTGAGCCATGCTGTCCATTTCAGTTCTCCAACGCAACTGTTACTTCCTGCTTCCCCTTAACCTGCTTTTCTGCGCTGTGTTGGTCCCCAGCATTGTGGCCTCTCCAGTGCCAAATTCCAATCCTCTGTACCAATTTGATGGGCAAGTCCGGCTTCGCCATCTCTACACGAGCAATGAACAGATCCACCTCCACCTGGAGATCTTCTCAGATGGCACAGTGCGTGGCTCCAAATACCCGAACCCCTTCAGTGAGTATTTGGGAAACAAATTACTAGGGATTCCTCCCAATGAATTTTTCTGGAGTTATATGTGGAATTGGGGCACAGTCACCTGGGTTCTTTGGGGAAGGATCAGGTAGTAGATTGTGAAATACGGTTTTTCAGAAGAAGGCATTTCAGAACATGTAGCTTCTTAACACATGTGTCATCTGGAAAACTCTGAAAAACAAATGTTAACTTGGTCCTTCATTGCAGATGATATTAAACTTTCAGAGTAAATCAAGTAGGAGAAATGGGAACCGTAGAAGGTGCTATGGTTGCCTCTCACAGATTATGTTACATTTTACAGCTGTTACAGATCAAGACTACTAAAAGATCTGAAGAGGTTGAAGGCTATTTCAGTTAGAACCATTCTAAAGAGTTCTCCTTTTTCACAAGCTATTTTCTATTTTTCTCCCAGGTTTGATGGAAATCAAAGCAGTGAAATTGGGAATTATTCGTATCATGGCCATAAAAACCTCTAGATTTCTTTGCATGGATTCTGAAGGACATCTATATGGCTCAGTAAGTATAGTTATACAGGTTATGTCTCTGTGTTTAGAGCAGTGCTTCTCAATCTCAGCAGTTTTCAGATGAGTGGAATTCAACTCCCAGAATTCTCCAGGCAGCAACACTGGCTGGAGAATTCTGGGAGTTGAAGTCGACACATGTGGAAGTGGCTAAAGAAGAAATAGTGGTTTAAAGCAAAGGATCAACGGGGAAAGATAAAGCTATAAATTGAAAGATCTACCTATCTGATCATGAGTTGACCCCTTTCCAAAATATGCATTTTGGGGGGGATCATCTCACACATTATTTGGCAACAATTTTGAGTCTGCCATTGAGAACACTCAAGTACCAGTTATGTCTTCCCTGATACAGGTAAGTGTTTTTCCAGAGATAGCTGAATTGTTTTCATTCATGAGTTAAATCTGCACCCCAAAAATCATATATACCAAAAATAATGTGTGATAGTACTTTACTAAAATCAGAAGCAAACTGTTCTTACAGACTGCACCATTTTAATCTTCTTGATGCTGAGGGGACTTAATAGATTAGTAGATATTTTCTGAAATCATAATAAAATGCCTACATTTTTAGGAACAAACTAAAATGTGGTGACATTCCTTAACAAGCTATCTGTCTTCTTTTTAAAGTCATAGCAGCATTTATTTTTTTTGCAGTCCCCTATATTTATTCATTCGTTCAGTTTGTATAGCTGCCTATGTGAAACCATTGGCTCTGAATGGTGATTCATAAAAGCAATTAAGACAGTTGAAACGCAATAGAAAAAAGAAATTAAATAGAAATAAAAACCGAGGCATATACTCTGCCTTATATAATAACCAGGAAAAGAGTGTATATTACAGGTTGTTTCTCGAATTACAACCACAACTGTGACCAGAATTTCGGTTGCTAAGCAAGATGATTGTTAAGTGAGTCACACTGAATTTTATTACCTTTTTTCCATGGTTGTTAAGTGAATCACTGTATTAAGTGAACCCATGTGGTTGTTAAGCAAATATGGCTTCCCCCATTGATTTTGCTTGTCAAAAGCTAGCTGGGAAGGTCAGAAATGGTGACTCCATGACTCCAGGATGCTGTAACCATCATAAATGTATTCTGGCTGTCAAGCCCCCAAATTTACATCTCATGATCATGGGAATGCGGTGATTGTCATAAGTGCGAGGAATAATTGACACTTGTTTGAGTGTTGTTGTAATTTTGAATGGTCATTAAACGAATGGTTGTAAGTCAAGGACTATCTGTGTCTATATACCATAAAACTCTCCTTCTGTAACCTTTAACTGGGTGAAATGATACATCATACAGTAAAACTTTTTCAACCAAGGTATCTCAAATGGGCTAAGTTCTAGAATCTAGTGTCCAAAATCTGAGACAGGTGACTCTTGTGAAACTGAAATTTGGAAATTAAAAAAACCCCCAAACATTTTAAGACCTAAAAATGATCATAAAGCATTTTAGGACATATTGCAAAATGTCATAAAAATCTTTCCTCTTGTTGATGTTTGACTCGGCTACTTTCAAGGCAGATGCAGCTCTGAATATTCCCCCTTGATTTTAAAGAACTTTTCGAAAATATTAGGTCTGTCATTGGTGAAGATATTCAGGCATCTCCTAAGGATATATCTCTGAAACAATAATCCAACCTGTCATGGGCTGTTTAGGATGCTAATAGAGCAAGGTAAAAACGCTCATTACAAGGGGAGTGTGCTTTTGAGTTAAACATTTAATTACTGGGCCAGTGAAACAGAAATACTTTGTGAAGGGAGAAAAATAATTTGAATAAATATTTCTTGTTTTGAATCATTGTGTCTGTGAAAACGAAGGGGATTGCAAATTGCAATCTGACTTTTTTGACTTCTGAAATTTGAACACGTATGCTGAAACAAGTTGACCACAGTGCACAGAAATAGAAATTTTTGGCAGATGCTCATGATATAAAGAATGCAAATAAACAAATGGTAAAGATGTTAACATGGCAGATTTCAAGCTGAATTCCGAGCCTGAGTAGAGAAACTGCAGATTTGTTGACCATATGACACTAAATTCGCTATTGATATTAACCCCTCAGCAGTGAAAATAGCATTTCTTAAGCTGGAATCATTTTCTATTTTGGTGTAGCTTGAATGCCTAGATTGGGTCCGGCAATGTATGTAGGGCTGAATTATCTATGTCTTATATGACCTTGAGTTAATTCCGTAGGTGCCCAGCCAGGTTTGACTACTAGATGCTAAGAGAAAGTTCTTGGTGATAAGAACTGTCTGACAGTGGAACAGATTACCTAAGGAGATTGTTGTCTTTCTTAGCTTATAATGCAACAGTAGGAAGTACATGGGTAACTGAAGCTACAGGACATAATATAACGGAGGGAATGGCAGAACACAGAATATTTTTTTTCCATCAAGCTTATCAACTTCGTATGATTCTACACCAAGTTAATTCTATGCTCAATTTGCACAGATAATTGTTGTACAATCTCCTAGCCATAGGTAGTCCTAGAGTTATAAACATAATAGAGCCTGCAATTACCATTATATGTAATGACAGTCATAAAGCAATATAATCATGTGACTGGACCTGATCTGATGTCTTTTTTTTGCAACAGTCACTAAGCAAACCCTGTTTGCTGTGGGCCAGTTTTCCCCGAACACCATAACTAAATGCAGGCTAGTTGCCGAGTGTCCAAAATGCAATTATGTGACTGTGGGAGAGGTAGAATTTGAACATTAAAATAGTGTCATAAGTCCCCTTTTCAGCATCCGTTGTAATGTCAAATGGTTGCTGAGCTAACCTGTAGATACGGCCCATCCAAAATCTGGATGTGGTCTTTAATGGGCCCCTAACAATTGCTACTTGATTGTGTTTTTTAATGTGACCCAAGAGAATGTAATACACAGGAAGCAATGGTAGAAGCAAGATAACAATAAGCTAAATTGAAGTAGAACCCCCCTCGAAGGTAAATGAAATCGAATTCAATTGTTGTCTTTGCTTCTTTATTCTGGACTATCTGTAAAGCCCAATAGAGGTTCTGCATTCTTGAAGGCTTAATCCAAGCAATCTCTTCTCTTTGCAGCTGTTGTACTTGGAAGAGGCCTGTAATTTCCGCGAGATACTTCTTCAAAATGATTATAACGTGTACTATTCAGAGGCCTACGATCTTCCCGTCAGCCTCAGCATGATGGAGGATTTGGCCCACAGCCGTCATCTGCCCCCTTTCTCCCAGTTTTTACTTTTAGTTAACGAGGTTCCCCTTGAACCAATATTTACGGACTACCCATACTTTCCACAGGCGCCTGACATTGAGTCGCCTGATCCCTTCAACATATTGGGTCAAAATCAGGGCTTGAGAAGCCCAAGTTTTGCCTTCTGATAGAGCAAGACAATGGCTGGGCTGGGGCACAAAGTCAGATGTTCAGCAGGATCCTTCCTAAGCTCGGCCATTTGTGATTTATTGCATTAATATGAAGAGAAAATATGAGGAAGACAGATCGGGGCAAAGGAGCAGAACAATGAAAGGGATGGATGTAATTGACTGAAGCCTTTTGGGACTCCCAAATCCCAAAACAGGCACAGAATTTCTGTTCTGTCTGAATCACTTCAACTTTTTAGTTTCCCATTGTTAAACTTGCCGGGGTTTTAAAAACAAACAAACAAACAAACAAACAAAACCCCAAGGTTTTATTTCTATTTATCCAACTATTTAAATAACTTATTTATTATATGAGATTTATTTATTGAAGAAAGTTAGATCGATAAGGAAGCAGGAAGGGAAGGCATAAAGTGAAAAACATTTGCGCACGAATGTTTATATATTGTTATTTATGTGCAACCTTTTATGCATGTAATATTTTCCTGCCTGCATATTTATTTCCTTTTCTGGCGAGGACCAGGCAACTGAATTTTAAATCTGAATTGCAGATATGATCATGATTTTATGCCTGATATCTATTTACCTTCCTCTTCTGTGTTTTCCTTTTTGAGTAATGTTTCTGCAAAAATTAATTCATGAGCCGTAACAATGGAGGCAAAGAGGTTGGGGGCGGCATGAAAAAACGAGGCAAGCCTTCCATTGCACCCGCCATCTTGACTTTTTTGACCCCCACAGACATTCTCACAATGAGGTTTTTCAATCAGAAAAGGCCAGGTGGTTGTCTCAAAAGTCCCTTTGAACAGGACCCCATTTTTAATTGCCTTCTGTTTGTTTTTTTTTAAAAAAAACAAACTTGTATTGTGTCTGTAAGCCACCAGAAAAGTTAAAAGAGAACTCTAAAAGGCTACTATATTGATTATGAATGTTTATTTATTTGTGTTACACTACATTGTCATTAAAAGGATGTGCCTCTGTTGTATGTGTGTTTCAGCAGCAGCTGTTTCTAGTTAAACATGTTGCCTTTTGACAATTCACTGACAACACAAATCTGCAAATTGTTGAATTCTCTTTCTGTTTCTTCATTAAAAAAAAATAATTACCTGTTTCTTTGTGCTTTAATTGTGACCAATGTTAACCATCAGTGGGCTGAAGTGTGAATGGTGTATTTTTAAGGTGAACACAAATAAAAGATTTTGTTTTTTAAAAAGAAACAATTAATTGAAGGCAAATAAACTAGTTGCTAGAAATATTTTCATCGGGCAACAATAATTCATTAGAAAAAAACAAACAAATGAGGGCTTCGGCAGGGAGGGCAAAAGAGTCAAACTACCCCAATGGTACAAGAAAATCCTCAACTCTTTTTGAGTCTCAGATGTGTTCAAAAGGGGCGGGGCTTCCATCATATCCACCATTTTGACACACACCCTCCATTCTGGTGGACACCCCTCCCAGGCAGGATTCCTATTACTTTGGGGTAACCCAGAAGTGATTAGTCAGAATTCAATTCCAACAATTCAGTACTGCTTTCAATGACTTTTATACAACATATGATAACTGTCTAATGATTAAAGACCATCATTTCATCGCACAGTTTGATCCTCCTTCAACTCATTGTAGTCTCACAATTTGTATGTCTGGGTGCTTTCACAAAATGGCTTCCTACCAGCCTTTCTGAAAGCCTCCCATTATTCCCAGTGCACTTTAGTCTTTTATTTATCTATCTGGATTTCTATCCCTTCAGAAGTTCAAGATGACATATATAGTGCTCCCTCTTCTCCTTTCCTCTCACAACAACAACCTTGGGAGGTAGGCTGAAAGAGAATGAGAGGCTCAAAGCCACCCATTGAAGGGTTAAAAATGAATCTGGCTCTTCCTGCTCCTAATCCAGTGTCTAAGCCTGCTTCTTTCTGGGGGGGGGCATCTTTCCAAGCCAAGCCTGCTTCTCTCTAGGGGGGAGGGCATCTTTCCAAATCAAGATTGAGCTTAGACCAAGTACCATTTGTGTTGTCTGTATGGGGAATATTTTTGCAGATAGAAATGAGGCTAGAAACTGTTGCAAAATGCTAGCATTAAGCAGAGCTTAAGCCCCAAACCTATGCAGTACAAAAAGCTGGCATGTGCCAAGAGAGATGCCCTGGAATCATATTAGACAGAGCCAATTGCTGTTGCCAAGGGATCAAAGGTTGGTTGGTTTCCCCAAAATGAGCTGACTGGAATTCCCAAGAAAGTGAAAGTATTCGGAATCAGGAAATAAAAAGTAGGATCCAACTGCACTCCTTTTGACACTGAGGGGGAAAAGTGCACTCGAGAAGAACGGCAGCAGTGTTTGCCAGTAAAGTGGGCAACATTTTGATCATCAGGGATTGGACAACATCCTGATTGGAACGCCATGCAAAAAAGCATTGCTGTCTTTTCTAAAACACCCCTTAGTGCAGTGGTCTTCAAACTTGGCAACTTTAAGACTTATGACTTCAACTCCCAGAAGAGCTGGCTGAGGGATTCTGGGAGTTGAAGTCCATAAGTCTTAAAGTTGCCAAGTTTGAAGACCACTGCCTTAGTGTAACCACTGTAGTTACAAAAGCATTGAATGACACAGCTTTTTTCCCTTTCTTTTCTTCTTTGGCATCACTTCCTTCTTTGGCATCAAGAACCTCAGGGCTTCCAAGTAAGGGTGAAGCATGCATCATCCAGAGAGAGGCATCTGTAGGGAGTAGTCAAAAAGATGGCTGCTGCAATGGTGCATTAAAAAGAAGCGAGCTTCAAAGACAGGGTTGCATCCCCCAATGTGCTCTTTGACCCCCTCCTTTGGATGCCTGCCTGCTAAGGAGGCTCTGACGGACCTTCAGCCATCTGCTGGATCACGAAGAAGCCCTACTGTCCCCAGGCTTTGCTAGAATTACAAAGAAGAGAGCTCTTTGACAGCAATTTCTCTTTGTGCATATACCAGCCTTAAAAGGCGCCCTTAAAAGGGGGCAAGAGTGCATGCAGGCATGTGTAGATAGTCCTCAACTTACAACAGTTCATTTAGTGACCGTTTGAAGTTACTGAAAAATGCCTTATGACCGCTTACGACCATTGCAGCATCCCAATGGCCAAAGGATCAAAATTTGGACTCTTGGCAGCTGACTCATATCTATGACGGTTGTAGTGTTCCAGGGTCATGTGTTCACCTTTTGTGACCTTCTGACAAGCAAAGTCAACGGGGAAGCCAGATTCACTTAACACAGGGGTTCTCAACCTTGGCAACTTTAAGACTTGTGGACTTCAACTCCCAGAATTCCTCAGCCAGCAAAGCTGGCTGAGGAATTCTGGGAGTTGAAGTCCACAAGTCTTAAAGTTGCCAAGGTTGAGAACCCCTGGTCTTAACAGCTTTATTACTAACTTAGCAGTTACAGCGATTCACTTAACAACTGTGGCAAGAAAGGTCATAAAATGGGGCAAAACTCATTTAACAAATGTCTCGCTTGGCAAGAGAAATTTTGGGCTCAGTTGTGGTCGTAACTCAAGGACTACCCATACTAGACCAATTGTTTATATCAAGAGGCTTACAGGTAATCCTCAACTTGTGTCCACACTTGGGACTGGAGCTTCTAATGCTAAATGAGGTGGTTGTTAAGTGAGACATGCCCAATTTTACAAACCCTTTTTGCCACGGTTGTTAAGCGAATCACTGCAATTGTTGAGTGAATCATGAGGTCGTTAAGTGAATCCAGCTTTCTCCATTGTCTTTGCTTGTTGAATGCCAACTGGGAAGGTCACCCTAGGATGCTGCAGTTGTCATAAATACATGTCCATTGTGAAGTGCCTGAATTTTGATCATGTGACCAGGGGGAAGCTGCAACAGTTGTAAGTCTGAGGAGCAGTTGTAAGTCAGTTTTTTCAGTACCGTTGTAACTTAGAATGGTCACTAAATGAATGGTCATAAGTCAAGCACTACCTGTACTGTATCTGAGCTGTAAAAAAATCCTCGACCATTAGGTTGTAGCAAAGGGTTGCTCACAATCTTAACCCTTGACAGCCATCTAGTGGCCACAATTGTTATAGACAGGATCATCCTAATATTAGAGGTGTGCAGGCCTCAAAAATATTTTGGAATTATTTTTGCCTGTTTGGGAATTACAGTTATTTTTGCCAAAGGAGCACAGCGCCTCTCTACTCTTGATTAAAGTAGCCCAACTGTGTGTGGGGGGCCCAGCTCTTTTAAGATTTCAGCAGGAATTTAAGAAAAAGGGAGATCCTCCTGCTTTAAGGGATTTATACTTTGTGCCAACTTTAAAGCAGCAACTCTTTTATTTTTCCTGTTGGTATGAAATCCTGAAAAAAAAAAAAGAATTGAGCTGGTTTAATGAGAACAGAGAGGCACTGGGCAAATTCAAGATCTAAACCAGGGGTGTCCAACTTTGGCAACTTTAAGACTTGTGGACTTCAACTCCCAGAATTCCCAGCCAGCATGGCCGGTTGGAGAATTCTGAGAGTTGAAGTCTACAGGTTTAAAGTTCCCAAGGCTGGACTACTCCTGGTCTCTACAGCATATCTTCTGCAGCATTTCTGAAGCTCACACAGACTTGGTGGCACCCAATCTGCTCCTTGTACTATCCATACAAACATGCATACTTCAAGTTTTAAATGCATCGTTCTTATGGCGGGCTCAGAGCTAAGATGCTCCCCAAAGCAACAGAAAGGGAAATAATTGTTTGCAGAACAAAACTCCAAGGTGTGGTTTTTGCCCCAATAATGAATGCGGTGAAAGGATGAGGGTTCACGAGGGATCTATAACATCTACAGATCAGAGATCACACAGGAAGCCCCATCTGAAAAAAGAAAAAAAAGGGGGGGGAGGTAGGATAACGTTTAGGAAACCCTTCTGAACATCCATGCTACAGTTTGCAAGTGTCTGCAACCTCTCATCACCCAGAAGAAAAGCACTTTACTAACGTTTTACAGACTTAGGACTATTATGCAAAACCGGACTAATGTAGCAAAAGTTGACTTAGCTTGTCAGAAGGTCACAAAAAGAGATGACGTGACCTCGGGATGCTGCAACTGTCATAAATATGAGTCAGTGGCCAAGTGTTTGGATTCTGATCATGTGTTTGTGGGGATGCTGCAATGGTCATAAGTGTGAAAAGTGGTCATAAGTCATTTCCCCCCAGGACCGTTGTAACTTTGAATGGTGTTGTAAGTGGAGGACTACCTGAAGAATGGAAAAATTGGATGGGGATTTTAAGTCTCACGGCCCACCTATTTGGAGGACTCTGGATTTTGGAAGGCTAGGGTAGAAGAACCAAAAACATGATTCCTCATGGCTTAGTGACTTTCTGACGGGACTACTGCAACACTCTTTACACAAGGCTGCCCTTGGAGACCACTTGGAAGTTACAACTGATCCAGAATGGAATGGAACAACTCGCCACGGTCAAATTGCCATGGCTAACTTGCCATGGGACAACTTGTTACAGGACAATTCAACAATTATTTAAAATAGTTAAAAATTAATTTAATTTTTGTCATACACATTTAATTTTGTTCCTCCTTTGGCATCCTTCCTTTAATGATTCTATTGTTCTATTTCTTGGATATTAGTCTAACTCTTGTCCCACGGCAAGTTGTCCCGTGGTGAGTTGGCCATGGTGAGTTGGCCGCAGTGAGTTGGCCATGGCAAGTTGGCTGCAGCGAGTTGGCTGCAGGGAGTTGGCCATGGTGAATTGGCCACAGTAAGTTGGCTGTGGTGAGTTGTTGTAGACCTGTGCAGAATTTGGCAGCTCACACCTTAGTGGCCATCCTTTAGTTTGCCCATGTTCCACCACTGTTGAACAGCTGCATGGGCTCCCATCTCCCAGACGCTAAAATAGAACTGTTGGAACCCAAATGTTGTAGAAATGAATGAGAGTAGTTGATGGGTCGGGCAGTTGATTTTTCTTGATTCGTGGTTGTATTGTTTTTATTGCTTGTGAAATGTGTACCACAAGGTGGGTAGCCATATAACTCTTTTGAACATATAGACAAGCATCAGGGAGAGAAGAGGCCTTTTTCCAGATGCAATCTCTGAATAGCAATGCTGCTCTTGGATTTGACCAGCCCCCACATCTATCCTTCGACTTAAATATGCAAGCAATCCATCAACTTATAACTACAATTGGGACCAAACTTTCTGCTGCTAAGCAAGGTGGTTGTTAAGTGAGTGACACCTGATTTTACAACCTTTTTCTGCCATGGTTATTAAAGGAATCATATGGTTGTTAACTGAATCTGGCTTCTCCCATTGACTTTGCTTGTTGGGAATTGGCTAGGAAGGTCATGAATGGCAATCAGGATGCTTCAACTATCAGAAAAAACCTGCCAGTTGCAAAGTGCCCAAATTTTGATCACATGACCACTATTGGTGCTGCAACAGTCGTAAGTGTGAGGACCAGTTGTCAATGACCTTGTTCAGTGCTGTTGTAATGTCAAACGATCGCCAAACAAATGATGGTAAGTTGAAGACTATTTGTATTTCAATGCATACATCCCTGAAGGAATTTCTCTCACCTTTTGTGCCTCAGGCCTGTCCTGCGACCGAGGTCTCAAATATTTTCTTGCGCCCTTCCATGCCACTCAGAGCATCGATATTCTTCCTCCAGTCACCTACTTCCCGATTCTCCTGGGGTGGGAAGAGACCAAGGGTCAGGAAATCAGTGGAGTCCCAGGCTGTGTGGGAGGAGTAACTTGAGTCCTTTTAGCTCATTTATGTTTTTATTTATTTGAACTCAGAGCAACATGCACAGCTTTCCTTCCTCATGTTCTTCCCCACACCAACCCCATGTGATTGGTTGGGAGACAGTGGCTGGTCCCCAGGTTCCTCAAGGAGCTTCTAAAACTGAGAATGGACTACAATCGGGGTTTTGATGTTCTTAAACAGCCCAACACCATGACTGCTGTGCCATAGAAGGCCTGGTTTCCCATTGCTTTGTGGAATCATCAAAGTAAGTCACAGGAAACTTTAATGAATGGAATTCCTTTCACAGCTAAGAGAGATTCTTATTGTTGACAATGTTCTCCTGCTCCTGGAAAAGCATTCTACACCCCCCAAATTTGGAAAGATCACTTGTGCCCAGTGATATAGTTGGATGTTCTTGAATTTTGCACCGTTCACTTCTCTGAATGAGACCAGAGGGATCTCTATGGTTATGAGATATCTTTCCACATTTTCTAAGCTGAGGTCTTGGTTGGATAAGTACTCAGACCGAGGAAAGGAGAGGTGCTCCTACATGCATTCTTGAAATGCAAAGGTTTTTTCAAAACTCAAAGTCACCCCAGCTATTTCCCTTTCCCCAAGTAGAGTTTATACATGTTCCTTTATAGCAGGGTTTCCCAACCTTGACAACTTTAAGATGCACGGACTTCAACTCCCAGAATTCTCCAGCCAGCATGAGAATGAAGTCCACATGTCTTAAAATTACTATGGCTGAGAAACCCTGCTTTATACCCTTGCAAGTAATGTGCTGGGGGAAAACAAGTTTTGCAAGGGTATCCTCCAAGGAAGGAATTAAAAACAAAAATCAAGATCGTAGTCATAATACATCTGAAAAGGGTTTTTTGCATTGTGGTGGCTGCCATCTTGACTTTTGTGACCTTTTACCTGTGAACTTTCCTGCAGTTTTGGAAGGAGTGTTGAAAGGAGCTTTATGAAAACCAGAAATTGGAGAAAAGCTCACTGCCCATTTAAATCGATTCTCTTCCTTCCAAGTGAACTATTTATGGCTATTTATAGATAACAAAAACAAATGGTAAAATGTAACTCAAGGTGCCAAGAACTAAATTTAAGACTTTGACATACGACGTCACTGATGGAAAATTTGTGCCTGGAAATTATTCACCACCAATGAATGATCAGTCAAGCTGTAAGTAAATAAGCAGGCAAGTATGCAAAGTTTGGGCAGTTCAGTCACCTCAGAACACCTCACAATGATCTTAGACCAGGAATGGGGAATTTTTGGAGGCCACAAGGGGCTGTAACACCCCATTCACAGTCTGCAGGGCCTCCAGAGAAGACAGTTAAGGGATAAAATATATTCAAACAATCCAAAAAGACTAATTTTCCTCTTTTGGGGGTGAGTCAGAGTTTAAGTGACTCTTTATCCACTAAAAACTCCAAACCATGCAAAAAAAAAACCAACAACCCTCAAAGGGTAAGCAGAGTCTCTAGCTAACAAAGACTGCTTGCTCTTTTCCTAAATCAAGGTGCTGAATGACTCTGAAGCTACCATCTGTCCACTTCGTCTTCCCTCCCCCTGACTCTTGGCTGCTGATCCTTCCAGGCTCACCTTCTCTGTGTCATCTTTCTTGACCTGTTTGAGGTTGGCCCGCAGATCCATAGAGACCTTGTGCTTGGAGCCAAGCAAGGCCTGCATCATGGCATCAGCCGAGAGACGCACCCGGCGAAGAGCAGGGCGTTTAAATTTGCCTCGCAGGTCAAAAATCTTCTGATTCAAATCTTGGATCTGGAGCCAGAATGGACAGTCTGTTAACACATTTGAAATATTCACCGTTCTCCCCAACTGGATGCTTTCCAGATGGGTAGACAACAATACCCTGAGTGATGGTGATTGGGAATTCCAGTCTCAACACATTTGAAAGAGGTGGGGAAAGCCCAGTTATACGAAGAACCCTTCAATTAGGAGTGAAATGTTGCATTGTCCTTCCAGATCTCCCCAAACTTTCCCATAAACTGTCTTAAATAAAGAACATTCTGAAACTGTAAACCAGTATTTTTCAACCTCAGCAATCCAGCTCCCAGAATTTTCCAGCCAGCATACTAGAGAAAGTTAAAATCCACACATTTTAAAGTTGCCAAGTTTGTAGAACACTGCCCTAGAAAGATCTTTGGTCTGCTGGGTCCTCCTGACATCAAACTCTCCACTCATTAGCACTGATGGTCTTATCCAGGGGTAGGCAACCTTGGCCCCTTCATGACTTGTGGACTTCAACTCCCAGAATTACTGAGCCAGCATGACTCAGCTTGGAAACCTCTCCCTTTCTCCTCAGCATGGCTGGTTCAGGAATTCTGGGAGCTGAAGTCCACGAGTCATAAAAGAGCCAAGGTTGCCTACCCCTAGTCTTATCTAATAGGGTAATGAAATCTTTTCAAACAAACAACCAAGTTCTGAGAACACCAAGAACTCTGGAGATGTAGGTTTAATGATGTGTGAAAAAGTTAAAGCTTTTGTAGATATATTTGAAAATAGAAAATCTATAGGTTGGCAATAACTGCATGCAGGGTAAAAATCATTTTTAATTTTTAATTGTTGTGTCCTGAGCCTGCAAGAAGAGCTGAAAGCAAGCTCAGAATGTTGCAAATGGTCCTGGGCATTCCAAAAGTTGCCCGGGACCAGACAGGGTGGCACAAGCCTTGTGCGCATGCGCAAGGCGCAAAAATGCTAAATTCTTATTGGTTCACATTGTCTGGGTTTCTGGCCCTATAAAAGGCCTGCGTGCCTTTTGCTGTTTGCTTGGTTGTAGGAGAGTGAAATAAAGAGCTTGTTATTTCCACCATGTGTCTTCATGAATTGCCAACGAACCAAAAACACAACATAAATGATATATGAATGGGTGGGCGCAAATGCAGTAACGGAATTACAGAATTACAGAAAAAGCGATTGGGGCAATCCAATCCCCAAGAATAAATGAAAATGTTGACTGCATAGATCTTCTTCTCAGATCTTCTTAGAAGGCTCCTAGTAATATCAAGCATGGAGCTTGGGAAAAAATGGATGTGACAGGGAAAAAAAATGAAAAAAATGAAACTAGAAATAGAAGGGATGGCTCTGAAGAAATGTGGACTGAATGGAAAAAATGAATAGTCAGTATGAAAAAGTACATTGAGATGATTTGGTCACATATAGGAAATGAATGAGTATTAAACTGCAAAACAAAAGAAGAGTAACTAAGTGAGGAGAAAGGGAAGGCTGAGACACCATGACTGAATCCAGGATGCAGCTGACGAGATCTTCAAAAATGGAGAGGTGAAAATTCTGAAAAGTCAAAATGGAAAGCAGCAGGTAGACACGGCTGAAGAAACTAGAATGCTTTTCAAGGATAGAATGATATGGAGAGGTATAGTGAATGTTACTGATGCAAACTAGGCTTATCTAAGCTCCCTTTTATTCTCATCTCATGCCATTTGTTTCCCCCCCCCGGCTTATTATTTCTTTCACCTTTTCTGCACTTTGCAAACCTAGAGTCATGGACATATTGTGGTTGTTTTTAAAATCCATCCTTCTTACCAAGAACATTAAAGTGGCATGTATTCCAGCTTTTCCTGATTTGATTTACTCAAATCAGTGGCCCTAAGTGATTATTTTTAAGCTGGGTGAAAAAGTGTAGGCTGTGTTTTGCATTTCCCCATTACTGTCATTAAAATGCCAAATTCCATTGGCCAAATCCTTCATCTGAAATACACTTAGCTCTCTCTTTCTATCTTATATGAACGAGATCCGCAAGTGAGGCCCTGTAAAGACAATTGTGCCCCCCCCCAAAGGCCCATGTTCAGAAATTCACCTCATTGATGCTCTTGTTGACCCGGGCCTCCATGTCATAACGCTCCTCATCAATTTTGTCAATTTGTGTATGCAGCTGCTGACATAACTCCTGCAGCAAACAAAGTAGTATACTTTGAAAGCCAAATCAAAGATCAGACTCAAAACTAACAAAGAACAGGTTGTTCCTGAATGAGTGCAAAGTGCATTTGCAAAGCTACTGAGTGATGAGCCATATAACTATTTTTTTTTAAGACATCAGCCACTTACAGTAAATCAGATTGGTCTAACTGGAGAAAAAAGAAGACAATAATTTCAAAACACTTTTGGAGAAATCCTAGAGATTTAGCAATAGCAATAGCAATAGCACTTAGACTTATATAACACTTCACAGTGCTCTACAGCCCTCTCTAAGTGGTTTACAGGGTTAGCCTGTTGCTCCAACAAGCTGGGTCCTCATTTCACTGACCTCCGAAGGATGGAAGGCTGAGTCAACCTTGAGCCAGTGAGAATCGAACTGCCGAATTGCTGGCAGCTGGCAGCTGGCAGTCAGCAGAAATAGCCTACAGTACTGCATTCTTACCACTGCACCACCAGGGCTCTTTAATTTAGATTCCATTAATACCCACAATTATATATTTTTTCTCAAAGCTAAGAATCTTTTAGAATAGTCCAAATTGAACAGAAGAATCAGCTGCCCTTCCAGCTGTGTTGTCCTACAAATCCCACCTCCGGTTCATATACCTGGAGTGCAATAGTTTGAAGAAAGCTAATTTTGAGCATAGACTTACAAGAGAATTTTAACTGGGTGGATTCTTCTAAAGCTATGTTATCTTTCTATGGAATGTGGATCATGCTGCAAGTGATGAGATGTCCAACTCTTGCTTGAGAGCTGCTGGTGCAAAGCAAGTTGAGTAGCAAATGCATAGTGTTGTCCTCAAGGAGCTTATCACCTTCCCTAACATAAAGCCAACATCTAAGATAGTTTACCCTGAGAATCAAAGATACACTTTAGAGTTTTCCTTTCATCTGGCATCTGTCTTTATCTTTCTTCAAACTAGAGACTTTTCATGGAAAGCCCAACACATTTGGAGAGTAACAGTTCAGAGAAGTCTGACTTCACTAAACCCAAGAAGCAGATCTTCTCCAATTTGGTCTGCTTTCTCCCTCCTTCATTCTCCCCACTTCTATGCTGACCTGCAGTTCTGTGAAGCCGAATCCTGCCAGTTCTAATGGGATGCAGTGGTCAGAGAGAAATCGCTCTTTGTCCTGGGAGCGTTCTTCTTCTTCCTTTTCCATTTCCTTCTTAGCCACTTGGAGCATCAGTGACTGAGTGAAAAGACAATAGTTTGGATCAATGAGCTGGGCTTATATCTTGCTTGCAGATATACCTTCAGCCTTCAACCCGATGAATATACCAGGCTTCAGCTAGGTTTTCCTTTCCAAGGGACTCTGCAGAAGCATGGATGGACCCCGAGGATGGTGAATGATGCTCATACTAAGCCAAGAATTCTGGGTGTTGAATCCCAGATCTGGAGGGCATTTAGGTTGGGCAAGTCCATTTTGTCAAGAGTTCCTCCCTACCAACTATTTGCATCAAGTATACGTGTGGGTAGGTGTGGTTGTATGGGTGTTCTATTCTCTTGGAATCTGATCTGCTGTACCTCTTTTCCACCAGCGTCTATACACTACATGTAGTCCTCAACTTACAACCACAGTTGATTCCCCAAATTTCTGTTGCTAAGCAAGATATTTATAAGTGAATTTTGACCCCTTTTATGCTTTCTTGCCATAGTTGTTAAGTGAATCACTTCAGTTGCTAAGTTGGTAACACAGTTGCTCAGTGAATCAGTGAATCCTTGACTTTGCTGGTCAGAAGGTCGCAACTGTTGAAGTTGCCCCAGTGTCCAAATTTTGATCATGTGACCACAGGGATGCTGCAACAATCATAAGGGTGAAAAAGAGTCACAAGTCACTTTTTTCAGTGCCTTTGTAACTTCAAATGATCATTAAATGAATGGTTGTAAATCAAGGACTACATGTACTATGTTTTGTCTTCTTATCACCTAGAAACTTGCCAGATGTGCCCCCAGAGTTGTTTAGCCCTTTGTGTATTTTTCTAACTGTTCTAATACCCAGGAAGTCAT
This sequence comes from Bothrops alternatus, assembly GCA_034064705.1. Lineage (NCBI taxonomy): Eukaryota > Metazoa > Chordata > Lepidosauria > Squamata > Viperidae > Bothrops > Bothrops alternatus. The sequence goes on along the minus strand of JARGCV010000126.1, from coordinate 2,420,424 downwards.
TTTTTTTCCACATCACCTTGAGTTGCAATTTCCGAGAAGCCGATATCTTGCATTTTATCTGTGGTAGAACAAAAAAAGAGAGGTTGAGAGGCATATTTCACACAGGGGAAAGATGGTGCTCAGTTGGATTTCCTAAAGTTACAGTGATAACTGCTTATCCTGGACATAACATGGGGAGCAGTTTAATAGGAAAGAAGAGAAACACAAATCAGCTGATTTGGTTTAGGCCTGATTAAAGCTCAAGTGACAAAGATCACTTGATCTTAGCATCAAGTGACAAATTTTCATTTATTTTATTTATTAATTTAATTTCTACGCCGCCCTATTCCGGAGAACTCAGGGCGGCTCACAACATGAGCAGAGGTCCCCAACCTTTTGGGCATCAGGGACCAGTTTCATGGAGAAAGGTTTTTCCACGAATAGGAGAGTGCATGGTTTTGTGTGCTGCCTGCATCCCATGGATGGGGCTTTGCTTGTTTGTGTGGATCGGTTGCTGGCATGCTGCAGCCTGGTACTGGTTCACGGACCAAGGGGTTGGAGACCCCTGACTTAGCGGAAAGGAGACATAGGAAATAAAATACAGTCTGCTTTGTCCAATGGGTTTAATTTCTTTCTAAATAAAATAATAGATGGGATTAGTCTAAATCAAGTGTGTCCAACCTTGGCAACTTTAAGGCCTGTGGACTTCAACTCCCAGAATTCCCCAGCCAACCATGCTGGTTGGGGAATTCTGGGATTTAGAATAGAATACAATAACAGAGTTGAATGGGAGCTTGGAAGCATTCTAGTCAAACACCCTGTTGTTCCATTGATTAATTGTTCTCACTGTCAGGAAGTTTCTCCTTAGTTCTAGGTTGCTTCTCTCTTTGATCAGTTCCCACCCATTGCTTCTTGTCCTGCCTTCAGGCTCTTTGGAGAATAGCTTGACTCCCTCTTCTTTGTGGCAGCCCCTGAGATATTGGAACACTGCTATCATGTCCCCCCTCGTCCTTCTCTTCGTTAAACTAGACATACCCAATTCCAGCAACCGTTCCTCACCTTGGTGTATTGTTTTCATGCATGCTGATAAATTTGCTTTTCTCTCCAAAAACACACAGAGACACACCCATACAGAGATCCAAACACAAGGGGCGGTATTGTTTCCATTTCTGCATTTCTTCCCCCCCTCTCCCTTCAAATGATGGGTTCCCCTTTGATCTCCTGAGCCCCCAATCCTTAATCTTGCCCTGGGTATTTCTGCACTTCTCTTTTTCGATTCAACTGGAAAAGAGACTGGCGCTCACCTTGTCGTGTGGCTCAATGGCGTAGGCCCGGTAATTGGCAGATGATTTTCGGCGTAAGGGAGGCACTGTTGCAGGAGGTGGAGGGGCAGGTTTGGGAGCCACTGGTGCCTTTTTTGTTTCCACAATAGTCTCCTGCTCTTCCTCCTCTATGTATTCTTCCTCTTCCTCTTCCTCTTCCTCATACTGCAGATTTAAATAAATTATTTAAAATGCCCCCTGCAACCACATTTTAGGACATATAAAGGCCAGTTGCACTTGCTGCTCTTACACACACACACCACTCCCAAATTTCAGATTTTGAGAGAGGATATTTATGGAAGCAAGGTACAATGGTACAAACCTGCTCCTGTTCATTTAAGTACTTTGTATTTTAATTGCTGACTTTCATTGGCCTGCTAAACAAGGTGGTTGTTAAATGACTCATGCCTGATTTTTTTATAGCTTTTTTTTTTTTGACACAGTTGTTAAGGGAATGACTGCAGTTGTTTAAAGGAATTATGTGGTCCTTAAGCAAATCTAGCTTGACTTTGCTTGTTGGGAGCCAGCTGGGAAGGTTGCAAATGGCAATCACATGACCTCTGAGACATTGCAACTGTCATACATACATGCCAGTTGCCCAAGAACTTTAATGTTGATCAGGTGATCCTGGGGATGCTGCAACTGTTGCAAGTTTGAGGTGCAGTTGTACTAAGTCACTTTTTTCAGTGCCATTGTAACTTTGAACGAACTAAAGAAATGGTTTGAACTAAACAAATAGTTGCAAGTTGAGGACTGCCAATATTTTCCTTACAAAATCCATTTTCTTAGAAATACCAAAAGAATGAAAATTAAAAATTGGAAAGACAGAATGCTACTGTAATAACATGAATGAATGCATAACTTTATTTTCTCAACCTTTTTGCCACTAGGTGGCGCTTGAGTGAGCGGAGTTTGAATTTTGGATTCTTTATGGAAGATGACAATACCATAATATTTTTCTTGGTTTTTCCAGATTCGTGATTCCTAAGAATGGCTTCTACATTTTTTGCTGTGATCTCATCAGGATGGGCATATCGATGGACAAAAGAGAGCTTTAGGATACAGTGTGAATTTCTCTTGGTGCCAAGTCTCCATAAGCCTACAATGATGCATATTAGAGCTACCTTGCTTTCTGTATCAGTTGCTCTACAGCAGTGTTTCTAAAGCGAGGCCACTTTAAGCTACGTGGAATTCAACTCCCAGAATTCCCCAGCCAGGAAGGAAAAAAAAGGCTGACTGGGGAATTCTGGGAGTTGAAGGCCACGCAGCCTAAAGTGGTCATGATTGAGAAACATTGCTCTACAGCAGTGCTTTTCAATCTCACCAGTCTTTAGACCTGTGGACTTCAACACCCAGAATTCCCAGCCTGCATGGTCTACTGCTACCACTGATAGCAGCTAAGCCAGCTAGGAGGGATGGTAATTGAAGATCAACATATCTGGGGTCATCCATGGACAAGCCAAAAAACCCAGATGGTGTCCCTTTTTACATATATTGTCTGTAAAGGGTGGGGACTAGATTGCCCAGACTCAACTGCCATTATGACTTTTTAAAGCTGTCTGTGGACATCCCTGACTAGATATCAAATAGGAAAGGCAGGAAAAAAATATATTCAAAAGTACTTAAACAGAGATAACGTCTTTTAAGAAATGAAATGATTAAATATGCTAACAGCAAAGACACACGTATGAAGATGGCTTATTTAATTTTTTTTCATAAAGGAACTATTTATAGACTTTAATCTGAAGTGATGCTGGTGACATTTTGTAAAGCTTATCTTAAACTATATTCTAAGGAGCTAATATCTAGCTAGGCCTGGCAAAGAAGCTTTTGCCAAGTTTATCCTAAGTGATAAGTACTTTGTGGCAAGATTCAAAACCCTGATGTAGGGCACATTTATTTATATATTTATTAGATATTTTTTTTTACCCTTTATTACTTTATGGGTAATACAACAGAAATAACCCTTCCTCCTCCTCTTTTCACCACAAGAACAATCCTATGAGGTGAGTTGGGCTGAGAGAAAGTCATCTCAGGACTAGAACTCATAGTTTCCTGGTGATTGGCCCAAAGTCACCCAGGTGGCTTTCATGCTTAAGGCAGGACTAGAATTCACAGTATCCTAGCTCCTAATCTAGTGTAAGTAACAGAACATAATAGAGTTGGAAGGGACCTTGGAGGTCTTCTAGTCCAACCCCCTGCTCAAGCAGGAAATCCTATACCGTTTCAGAGAAATGGTTGTCCAACAGCTTCTTTAAAAACCTCCAGTGTTGCACCCACCATTTCTGGAGGCAAGCCACTTCACTGAATAATTGTTCTAAATGTTGGGACATTTCTCCTTAGTTCTAGGTTGCTTCTCTCCTTGATTAATTTCCACCCATTGCTTCTTAACCACTAGACCAAACTGGCTTTCCGCAGTACTTTTCAGAAAGCATACTGTATAATTGTGATGTTGTAGGTATTTACTTGCCTGCAATGACAGAACCACCCCAGGACTAGAGTCACAGTTCCCTGGATAATTTACTTTCTATTCAACTCATGTGAAGGGAACATCTTGACAATTTCTCCCAATGTATTAAAGCTCTTTGAAAGAAGAGAGAAAGATGCCTGTATAAAACAAAGGACACTGATTCTTTCCCATCAGTTCTGGCGAAGTCGCTTCATTTATACTTACGGTGATCTCTTCCCTGCGGGGGGGAAAAACAGGAAGATACAAATCAGACTGAATAATTCCTTGTTTTGCCCGGTTGCTTCCCCATCCCCCAGGACCCTAAGCTGCTTCCTAGCTTTTCCCCTGCTGTTAGCATTTTAGTAGGATTATATTTTAATCTAAGGAGTCTTGTCTGCCAGCTCAAAGGAGACGAGTCCCATCCTGGAGATCCTGAACCCCCATGTCTTGCTCAGTGAACTCTGCCAGGATACACCCCGTGCCCCTTCCCTCTGGTACGTAATGTGCAGTAACTCCCACTAAACATGCCCTTTAAAAGACAAAACTACTCACTCTTCTGCCATCTTGAGAAAGCAACCTTCAGGTCCACTGGAATGAGAAGAGAACAAGAGAATAAGAGAAATACATCATTCATAACCTTTTCTCTATTTCTATCATCTCTATCATTTCGATCATCTTGAATATATAAAGCATACATGTGTACACTGTAATATATAATAATGTACATCTACAATACCTATCCTACCGGAAGCCAGTATGGTGGAGTGGTTGAGGCACCAGGCTACAAACTGGGAGACCAGGAGTTCTTGCTCTGCCTTAGGCACAAAGCCAGTTGGGTGATCTTGAGCCAGTTTCTTTCTAACAACCCTAAGAAAGAAGCAGTGGCAAACTACAGGTAGTCCTTGACTTACGACCACCATTGAGCCCAACATTTCTATTGCTGAGTGAGATATTTGTTAAGTGACTTGTGCCCCATTTTACAACCTTTCTTGCCTCAGTTGTTAAGTGAATCATTGCAATTGATAAGTTAGTAACATGACTGTTAAGTGAATCTGGCTTCCCCATTGACTTTGCTTGTCAGAAGGTCACAAAAGGGGATCACGTGACTTTGGGACACGTGACTTTGGTTGTAAATATGAGCCCGTTGCCAAGCCTCTGAATTTGAACATGGGGATGCTGGAAAGGTCATAACTGTGAAAAACGGCCATAAGTCACTTTTTTTCAGTGCCTTTGTAACTTTGAACGGTCACCTAAATGAACTGCTGTAAATCGAGAACTACCTGTATTGGAAAAAAAACTTGCTGAAAATGCAGGGATTTTTTTTCTAGGCCAGGGGTGGGGAACCTTGGCTCTTTTATGACTCGTGGACTTCAACTCCCAGAATTCCTGAACCAGCCATGCTGGCTCAGGAATTCTGGGAGTTGAAGTCCATGAGTCATAAAAGAGCCAAGGATGCCTACCCCTGCCCTAGGCAGTCTCCAAGAATCAGACATGATTGAAAGGAAGAAAAAAAACATCCATCCTGTGTCTTTCTCTCTATCTTTTACTGCTTTCTTTCTTTCTTTCTTTCTTTCTTTCTTTCTTTCTTTCTTTCTTTCTTTCTTTCTTTCTTTCTTTCTTTCCTTCCTTCCTTCCTTTTCCTTCCTTCCTTCCTTCCTTCCTTTTCCTTCCTTCCTTCCTTCCTTCCTTCCTTCCTTCCTTCCTTCCTTCCTTCCTTCTTTCCTTCCTTCCTTCCTTCCTCTATCTTTCCCTTCTTTTTTCCTTTCTTCTCTCTTCCTCTCTCTCTTTCTCTCATCTATCTACAGATAGACCTCGATTTACCGCAGTTCATTTAGTGATCATTTGAAGTTACAACAGCACTGGAAAAAGTGACTTATGACTGTTTTCACACTTATGTCCATTGCAGCATCCCCAGGGTCACTTGATCAAAACTCAGCTGCTTGGCAGTTGACTCATATTTATGACGGTTGCTGTGTCAAAAGGTCACATCATCCCCTCTCGCGACCTGACAAGCAAAGTCAATGGGGAAGCCAGATTTATTTAACAACTGTATTACTAACTTAACAATTGCGTGATTCACTTAACCACTGTGGCAAGAAAGGTCATAAAATGGGGCAAAACTCACCTGACAAATGTTTCACTTAGCAACAGAAATTTTGGGCTCTATTGTGGTCGTAAGTTGAGGACTACCTATACTTTTCCATTAGAGGCCAAAAGCTTTTTTCTTACAAAGCACCAATAACACCAGTCACGTTTATCCTCTCTGACTCTTCTTGGATGTCCTCAGAAATGTTTGCCCTTTGTAGGTAAACTCTATCGTTTTGATGTCATTTCAGGCTATTAGGATCATAATCCCGAATGTCATACCTGTAACTCCAATTGGGAACCTCGGTTGGAAGGCAATCCACTTTTGATGTTTTGCACTACTTCTGCAGGTCTGTGGTATGTGAAATACAGATTTGAAGTAATTTATCTTGCTGTTTTACCTCCCCTCCTGCCCTCATTCTCCAAAAGACTGGTAGAGCAGCTTACATAAGACCAGGTGTGTGAAGGTTATCTTTTAAATCTTTTGTTATCCCCTCTTGAAGCAAGCCTCTTCTTCAATGTATTTTGATGTGTGTCTCTATATGTGTGTAGGCAGGCATGGGTACCCTGGTTCCATTGCTACAATATGCTCACCCAGAAGTAAACAAACCAAATTTCAGGTTAAGACGATATGTGAATTGAGCCATGAGATAATCTTACATCAGCAGGAATCTCTCCACCAGAGTTGTTTTGCATAGGTCAAAGTAATAATGTTACGTGATTATACACAAATAAATAAATATTTAAATTGAAGTGGCCACTGGAAATTTCTCACAAAATGTTGCTATTGATTATTTAGTATGCATTTGTTTTATCTTACAGGATCACTCATCACAATAGGGTTTATTTTATAATGTCTGAGCTGTTCAGTATTTAAAGAGTTGTATATACCATAAACACACTACAAAAATTAACGAATTCACCTCCATTGGATCATATTTCCTGCACGTCTGCTAAAAATGTTTCAAGGCGGGGTCTCCAAATGTGGCAATTTTAAGACTTGTGGAGACACATTTGGAGACACCTGTTTTAAGGGGACATTTAATGTGTGGTGAGAATCAATTTATGCCGGCCTAACCTATTATGGCCTGGAGCTTTAACAGTACACTGGATCACCCCACATTATAACCCAAAAGAGCAAAAGCAAAGTTGCTCTGGCTATAATCAAGAGATTAACTCTCTTGACAACCTCTTGATATTGCTTTCCAAGTTCAGATCTCGCTTCTCACTCGGGCCCACTAGCAGTCAAGCGTTGGCCTTTCTGGATACTCGCATTTGCCCAGATCTTTTATGTGACATCCTGTTATCGCTTGAGTCACTTGGGCTGCTAAATTTGTGCCATCTTATCGCTTCAAAAATGGGGCCAGGTCGTTCCACAGGGAAGAGGCTGTGAGTTTTGCAGGCGAAGCACGTGCTCCAAAACCAGCAGCAGATGGACGGCTGCTTGTTCACTCAACTTGATATGGCGTGTGTGTGTGTGTGTGTGTGTGTGTGTGTGTGTGTGCGCGCGCGCGCGCGTGTGCAGCCATGCAACAATTTTTAGGGAAAGCTGGATTGAGGCTAAATTCCCAATTCTATTAGTTTAAAGCAAGGCTTTTAAAATAAGATGTTTTCCCCTCCCCAAGATGATAGTCAGAAGCTGGGGAAGGGGTATGGGCAGAAATTGCTCTGGTGGAAAACAGAAATACAAAAAGTGTTCAGCCCTCCCCTTCTTTGGAGCACTGCAAAGGGATGGCTTTATTCTTAGCATGAGGTGTGAAACGAATCCTTCAGCACTCTTGTGAGAGACATCTGCTGTGAGGCTCAGAAATAAAGCCGGAGGGGCCCTGCCCAGCATTGCTAAGCTCTCTCAAAGCTTTGTTATCTCTCTTTTATTCTCTGGCTGATGAAAAGAACAGCACTGCCAGTGCTTGTTTGGGCTGAGCCTATTTGATTCAATGGTTAAGATGAGGAGTGGGGGAACCAGGGTTCTAGTCCTATTTTAAGAACAGAACAGAGTAATAATAATAATAATAATAATAATAATAATAATAATAATAATAATAATAATAACAATAATAATAAAGTTGGAAGGGACCTTGGAGGTCATCTAGTCTAACCCCCTGCTCAGGCAGGAAACCCTATACCATTTCAGACAAATGGCTGTCCAGTCTCTTCTTAAAAACTTCCAGTGTTGGAGCAGAGCAGAGCAAAACAGAACAGAACAGAATACCGTAGAGTAACAGAGTTGGGAGGGACCTTGGAGGTCTTCTACTCCCACCCCCTGCTCAGGTAGGAAACTCTATATTGTTTCAGACAATGGTTGTCCAATCTCTTCTGGAGATTCACAAAGTCTGGAGGCAGGTTGTTCCACTGATTAATTGTTTAACTGTCGGAAAATTTCTCCTTAGTTCTAAGGTTGCTTCTCTCCTTGATTAGTTTCCATCCATGGCTTCTTGTCCTGCCTTTTCAAGTGCTTTGGAGAATAGAATAGAATAGAATAGAATAGAATAGAATAGAATAGAATAGAATAGAATAGAATAGAATAGAATAGAATAGAATAGAACTGGAAGGGACCTTGGAGGTCTTCTAGTCAACCCCACCCCCGCTCAAGCAGAAGAACCTATACCATCCAAACAAGTGACTGTCCAGTCTGTCCACCCACAATTTCTGAAGGCAAGCTGTTCCACTGGTTAATTGTCCTCACTGTTAGGAAGTTTCTCCTTAATTCCAGGTTGCTTTTCTGTTTCATTGGTTTCCAACCATTGTTTCTTGTCCTGCTTGACTCCCTCTTAATAATAATAATAATAATAATAATAATAATAATAATAATAATAATAATAATAATAAAGTTGGAAGGGACCTTGGAGATAATCAAGTCCAACCCCCTGCTCAGGCAGGTAACCCTATACCATTTCGGACAAATGGCTGTCCAGTTTCTTCTTAAAAACATCCAGTGTTGGAGCATTCACTACTTCTGGAGGCAGGTTGTTCCACTGGTTAATTGTTCTCACTGTCAGGAAGTTTCTCCTTAGTTCTAGGTTGCTTCTCTCCTTGATTAGTTTCCATCCGTTGCTTCTTGTCCTGCCTTCAGGCGCTTTGGAAAATAGCTTGACTCCCTCTTCTCTGTGGCAGCCCCTAAGATATTGGAACACTGCTATCATGTCCCCCCTCGTCCTTCTCTTCGTTAAACTAGACATACCCAATTCCAGCAACCATTCCTTATATGTTTTAACCTCCAGTCCCCTAATCATCTTTGTTGCTCTTCTCTGTACTCTTTCTAGAGTCTCAACATCTTTTTTACATCGTGGTGACCAAAACTGGATGCAGTATTCCAAGTGTGGCCTTACCAAGGCATTGTAGAGTGGTATTAATACTTCGTGTGATCTTGATTCTATCCCTCTGTTAATGCAGCCTAGCACTGTGTTAGCATTTTTGGCAGCTGCAGCACACTGCTGGCTCACATGTAAATGATTGTCCACTAGGACTCCGAGATCCCTCTCACAGTTACTACTATTGAGCAAGGCACCCCCTATACTATATCTATACATTTGTTTTTTCTTGCCTAAATGTAGAACCTTACTTTTTTCACCATTGAATTTAATTTTGTTAGATAGCGCCCAGTGTTCAAGTCTGTCCAGGTCCTCCTGTATCCTAAACCTGTCTTCTGGAGTGTTGGCTATTCCTACCAGCTTGGTGTTGTCTGCAAATTTGATGAGTTCCCCATCTATCCCCTTGTCCAAATCATTGATGAAGATGTTGAAGAGCACTGGGCCCAGAACAGAGCCCTGGGGCACCCCACTACACACTTCCCTCCATGTAGATGTGGTTCCATTGAGGACCACACGCTGAGTATGGCCGGTCAGCCAGCTACGGATCCATCTGGTGGTGATGCTATCTTACCCACATTTTTCTATCTTATCAAATAGTAGGTTGTGATCTACTTTATCAAATGCCTTACTGAAGTCCAAGTAAATTATATCCACCGCATTCATCTGGTCCACTAATTTTGTCACTTGGTCAAAGAATGCAATAAGGTTTGTCTGGCGTAATCTGTTTTTGACAAACCCGTGTTGGCTTTTGGTAATGACTTTGTTTGCCTCTAGGAGGTGTTCTCTGATCCATTGTTTGATTATCTTTTCCAGAATCTTCCCAGATATTGAGGTCAGGCTGATGGGTTCTTTATATATGGAATGGAAACCAGCTGGCCAGTCACTCTCTCTCAACCCCAGGAAGAAGGGAACAGCAAGACACTTCTCTTGCCAAGAAAATGCATGGACTTGTCAATGTGCAAGTAGTCCTCCACTTACCACAGTTCATTTAGTGACCATTCAAAGTTACAACGGCACTGGAAAAAACTGACTTAGGACCGTTTTTTTCACACTTACGACCGTTGCAGCATCCCCTCAGTCACATGATCAAAATTTGGATGCGTGGCAATTTATGATGGTTGCAACGTCCCAGGGGTCATGTGATCACCTCTTGTGACTTTCTGACAAGCAAAGTCAACGGGGAAGCCAGATTCACTGAACAACCAGGTTACTAACTCAACAACTGCAATGATTCGCTTAATGACAGCGGCATGAAAAATCGTAAAATGGGGCAAAATTCACTTACCAATTGTCTCACTTTGCAACATAAATTTTGGGCTCAATTGTGGTCGTAAGTCAAGGACTACCTGTGCTTGCCAGGATCAAGGCTTACTCAAAACAAAAACAGGTCTATTTAATTTCAGCCAGTGGGGCCGAGGCTGGATCAGAGTTTTCTTTGGGGATGATGTTCGCTGGTCCCCTCCTTCCAAGTAACCGGCTCCCACTGAGCCTTGCCCACCGACCCCTTCTGCTGAGGTCATGCCAGGTTGCTCTGGCCTTGGCATCTGCCAGAAAATACCCAATTCCAATACACTGATGAGGTTCAGGACCCCCTCCCCCACTGTGCACATAGCCAGACTAAAAAAAATGACGCCCCTTCCCCATAGGGTTATTCCTTATTGGCTTGAAGGGGTCTCAGTGTGGCTGGTTAATAAGGGAACAAGGCATACCCATCAATATAAAAGGCAGGAGGAACGAAGAAGCAGCGATTAAAGGAAAGCAGCAACAAAAATCTCCCCACAGCCTTTAAAATTCAGGATTAAGATTTGAGGACATTAAATTGTCATTCTACAATAATAGGGTTAATTCTGGTTAGATCGGGGGGGGGACATTTATTTCATTCATTTTGAATATTCTGTCCCCATATGGAAAAGGTGGGGTGGGGGAAGGCTGCTCTGATCTATAGAATAGAATAGAATAGAATAGAATAGAATAGAATAGAATAGAATAGAATAGAATAGAATAGAATAGAATAGAATAGAATAACAAACTTGGAAGGTACCTTGGAGGTCTTCTAGTCCACCCTCCCTGCTCGGGCAGGAAACCCTATACCATTTCAGACAAATGGTTGTCCAATCTTTTCTTGAAAACTTCCAGTGTTGGATCATTCACAACTTCTGGAGGCAGGTTGTTCCATTTATTAATTGCTCTAACTGTCAGGAAATTTCTCCTAAGTTCTAGCTTGCTTCTCTCCTTGATTAGTTTCCATCCATTGCTTCTTGTCCTGCCTTCAGGCGCTTTGGAAAATAGCTTGACTCCCCCTTCTTTGTGGCAGCCCCTGAGATATTGGAACTCTGCTATCATGTCCCCCCTCGTCCTTCTCTTCATTAAACTAGACATACCCAATTCCAATAACCGTTCTTTATATGTTTTAGCCTCCAGTCCCCTGATCATCTGTGCTGCTCTTTCGATGGATCAAGAAAGGTCAAAGCATAAGGTTGTAACAAGCTACTGTACTGCTTGTTTCCTCATTATCTATTTTTCAACTGAGGAAAGGGATACCGTAACTTAGGTAACCGGAAAACCCCCCTCCGCTCCCCCAGAGCAAACAGAATGGTCCCTCTGATTTACCTGGAGAGCAGGCAGCCAGCAAAGGAACCGTTTCCCGGTGAAGTGTGGGCATCAAAATGGCTGGTGGTTTTTTATAAAGAGAGCTGTCTAGCATCAGCCAAACCTTTTAGGGAAGAAGGCGAGAGGAATGCATTTCTCTGATAAGAATGGCCCTGATATGCCTAAGAGAAGGATGGAAAGGGTGGAGGACTGATTTAGGTTGACAGAGCCCCAAATAGAAAGGCTGCTATTGGCTAATTGCTGTCCCTCTAATTCCAACTCTCTCCTGTAGCGCATCTAAAGCAAGGAGATCACAACAGTTCAATTAATGATCGATCAAAGTTACAACAGCACTGAAAAAAGGGACTTATGGTGTTTTTTACACTTAGGACCGTTGCAACATTCCCTTGGCCACGTGATCAAAATTTGGATGCTTTACAATTGGTTCATATTTATGACAGTCGCAGTGTCCTGGAGTCACATGAACGCCTTTTGTGATCTTCTGCCAAGCAAAGTCAATAGGGAAGGCAGAATCATGTAACAAACCTGTTACTAACTGCAGTGATTCACTTAACAACAGGCAAGAAAGGCCGTAAAATGGGGCAAAACTCACTTGACAAATGTTTCACTTAGCAACAGAAATTGTGGTCGTAAGCCGAGGATTACCTGTACATTCAATCTCCGGTTCCAAGTTTGCCCATGACTTGCAGAAGCAATTGAGGGCAGTAAGATAAAGTCCAAAATGTGATCTTGTAAAACCTGTTTATGAAAATGCTCTACACTTGGAGGGACCAAACACACCTGTACAAGCATAAGTCTCTGTGTTACTCATGGCCACTGTGTCCCAAAGACACCGGTGTCCGTGGCACTTTATAAGAGATGCATACAAGAGTGTGAGCAAGTATTGAGGAGCAATCAACTATTCCCAACTTCTCCTCTGGATATGCCAAGATTAAAACTTTCTGAATTCCCAGCCAGCATGTCCAACGATATTCTCATCCTAGCTGGGGATTTTAGGAGTTGTAGTCAGCAAAACCTGCAAGAAGGTGGGCATCGACCAAGTCAAGACGTTAGCCACAACTATGCAATTGAAGCGCTGCCTCTGATTTTGGCTGCCATCTTGACCCAAAGGTGCTTTTTCAAGAGGAAATGGGACTTTCTTGTTTTTCTCTGAAGATGTTTTGCTTCTCATCCAAGGAGCTTCTCCAGCTCTGGCTGGATGGTGGGGAACGGAAGGATTTATATTCCTTGCAGGCAGCTGGTCCTTTGCATTCACTTAGAGAATCTTTGAGGCCACTTGGAGCTGAAGAAGCTTCCTCTCATCCAGTCAGAGCTGAATGAGCCTCTTGGAGGAGAAGCAAAATATCTTCAAAGAAAAAACAAGGAAGTCCTGTTGCCTATTGAAAAAGTACCTTTGGGACCACCATGACCTGGGTGACTGAGAATCTCCGTAGACTCTGCCATCTTGTCTTTTTTTGAGTCATCCTTGCTGGTACCCTGGCTGTAACCTTAATCCTTCTGGAGACTTCCAGGCTGGGGAAGATGTAGAACTTTCCCTTATCTGAATATGAACTACAATGCTGAGATTAAGGTGGATGATTTTCAGAGTGCCTGAAGACGGGGTTGAGTAGATTCATAGTCTGTTTTAGCAGCTGCTGCTGTGCTGGCACTGCATTTGCCTGCTTCAAATAGTAACATGCCTTGCTGGAAAAAGAGAGCAATCAATTCCTAGAGTTGATGTAATTTTTTTTTGGTCTAGAATGGATCTGCAATTGGATAAACTGATGTTACAATCTCCCCAAAGTTTTCTGAGCCAAATAAGTGCCAGCCTAAATTATCTGTCAGGATTACCGAGAAGGAAAAACTTCAGAGGATACACAGCTTGTCCTGAGCAACTTGGGCGAAAGAGCAAGACAAAGCTGTAATTAACAGCAGGCCAGGAAAAGTGACCCTTCTGTGTTATCACAACACAGCTCTTAATATTCATTGATTCACAGGTGCGGTTCTTAAGGCTGCAGTCGGCCCAGAATAGTCTGGATATTTTACATAGCTTTTTACATCGAAAGCAAGAGACCAACAAAGACGTCAGAGCAGCATTTTGGAAAGATTGCTGATTTCAAGGAATCCTCTCCCGTTCTTATCAGTTTGCCAGGTTCTGGAGAAAAGTGTTAGGTTAAACAATGTTCCCTTGAGGCTGATGAGACCTCATTGTCCCTCTCTGTGAAATGGACACGCTTTACAGCTTTACCCTACAAAGGAGTAGGGGGATTAGAAGTAGCAGGCAAACCATCTTTATGAGAAATTTTCATTGTTATCTTCCACTGCTGGTTTTCCTATGGAGGAAGTCAGAGGCAACCGTGCATTTGAAAACCACTGCCTTGAAATATTTAGGGAAGAAGCCAACAGACCTGTTGACACATGAAGAGGGAGACATTTTTTCCCCTGCATTACTGGGAAACAGGCTTGGCTGGTGGTATGAACTGGCCTTGAGAACGGGATTAAGTTGTTGGGTGAAGATAACCCATTGATGTTGATGTACTAAAAGAACAGTCTACCATGTCTAGGGGCAAGAAGCAAGTTACATATGAGTGCATATAACATTCTTCCATGCATCTGATAGATAAGACCAGTATTGCTCAACCATGTCCACTTTCAGATGTGTGAACTTCAACTCTCGGAAGAGAATTCTGGGAGTTGAAGTCCACTCATCTGAAAGCTGATAGGGTTGTGAAACATTAGATAAAGATTGTTTCAGAAACATGCATTCTCCTTCTCTTTTGATCTGACAATCAAAACACTGATCAACAAACATGGCAATTTTCAACAAGAATCTATTTTATTAAAAGACCATTTAAAAAATTAATGTATAATAAAACGGTAGCCTCAGGGACCAGGGACTGCCATCTCTGGTGGCATTATCTGATGGGGGTTATCTCCAATCTCCTGGTCTCCAAGTTGAAACAAAGAAAAAGGTTTTTTGTCTGTTTCCACTGGAACAAATCCTGCATCTGTTGCCAGACGAGTCACTCGGGAGGAGAACTCAGAGACTTGTTCTTTGCGGAGGTCAGGCAAGAAGCTACAAGCAGAACACACAAATTGACAAGGAAAGACTGTGAGCTGTTTGTGTCTTGGTAACCATTCAGTTATCTAACTTATACATCAAGCTGCTCTAATTAAGGAAAAAAAATATATTTGGGAGAGGGGCGGTATAGAAATTTAATAATAATAAAAAATAATAATAATTTTTTTGGGTCATTTGTTTTAATACATTGTTTCCTTAATGAGCAAATGATGTATTCACCCAGCAGAGAAGCCAGATCCTTATTGCATTATTTTGTAATGTAATAAGACTATTTTCAAAAGATGTTAAGAATTACAGTGGAGAAAATTATAACCCAACATCCCAAGGGGAGCTAAACAGCTAAAAACCGTATCAGCAGCCATTAGAGGTGGGAGGAAATTGACTTTAGTGCTTATTCATACAACCAGTTTTGCCATAGTCTTTTCTTGCCATGGAACTGGGAAGAACTACTGCCCTTAATTTTGCTGTCCTCCTGGCTGCCACTGATATTCATCCAGAAAAGACTTTGTTGTGCTGCTATCTGTACAGGTGCAGCATGCAACTTGTAAGAGTAGTGATGGGTGGCTTACCGGGGCTAAATCTGAATGTCACCAACTGTGATAAAGGACCTTACTAATCACTCTTCCATAGAATGTGTCCTGGTGTGGTCCTTGTGCACTCCAAGTACTCCATCCAATCAACTTCTTTCCTGCTCCCTTCCCTCCCTGAGCTGTCAGTCTATCAATTTAATGACAGCTAGAGGCAAGCAAGGGGTTCACCTCTCTTGAGTGCCCCCTCGTGGTTGCTGGAAGTTGTGTAACCAGGATGCAGCTGCTGTAGAAGCATTCTTAGAGTCTTTGGGGCATGGGAGAAATTTGCTTAGCTGTTGGATACTCTTTGGTACATCCAATGCAAAAGCATCCCAGACCACCCAATTTATTGTATCAATAAAGTGGGTGGTCTGGGGGTGTTGAAATGGTCTTCAACAGAAGGACCTATATGTGTGCATCTGTTGGCTGCTTTGGTCTGATTGTTCAAAGCTGCCCATTTGAAAACACATATACACAGACACATATACACAAACTGTAATGCTGATTTCCAGACATAGGTTGTAAAGAACTAATTCCACAGCAGACATGCTGGACCATTTGGACCTGAACAGACCACTATTTTCATCATCATTGCATCATCTTAGGCCACCAGGCATCCTAGTGTCAAGGCTTCATCAGATCCTGGTTTGGAGGAGGAGTTGGAACTGGGACCATCTGACTGAGATGGCATCTCTCCCCTGGAATGCGTGGAGAGGCCAGGGGCTGAGGACAATGCTATTCCAGGCCCTTCAGGCATTGGGGGAGGTGGTTGACTGGATGAGAAGCTGCCTGCTCTCACCAACACAGGGGAGGTAGTGGTGCTGAGAGGCAGCAGATCCCCTCTGATGAGGAATAGCTGCCTCCCCCACTTGATCCAAGGGCATGGAGAGAAGAGTGGAGGCAGGCTCAAAGGAGGGCTATGGGGCTATTTGGGAGAAGGTTGCCCTGCTCCACCTCACAAGGAACACCTGGCTTGGGTTGACTTAAGCAGAGCCTGGGGGGAGATTGTCTTTATTGGGAACAATTGTTGCTTTGGCATGCACTCCCCGGTCTTGGAAAAATAACCTTGACTCATGTTTCTGCCTTTGCCTTGCCTTGTGCCTTTGCCCTGTGGATTTGCCTTGCCCTGTGGACTTGCTGTGCCCTGTGGACTTGCCTTGCCCTGTGGACTTGCCTTGCCCTATGGACTTGCCTTGTCCTATGGACTTGCCTTGCCCTATGGACTTGCCTTGTCCTATGGACTTGCCTTGCCCTATGGACTTGCCTTGCCTTGTGGACTTGCCTTGCCCTGTGGACTTGCCTTTGCTCTGTGGACTTGCCTTACCTGTGGACTTGCGTTGCCCTATGGACCTTGCCCTGTGAACTTACACCTTGTCTTTGGACTTTCTCCCTGCCTTTGCAAATTGGTTTTGTTGCTTATTGGCTTTTGTTTGTGGGCTTGTGGGAGGCTGCCTTCAGGGAAGTTTGGGGCAGAACCTTACCGGCAGTTGTACGGCCATTTGTTGTGGAAGTTAACAGAGCAATAAAGGACTCTATCGAAGCCTGCCTTTGCCTAGGGGACCTGGGTCATACTATCTAGACTGTCCACATAGAAAGCTTTGACTCAACATAACCTGGAAAACTTCTCTTCCACAAGACTTTTAAAGTTCTCTTTAGGCTGGTGAGAAAAGCGATGATGATAAATGGATATCTTCATGGCAGGGCGACAAGGCTGTGTAGGAAGATTCTTAGCTTGGCATCAAAAACTCAACAAAAGAAGCTCCTGAAAAGTTTTTACAACTATGTTGTCATTGCAGGGAAGGCTTCCACTCCACTTACAAGCCTTCTAACTTCTAAGGACAAGTCCGTCTATAACTGATGCCCTCACAAGAATGGCCAAGCAATGTGATAAACAAGTTTACGGGTAGCACACATGGAGATAGATTATATCAAAGTACACAAACTGAAGTGAACTACAGTTCTCTACTTCAAAAATAATTTAGCCAAACTAACTTTTTAAATATTTATATAGGCTAGCAAACCTTGTGACTGCTTCAACACATCAAATTTCAATTATAAATTGACTACTCATCATTAAAGGGGCTTCTGCTGAGTCAAGCCACTTCTCTATCTAGTTCAGCGGTTCACAACCTGTGGGTCGCGACCCCATTTGGGGTCGAACGACCATTTCACGGGGGTCGCCAAACGACACAGTCCACCATTTTCTCCCCTTTTCCTTAACTGTGCTACTCCCTCTTATTTTATTGGCTTTTGAAAGCCAATAGAATAGACTCTCTTGAATAGAGAGGAATTGTCCAGGCTGTCTCTGCCCTTCTGAGCCCGCCAAAAGTCCCAGTCTGCAAACGGTGCTGCAAGTTGTCTGCAGCGAAGGCAAGCTGTCTAGAAGTTTCCACCCCTCCCTGCTGAGCAACTACTAAAAATATAAGTAAAAGAGGGCCAGGGGTGGGAGGTGGGAGGCCGGCGGGCACAGGGAGGGTTGCTGGCGCGCGTGGGGCCCGGTGGGTGCCTTACCTCCCTTGGGCTGGGCCAGCTGGTGGCCCAGCCGGTAGTCACCCTGCGCCGTGGCTGCCCCTTGCCAGCTACGCCTTGGCCGGTGCAGGGGGCAGCACCACGCATGCGCGACACTCCTGGGCAGGGAAAGTCCTCGACTTACGACCGGTTGGGGGTCACGGCATTAAAAAGGTTGAGAACCACTGATCTAGTTTATTTTAGCCTTGTTGGTAGTAGGCAAGCAGCTGCTTTGCTAACCTTCTCCACCTTGGTGTCCTGCAGATGAGTGAATTTCAACTCCCATAATTCCTAAATATTGACTGAATGAAGTTGTAATTTTTTGTATAAACATATTATAGAAATTGTTCATGAAGTTGATTGTCCCGGACTACCTAGTATAAATCTGTACAGGTAGTTCTCGACTTAACAACAGTTTGTTTAGTGACCGTTCAAAGTTACAACGGCACTGAAAAAAATGACACAACCATTTTTCACACGACCATTGCAGCGTCCCCATGGACATGTGATCAAAATTTGGATGCTTGGCAACTGGTCCATATTTATGACAGTTGCAGTGTTTCGGGGTCACTGCGACCTTCTGAAAAAGCAAAGTCAATGGGGAAGCCAGAGTCAATTAACAACAAGGTTATTAACAATGGCAGCGATTCACTTAACAACTATGGAAAGAAAAGTCGTAGAATGGGGCAAAACTCACTTAATAAAGGTCTCATTCAGCAACATAAATTTTGAGGTCAATTGTGGTCATAAGTCGAGCATTACCCGTACAAGCAAAGCAACTGAATGGAAACACAAGTAACAGCAATTCTGAAAAAATTGCAACCATAGCCCAGAATGTGGAGGTTTCCTTGTCCTGTGGAAATGAGAGAATGAAAAAAGCAAAACTTACTTTGTTAACTCAACAATAAGAGTGGCTTTTGGAGCTGACACCAGACTCAGATTTGGCTTGAGATAATGCACCATGCTACAAAAAATGCAAACAAAGAAGAAATGAATGTAATTGGAAGGATGACTATCTTGGTCCCTCCGCTTGATCTGAAGTGGTCTATATGCAATTATGAGGTTTTTGTCTATCAACTTAGAAAAATACTAATTGAATTTCCCCAAAATTCCACTTGTCTCATTATGCTGAGATATACATGGTAACAGTGGCAACAACCTGCATTGTTATATTGACTGAAATGTGTTCTTTTCACATGGTATCTTAAGGAGGCATGATTTTAAATGTGGATAGCTTAAAGTAACTTTAAAAAATTCATACAGGTAGTCCTCGACCCATGACCACAGTGAAGCCCAAAATTTTGATCATATGTTGTTGCATTCATAAGCTGAGTCACCACATTTGAGTCAATTTTTTGCAATCATGGTTATGATAGTCATAAAGTGAGCCAATGTGGTCATTACATGAATGATGTAATTATTAAGCAAGCTTATTTGCCTAAATCCAGCCTATCCAGTGGACATCTGAGGGCATTTTTTGTGACATGCAATCTCATGACCATGTGGTGGTATGGCAGTTGTAACTCTGAGACAGGTTAGGAGTAACTTTTTTCAAGGCCGATGTTGTTTGGAATGGTTGTTAAGTAACCAGTCATAAGTTGAGAACTACCTGTAAAAGAGTTTGTAGAGTTGGCTGTGCTGGACCAGTATGTAACCATCTGGCCAGAGCATATAAAAGTAGCATTTAAGGGGTTAAATGCTGTCTCCTTAAGAGATGGCTTCTGGGAAATGTAGTTTAGTTATTACATGGTTATATCTGTGTTCTGATTGGTCACTGAGAGGGACTTCCAATGTTTGTGACAGGATTTCCTGGCTACCGTGCCAGTATGAAAAGTTTTGTGTAGTACAGCCACGACTTCTTTTGCTCCGTACGAACATGGGGTGAATTTATCTTTAATTTTTTACACCACAAGAATGGACAGATTATGATATGTGCCTCAGAAGAACTCTTCTTAACTGTGAGTTATTGTTTAGAGATTCCTGAAGAATAAATAATCTGAATATTAATCTGTCTTTGGAGTTAATCTGTCTGTGTCAAGCAGGAATAAAGCAAATCTCTTGTTTGGAACAGAACATTGGCTGTATCATGAAATTTGTGAAACAACCAAACATGATGAGTGGGGAGGCATTTCTTCCTAACAAAGGCGATAGATATTTGGTAACGCCACTACTCTAGACAGATCAGCTCCCAATGAAATTGGTTATTTCCCACATCTCAGTAGGAAATCCATAAGGAAGAATCCTGGTTTCCCAGCAAGGAAGTTCAATCCTATTCCTACCTGCAAGAGAAGAAGAAGAGATTGAAAAGCTGTTGATATTTGATTTTGTGATGGAGTTCAAGAAGGCAGTCAAGGGGCAGGAAGTGGACACAGACCTCTTCTGTCGCAGGAAGTCCTAAAGCATTGGAAAGGCACAGACTAGTGAAAAGGGAGAGGGACAAAAAGAGTTGGACCAAGGTCTAGAAAAATGAAGATGGATTTGCTCAGCTATTACAAACAGAAGCCTCACCATAAAATCAGAGTGTTGCAAAGGCCAGTGATTTACAGCATTATATCAGCACCAGAAGAAAATGGATAGTGTTTTAGTAAAAAGATCTAAATTAACTTTAATCTCTCCCTTCCCCTAGAAAAAACATTTGGTAATAATCAGCTCTAATTCCTGGAGTAAAACCAAGATATAAATCAACTTAGCCATAAAGGCAAACAGTGAATTGGAGAGTCTGGCACACCAGAAAAGATCCACGTAAGCCCCTTAAAGAGAACGCACTAATCAGCTATGTACCTTTTGTGGCACACAACACAGTGCAGTCACCACCACCTTGAAGGTGATCATCTTTCTCCTCTTCAGATGGTGCTGACGGGTCATAGCGGGTGTTGTATCTCAGTTCATACAATAGGGCAGTGACATTTTGCAAGGAGATTTCTTGCGCATCCTGTGAATGAAAAGATGATCAGATTGAAAATGTGCACCAGCACGAAATCTTGTTCTGAGCCATGCCTGGATGCAGCCATCGCTTTCACAAATATCAATTTCTAACCTCCCCCCCCCACTTCTAAAAGTATCATGCTTACTTTACTAGGGCGGCCGTTGATGGTTTTCAACAGACTGGGATCTTCAGCTTCAATGCCAAACGTGATGTATGGGCCGGTGGAGATATCTCCCCAATATCCCCGTGCTGGGATGGGCTCCCCTTTCTGGGAGATGAGAAATCTGAATGAGTTAATTTGGTTTTTATTCCTAATTGGGTTCCCCAGCTAGAGTGGGAGAGAAAGCAATTATAAAGATGACAAAGGGCATTGCACTAGGGCAGGGCTCTCCAAACTTGGTAAATTTTAGACTTGTGGACTTCAACTCCCAGAATTCCCCAGCCAGCCAGCCAGCCATGACTGACTGGGGAATTCTAGGAGTTGAAGTCCACAAGTCTTAAAAGTTGCCAAGTTTGGAGAGCCCTGCCTTAAAACATTTTTAGCAGACATAAAGGAAATATAGTCCAATGGTGAACTTGTTAATTTATGTAGCATGTTTATGAGATGTACAACTCTTTAAATATTGATCAGTTTAGACATTATATGGCTGGCTGAAGAATTCTGGGAATTGAAATTTTAAAGTTGCCAAGTTTGGAGACTCTGTGCTAGGTTAATAAAAGCAAAAAGTGAAGAAAAAAAAAAAGCAAAAAGTGCAGCCCCTTTTTCCAACTTTTGCTAAAAAATTGTGCCCCTTTCAGTAGATGAACAATTAGGTCAATGTGGGAAAACACTGTTCATTTTGGACCATGGACTTTGGTCTCATGGCAGGAAAACTGGCAGTTGCAAATTAGTTTTGTGACAGCTTTAAATTTGAATAATATTTATACTTCATTCACATGGAAAATTACAAGTTTTATGACATCGTAAATGAAGCTAGCACAAAACTCTTTGTAGTTTTGTTACTAGGATCCATTATAAAAAAGTGACTTTTCATCCTGTAGAGAAAACTGAGTAAACGGCTGGGAAAATGGGAAAAAAAGTAGGATCAAAGATTAGAAACAGATAATTTATAGCACTCCTGAAAGGAAAGCAGTTTAAATATAGGCCTACTCTTTGAACCCGCAACAGATCTATCTGCTACTAGCATATATCTCTAAATAAATACCTAGAAAAATGGATGTACATAATCAAATTTCAGCAAACTTCTAAGGATTTCTGAAAGAGTAGCTGTGAATTAGATACTTTTCTCTTATTCTTTGAAAAGTCTAGTAGTGGCTACATGTCATTTTGACACTTTACTCTGTTGCTACAGCAACTTTACCAGACTATATCATAGGAAAGTTAAGAGTCTGGGGCAGTGGTGGGATTCAGCCGGTTTGCACCACTTCGGCAGAACCGGTAGCTAACTTTTTGTTGCCCAGGCCCAGAATGGACTCCCAGAAGCAGCATCCACACAGAGAACCGGTTGTTCACATATCTGAATCCCATCACTGGTCTGGGGTAAGGTGGCTTTAATATAATTTCCTCATTCCTTACATCCCTCGTTACTCATTATCGCTCGGCATAAGCTGACGTGAAATGTGCTCTTTCGAACTTGGAAAAAAGGTAGGATTTTTAAATAACACGTATATAGGTAGTTCTCGACTTACAACCATTTGTTTAGTGACTGTCTGAAATTACAACAGCACTGAAAAAAGTAATTTATGAGAGTTTTTCACAGGACCGTTGCAGCACCCCTATGGTCATGTGATCAAAATTCGGATGCTTGTCAACTGATTCGTATTTACGACAGTTGCAGTGTCCCAGGGTCAGGCGATCTCCTTTTGCGACCTTCTGACAAGCGAAGTCAATGAGGAAGACAGATTCACAAAAAAACGTGTCACTAACTTAACAACTGCAGTGATTTGTTAACAACTGTGGCAAGAAAGATCATAAAATGGGTCAAAATTCACTTATAAATGTCTTGCTTAGCGATATAAATCAAGTTGATTGAGTAATAACTCCACTCTACCCCCCCCCCATTCCCCATGTGTGCTTAGGCTCTAATGTCTGGTTTTAATTATTTACATTTTAATTGTATACATATAGACATATTTCTATAACTGTAAGCTGCCCAGAGTTACCCTATGGTAAGATGTGAGTCCAATAAATATTATAAACAAACAAACACATAAATACATTTTGGGCTCAATTGTGGTAGGTAAGTATTTCACATAAAAATATATTATTGTCTAATCAGAACTGCACCAATCAGAACCCCTCTCTGGCAATCATCTAGAGCACTGTTTCTCAACCTTGACAATTTTAAGGCATGTGGACTTTGCTGGCTGTGGAATTCTGGGAGTTGAAGTCCACATACCTTAAAATTTATTTATTTATTTATTTATTTATTTATTTATTTATTTATTTATTTATTTATTTATTCATTCATTCATTCATTCATTCATTCATTCATTCATTTATTTGACTTCTATGCCGCCCTATTCCGGAGAACTCAGGGCGGCTCACAACATAATAGAAATCAACATATAAAAATACATGTATATAAAACCCCTTAATTTAAAAAACCCAATCATTCAACATACACACAGACATACACTGGCTTGGGGCAAGATGTTAACTGCCCCAGGCCTGCTGGCAGAGGTGTGTCTTGAGCAGTTTACGAAAGGCGGAGAGGATGGGGGCGACACGGATCTCCGGGGGGAGTTGATTCCAGAGGGCCGGGGCCGCAACAGAGAAGGCTCTTCCCCTAGGCCCCGCCAGGCGACACTGTCTGGCTGATGGGACCTGGAGAAGGCCGACTCTGTGGGCCCTAACCGGCCGCTGGGATTCATGGGGCAGCAGACGGTCCCGTAAGTAACCTGGTCCGATGCCATGTAGGGCTTTATAGGTCATAACCAACACTTTGAATTGGGTTTGGAGACCAATTGGCAGCCAATGCAGCTCGAGGAGTGATGCCGAAATGTGGGCATTTCTGGGCAAGCCCAACACTGCTTGCGCAGCTGCATTCTGCATTACCTGAAGTCTCCGAACGTTTTTCAAAGGTAGCCCCATGTAGAGAGCATTGCAGTAGTCGAACCTCGAGGTGATAAGGGCATGAGTGACTGTGTTGAGAAACACTGATCTAGAGCAGTGTTTCTCAGTCTTGCAACTTGGAAGATTTGTGGACTTCAACTCCCAAAATTCCCCTGCCAGCTCCCAGCATCTTAAGAAGCGAAAGATCTCACGTGTCTGACGAGACGTCCAGATGCCAAGGTTTTGTTGGGGACATCATAGGTGGCTTCTCGCATTTCAAAGGCCACACCAGTGTTACGCCAATGGAAAAACTCATGGAAGTTTATTGTTGTGGCCTATATGGAGAAAAGGAATATGGATAGTCCTCAACTTACGACCAGAATTGAGCCCAAAATTGATGTTGCTAAGTGAGTTTTGCCCCATTTTACAACTTTTCTTGCCACATTGGTTAAGCCAAGGGTAGGCGACCCAAAACATTCAAAGAGAAACTTGGACCCGTTTCCCACTGAAAACAAAACACTGGGAGCCGCAAAACTCCTTTGACATCTGCATATATCCTTTTTTACCTTTATGATATGTATGTATGTATGTATGTATGTATGTATGTATGTATGTATGTATGTATGTATATACATATGTGGGAGAAAACCCGAATAGCCAAAGACCTACATACAAACACCCGCGAAAACCTCAGAAAACATATATACATATATATACATATCATAAAGGTAAAAAGGATATATGCAGTGTTATCTTCATTTTAGATGTCAAAAGGGTCTCTCCCTCCCTTCCCCTCTCTTTCTGCCCTTGGTCTGCCAGTCCTCTTCCCTCTCTCTCTCTCTTTCCTCTCTCTCTTTATCTCCCCCCCTCTCTCTGATCTTCTACTCACCTGGCAAGCTGGCTTCAAGCTGTTCTCCAACAAGCTCAGGAGTAGGCAACCTCGGCTCTTTTATGATGCATGGACTTCAACTCCCAGAATTCCTGAGTCAGCATAACTGGGTTAGCTAGCTCTCTCCTGCCCTTCCTGCTTCCTGCAGAGACGCAGCAAAGGGAGGAGCCCCACCCCAAAAGCTTTTCAGCTTGTCGGAGAACACCGTGAGTCCAGTCCGCTCTCTTTTACACACACACACACACAGAGAGAGAGAGAGAGAGAGAGAGAGAGAGAAAGGGAGAGAGGGAGAGAGAGAGAGAGAGAGAGAGAGAGAGAGAGAGAGAGAGAGAGAGAGAGAGAGAGAGAGAGAGAGAGAGAGAGAGAGCAGGGAAGCGCAAGTGCCTATCTCTGTCTCTCTCTGCAAATGGCAGAGGAGGCTGGAAGCCACAGGGGAAGGCTCAAAGAGCAGCAGGTTGCCGACCTATGGGTTAAGCGAATCACTGTAGTTGTTAAATTAGTGACACTATTGTTAAGTGAATCTGGCTTCCCCATAGACTTTGCTTGTCAGGAGGTTGCAAAAAATGATCAGATGATCCTGGGATACTGCAACCCTTTTATAAAGCATCTGAATGTAAATCACATGACCCTGGGGATGCTGCAATGGTTACAAGTGTGAAAATTGGTCATAACTCACTTTTCTCAGTGCCATTGTAATTTCGAAGTTACTAAACCAACTGTTGTAAGTTGAGGACTACCTGTATTGCGAGGGTAGAAGGAGTGCCCCTACTATGCTGTGTGTAGTACCACACCCCAAGTGTGCTTGGCTAATGTTTCCCACATTTTGGTTACATACCCCCTGCTCATGCAGCTTCATGGTGAGATCCCAGTCACACACCCCACGGCGAGAGTCGTAACGGGTGCCCAGATATTGCCGGAGCCGCAGGTCCCAAAGCTGCTTGATCTGGAAAGCTTGTGGCTCTGGATTCCGCCAGAACTGAAAAATGGCCTCTAATTGGTCCCGCTCCCTGAACTATCCAAACAGGAACAAAAGTTAGGAGGTTGCTGAATCCCCAGGTTTCTGATCCTACATAGGGGAAGAGTATTAAGGAGCTGAAGCCAGAAAAAAAATGTCCCCCCACCTTTTCATGATTTTTTAAAAAACATTCCTTGCCTCTTTTGTGGTTTTAGTAGTTTATCGTATAGCGTCCAGAGTCTGTCTGTGAGGAAGATGGGTAACAAACAAACAAATAAAAATGTGGAGCATAGTAACTTGGATCCACAATCTGGGATGCATGGCTATAGATTGTGGATCTCAAAGAGCCAGAACAGCACGGTAAACCTCTGTCTTCATCGCTCCTTCAGTGATAATAACCTGACTGTTGGATTATTTTGCATTTCACCTTGAGTGCAGAGAAGTCCAAAACAGGGAGATTAGCCAGCTGGAAGTCAGAGTCTGTGATGTAACGGATGAAGAGGGCGGCTTTCTCCTGCAGATAGGCAGCGGTCTGGCTCCGAAGGAGGGTATTCCCCATCAGTTCCAAGAATATCTCACTCTTCTCTTAGGTGAGGGAGGACATAGCAAAGAGATATCAATGGTAAGGCATTAAGATTCAATTTTCTGGATCTGCCACCTATCCCCAAACCATCAGAGAGTGGTCCAGAAGCCCAAACCAACTGGTTTCCAAAGAAGAGAGTGAAGCTGGGGTAGGCAGAGGAACCATACTTTCCCCTTACCTTGTAGGCCCATCTTGTCTGGAGGCTCCAGAGCCAGGTTCAAAAATAACAGCTGCCGACTCACAGCCTCCAGATTGTTCTCCAAAACGTAGAACTGAGTGAATGAGAGAGGCAATTAGCTGAGCAAAGTGGAAAATCTTCCCCATTACACTGTGAATATCAAAATGGAAACTGCCTTACATCGATTGGACCACTGAGTCATCGAGACCAATTTTTTTAAGCAGATTAAAAAATGTGAAACATATCACTGATCTGCAACATCTTATTAAGTTTGGCTCTTAATTAAATAAGACATGCTTAGTACAAAATGAAATATCTGATTGTCTGGCCTGCAGTGCTTCGTAAGCTGGGTTCACTCTCCTGCCTCATTACTGGTTAAAAAAAAAAAGAATAACTGATTGATATTTTATCAGTAAAAGACATGATCGGAGCATTATTTCCTGGGAAATGAGAATTCTTGTCTAGTTTTTAAACTGAGGTACCCACTCAAGCCGACAGAAGCAGATACGTCTGCATGAGTGTGAGTATATGGTGTGCACCAGAGTAATACAAATTGGCAGGTTGTGGAAGAGAGAGAGAGAGTTGACTGCAGGAAGCTTGGGGCTATAAGACCTCTCTTAGGGAGGGATTCTGTTCTTTATAGTTTGGATTTTTTTCTCCATTGTATTACCTGTATATTTGCAAATAAAAGAAGATATTACAAAGATATTGTAGCTCTTCAGTATTGTGGCATCCCGAAAGAGCAGCAAATCTGCCCCTTGTTCTTTCCATTACAGGTAATCCTTGACTTATGACCACAATTGAGCCCCAAATTTCTGTTGCTAAATGGGATAATTGTTAAGTGAATTTGGCCCCATTTTATGACCTTTCTTGCCACAGTTGTTAAGCGAATCACTGCAGTCGTTAAGTAAGTAACCTGACATTTAAGTGAATCTGGCTCCCCCATTGACTTTGTCTGTCAGAAAGTCACAAAAGGAGATCACGTGACCCCGGGACGCTGCAACCGTCATAAATATGAACCATTTGCCAAGCGGCTGGATTTTGATCACCTGGCATGTGGATGCTGCAACGGTCGTGTGAAAAACAGTCATGGGTCCCTTTTTTCAGTGCTGTTGTAACAATCACTAAATGAACCGTTGTATAAGACAAAGATTAGCTACACTCAGATGCTGAAAACATCCAGACAAGCTTTCTAGAGAGAAATTCTGAATCCTAAATTCTTCAGCTGTAACCTACCTTCTAAGATCTCACTCCCCACATCCTTACGCTCCTCTGGGAAATTCTTTTTCCCGTTTAAAAGCTTTCCCAGTTTACTATTCAGCTGTATACTTTACAAGCTGATTCACTATCCAAGAACCACCGTACTCCAATTCCCTCTAACACACTAGGCTTCATTCCTATCATCAAGAATTCACGAATTCAAACAAAGCTCCGATGAGACCAAGACCAGGAATTCAAAGTTTCCTTTTCACAGCCCTGCTCCATCCCCCCCACCCCTCCAACACAATCTTCTTGCTATGAAGCAACGTGAAAAATGCTTGCTGTGAGAGTCAGTGCCGTTGACTCATAGCCTCATGATGAAGGAAGGGCGCCAAAGGACATCCGTACGAATGTAGGAGTTGCGATGGGGGATTGCAGTGATGCTGCATCTGTGGTCACACACATGTCCTTGTTCATCTTTACTTCCACACCTCCACCTCACAAGTCAACCACAATACACAAGAACTTCAGCAGTGCGATAAGCTGAAGGACTATCATCGGTGGACAGCTACCAAAACAGCCCTGTCAGACTCTTCACTAGGCCGGGAAATAATTAATGTCATCACACATCTTAGGAAAAGGAAAAGAAGAGGCAAGAAGCCACCATCACTTTATCACATGGGCAGAATGACTCAAATTTGAGAAGAGAAGTCACTAGTTTTGGTGCCTCTGATATAGCCCAGTAGAAAAATCCTTTCCCTTGCAGAAGGAAGTGCAGTTCTTTTTCCCAATCTCCTTGGTGAATTTTAAATACAGATACCGGTAATAGACTTTTTAATGGAAAAGCAGCTAAATATAGGAGGAATTCTAGTATTTTCTTGAGGTTTCAAAACATTCTCAACTGTATTGTCAAGCATTTATGTATCACTGTTTACACTTGCAAAGGCTTTTATAATTTCTGGAGCCAGTCTGTTGGAGTTGGGGTTTTTTTGAGAGCTGAATATACTGCAGCACGAGTGGACAATTGTCCCTTAAAAATGATTTTAAACATTTATTTGTATTTATTACTATACTGCATTACCTGCCCTCTCTCCATCATGGAAATCAGGAACAGAATAACAGAGTTGGAAAGGATCTTGAAAGTCTTCCAACCCTTGCTCAAGCAGGAAACCCTATCCAGGGGTTCTCAACCTTGGCAACTTTAAGACTTGTGGACTTCAACTCCCAGAATTCCTCAGCCAGCAAAGCTGGCTGAGGAATTCTGGGAGCTGAAGTCCACAAGTCTTAAAGTTGCCAAGGTTGAGAACCCCTGCATACTATTTCAGACAAATCATTGACGAAGCTCTTCTTAAAAACCTCCAAGTGTGGAGCACCCACAACTTCTGGAGGCAAGTCGTTCCATTGGTTAATTGTTCTCACTGTTAGGATTTTTTATTTATTTATTTTTTAGTTCCAGGTTGCTTCTCTCCTTGATTAGTTTCCATCCGTTGCTTCTTGTCCAGCCTTCAGGTACTTTGGAAAATAGGTTGACCTTTTCTTTTTTGAGGCAGCCCCTTAGATATTCAAACACTGCTAAGGAAGTGTTCCAATAGTAAGGTTCCTATGCTGTCTCCTAGTCAGACTTGTTTTAGTTTCAAGCAAGATTGCGACTGCACCACTTTACATCCTGCAACCAAGATTTTTTGTTAAAACAACATCAGCTTATGGCTGTTGCAAGCCTATTCCAAGAAATCTCCCATTTTGGGGGGGCAACAGACAAAACCTTGGACTAAAACAAATGAACATTAAATGTAGACCATTCTGAATTATTTAACTGAATGACAGCAATGTATTAATGAAATAAATAAATTGCAAGCCCATTCACTAGCGGAGAAATGCTATTCCTACAGCAGATGCAAAGAAATGTACATTCTAGCTATCGAATTTGCTTTAATAAAATAATAAATCGCAAAGTTTAGGTAAATAACCCAAGAAACCATTCAATCTCTGCAGAATGTAGTGGGCAGGAGTAAATAAAACACAAAACAAGGGAAAGTGCAATGCAATTATCAGAACAAACCAAAGTGCAAAAATAGCAGAAGGCAATCTGAAATGGAAGGAAAAGCTTACACACATTGATTTTTCTCCGAGGCTGCTGATGCATATGACTCATCGTTTTTAGGATATGTCGTGCATCTATAGACCCCACTAGCAGGATGTTCAGTTCAGGAACGCCATTCTGGGATAGTTTCAGGTGCTCCGTAGAGGATTCCAGAGCTACAGAGATAATTAGTATGTTCATTCACAACTGCCAATATTCTATGCTAAAGACTTATGTTATTTTCCTAATAGGAAAACCCTGCATGTTCAAGAATTGGCAAAGAATGTTTTCGTATTCCACATATGTAAACAATTGCACATGCAGTAAATAGTAATTTGCAGAAATTGAAAATGGCAGAAAGAGGCTGTTTTTAACTTTGTGCCGTGCAGCGATTATGTTAGCTTCTGTTTACTTGTGGAATCAAACAATTTGACTGGGGAATCTAAATTTTTGCCTGCAGCCATATCAAGGAAGCACAATCTTTTTACAACAGTGAGCATGTGGACATTTGACAGCATATTAAGACTGCTTTCCCAAAATGCCCATCGTGGAAAGCTTTATGTTTTTCTTAAAAAGCTGCCAGGATAGAATATTGTTCACCAAAATGCCCATTTATCTGAAGGCAAACCAGCTCCTCTGGCCTACTTTTAGTTTTTTTTCTAGTCAGTAGAGTACATTTTCTGACAAAGCCCTGGGCTAAAAATTTTATTTAAAAAAAATTCTGTCAGGACGATGCAGTGACCCTGCAGATTTTGAACATTTTTAAAAATAAACACAAAGCCAGAAAAAGAAATGGATTGCTTTGCAACATATCAACTTCATATTTTCAATTAAAAACACCTTAAAAATTAATAACAAGAAGGATATGCAAAACCTAAAAATATTGATAGTTGGTATAAAGATGGGATGAGGGAGAGCAATATTACCACACAGGAGCATCAGGTTGTCTCTCTGTGTATGTATATTTGTGTATGTAACACATACATAGGCCCTCATCCAATAGAATATCAGCATCTGTTGGACCAAGAAATACTTTTTATTCAGAGATAGCATTACGTTACTAAGCCCACATAGGAGCAGAGAGAAGAGAGTTTTTGCTAGTGGAAGCAAAAATCTCCTTCCACATTTGTGGGACAAGAGGCTCCAATTTCATAATAAAACATGAAAACAGAGAGGAAAAGGGAACCCTGCATTTTGAAAAAAAGTGACACTTACACATAGCTTGCAAGTTGAGTGCTGGAGAAAACCCCCACCAAGCTGTGGTGCCAAAACCATTGCCAGTACCTGCTGCTAGCATGACTGCAAAGAAAACATCATAAGAAACACATAAAATTTAGGAATTATGTATCAGGAACCCATCACAGTTGATTTACTCTCTTGCTATAATTTTATCTACCTTTCACATTCTATATACGAAACTGATCTTCTTCTAATAATATGACTCTGGGCAGCATGCAAGAGAAACAAACAATAATCAGAACAAATTACCACACATTAAAAACGCTACCTGATGTATAAAATATAAACACAGCAAGTAAATAACTAGAAGGGAACTCTACTCAACTGGATCCTAACAGTAGGGCCTTGATTTTAGCGTGACCTTATTAATCTTAGAAAAACTGCTCTTCTCAATTTCATTCTTTACCACAGATCTGGATCCATCTTATAGGATTGCTATGTCCCATCTTTTGCAAATGGGTGCCTATATTTTTAATTTCTTGTGAACAATTCTTGGAATTATTCTATATTGTAATGTTTCTAGACTCTACCAAACTGGAGAAGAGATGAAAAACATGTTATTCTTTTGATTTTACTCCTAGGACAGTATATTAAGTAGATACCACATACCTTTCTCCAAAAGGCAATTTGACTTACATCATTTGTAAACCAACATAGTTCAGGCTAACCAAAATTCTAAGATTGAAGGGGCAAACCTATTACCAAAGGACTCCTTGTTACTTGCCAGTGCTTGTCTCCATATTTAAGTGATCTGATCATATGCACCTTTGTTCCAGATTCAAGCAAGTCATTTCAGAGGACATGAACAGGCATAGAATATAAATCCCTTGTTACACCAATTTGCCAGTAATCAGGGATAAGTAAAAGAGCATTTGCACTGAAGGGAAATAAAAATTCAGTAGAAAGAATGCAAAAAAGTAAAAAAGGAGAGGATGCTTTGCTGCTATAGAGCATCTGATGTAACACGAAGGCAGTTGTCATATTCTGATTCCCCATAATAACCTCAGGTAGAGACTAGAATGGGGTCAAGGGACCATCTACTAAGGTAATATCCAGGACACTCAATTCTTATCTCAGCGTTTCATTTTAATTATTTCAAAAGTGCAAGCTTATAGCAGATATATATATATGATTATTATCGCATTGATTTGGACTAGGAGTAAACATTCTTAATATGAATGCAACTTTAAATGAGAGGAACATGAATTTATCGTGAACAAATAGACAAATTCAATTTATTCATATGAATAAATGCATAACATTTGCATGGCATAGCCTACTTCTGGTGGTCTTAATTCAGTGTTCTCTCTTGGAAGAATTAGATGTTACGGTTTAAAATGAAAAATGAAGTCAAATGATAAAAATAAGCCTATATATTGCAGGGAAGAGCTGTATTTCAGCAATAAAATACCTGCCAAAGATCATGTTCATTTTCTCGCCAATATAGGAGAAGTTGGGAAAATTCTTCTCTGAAATCCCAATAAAGGGTTTTACCCATAATTACAATTGTAAGTTCAGTTAACTAATTATACAGGACATATTCTTTGGTGCTTTGATTAGTGCTTACTAATCTATTTTAAAATGGAGCATCAAATAGATATAACCAGAAATTGGATCCCACCATTTAATATTGCAATAATAAAACAGCTGCAAAAGATGAAACAGCTCTAATCTTACTACTTTACGGCTTAGCACAATCTTCCAATCCTGCTAATATTCATCTAAATCAATGTTTTACAAAGTGTTAAGGGTCTTAGGGGTTTGTGCAATCAAAATTATTTGCCAATCTATATTGAAAAATAATACACTAAAATCCTGTCAAACAATTGTGAGGAGTGGTAGTGGCAGCAAATGCATCAATTTTATTTTTTAGTACAGTAAATATTGATAAATATAACCCATACCAATAAAAGTATTTTTGGAGTCTTCCATAATTTTTTTTAAAATTCTTTTATTAAAACAATCAGCATTGAACATAAAATCTTAGTATGCATCAATCATCATAGCACCTGGTATACAACACTAAGTATTAATCTTTGTAAACGTCTGGTTTGGTAAACATTTTTCACTCCTCACATCAAGCCTCAACTATACGCCTGTTACACTTTATTTGATTGGTGTTTCTCTTTTCTATAGTTTATCCACAGTTTCTAGTCTATCACATATTATTCATCTCAGTATTAGTACAATCTTTTAGGATCCCTAACCAAAAATCCTGAGGTAAAAGTTTAATGACCTGAGGTAAATCTTATATATGGACTATCTACTATATCTAGTCTATCACATATTATTCATTCGCGCTTCTGAATTAACTTCGTCTCAGTAATAGTGCAATCTTTTATAGTCCCTAACCAAAGATCCTGAGGTAGAAGTTTCATAACCTGAGATAGAAATTCAATCCGCTTTATCAATATTAAAGCAAACAACATTAGTCTTCCATAATTTTTAAAAGTGGGAAGGAGACCTGGGAGAAAGAAATTTAGGCAACACTAATGGAGAACTCCAAAGGCTTACATGAGTTATACCTCTCAATAATTACTGTATTAGAAATTAAAACTGAGAAATCTTAAAGTATTTATTTATTCAACTTTGAAGAACCCCTGAAAGGTCTTGGGGACCCCCTGGGGTTCTCAGACCACAATTTGAGAACTACTGATCTATATCCATGTTTTTCAAACTTGGCAACTTCAAGATAGGTGGACTTCAACTCACAGATGTGGCTGGAGAATTATGGGAATTGAAATACATTCATCTTAAAAGTTGCCAAATTTGAAAAATACTAGTCTAGATCAGGGGTCCCCAAGCTCCGGTCTGTGGACCAGTAGCAGGCCGCAGCATGCCAGCAACTAGTCCGCACAAACAAACAAAGCCTCATCTGCAGGATGCAGGCAGCACACAAAACCACGCACCCTCCGGTCCACGGAAAAACCTCTCTCCACGTAACCAGTCCCTAGTGCCCAAAAGATTGGGGACCTCTGGTCTAGATGGTTTGTCTGAACCATATATTTATATAGAAAGCACCACTGAATTCAAGCCAACTTATTTCTGAGTAAACTGTAGGCAGTGAACCTAAGATGCTAGGATACTAACTAATACCATAGTCTGTGAGAGGAAGATGAGGCAGTACTGTAACGGCAATAAGATTTAAATGCAATTTATTTTC
This sequence comes from Bothrops alternatus, assembly GCA_034064705.1. Taxonomy (NCBI): domain Eukaryota; kingdom Metazoa; phylum Chordata; class Lepidosauria; order Squamata; family Viperidae; genus Bothrops; species Bothrops alternatus. Next base: position 2,386,262 of record JARGCV010000126.1, on the reverse strand, counting down.
TGTGCAACAGCATGGCGTGACCCTTGATATTTGATATTCATACATGTAGTCCTCAACTTACCACAGTCCGTTTAGTGACTGTTCAAAGTTACAACAGCAATGAAAAAGTGACTTATGACCCGTTTTTCCACACTTACAACCATTACAATATCTCCATGGTCATGTGCTCAAAATTGAGAGGCTTGGCAACTGACTCATATTTATGATGGTTGCAGTGTCCCAGAGTCATGTGATCTCCTTTTGCGACCTTCTCACAAGCAAAATCAATGTTAAAGCCAGATTCTCTTAACAAGTGTGTTACTAACTTAACTGCAGTGATTTACTGAACTGTGGCAAGAAAGGTCATAAAATGGGGCAAAACTCAGTTAACCAATGTCTCACTTAACAACATAAATTTTGGGTTCACTTGTGGTCCTAAGTCGAGGACTACCTGTACTTATATTTAGCTGACCCATCCCTTACCCTGAGTTTCGCTTAACCTTCTCCCGCACTGAACTTAATTCAAATTTAAAACCTCCACGGGATGCGTGCCTGTTCCGCTCACTGGCACCGAGAACCACTCCAATCTATCCCGCCACCCCGTTTAACCCCTCAGTTTGCCTTTAAAGTGAGGTTACCCGTTTATCCCCTCCGCCACGATCCTCTGCCGAAAAAGTGGGTCGCGCAGCGCCTTTCCTGCGCAGGTCCTTCTTGCCCACCCTCCTGATGGAAGTCGTGACAGACAGCTACCTGTTCAATCAGTCGCGCCACAGAACGCGCGGCAGCCAATCCAAGCCCGGGAAAGGAAAAACAGGCGGGTAGTCAGGGACGCGGTCCCCCCGGCAACGGGGCCTGCGGTGATGGAGCGGCGTGCCTGGCGTAGATTACTTCAGAGATACGCTTTGTCCCTTCTTCGTCGCCTGAAGGAAATGGCGTTTCTCCCACCCCTTTCTTCGACTTCAAGATCTCTTATATGTCAGGCGTATATTATATGTGCTTACTAATTTGCCGTCATGATAACATAGAAATCTCTGTGGATGCTGTCATGAATTGCTTGGGGGTGGGGGAGGGATTCTCAGATTTGCTCCAAGGTTTATCTACCGGAGAAGTGATACTCCCTTGCTGATTGTATTAATATACTTTATTGAAGGGGGGGGATCCTATATTAATTTAATGTGCTGCTTTGCCTAACTGAAACCAAAGTGATGTATGGAGTAATATCATGCAGGCATCTGTGCAATAAATAGAATAAAAGCATTTAGCTGGAATGGGAAGACTCTCTTGACTGCTTTCTAGGGATGGTCCAGAGTTTTGCAACTTAGATAGGCTAGCTCTGTTACTGCCCCAGGGAAAGGTTACAGGTAGTCTCGACCTACAACCACAATTGAGCCCAAAATTTATGTTGCTAAGTGAGAAATTTGTTGTGAGTTTTGCCCCATTTTATGACTTTTCTCGCCACCTTTGTTAAGTAAAGCATTGCAGTTCTTAAATTAATAACACAGTTGTTAAATGAATCTAGTTTCTCCATTGACTGTGCTTGACAGAAGGTTGCAGAAGGTGATCACATGACTCTGGGACCCTGAAACTGTCATAAATGTGAGTCAGTTGCCAAGCATCAGAATGTAGATCATGTGACCATGGGATACCGCAACAGTCATAAGTGTGAAAAATGGTCATAAGTAACTTTTTTCAGTGTCATTGTAACTTTGAACGGTCACTAAATGAACTGTTGTAAGTCAAGGACTACCTTTATTGTCAATAGGGATTTTCTGGGCATAATAAATAATTGCAATTCAGCAGTCTCTTTAGAAAGAAGTTGCAGCACTCTTTTTACTCTTTGGTTGCAAAAGGTGGCAGGTTAATATGTAGTTGATTATGTGCCATCAACTAGGTATCAACTCCTAGCAACTACATAAATTTCCTCTGTCTCTAATTTGTTCTTTTACCTGGGGTTGACACCAATGGTTCACCCATCTTCATATTGTAATTGAGTCCATCCACTTTACTGCTGCTTGTCCTTTACTTTTCTTTCTTTTCTTCCACCTTTTCTGTCATTAGAGCCTTTTCCAGAGAGCTGGGTCTTTGCATAAGGTGCCTTAAGTAGGATAGTTTGAGTAGGATAGTTTGAGCCTGGACATTTGTGTCTCCAGTGAGAGAACTCTGTATTGATTTGCTTAACAATCGGTTAGTTTGCTTTCTTGGCTTTCTATGATATTCTCAGGAGTCTCCAATAAACTTGCATTGCTTGAGTTCAAATCTTACCTCTCTTATTAGGTAACTGTAGGATGGGAATAACTCCAATAGATGGTTAACTGTCTCCCTTAGATATAAACTAGCAATGTTTTATGTCTTTGGAGATTCTCAGTCACCTAGGTCAGGGGTCCTCAACCTTGGCAACTTTAAGACTTGTGGACTTTAACTCCCAGAATTCCTCAGCCAGCTTTGCTGAGGAATTCTGGGAGTTGAAGTCCACAAGTCTTAAAGTTGCCAAGGTTGAGGATCCCTGATCTAGGTCATGGTTGTCCCCCAAAGTTGCTTTTTCAAAAGGCAACTGGACTTTTTTTTGTTTTTCCTTGAAGTTTCATTTCTCATCCAAAAAGCTTCTGAAAAAGCAGCTTTGGGAATGTTTTGTTATTCTGCTTACTTTAGAATAAACGAATTAAACATATAGGCAAGATTGTTAAAAATAGTATTAGAAATGTAGGATTTTCACCACTGAATTGCCTCACCCAACCTGCTTCCCAGGGAGGGAACATTAGTCACATTAACTGAAATTCTTGAATTATAGCTCTCAAATATCTTGTAGGTATTGTTTGGGTAGAGAAAAATAAATAGAGAAAAAATAAGGATCAGCTAGAGCAGCGGTTCTCAACCTGTGGGTCGCGACCCAATTTGGGGTCGAACGACCATTTCACGGGGGTCGCCAAACAACGCAGTCCGCCATTTTCCCCCCCTTTTCCTTAGCTGTGCTACTCCCTCTTATTCTATTGGCTTTTGAAAGCCAATAGAATAGACTCTCTTGAATAGAGTCTAATTCTATTGGCTTTCAAAAGCCAATAGGAATTGTCCAGGCTGTCTCTGCCCTGCTGAGCCTGCCAAAAGTCCCAGTCTGCAAGTTGTCTGCAGCGAAGGCGAGCAGTCTGGAAGTTTCCACCCCTCCCTGCTGAGCAACTACTAAAAATGTAAGTAAAAGAGGGCCAGCGGTGGGAGGTGGGAGCCCAGCGGGTGCAGGGAGGGTTGCTGGTGCGCGTGGGGCCCGGCGGGTGCCTTACCTCCCTTGGGCTGGGCCAGCTGCTGGCCCAGCCAGTGGTCTCCCTGCGCTGTCGCTGCCCCTTGCCAGCTACGCCTTGGCCGGCGCAGGGGGCGGCACCATGCATGCACGGCGCTCCCAGGCAGGGAAATAGTCCTCGACCTACGACCGGTTGGGTAGTCCTCAACTTACGACCGATTGAGGGTCACAGCATTAAAAAGGTTGAGAACCACTGAGCTAGAGTTTGTGCATTTAGCTTTAAGGATTCAGTATCTTTAACAAAAATTTGGGTGAATAGGATAGGAACTTACAATAGGATGAGATTGTTTTCCAGGCTCTTCCCCAACCCCAATAGAGCCCTAAGCAAAAACAATAAGAAGCAACACATTTGAAATATAGAGATCTCTTATTTATTAACAGCCAAGAGTACTGTTTGGTCAAATACATCAATATTAAAACTGATTTCAAAAGAGGAGTAGAAGCGGTTTTGAAAGGACAGCACCGCTCAGAGGGTAATTCATAGGAACAGAGGGAATAGAAACAACACACACCAGAGTTACAAAGCCTTCTGCACTTTACACAATCCCTTCAATCATAACAGTTACACAACTCTTCAAAACTTAGAAGGTGGCCTCTTTCCAATGCTGGGCAGTTGATTTAGACATCTACATACTTGCTGTCAAAATGTGGAAAGGATGTTTAGAAGTTGGGAAAAAGATTGAGTTATTAGCAAGATACAGTGGATGGAAGTACAGCACACATCACTGACTGACAGTTCCAATATTATCTTTGATATACTGATCAGTTCTCAAGGGTTGAGAAAAGGAAAATGGGGTGAACTTTCAGCTGCATGGAATGAATGACCGTTCAACATCTTAAACATCTCATGGCTCAGCAACTGCCATGTTGAGTGCTCCTCTTCTCACTCCTAATTCAGAGTAAAACAGATATATGCGGCAGCTTAGTGGGGATTGATGAGGCTAACAGGCATATTTTAAAGTGGAGTGGATAAATGTATAACTCTATCAACACCACAACTACAAAAAAGCACTAGCCAGAAAACAAAATGGCCACCATACCTCTCATATGGGCAAAAATCTTGGCCTAGTCTTTTTATTTGTCTATTTGGTGAGGTGGGGGCATTATTAAATCCCAATACACCTCCACAGGAAGCTATTTGTAAAAAAAAAATCCACTGACTAGGAAACTGACATTGGACCAAAATTCTCTTTATATTGTTCTAGTTTGCACCAGTTAACTATTAATACATCTTTTCCCTTTCTTAGATAAAATAAAAGTGTTCCATTTAAATCCATGTCTGAAATGATAATACTTTCAAGGGCCTCGGCTTGGTTATGTGAGGCAATTGTCTCTTATTCTAGAGAAACTGAATATATTTTTATTCAGCACAGGATGAGAGTCGTACTTGACTTTCCTCATGTATTATACAAAAATCTTGAAAGTGATATTGAAAATCACCGTTCCTATCTATTTTATCAATTGTTCATCAAAAATATTGCTAATATTAAACAACAAATTGAAACAACTGCCCTTATTCAGAAAATGAGATAGTATGAATATTCTGTTTGGAGTAAGACAGACATCTCATTCATTGTCAGATCTATGAGTCCCAAATACAGTAAGTGTTTCTGACTGTTGCCAGTTGACACAATGATTACGTCTTTTATTACAAATAAACTGATTTACAATTCTGTTTCTCGATATTATTTTCCAAGGACCTGTGTAAATGTTTCATTGTACATGAATAAAATACATGCAGTCCTCAACTTACAACCAATTGTTCAATGGCCATTCAAAGTTACAATGGCATTGGAAAAAGTGAGTTATGACCAGTTTTCATACTTAATGATTGTTGCAGCATCCCCATAGTCATGTGATCAAAATTTGGGTGATTGGCAACTGGCATATATTTATGACAGTTGCAATATCCTGGAGTCATATGATCACCATTTATAACCTTCCCAGCTTGCTTCCAGCAGCCAAAATCAATAGGAAAGCCAGATTTGCTTAATAGCTTCATGATTCAGTCAACAACTGCAGTGATTTGCTTAGCAACTGTGGCAAAAAAGATTGTAAAATGGGGTGCAACTCACTTAACAATTTTCTTGCTTAGCAACGGATATTTTGGGCTCAATTGTGGTCATAAGTTGAGGACTACCTGTAAGCAGACCTTCTACTGTTCTTTGTCAAAGACCTAAATTCTAAGCCACTTCTTACAAAAGTTTGCATGCTTTTTTGGAAGTGAAATACCCTGTTACTCAGGAATAAGCAAAGATGTGGACTATGGCTTTTGAAACGTCCCTATACAACATGCTTCGGCTTTTCAAGGTATGACAGTGGCTTCTCTCATCTAATACTGTTACAGATCGAGGCATCTCACCGCTTCTATCAACAGCTGGTTGAAAGACATAGAAACTATTGAATTCTTAGCAGCTCTCCTCAGTTTTGTGCACTTCAGATATCATAGACTACATTTCCCCTCACTCCTGCTTAAGTGGCTGGGGTTAATGGGAGTCATAACCTTGCTTGCATACCTGGAGGGCACCAAATTGAGAAATATGGCTGTCTAGGTAGAATGTAGAAGCAACAATAGGTGGACAAAAAACGGTAGAATATCTGCCTGTTCTAGATGTCTTTAAAACTTCCCTCCCTAAAACAGAGAATTACTAAGGCATCAATCCTATATCCATTTAGCTCCATTAGCAAAATATATGGGTGGCGACTAAAATACATAGGAATTGCACTGTAAGATCTTTTTTATTCCCATTCCTTTTTCCTCAATTCTTATTTTACAGCGAGATTTAAAACAAAAACAAAAACACTAACTTATAGCCAAAATTAGGAAGAGGAAATGAGCAGTGTTGCCTCAACTAAAAGTATTAGATAAGAACTGTAGCATTCTTTTTCTATAAATATTTGGTATAATCATGTATTGAGAACCTAGTAATGCTTAAACCTTAGTCTTTTTTCTGATATAGTCATTAATAGGTAGTCTTCGTGGTGAGGCTTATTATTAAAATAATGATTATCCACTTGTAAAGGAGAGTTGTTCCTTCCCTTGGAACTAGAAGCACCTGCAAGATGCAAGATTTAAAACTATAATAATGGGATGAGAAAACTTCAGCAAGTGCTACAAAAATATGGGTAAAAAATCCTAATATAGTATCAAAAGGTCTGATTTTATTTTATTTTTTTAAAGGAGGGCATACTTTATGTTCTTTAATTATTCCCCTTAATTTTGATTCTGCTGAAAATAGCTGGCAGTGTAATCAGCTTATAAATTCTTGGCAAGCCATCCAAATTTTAAGCAATCATAGGATATGTCTAATAAATTGTAACGTTGCTATACCAAAAGTATTGTAAACATGTTTTAGGCTATGTAAAACTATTGTCGAACATTTTAAATCCAAGAGTAAACTTTTTGGATAAATGTATTTTTTCCATTTATAAAATGCTTCAAACTGCTTTCTAACAAACTGGAAACCTATTGCAGTTGTATAATAAACCAGTTTAAGCTTGTAGCAAAAATGTAAACATGTTTTTAACAAATCAAAATTATTACAAGTTGGATAGTAAATGCTAGTAAATATAACCTGCTTCCAGGAAATTTCTAGCAAATTTTCCCTAACACTCTTATTAATATCAAACATTTCATAAACATACATGTGTAAACCACAAGTTGTCAAACAGATAAATGCATAAGCAAAACTGTTATAAAACCAAAAAAAAATTAATTGAAAACAAACCAACAAACTTTATGAATAGCTTAATAGATTGGCTAATGTGTAACACGCTATTATGTTCTAGCATCAAAATGCAGGCTCTATAAATTATTATTTCTAGTATGTAGAAATTTTGTAATAAGATGGTTAGGATATCCTACATTATGTTTACTAAAATTTTACATATGGAATCTACACATATTACATTTTACAATTTCAACCTACCTAGTCCTATTTTGGACAGAGTGTCAATAACTTAAGCAGGAGTATATTTGAAGTACTTCAGAATCCAAAAATTCTAATCTCACTCTTATCCTGCAAACCTATAACATCTCTTCAGAAGTGTCTTTGAATTAAATAGGATTTACTTCCAGCTAAATGGATATAAATTCTAGCCTTAGTCAAAACATAAAGCCATTATGAAATTGTAGAAAACTTATTTTTAAACAAAGTTTTCAAGTGTTCTGTTATATTTTTATCCGAAATCTAACATTATAAAGATGTTTTATAATACAGTCTTCAAAATTTTTTAGTTATTGTAATTGGAGCTCATTGTAACTTTTAGAAAATCTATTATTGAACATATATTTGTAGACATTGTTGACTATAGGTTTCCATACAAGGTCTAGTTTTCAAACGTGATAATACAGCAGCATTCAAAATGTGTACGAAATGATATCCCTTAAAGAAATTTAATTTCGAACCTATAGTGTAATCAAATAAAGAGGATTAACAGTAGATTTATTTTGAGTCTGGTTGCCAAATTTGACAGATAAACTATTACTATGTAGTAATGCTTGTGAGGGGGAAAAGGCTGTTTTTATATAAGGCTCGATTTTCAAACGCACAAGTCAAATCTGAAATACTTATTTAAATCAGCATAAATTGCTTTGTAAGCTTTGTGGTTGGCTTATAATAAATTGGTCACTTGTCTCCAATTACCAAGTAAGCATTCTTTCTTTTTTCACACAGTGGGTTAAAAAGTGTTTTTTTCTCTCTCAGAGATTTTTTTTTTTCAAACAAGAAATGGCTTTGAGAAAAGAGACAAGCTCACAGGTTACCTTCCCTCCCCTCCCAACAGGCCTATTCAGGGGAGCCTCACCCACACACTCCCATTTGCTTTGGATGGGAGATGGAATGGTTGCCGGAGACGTCGGCCAGCAAGTGAAGGATATCAAGAGGTCTTTATCCCAACTGCTGCATCCACCTCATCTTCAGGTTGCAGTGTGTGCCACTGAGCAATAGGTCTCCGGGGATTGGCCAGCATATCAGACCAATGGCGCAGCTCAGTACCCGTGGCATTGCAGCCTACAAAGATCTTCCCAATGGCCTCGTTTTTGCCTAGTTTGTCATAATCCAGGACTGTCAGGACAACTTGGACTTTCTATAGAAAGAAAAAAGGTTGGTCATCAGCATGAAAAGTAATTGGAGGGAATGTATGGGTTCAACTGCCTTACTTACCACTGCTGCCCACTGGCAATTTCTGCTTTTAACTTCTTACCACTGCTGCCCACTGGCAATTTCTGCTTTTAACTTCTGTTTTCTCCATCTTGAGTTCCAAACAGAGACGTGTGGCCTAGAGAGGCCAGCTTGCAGGAATAGTGGCAGAGAGGAAAAAAAGATGCTGGCTTGAACCCATCGCTTCTCCTCTAAAGCAGCATCTTTCAGCTTCACAATTATCTGAATTTCCAGGACCTTTGGCTTCCAAATAGTTTGATTTTTCAGGTCAAGTGAAAGCTAACCCTAACCCTATCCTGGAGCTTTGCAAAAGGTTACAATTCTGAGGGTTTTCATTCCCTAAGACAAGCAAATCATAATAACCATAGCAAACTTCATGTCGTTCTTTCCCAGTATATTAATTAGGCATTGGATATATAGATCTTAACTTGGGAGGATTCCTTAAGAACATAAGATTCTGGGATGTGTTACAAAGAGCTTGGTCTTACAATGTGCAAAACAAACTATCTCGAGATCTTCAAATAAAATGCAAACATTACTCCAGCAATTTCTGTTTTGAAAACGAGTAGTGCCAGTTTTGGACAGATGAAAGTGACTGGAAATAATTGGAGCATGTTTTCAAGTGAAATGGCATTGCAGGGAAGGAAGATTTACCTGAATTTGTTCAAAAGGCACCTCAAAGCTGAAGGATTCATTATAATAGGGATTCAGTGTATTTTTCTTGATAGTTGTTTTCTTCTTCTTGATACGTTTCCCTCCCTGCATGAGATGGATCTTCACATATGGATCTGGGATAGGATGACAAATGAAATAAAATATGAAGATGCTTTATGATTCTCTTCTTACTCCCAATATCCTGATGAGAAAATTTAATTTTAAAGTCACTTCTAGGAAAGTAACAAAGGGCAAAATAGTTGTGTTTATGTATGTATTTTTATTGTTGGCCAAAACAAATCTTCACAGCAAGTTTTTAAAGGTTCATTGAACAGGCAGACCAAGAAAGAATGCTACACACATTCATTCCCATATGTTGAACAACTGTTGATCCAAATTAAATGAGCTGGCTCATTTCTCTCCCTTTTTTTAAACCCACAACTATGGGAGACCCAGCAGTATTGAATAGGTAAGTGGCCTTTTCTGACTTCCCACCCAGGGACAATCTAAAGTCTAATTCCCATTCCTATTCTTCATATGAATATTACACATATTCACAAGCTCTTGAGAGTTGCATACTTCATTACTTCTCCTCCTCCTCACCTCTTTCCCCATGGGAACGGTTTGCTTTTATAGCCAGGAAAAGTTGAAACCAAAAATTATGAGAGAATAGCAGGGGATTCAGAGTGCCCCCAAAGTGATAATCCAAATGGTACATTAAAATGTTCAGCAATTTAAATAAGTCTAATGGCTTAATTCTCACCTGAAAGCCCTCCCACATCCATCTTTTTGAGATTTTTGGCTTCTAGCACAATCACTGTCAGTTTCCCAGCCGTAGGGACATATCGGAGTGAAAAACAAATGTCTCCCAACTTCTCGTGCTATAGAAAGAAATGAATAATTAATTCAAAGCTAGGATGGATATTTCTCATAAATATAGATGCAGTTGTCAAGTTCTTGATTACCTTCCAAGAAGATACTTGATTACCCGTGAGTTGGGTTATTACTCCAATCATGTGGTAGTTTTCCAAAGAAAAACATTTCTCATTTCTAATATATATGAAAGCCACCAATGCAATTTTCAAATTACCTTTCAGCTAGAGCTCTTTATCTAACAAGGTTCTGCACCAGTTCTTACCTCTTCCTTCTCTGCTGACTGCAGATCTCGCCACTCCTCAATCACGTGTGCTAGGTCCACGGTGTTCATGGGGATACGGATCTCACCAATGACATCATGCTTGGAGAAGCGGTCAAAATCGTAGACGGCCATGACGAGAATCTTACCACCAAGTTCTGAATAAGGGACCTAAGCATTAAAGATAATGGTGGTACAGAATTAAATTGTGTGCACAGTTGTTGGTAGGTGGGGATTAGTGGTGTGAAATGAAGGGAAGTTCCACAATGGATGAGGGGAGACCAGAGCTAAAAAAGGAAGATGGCAGGGTGCATGTAGAAGAAATGTATTTGTGTATTTTTGGAACTTTGGCCAAGAGAAAAGAAACACAAACTTACTTTAAAAGTGAAAGATTCATTAAATGTAGGGTTGAGAGTTTTGCGATGGACTTTGGTTTCAAACTTTTTCTTCTTCTCTGGAAGCAGGAAGACTTTGACATAAGGATCGGAGGTGCCCCCAATGTCCAGCGCTGGGAGGTCAGCAGCTTGTATAATGCCCACAACCAACTGAGAGAGAAGATTTAAGATGAAAATATTCAAACTTAGAAAAATGCCTTCCATTGAGGCAAATCATTGGTCTAGCCAACTCAGGATTTCTCCTGACAAGCAGGATTTTCCTCAAGCACCTTTAAACATGTCATCACCTTACTTTACCCACAAAATTTAAAGAGAAACTAGATTAAGTTATCTTCTAATTCTAATCTTTCAATATTAACTATAACTTCTCTTGCCTTTTTTTCTCCCACCCAGTAAGGAGGTAAAGAGAATGTATTTTGTGATAGAAGTTGACTACTAAAAGTAGCTATGGTGATAGGAAGAAATGGGAACTTTTCTAATAATTTTTGCTAGGTAGAAGTTGCAAATGCTGGGGTTAGAACCTGGGACTTTCAGTACGTAAAATGTATATTATAGACATTTCCTTAGCTTTACTTGCACTCTTAATTTCAAATATTGTCAATGGGATAGGATGAAAGGACTGTAATTATTGCAGATAAAGAAAACAGTTTAATGAAGGTAAGTTGGCCAGCTGTCCTATTATATGGTGAAATAACCCTTCATTTGATAGTATCCTTTGGAAATCTGCCTAGTTCAAGTTTTAAACTAAAAGAAGGATCAGAGACCCTGAAAATGCTCATCCAGAATTCGCAGCAAAAAGGGGACAATGACCTGGTCACCATCTTTCCTATTATAAAAAGATCTATTGTACTTCCATTTACATTATAGTAATTATTTCTCCATGTGCATCGATATTTATAAATCAGAATATGCAAATAACGTTCCAGGACTTGTCTTTTCTTGTCAGTGCATTTCTTATTTTCTGGATGATGTTTGAGCAGCTTCCCTAAGCTGACAGGAACACGAAGATCAGTCTGCCACTATCTGAGCCAAGGCAGATGTTTGTCTTGCCCACCTGTGTGCTCTGGAAGTCATAATCAAGAGAGTACTGGAGTTTCCCCAGCTTCTCCTCTGGCTTCTCCACTTCAGATTCCTGTAACAACGATGGATCTAAATCCTCAACCTCTGGTTGTACCTGGAAGGAAGGAAAGAAGGAAATGGTCCAAGTAACCAACAGAAAATCATTAAGAACAAGGTGGATGAAGAACTTCTGCAAGGCCACATGATCTGTTCTCCCTTTCTCATTCTTTATCTAACTTTCAGTCCTCTATATATGGTGTGTTGAGATGTCACATCCCAGAATTTGAATGCCATCCTGTCTGGCAATTCTGATGGTTATAATCCTTGAAAGGCATCAAAGATGGGGAAAAGCTGGTTTATTTTGATCAGATATGTGGGCACTCATACAAGCATTCAAACTCCACTCAGTGTGAATTTTCCCTTCCATCATACACAAATCTATCAGACAATGCTGATCTTAACAAATGGATGTTATTCAGTTGCCAAACCCTTCAATATTTTAGTGCCCGTTCTCCTGCATGGATGGCAAGTTTCCTCTAAATCTGATGAAAAAAAGAGACTTGGTATGAGAGTCTTGGGAGCAAGGAGAAAACTAACTCTGGGACCTGACACGTTGAGAAGGCAAACTAGTATTCCTGCTAACACTGATCAGATGAATTACTGCAATTTATTAAAGGAATCAGAACAAATAAAAGATGGAGGAAGAATTACGTTGTCACTGGTAGCATTGCATATAAAATGCCAGAGAGGATGCTTGGATAAACATTTTGCTTCTCTGATCCCCTCAGAGTCGGCTTGGCTTAACATAAATAGAACTTTCTAGATGCTGGCATTCTAGTCTTTGACTCTATGCTTTTCTTCTGTGACAGAAGAAGCTTTTCTGTAGTGTCTAGCATTCACAAGCTTAACATCTTACAATCACTGCCTTCTGGGCAAAAGAATCCTCAAAACTGAGCTGTATTTCCTATCCTATGAATGTCTCTCAACCTCAGCAACTTAAGATGTGTGGAGAATTCTGAGAGATGAAGTCCACACGTCTCAAAACTGCTAGAGCTGAGAAACACTTCTGTAATATTAGGCCTGTTTTTTCCCCCTTGTAAATATAGAACTCCAGTAATTACTGAGAAAATATCATGAAGAAGGCTTAAACAGCTCCTTCTTTTCAGTGGTTTGACCTCTGCAAAAACTCCAACAGTTCATGTTCCCAGTTCATCCTTTTGTTTTTACAAATGAATCTGCACTCAGAAAAATCCATGAGTCAGGCGATACTACCTGTTAATGGCAGCTTCCTCTTCAATGTTATGATTTCAGTTTTAAGATGGGGGGAGGGGGGAAAGGCCAGATTTCCAAGCAAAAAGGTGACCATTCTTCCACCTTGCACCTTCTTCTTCTTCTTGTGCCATATCCTTTATTGTACATTGGCGATCATGTTGGCGATCCTGTTTTTATCAGCAGCCGCACGAAAAAGTGCTGCTGAGTTTTGTCCAAACCAGTCCCTTGCACCTGCCTAGTTTTTATTTCCAGTAAGGCTCAGTTTCCTTCCTTCACATTGGATTCTGAATCCAATCTGCTTTATCTCAAGACCACCTCCTTGTGTGACCTCTCACAGAACTCATGTAATTGAAACTATTCTGCTTGAGTCAAGAATCTGTGCTTGACTGACTCTTGTGTTTCTAGAGTTTTCCAGAGGGAAAAGGCTTTGGACAGCCTCTTCTCCTTCTCCCTGAAATTGTATTTCTTCATCTTGCCCCCAAATTAGGTTATTGTTTGTCATTTGTTTCAGCAGCTGCATAATGTAATGATACCAGCATTTGATACCTGCTCACCCTAGGTCAGGGGTAGGCAACCTTGGCTCTTTTATGACTCGTGGACTTCAACTCCCAGAATTCCTGAGCCCTCCCCCTGCTCACCTTATCAATGTAGCTTTTGCCCAACTCCTTCACTTCCTTCATGTTGATCTGTGCCTTGACTTTGTCTTTGCCTTTCTTCCCTTTCTTTTTCTTGCCACAGCATTTTTTAAAAATGCAGAAGCAGCAGCAAAGAAGCAAAAGGCCGGCAACAATAAGAATGGTGGCCAAAGCCCATGGCGGTACTAGAGTGGACAAAAAAGGAGAGTAGTGGAAGAAGATGTCACAGATTCTGGAGCAAAGAGATTGCCTCGTGTTATATTACTTACTAGTTAAATATGACTTTTCCTAATTATCACTAGGAATATCTAATGGACCTTGGCTGATGTCAGGTTGATCTTAATAGGGTCAGACCTGGTTAATGTATGGATTAGTACTGAGGCTAACACAAGCTCAAGAACTGGCAGCTGTGACTTCACAAAGTTGTATATATACTAACGATAATCTATTTATTTTAGATGTCAGTGTAAACATCTAGCTGACTGCGTGACTAATGTTATAATCAATAATAAATTTATTATGAAATTATAGTTCTTAATGTGGCAGAAGGGAGAAATTATTAAACATTTATGGAAGTAATCCCACATTTTATGCACCAATATCTTCTTGTTGATTGAGAAATCAAATGAATCTATAGCAAATATTAGCTATATGATGCGGCTAGAAGTATTGAACACCAAGGTCATTCTGTTTAACAGGGAAATGGAGTGAACCGTTGCAAGTTATATTTAAATGGTAAAAAGTTACAGCAAGTAAGTGAAGTATTTTGGTGACTATGTATTAATCATAGGAAGATGGATGAGAAATGTGAAGATGTGAAAATGATGACTGAAAGTTAATGGATAGAGGTTGGTCTCCCACAAAGAATGATTTTTTTTTTTGACAAAAGAAGTTCTGCCTTCTTTGTTGTAAGGAAAAGAGAAGGGTATATTGGAAGAAACATAAACATATGTTATCTGCAGTGGAAATTGAGTATTTAAGAAGTGTCACATAGGAGCATGCAAGCCACTCGGCTTACTGTCCTATAACATTTAATTGGTCATAGCCTGTACATTTTCTAGCCATGTTTCATGAAAAATGTGCAGTGCTTGAACTGTGAGCCACCCAGAATCATTGACCTAGATGGGAAAAGGAAAGGGGAGGGGGAAAGGGAGAGGAAGAAAGAAAGAAAAGAAAAAAAGAAAGAAAGAAAAAGAAAGAGAGGGAGGGAGGGAGGAAGGAAGGAAGGTGGGTGGAAGAAAGGAAAGAAAAAAAGAAAGAAAAAGAAAGAAAAAGAAAGAAAGAAAAAGAGTGGTATTGTAACAACTGCACAGCCTGTAGTTTACTTAACTTTGGTGGCCCATGAAAGAACTTTTGTGGAATTACAAAAGACAGCCTTACAAATAATCAGCATAAAAAATAAGACTATGTAAAATAAAATATTGAGAAATCCTGGGTCATCTGATTCAAATAAATCAGCCTTGACAGTTTCAGTTGAAATCTGAGATTGGAAACAGCCTAATTCCACCTACTTGGCAGTTTCCCCAATTTGTGCATGAATTTATCTTTCATGTCTGATAAAACATTCGCCTTGGTGGGCATCTCGGTGGCATTGATGGAAGGTTCCAGGTGGGATTCTGTCACTTCTGAATCTATCCTGGCTGACCTCCGTGCTGCATTCATTGTGGAATCTGGAAAGCGAGAATGAAAAGGCAGATAATTTATGTACTTCTCTGGACAATTGCTACAGGTTTAATCTAAATTTTTGAATTTTTTTCTTCTTTTAAAATTAAATAATGCAATCTAAGAGGGAAGTGTCTTTACAACAGCATCTTCTCCCTGTTCCTTATGACCTTTTTTTCTTTCTTTCTTGAAATGAAGTTTTTTTATTTCCCCCTGTTTCTATAGAAGGGGGAAACAGAAAACAAGAAGATGTAATGTTTGTCAGGATTTTTTTTACATGATTACATGTTCTCTCTTTTCTTCTCATGATTTCCTGTCAATGGTCCAGTAAACCAAGGTATGTTTGAAACCCCAAACACTGAAATATCTCCTGGCATTATATTTGAACTGGCTTGTAAAATTAAAAAAAAAGATCAATCGAGATGGTTTTTAAAGTATTGAAACAGACTTTAGATTCAGGCAGTCCTCAACTTACGACAGTTCATTTAGTGCAGGGATAGGCAACCTTGACTCTTTTATGACTCGTGGACTTCAACTCCTAGAATTCCTGAGCCAGCATGGCTAGCTTGGAAACCTCCCTTTCCCCTCAGCGTGGCTGGCTCAGGAATTCTGGGAGTTGAAGTCCACGAATCATAAAAGAGCCAAGGTTGCCTATCCCTGATTTAGTGATTGTTCAAAGTTACAATGGCATTGGAAAAAGTGACATGACTGTTTTTCACACTTACGACTGTTGCGGCATCCCCATGGTCAAACCTCAGATGCTGGACAACTGACTCATATTTATGACGACTACAGAGTCCAGGGGTCACGTGATCACTTTTTTGACTTGAGCCAGGTCAATGGAGAAGCCAGATTCACTTAACAACTGTGTTACTAACTTAACAATTGCAGTGATTCACTTAACAACGATGGTAAAGAAAAGTAGTAAAATAGGGCAAAACTCACTTAACAAATGTCTCACTTAGCAACATAAATTTTCCATTGTGGTCTTAAGTCGAGGACTATTGTACCTACTTTACCTCCTTATGTGACCTGGTCCTAATTTTCTAATTGAAGCAATTATAATAGAACATAGGAGCAAAGCAACAGAGGAAAGAGGACTGAGTTCCACCTTGTGGTTTTTTCCCCCAAACTTGCATTCTGACAATAACACCCAAAACCTTTTATCACTCCTAGAAGTATTCTGCTGATAAGAATGCAGGATTAAATAATGTAATATTCTCAAGGACCATGAAAGTCTTGGGTTTAATCCATGTTCAGCTCTTGTGGTCCTCTCTCGTTTTACAGTGAGGTTTGTATAATCTCACTTTTGACATTCTTCCAAGAATTCAAGAGATCCTTTAGATGAAGTTAGACATATCCATTATTTGCTCCAAGCCACTAGGGCAACACATCTAAAGCAGCAACTTCATATTACATTGTGTACAACACACAGGTATTCCCCAACACAAAGGGTCTTTCAAATAAAGCGGATTGACATTCCCGTCATCCTTAGCGCTGGTTGCAGAGAATGGGTTTTACCAATACATCTAAAAGACACCAAGTTGGGGATGTTTATCGCAGTAAGTTTTATTTTCACCTGCTTCTTTTTAGTTCATGCCCAATGTTTCTTCCTTTTGGCTTTATTTTCCATTAATTATTGCTCCAATTCATTCCTCTCTCACCCCTCCTGATTTCAACTGAGTTCTAATCAGCTCCTGCTGCCTGTTTCTAAGGCAGAGGTCCCCAATCTTTTGGATACCAGGTTTTGTGAAGAGAGGTTTTTCCGTGGACAGGAGGGTGTGTGGTTTTGTGTGCTGCCTGCATCTCTTGGATGGGGCTTTGTTTGTTTGTGTGGACCGATTGCTGGCATTCCACAGCCCGGTACTGGTCCACAGACCGGGGTTGGGGACCCCTGTTCTAAGGGACATACATTTGTCCCTCCCATTGTTGGCCAGGACATTGGACCTACCAAGTTTCAGGGAGCTTAGGAACTGTTCATTTTATAGCCAATTTTAAAAAGGAGACAGCCTTTAATTCAGCTTAGTAGAGCTTTCCAACTCATCAGCTGGCCCTGGTTTCTCTCTCTCATCCTCCCACGATGACCTTTCCATGATCTGTACATTGTGCTTCATGCTGTTCATTCAGTCCAAACGTAATTTGCTTACGTAAAGCAAATTAAAGTAAACAGGAAGGAATGGCAGGAGAGGAGAGAATTATTAGCACAGATGAGACATCTGACTTGTCCCATTCAGTTTTCCTCTTCCACTCACTTTAATTATAAAAATGAATGGAGCTCATTTTCTTTCTTTCTTTCTTTCTTTCTTTCTTTCTTTCTTTCTTTCTTTCTTTCTTTCTTTCTTTCTTTCTTTCTTTCTTTCTTTCTTTCTTCTCTCTCTCTCTCTCTCTCTCTCTCTCTCTCTCTCTCTCTCTCTCTCTCTCTCTCTCTCTCTCTCTCTCTCTCTCTCTCTCTCTCCTCTACCACAGCCACCCCAAAAGACCACACTCAATTCAACCCCCTCTACTTGTTTGCCATCTCACCTGTCAACCTACTCAACCAGTGTGCTCCTTGACCTCATCTGTCCAAAGAGATCTTTCCTGGTACACTATTTCAGCCTAGATCCGAGTTGCAGCCCGGCATGTAGAAAACCAAATGACAGAATAAATTATCCATGACTAACTTTCCACAAGTTATGCTTTTTATTGACCTTTGAAAAAAATTAAACAGTCCCTATTTGTTATTTGGAGCGGTACAATCTGTAATACAGATTTACCCATCTCTTCTTTGTGAGCACATAAATGCATTGCCTCGAGCATAAATGTGTCTCAAGATTGGCACTTTTTAAATCAATGGTCTGGCGCCAATGCATCCACTCATTTGCTAAATGGAAGCCTTTCAAGCTTCTGATTACATTCCAGGCAAGCCCAGATGTGCGTTTCCCCTGTGGTTTGTCTATACAACATACACATCCAATTTCAATCATTTAGTTCACTTCTCTTCCACTGGTTTATTTCAATTGTCTTACAAGCTTCCTCAAAGTATTCCAAAGTATTCCTCAAAGTATTCCAGTCCTTGTATTGCCCATTTTGATTTAGTCTTGTTCCACTGTTACATTGCAACAGAGTGTCCAAGATTATCACAGCTATGCGTGTCATGAAGACCATGTCTAGCCCAACTGCTCATTGATCCTTCGTCATGCTAAAAGATGCCAGGAAAACCGGAAAAAGGTTTAAAAGGAGACATTCTGGTATTAGAGCATTTTAGCAGGAAAAGTGAAAGCTCAGGTTCACTGGAAAGAGTGGAATTGCTATTTTTCGAAGAAGCAACTGTAGTATGTTTCTGTGATGGAAGACAGATGCCTTCGTGGTCTGAAAGGAACATTCAGACTTCCAGAAACATGCCTGCAGCTATTTAGCAATTTTGAGGCCGGAGATCCCATAAAGAACAGAAGGGCCAAAGGCAACAGAAGAGACAGCAACGGGCAAGTCTATTGTCTCTATATAATTAGTTAAGCCAAAAATCTGACAGATGAGTGGAGAGCAAGCTTTGTCTAGCTAACGTGAAGTTAACAGAATTTTTCCATGCAAGGCAGGAGGGAATAATTACATTAAACAAGTATCTTGTTAATAGAGAAGTAAAAATAAAAAGAACATAAAAATAAGCAATAAAAGAAACACACACATGCAAACACACAAAACTAGAGTGCCTTCGTTTTGAAGCCCCAGGGGACGAGAGATGGGCAAGGATGGGAAGCTGGAGGGTGGATCTCTCCGTCCGTCCGGACTCTCCTAGGACAGAGGTCCCCAACCTTTTGGCCACCAGGGACCGGTTCCGTGGAGAGAGGTTTTTCCGCAGGACTGGAGGGTGCATGTTTTTGTGTGCTGCCTGCATCCCGTGGATGGGGCTTTGCTTGTTTGTGCGGACCGGTTGCTGGCATGCCTTGGCCCAATACTGGTCCAGGACTGGGGGTTGGGGACCCCTGTCCTAGAAGAACAAACTTTCTTAGGCCATGTGCGACACATGGGCTCTTCCCATCTCCTCCAGATTCGTCTCTTCCATGGCTCGTTTCCCAAAATGTAGGTGTCTCAAGCCAAGAGGTCGATAGATTGATGCCTCTCGGTTCTTTTCCTTGGGGTTGACCCAGACAGCTTGGGGTCAGCTGCCTGGATAGTTTTCAGCCAGATTTCAAAGCCTTTTATGTGTCAACAATGTAGATCTCTGGAAAGGATAGTCCGGCAGTAAGGGGGGGGGGTTAATTTCAATGGTTTGATTGAAGGTGTGCTGGGAATGTGCTGACTTAAAAAGGTCTTGGGCAGATGCCTGGGAAGGATACCTCAATACAGGTAATCCTGAACTTACGACCACAGTTGAGCCCAACATTGCCATCGCTAAGCGAGACAATTGTTAAGTGAGCTTTGCCCAATTTTATGACCTTTCTTGCCACAATCGTTAAAGGACTGGACTAGAAGACCTCCAAGGTCCCTTCCAGCTCTATTCTGATTCTGATTCAGAATCCCTCAAGCAAACAAAGAGCAATTTTGGAAAATAGAAAGATTTTCTAATATAAGCTCACTATAAACAATAACTCAAATCTGAACAATTTAAGTTTAACTTCTAAATTATTGTTGATACACACTGGATAACTGAGAAGGGCAAAGAATACCCAAAAATGTCATGATGAAGCATTATGAAGGTGATAAAAAAGGCTTTTGATTGTGTTGATCATAACAAGCTGTGAAATGTGTTTAGAAAAATGGGGATCTCTGAACATTTCATTGTCCTCATATTCTCATCTTTCCTATTACCTACTCTTACTGGCATCTTATGATTATCACTTTGTTGGTTGTATCTTATGATTTATGTTTGTATCTTATGGTTTATGATTTATCACTTTGTTGCTTGGATGTACACTAGCTTATGCACTGAAGACAAATTCCTTGTGTGTCCAATCACAATTGGCCAATAAAGAATATTCTATTCTATTCTATTCTATTCTATTCTATTCTATTCTATTCTATTCTATTCTATTCTATTCTATTCTATTCTATTCTATTCTATTCTTACAAATATATGGGTCAGAAAGCCACAGTACAGACAGAAACACAATTGATGAAATATATTTGCTCCAGGTTATATATTCTCCTTTATTTATTCAGTTTATATGCTGAAAATGTTTTAAGGGAAGTGGGATAAGAAGATGAGTTTGATTTTAAAACTGAGGGAAAAAACACCAATAACTTTGCTATATAGATGGCATTACTTTTACAGCCATAAATATAAAGATTCTGCAAGCTCTAGTAATAAAAGTCAAGGAGTACAGGTGAAAAATGGGATTATAAAAAAATCCAGACTAACAACAGCAGATATAACATCCAGCCCTAGAACTGATGATATTGAAGTACTACTACTACTACTACTACTACTACTACTACTACTACTACTACTACTACTACTAATAATAATAATAATAATAATAATAATAAAGTTGGAAGGGACCTTGGAGGTCATCAAGTCCAACCCCCTGCTCAGGCAGGTAACCCTATACCATTTCGGACAAATGGCTGTCCAGTTTCTTCTTAAAAACTTCCAGTGTTGAAGCATCCACAACTTCTGGAGGCAGGTTGTTCCACTGAGTATTACTTGGTAGACCAGCCATGAAGGTCATGGAAAAGATACACAGATGCTCTAATGCAGGGGTGTCCAATCTTGGCAACTTTAAATCTTGTGGACTTCAACTTCCCCAGCCAGCATCTTTACATTTTTGGTTGTTAGACTAATGCCATGGCAGTTAAAGTCCATAGGTCTTGAAGTGGCTAAGGATGGACACCCCTGCTGTAATGTGTCTTTACCTACAAAGATCAGAATACTGCAAGCAACGGCATTCACTGTGACACTTTATGGAAACAAAAGTTGGATTTTGAAGAAGCTGAAAAAAAATAACGATGCTTTTGATGTTGGGAAAAGCTCCTGAGAATACCATGGATAGCAAAAACAAACTGCTTATGGAACAAATCAATCCAGAGAGACCAGACTCATATTAAACCCCTTTAGACACACTATGCAGAAATCTAGGTCTTTGGAGAAGGCTTTAATGCAGGGAATGGTGGAAAGAAAGAGAAGAACAGGATGACCAACAGCGAGGTGGGTGGACTCAGTTACAGTGACAGCGTGTGCACCATTGGAAGTCCTGAAGGACCAGTTAACGACCAACAAATCACCATGGAGAAAAAAATATCTGTGTGGTTGCTAAGACTCAAAAGTGACTTAAGGGCACTAGAAATAGTCTATTTCTAAACAGACTTTTCTATTTATGAATAGACTATTCATAAAATGGTTGTGCTCCATTAACCGATTCTTGTTGATTGCCTAGTTTATTGCCATTAAAAAGGTTATTCCATAAAACATATTTTCTGTCTTTAGGTCAGTGCTCCCCAACCTTCTGGCATGGTGCCCTGGTGAGGGGAGGGGGGAAGGGGATGGCAGTCGTGTGCATGAGCCTGCGCACAAGCGTGTACAATTCCATTTGTGTAAGTGGCGGGCATGCATGTGCTGCTTTCACAAATAGAACTTTGCGTGTTAGCAAAAGTGGAGCTGCATGCACAGACCTGCTCCCCAGCTGCTTGCCCAGCCTGGTTGGGGATCCCTCCTTTAGGTGATCTACCCTTGAAATTTTACTTCAAAATTCTTCCCCCCCCAATGTATTCCTTGCTAAATTGTGCTTTCCAATGTATTCCATGCTCCATACATGAGCTCACATATCATACTATGCTATAAACCGTGCTTAACAAATCACAATGGCTAAGTTCACACTACTTGCCAGACTAAACCATAACTTAGTAATAACTTAGTGGAGTAGGCAAGTTCAGATGTCAAGGACTTGCATGTAAAGAAATGCATCTCCATCCCCCAACTGGACCATAGCGTATGTGTGTATGTGTGTGCACACATGTGGATGTCGATGTGTAACGTTTGCTTGTATTAGCAGACCATCTTTCCTAGGAGCCGTAAATCACAGCTTGAATCTGTTATTGGATTTTGATTTATAATCACAGATGCATTCTTTCTTTGACATTTCTGCTATTGTTTCTAGCTTGGGTTTAAGTGTTATATCTGCAGAGTTTCAAAACCATGACAGTTGAAAAGGAAGGAGAACACATCAGGAACTGACCAAACAAACCATCATTGGTTTGCCTAACTACCAAATTTTGGCTGGGCTCACAGAACATGCAAAGCCAGAAGACAGTTTGTTTCTTTGTTTCTGTGTTAGCTTTTTGTGTGAATGTTGACATTGTAGTTTGTAAATCATGGCTTAGTACTTATTATTACACCTGCTTGACAGCCTGGATTCCTTAAGAAAGCAGTGGCTAAAGCATTGACTTACGGTAGCATGAGATGAGACAAGAAAGCAATATTTAAAAACTGAACATTAAAAAAGCCTTCTCCGTTGCTGAGTATGGGAGTAAAATCAGTGGATAGGAACGGTGTGGAAGCAGATTTTGGCTCAGTATTAAAAGAAATGCCTAAGGTATTTTGGCAGCAGAACAGACTGAGTTTCCTCCACTGGAGATAATTAAGCAGATGCTGGATAGTTTTCTGTCAAGGATACCACGAATTCATTCTGAATTATAAATCCCATACTGAGCAAAAGGCTAGACTTGACCTCCATGGTCCCTGGCAAATCTGCCAGCCTATTGTTCTAGTTTTTTCATTGTCATGCTAATTTGCTAAATATAAGATCAGAATGGGAAAAAAGGTTGTGTTCCACTATATAGGACTCATAAGCATTTTGCAACCTTCTTGTTTTAGTGCAAGCTAAGCCAGAATCTCTGTTTTACTCTAAAGGAGCATCAGATGAGACAGCATTGGGTTAGCAGAACTAAGAGATGTCTGAGACTTGTGCCAGGAAAGTGGCAATGCAACGAAGAATGTGTCTTATAAATATATTTGGAGGAATACTTTAATATGATAGTGAGGACCCTTGTACTGGTCTTTGATGCACTAAATCAAATTGAATTAATAGAATAGTGAGGGCCCACTATTACAGTAAGGACAGCTGTAGCTACATAAATCAGTGACATGGATAAAGCAACAAAAATCAAAATTCCACTGGTTTTCTCTGATATTGCAGACTTCTCCCAGATTTGCCTTCAAAATTATCTCAGAGTGTGAGACTGAGGGCAGGGCTAAATTGAAAACCAAACAAAATGATGGCATAAAAATGAGGAAACAAATAATATTTGTTTGAACAACGGCTGTTTTTTCCACGAGAGCAGGTGTGGTGGGGCTACAATACCCCTGAGTGGTTTCTTGCTTTCTCTTGTGTGTGCAAGCACTCAAACACACCCCTTTCGCATAGCTTCTCTCTATTATGGCAAGCCAATGTGCCTCGGGAAAGCTGCCGGAACTAAGGGGAAGGAACGTTGGAAGAAAGGAAGATGCAACGGCCATGGCTCTCTGGTTTACAAAATGTAGAAGCCACTAATTGGATGCAACATCTCTCTGGACATTTAACAGAACAGCAGCAAATAGAACAAATGAATTAATTAAATAAATAAATTAAACCAACAAGCAAACTTCAAGAAGGCGGGTGCCACAGTCCCAGGTGATGAGGAAGTGGCTTCAAATAATAGCAGGGGACGGTGCTCAGAATTTCAGGACTTCGGGCAGAGGTCCCGCCCAACCAGACTGGGGTTATTATACAAGGTTCCCTTAAATTCCTCTCCTCCTAAATTCTCTCTCCTACCCTCCTCCTTTTTTAACTAAATCCTACAAATCCACCACATCCTCTATCTCCTTTGATTCCATTTCCTTCCAAAGCACAGATTCTAGCTCCTGACCACACCACGGCCACCATTAATTCAGTAATAGACATTCCTCCCCCCGCAGCTTCTTGGTTTTACAAATTGCTCAGAAAGACATTCTTCTCTTTTTTTTGCCCCCCCATCTCCTCCCTGCCCCCCTTCCCCGGGGACCTTTAACATGGGTATGATTTCCATCCTGAATAATTAACAAGAGACAACAGATCTGGGTGCAAAGGACCAGAAAACTCAAGGGGACAGCTAATTCAGATTATCCACAGTGCGTGCTTGTCTCCATTTCAACCAATCAAATTGGCAGATCTATTTCTTCATCTTGGATAGCCACATTCATCTCCTGCCAAATAGGACAGGACAGACTCAGGACCTTATAATAAACACTACAAAGAAGAATCTTGCTCTCGTCATTGCTCCTGTAAAAGTAGGAACATATCAGCAATATTTCAACTTGAGGCACTTGGCTTCCTTTTTATGTCTCTCAGATCTACTCCATCCCCAAATTCTATCTAGGGTCAAAGGAGGCTGCGGATGAAGGCTATGGTCTGTTTCTCAGCACCTATCACTTGACTTGCTCTGCTATCTGCATTGATGGCAGGTGCTGCTGATCCATTGATTGATTTTTGCAAATGTGGTTGTATTTATATGCTACATCCTGCTCCATATAAAAAAAAACCAAACAAATTCAAAGCCAATAAATAAATAATGAAACAGGATTTATTTCCTGAGAGCTCCATTGTTGATGCTTGCAAATACAGGTAGTCCTTGACTTACAACAGTTTGTTTAATGATCGGTCAAAGTTACAACGGTACTAAAAATGTGACCTATGGCCATTTTTGACACTTTGAAAAGCAGCCTCTGTATAAAAACATACAAAGAAGATGGCATAGAACAAGACAGGAGCACCAGAGCCCATGCTGAAGTAGTAGCAGCTGCCCCCTTTTGCAGTCAGTTCCACTCGGTTCTCTCCATTTGGTATTTCTAGGGGCATAATGGTGGCTTAACCATACATTTTATTTATTTATTACTTAGATTTCTATGCCGCCCTATTTCAAGAACCCAGGGCGGCTCACAACATAAATACTAACATGTAGAAATCTAATATATAAAAAACATTGTAAAACCCGTCAATTAAAAGACCAATCATTCAAAACAGACATACAAACATACATACACTGGCTGGGGCCAGGTGTTAACTGCCCCAGGCCTGTCGGCAAAGATGAGTAATTTGCGAAAGGCGGAGAGGGTGGGGGCAATACGGATCTCCGGGGGGAGTTGAATCCAGAGGGCCATATTGGACTGGTTAGGGCCCACAGAGTCGGCCTTCTCCAGGTCCCGTCAGCCAGACAGTGTCGCTTGGCATGGCCTAGGGGAAGAGCCTTCTCTGGCTGATGGGACCTGGAGAAGGCCGACTCTGTGGGCCCTAACCGGTCGCTGGGTTTCATGGGGCAACAGACGGTCCCGTAAGTAACCTGGTCCAATGAAGGAAACCTAACCAGTTTGTAGTAGTTATGAACTATTGGATGAAATAAAACTAGACAGCTTTTTGGAAACAAAGCTAAAGCATAGAGTAAATGTTTGGGACACATAATGTGAAGGCAAAAATAATACCGGAAAAGCTTAATACAGTACTTGGAAAAGTCAGTATAACAATGGCATCTTGGTATTCTTTTAAACTCTTTGAATTTGGTACTTAACACATTTTGACATGAACATTTTGTCCTGGTACTCATTGTTTGTTTGGTGCTAAACACACAAGCTAGAACTTGTCAGTGTTGGCTGCCTCTGACTCATTAGTCTTTCCAAACAAAACAAAGGGTCATATGTTAGTCACGTGCTTTGTTTGATACTCATTTTTGGTGCTCGCACCTCCTGGAACCAATTAATGACAAGTTCTGAGGTACCACCATATTGAAAAATACATCACTGATGACACAAACAGAAAAAGCAACTAGGGACAGACAAACTTAGCAAAATGATGGCCATCAAGTCATGAAGAGCTAGAAGTGACAATTATAAATTTGCTATTCCATATTCGCAGGATCGGTGTATTATTGTAAAGTTAAACTAAGCTATAACAAGACATAATTAGACTTTGCGGTCAAGCTAAATCACAATGTGTTCTATGTTTAAACTGGGCTTGAATGAATACAGAGAGTCCTCATTAATTTAGCCACTGTCCAAAGTTACCACAGCACTGAAAAAAGTGACTTATGACCAGTCCTTGTACTTAGGACCATTGCAGCTTCCCCATAGTCGTGCGATCAAAATTCAGTGCTTGGCAATTGCCATATATTTATGACAGTTCCACCATCCCAGGGTCATGTGATCAAACATTTCTGACCTTCCCCGCTGATTTCCAAGAAGCAAAGTCAAATAGGAAAGGCTGTATTTGCTTAACAACCATGTGATTCACTTAACAACTGCAGAGATTAACAACCATGGCAAAGAAGGTCATAAAATCAGGCATGACATACTTAACAAGCGCCTTGCCTAGCAACAGAAATTCTGGTCCCAATTATGCTTGTAAGTCAAGGATTACCTGTAACTAACATTTAGCTTATTGTGTGAAGTAAATATACTCATAGTAGGAGTATCTCTACCTGACAATCAAACTTTTTCCTATGAAGAACTATTGGGTCAGAAGAGAAATCAGGTTTCTGGGAATCTGAATAGGGAAGAATAAAATCTTAGGTGAGAGTGATAATAAGATTGAGTGACAGCCTCCCTCCCTCACCTTGGGGTCGGGGGCTGATGAGAAATTAAATCAAATCAGGTATTTCCTATTACAGAATGAAAGTTTCTTAGAATAGCCATTCATTTATTGCAGGGCAGACAATGATGTAACCAGAAATAAGCGTCCTTTAAGGTACTGCTGAACTGTAATCTTTAACTGATTTTTTCCCCCTTTATTTATAATCTTCCAATTCTTTCCATCTTTTGTAATTTCAAAGAAAGCAACTTTGTATAGAAATTTGAACAGGAACAACTTTTAAAAATCAAACTGTACTTGTTAGTTCACCTCATTAATGCATACTGTTTTGTGAGTGCCACTGTTAATAAGACAATTATCATCATTTATTCTTTCCACATTTTATTTCCCTTTGAGCCCACTGTTAACTGTTGTCCTCCAACTCAACAATGGATGGATGGATGGATATACGTACATTCCATCTAAGTAGTAGGCTATAGTATGGCTAGGCTTATGCACTGTAAATATATTTATCACCACAGGTTTTCTTGCTGCTTGTGACAAATTAGCCCATCTATCATTCTGTAATCTGAAAGGTTATATAACTATCTTTCTGATCATGCCTTGGCAGTTCACAAAATCTAATGGTACTTGCTACACGGGGTTTAGACGTATGCAGGATTAAACTTAGGTCTTACATGCATGGGAGATTACCAGATCTGTAGTCTAGAATGGGAATTCGGAAAATCATCCCTGAAAATACAACAGCATACAACTTCATACTGTTGCATGCCTCTGAAGTCATCAAGACTTAAAGAAAACTTTAAGCAAGTATTCAATCTTCTCACCCTATTAGAACTGTAACACCTAGACTTTCTGTCTTTTGTGAACAGATGAAGTGGCTCTGAAATAGATACAAATCTTACTAAATATTGCAAAGTGCTTTGGGGAGAAAGCCCCTGAGGTTGGCACAGCTGAGAAAGCCCCTGAGGTTGGTACAACTGTCTGCCTAACTGGCTTTTTCGGACTGAAGAAGCTGCTTGAATAAGCAGCGAAACATCTCAACCTTACAACAAAAATTAGTTTGAGTGCAATGACTCCGCCTTCAGACAACTCTACCTGGATGACTGAGAATCTTCACTTACATAATAGAACACAATAACAGAGTTGGAAGGGACCTTGGAGGTCATCTAGTCCAATCCCCTGCTCAGGCAGAAAACCCCATATCATTTCAGACAAATAGTTGTCCAGTCTCTTCTTAAAAACTTCCAGTGTTGGAGCAATCACTGCTTCTGGAGGCAGGTTGTTCCACTGATTAATTGTTCTAACAGGAAATTTCTCCTTAGTTCTAGGTTGCTTCTCTCTTTGGTTAGTTTCCATCCATTGCTTCTTGTCCTGTCTTCAGGTGCTTTGGAGAATAGCTTGACTCCCTCTTCTCTGTGGCAGCCCCTGAGATATTGGAACACTGCTATCATGTCCCCCCTCGTCCTTCTCTTCGTTAAACTAGACATACCCAATTCCAGCAACCATCCTTTAGATGTTTTAGCCTCCAGTCCCCTAATCATATTTGTTGCTCTTCTCTGCACTCTTTCTGGAATCTTCTCTTCTTTGCAATACACTTCTGTTCTTAGGAATTAATTAGTGTCCATGCTTATTCTACCTGGACATCATTCTGAGGATGTATTTATAGTTTGGTTTGATTGGTTAAATAGCTTTTGAAGTTTATAACATAAGCTCATTACAATATTGAGGCTGCATCCAGACATATGATTGTATTGTTTCAGATGGAAAGAAGAAGAAGAAAAAGCCTTAAGGTTTTCCATGAAAGCAAGGAAAGTTTTAGTTCAGCCTGCTGATTAATGTCCTCATGTTCTATTCACAGAATTATTTTTTTAATTGATCCAGAGGAATGCTTGCAAGTTACATTCCAAAAGTACAGCCTGAACTAGTACATGAAGATTATGCTTAGAATGTTTATTTTATTAATTGATGGTACATTTACTATATCAATAATACAGTCATAGATTTGGAAGGTTACTTAGGCCATTTGAATCCACGGAGTTGAAAAGAGCGATGTTAGGCCACCCGAGGGCAACATTTTGATAGATTCATCTCTCGCTGGGGCCAACTTTCCTTTCCCTAACACCAGTTTAAAGAGCCAAATCTGCCAAATTACAGGTAGTCCTCATCTTACAACAGTTCATTTAGTGACCCATTCGGAGTTATCACGGCTCTGAAAAAACTCTGTTTTTCACATGACCATTGCAGCATCCCCATGGTCACATGCTCAAAATTCAGATGCTTGACAACTGACTCATTTTTGTGACGGTTGCAGTGTCCCCGGGCTCATACGATCCCCCTTTGAGACCTTCTGGCAAGCGTAGTCAATGGGGAAGCCAGGTTCACTTAACAACCATGTTATTAAGTTAACAACTGCAGTGATTCACTTAACAGCTGTGGCAAGAAAGGTTGTACAATGGGGCAAAACTCACTTAACAACTGTCTCATTTAGCAACATAAATTTTGGGCTCAATTGTGGTCATAAGTCGAGGCCTACTTGTACTGAACTGAGATTTTTAAAACCACTACAGTTTGCCCTTGACTTAAAACCATTCTTTTAGCAACCATTCAAAGGGACTTACATCTGGATCTTGCATTTAACAACCATACCGTAGTAGTATACCCATGATCACATGATCAAAATTTGGGAGCTTGGCAACTGGAATGTATTTACAATGGATGCAACATCCCAGGGTCATGTGATTACCATTTGCAACCTTCCCCCAAGTCAATGGGGGAAGCCAGATTTGCTTAACAACCACATGATTCACTTAACAATTGCATTGATTTGCTTAACAACCAGGGCAAAAAAAAGGTTGTAAAATCACGTGTGACTCACTTAATAACCGCCTTGCAGACCAATGGAAATTCAAGTCCCAATTGTAGACATAAGTTAAGGACCAACTGTATAAAGATTTCCAGGTCCTCTGTGATTGGTGCTATGTCCTAAAATCACCCTTTTCGCCTGGACACATTTTCCCCCTCCCCACTCTGGTTTCCTAGATGAATGCACAGTGACACCATCCTTTTCTACAGAGTTTCCAGAGATGCCTTTTCAACCCCAGGGTCTATTTCTGTCAGCTTAACCTCTGTGCCTCTCTTCCCATTTGCTCAGCTGTTATTTAAGCATTATCAGTTTGGAGACAAGCAGAAGGGTACAAAACATCCTTAGCTGGAGATAGAAATGAAAAACCAAGCATTCGTTGTAGCATCCATTCATTTGGGAAGAATAGAATAACAGAACAGAATAATAGAGTTGGAAGGGACCTTGGAGGTCATCAAGTCCAACCCCCTGCTCAAGCTGGAAATAATTCAGACAAATGGTTGTCCAATCTCTTCTTAAAAACATCCAGTGTAGGAGCATTCACAACCTCTGGAGGCAGGTTGTTCTAACTGTCAGGAAATCTCTCCTTAGATCTAGGTTGCTTCCCTCCTTGATTAGCTTCCATCTATTGCTTCTTGCCCTGCCTTCAGGTGCTTTGCAGAACAGGTTAAATATATATATTTAAAAGCATGTTGAGACCCTAGAGAATGTGAGAAAAGAGCAAGAAGATGATAAAAGGTCTGGAGGCTAAATTGTATGACAAGTGGTTGATGGAGCTAGATCTGTCTAGCCTATCGAAGAGAAAAATTAGAGGGGACATGATAGCTGTCTTCCAGTACGTGAGGGGCTGTCACAAAGAAAAGACTTATTCTCCAAGGCACCAGAGAGCAGGAGAAGAAGCAGTGTGTGGAAGCTTGTCAAAGAGAGATCCAAACCAGAAGTAAGGAGAAATTTTCTGACTGTGAGAGCAATTAATCAGTGGCATATCTTGCCTTCTGGGTTGTGGGTGCTCCATCACTGGAGATTTTCAAAAATAGACTGGAGAACCATTTGACTGGGGGAGTGTAAGGTCTCCTGCCTTGAGCAAGGGGTTGGACTAGAAGACCTCTGAGGTCCCTTCCAGCCTATGATTCTAGCTTTTGCACCTTCGTGATTAGATCAAACTTGATGTCTACATATTGTTATGCAGAATATCACCTGGGGGCACTTTAAGCTGCTTAACTCCTCTTGGGCTTTTTTTTCTACATAGAAAGCCTCATTGCATTTTATAAATTACTTCCATCACTGTACAATGTATTGAATCCATACAAGGGGGGGGGGAAATCAGCAATGTGACTTTCTTTAAAAAGAGGAAGTGCTAAGATGGCCAGCTTCCACGGCTCATAAAGACATTGTCTACAAACTTTTATTCATATGCATATTTTTAGAATCATTTAATCAATTAAAATACAGTCACGTACAGGTAGTCCTCCCCTTACAACCATTCACTTAGCGACTACTGAAAGAGACGATGGCACTGAAAAAAGTGACTTACAACTGATCCTTGTACTTACAACCATTGCAGCCTCCTGCTCATAGTCCCATGATCAAAGATTCGGGCGCTTGGCAACTGGCATGTATTGCAACATCCCAGGGTCACGTGATCCCCATTTGTGACCTTCCTAGCTGGCTTCCAATAAGCAAAATCAATGGGGGGGGGGAGGAAGCTGGATTCGCTTAATGACCACAGATCTGGGATTTAGAAGCAGCTGGTTTCTCCCACGTGTGATTCTTTTCAGAATTCTGAAAGTTCATTTTTCATAGTAGGAATGTCACGACAAATTTGCTTATTAGTCACGACAAATTTGTTTACAGTGTGAGCTTAACAAATGCTGCTTTAGGAATGCTTTGCTCACCGGACCCCAATAGGGGCCTGAAGGAGAATAAACGTAAGAACCAAACAGGGAAGAGTCACTTGTGTGAAATGGGCAGTATGAAAACGTGATGAATAAAAAATAAAATAAAAAATATAGTAATAATAGCCTCGTGTATCTCTCCAAAAATACTTTCCAAATTTTCTGGGTTTCCAACATAGGTAGAGAAAAAGTAAAGGGCGTGCCATGCTTTTGCCCAATAGCAGAAACATGAATTTCATTACACTGATGAAAAATTTGATTTGACTGGGCTGATAGCCAAGTTATGATAGCAGTGCTAAAAATGAAACAGAAATGTAGGACAAATGCCTTAACCATAATCTGTACGTAGGCCTTGATTTGGTTAGTTTACTTTAACTATGGTTGATTCAACCCTAATGGCTAGCTTAGGGATACTTGTGCTTGTTCAAAGACAAACAAATCTTTACCAGGAATGATCTACCATGTCATTTACAGCATGGACCCCTGGTAAAACTTTTCTCCGTGACGAACACTAAGCATGCCTTAATGTGTGGGACAAAAGGGATGCAGGTAGTCCTCGACTTACGACCACAATTGAGCCCAAAATTTATGTTGTTGAGTGAGACATCTGTTAAGTCAGCTTTGTCCCATTTTGTGATTTTTCTTGCCGCAGTGAATAAATTAGCTACCCAGTTGTTAAATGAATCTGGTTTCCTTGTTGACTTGCAAGAAGGCCACTAGTGAGAAGGCCGCAAAAGGGGATCACATGACCCTCGGACACAGCGGCGGTCAAAAGTGCAAACCAGTTGCCAAGCGTTTGAATTTTGAACATGTGATCAGGGGGAAGCTGCAAAGGCTGTAAATGTGAAAACCGGTCATAAGTCACATTTTTCAGTGCCATTGTAACTTTAAACAGTCACTAAATGAATTGTTGTAAGTCGAGGACTATCTGTAATTCAGCGTGATTAATTTTGAAATGGAAGAAAAGGGGATTGAGACTAGCCAAAACCATATATACTTTTATCCTGGTGTTTGTTTTTCCTTTTAGGTTTTGCTAACATGACATACCCAGGATTTGCATTTTTAATGTTATCAAAGGCACACACACACACACACACACACACACACACACAATTATTTTAAAAATGCTAATCCCAGGCACATTCATATCAGAATACAAAATCTTTGAACTCCGGGATAGATATAAAAACAGCTGTTTATTATTAAAAACAACAGTTTGTTATACAAACAACTATCTGTTGCCTTAGCTTTCGTTGGTTCCCTGCCGACGTCATCAGAGTGAAAACTGGAAGCTGGAGAGTCTACGAATAAACCTGGCTGTTTCTGCACTCTACTCATCGAGCGTGTAATTGGTCTATCCGCCCTAGTCAACCGTAATTGCTCTGACTGCCTCGCACATTTTGATCTTACCATCCTTTCTCCTCCCATTGCTCCCTTCCTCACCTGTTCTACTTTGCTCGCCCCAGTCAATCTTATCCTTTCTGGCTGCGTCTTGTCCGCTATTGTGCATGCAGATCTTGGTGCCTCTTCTTCTCTCGTCCCTGTCCTCTCCACCCGCCCCGCTCGCACTTGAGCCTGGAATATGGTTGTAAGTCATGGTTGTTAAGCAGGTCACCACATCACTGAACCCAATTTTATACACTTTTTGTGATGGTTTTTAAGCAAATTAAATGAATCCAGCAAAAAATCACCAAAAATAGTGGTCACATGACTGTGGGAAGCTACAAATGGTCGTAAATACATTGAAATCTCTATTCTATGTAGTGTTCCACTTTGGGAAGCACCTCATGAAGCACTACATGGAACAGAGATGGCATCGGAATGTAAATGGATGACCTATCGGGACTTATTGATATTTTTTAAAAAGGGGTTCAGGATAAAGACGAGAGAACAACTAGTAAGTGAAAGATTTGTTTGTGACTGGTTTAACTATTGCAAGATTTTTGAAAGATTTAAACTTGATTTAAAAATTGTTGTTTTCGCAGGAGCTAATTCTGAACTGGATGTCAACGTATGTTCTGAAGTTATCAGACTTTCAAAAGCAGGCTCTGAGTAGCTCTGGGAAGGTCCATCATAACTTCAAATGGTTGCTAAATAACTGGTTGTAAGTTGAGGGCCAAATGTATAATCAAACAGTGATACATGAGCTAAGCAAAAGTTGCAGGAAAGCTGACAACATTAAATAAATCTACTGCTGTCTGGGAGACAATTCCACTGATCACTGTGGGAAACCTTTGTTTTTCTGCAAAAACTGAAGCAAACCTTAGGGATGAATGCAATACATTGATTTTTCATATATGAATTTAGTGAGGAGCCACTAACCTAAGTTATGCAAGTTGTTTCCTTCCCAGCAAAATCCAAAAGAATAGCCCCAAATAGCATAGCAATAGGATTTAGTCTTATATATCACCCCATAATGCTTTACAGGACTGCTGGGTGGTTTATAATGTAGAAGCATTATTTGCATATTGCCCCCAACAATCTGAGTCCTCATTTTGTCGACCGCAGAAGGAAGGCTGAGCGTGTGGTCCTCAATGGAACCACATCTACATGGAGGGAAGTGTGTAGTGGTGTGCCCCAAGGCTCTGTTCTAGGCCCAGTGCTCTTCAACATCTTCATCAATGATTTGGACGAGGGGATAGATGGGGAACTCATCAAATTTGCAGACGACACCAAGCTGGCAAGAATAGCCAACACTCCAGAAGACAGGCTTAGGATACAGGAGGACCTGGACAGACTTGAACACTGGGCGCTATCTAACAAAATTAAATTCAATGGTGAAAAAAGTAAGGTTCTACATTTAGGCAAGAAAAACCAAATGTACAGTATAGTATAGGGGGTACCTTGCTCAATAGTAGTAACTATGAGAGGGATCTCGGAGTCCTAGTAGACAATCACTTAAATATGAGCCAGCAGTGTGCTGCAGCTGCCAAAAAAGCCAACACAGTGCTGGGCTGCATTAACAGAGGGATAGAATCAAGATCACGTGAAGTATTAATACCACTTTACAATGCCTTGTAAGGCCACACTTGGAATACTGCAGGAACCATTGCTGGAATTGGGTATGTCTAGTTTAACGAAGAGAAGGACGAGGGGGGACATGATAGCAGTGTTCCAATATCTCAGGGGCTGCCACAGAGAAGAGGGAGTCAAGCTATTCTCCAAGGTGTCTGAAGGCAGGATGAGAAGCAATGGATGGAGAGAAGCAACTTAGAACTAAGGAGGAATTTCTTGACAGTTAGAACAATTAACCAATGGAACAACCTGCCTCCAGAAGCGGTGAATGCTCCAACACTGGAAGTTTTTAAGAAGAGACTGGACAGCCATTTGTCTGAAATGGTGTAGGGTTCCTTCCTGAGCAGGAGGTTGGACCTCCAAAGTCCCTTCCAACTTTATTATTATTATCATTATCATTATCATTATCATTATTATTATTATTATTTTGAGCCAGTCAGAATCAAACCTCAAGCTGCGGGCAGAGTTAGCCTGCAATACTGCACTTTAACCACTGCACCACCAGGGGAAACCTGAAGCAGCCATTTTCCTAATACTTAGTAAATCTTAGCCTGGAAAATCCCATTTCCACTTCAGTTATGGAACGAATATTGAATATAGAAAAAAAAAAGCAAAAGTTCATATGGACATTATTCTAGTTTTGCTTGTATGAATACTGAAGGTTAAAAAAAAAACCAACTTCCTTCATGCCGATGAACTGAATTCATTGGCATGAAGTATCTATATTCTCTGTAGTAAAATTATCCCTTTTTACAAACTTGGGAAATCTTTCAGACTACAACTGCCAAAAATTAGCCAAATGGTTTCCTGCCATTTTAAGGTAGAGACTTCCAAACATTGAAATTTAAACCCCAACAAAGGTTTGTTTGTTTATCAAATTTATTTGCCACCCATCTCACAGTTCAGGATGACTCAGAGGCTTACAAGATAAAACACACAAACAATTATTACCATTTAAAAACTTAACACAATCTAAAAATGCCACTTTACCAAACAGATAATTCCCATTCCATCTACTTCCTTCTTCACCCCCCAAGCATTTAACTGTGACCTTGGCCATTAAAACATTCGCTCACCTGTAGATTAAAATAATCAATATACACTTCTTATTTAACACTATGAGAAGTTCTATATCAAAATATATTTTATTCTTTATACTGTTTCCGTTTTCCCTTAAAACATTTAACAGAATCCATAATGGACTAAAAATCAGTGTCTCCATTGAATAATTGACAGTCAAGCTGAAATTAGGTTAATCAAATAAAAATAGCAAATGGAGGAAAATCTTTTATTCAAACTTCCTCAAATCCCCAAATAAATTACCCAGACCTAATCCACATATCAAAAGTTAAGGTCTGTAAACCCAGATAGGGTTAATTAAATTAGGTCTCCCAGTGGAACTGCATGTTCACAGGCATAAACATCATATATGACATATCTACACACACACACACACACACACACACACACACACACACCCCTCAAGTGTCACCCTAGAACAGGGGTAAGCAACCTTGGCTTTTTTATGACTCGTGGACTTCAACTCCCAGAATTCCTGAACCAGCCATGCTGAGGGGAAAGGGAGAGGTTTCCAAGCTGAGCCATACTGGCTCAGGAATTCTGGGAGTTGAAGTCCACGAGTCATAAAAGAGCCAAGCTTGCCTACCCCTGCTCTAAAACCAGCACATAAACACTTCCACACATTATAGCTCCCCTATAAAACTGTGTCACTGTATCCCATTTCTCTGCAGCTGCCCCCAGAGCAAACCCCTCTGCTTTGGGGAATAAATATTTCTCCTTTCCTCACAGACGTCTGGATCTCATTTTTATTTTTTCTTGTGTAACCCCAAATTATTCTTCTGGCAATTCTCTCTTACACACTTTCACATTGGAAAAGGAGAGCTATGTTAGTCTGTGGGAGCCAAAAAAAAAATCAGGAGGAGATTGATAGCACCTTTTTCATCCAACAAATCTTACTAGAAAGCATAAGCTTTTATGAGCAACAGCTGAGTTTTTGTCTTTTCAATAAAATCTGTTAATTTGAATAGGCACCACCAGACTCTTTGTGACACTTACTTAGAAGTAAGCTATGTTGAATCCAGTGGATGTTACTTCCACACTGACGTAGAAAATGTTACTCTCTTAACCATGTATTGCAATGTATGTCTTCAATTTTTTTTAGCAGCTACCAGAGAGGTAAGAATATTATTTTACTACACAAGGAGGACAATCAGAAAAGGTGGGCCCAAGAAAAATTGTGCTGCCATTAGTCTGCTGGTGCCCAAACTAGAACACTTCCAGTTTCTTGGATCAACCTTCTTTTTGGCCAAGATCATCAGGGCTTTTTTCCCTCATAGAACGCCCAGAACAGAGTTCTGGCACCTTTTTTGGATGGAATCTTGTAGGGTAGGCAAGACGGATTGTATGATGTGTGTGAGTTCTGGCACCTTTTATTTATTTATTTATTTTCAAAAAAAGCACTGAGGATCATGATACAGATATGAAATAATGGTTGAAGCAGGCTGAGCAAAAAAGTCTCTAATTCAGAAATTCTTTCCTAATCCACAATCCTCTGTGCCCGACTCGCCTTCTTTTTCAGCAACCTCATTTAGAAGGAAAATGAAGTGTGTATAAGGGAGCGCTTTAAACTCCTAGACGCCCCATGCATGCACATGATTATGCTTGAGAACATGATTAAATACATAATCCCCAAAGATCCTTAAAAACAACTGCTTGGATGGGAGTTAAGCTCATGTTAACCTTCCCTCTGCCATTTCTTCCTCTAGCAAGCAATAGAAGAATTCAGTGTAAACATCAACCGCCTCTCTCTACTCAAATCCAGTCAGCTCCTGTGTAACAGGCCCAGGCCCAGTTGTCAGATGCATTTATTTATTTATATGAGAGAGAGAGAGAGAGAGAGAGAGAGAGAGAGAGAGAGAGAGAGAGAGAGAGAGAGAGAGAGAGAGAGAGAGAGAGAGAGAGAGAGCATTTACATCCCAATTTTATTTATAGCACTCAAGGAGCACCTGGATTGTGGTCTGTTTAAATTCATCTGTAAACTGCCAGGGTGCATTTTCCTACTGCTTTTTAATAATAATAATAATAATATAAAAAAAGAAATACTGTGTGAACATTTGGATAGGCAGAACACATCTAAAATAACCAAGTAGCTCTGTCCCTAACACGTAAATGAAAATGTTTCTATCTATGCCTCTATTTCTATCTCTATTAATTTCTATCTCCATCTATGTCTATCTCTTATCTCTCTATCATCTCTCTCTCCAATCTCTTTCTGTCATCTATCAATCTCTATCTCTCTATATCTGTCTCCCTATCTCTATATCTATTGGTCTGTCTGTCTCTCTGTCACCTATCTATCTCTTCTATCTGATTGTATATCTATCATTTATCCTTGCATTTATTCATGATAATTTTCAACCAGTTGTAAGTTGCGGTTTTAATTATAGCCTTACTTCTAATTCTAGATGTTCCACATCTAGAGAGAAAGAGAAAGAGAGAAAAAACCCCTCTAGATGCATATGTAGAGGCAATGCACAGGCTTCTTTTACTGCAGTCTCAACATAAATAGAGATTGAAAAGTGGATTTTTGATTGCATTTACATGAATTCTGGATTAAATTCAAACTGTCTTGAGAAAAAAACAAAACAATGTTTCCTCAAAACCTAAAAGCTTGCTCAGAAATTAAGCTGGTCAGAGGAGTCACTTCCTATGAAAGAAATGAGAAGCCATTCTGACTCTGATCAGCCGCCTGGGAAAGCCAAGGGAAATCATCAAAACAATTAAAAAACGAAAATTAGAATATCTCAGACATGTGATACGACACCCAGAAAAATACGGCATACTCCATTTAATCCTCCAGGGAAAGATTGAAGGCAAACAAGGTCCAGGCAGAAGAAGAACATCGTGGCTTCAAAATCTAAGGGACTGGTTTGAACAAAAATCAGCAACACTTTTTTGTGCAGCTGCTGATAAAAAAACATGATCGCCAACATGATCGCCAACGTCCAATAATGGATATGGCACAAGAAGAGAAGAAGATCTGACTCTTCTTAACTTCACCCTTTGTTTAGATTCACACAATGGTGCACTTCTGTGGAAGCCAGTTCAGAGTTGGAGGCTGATTTTGAAACCAGGGCTACTGTTGGAGGATCCAATTGATGTCTGGCTATTAAGTCATTGGCTGTTGTTTCCTTGTGCCACACAGAACAGCCATCATATAAATACCACACGCAAAACAGCCCAGAGCACACAGAGAAATCCCCTTATGCTCCAGCATAAGTCCAAAAGCTCGGAAGACAAATCCTCTGATCCCGGTGACCCACACAGATTGGATCCTGCAACATTATCCTGGGACATGTATCCTAGAGCCCTAGGCCTTCATTCCTAGAGCTACTGTATTTGGGCTGCAAAACTTCAGATAACCACTAGAGGGCAGCAAAGGCTAGGTTTGCTACTCTCTAGTGGTCACTTGGGATTTCTGCAGCTCAGATTTGCATAAAGTAATTAAGCATAAAGTACAGTGTTGCAAAAATGGCCACTAGTGGGTAGATACTGACCATCTGGACAGAATCCAGAATCTAAGCAAACTATAGCAGTGAGAGACATGAATGGTTTTTCTCTTTCTTTCTAAATGCCTAAACAAGAATGGGTAGGCTAACCTGATGACGTAGGAGCACTCACACAACGCTACCCATCTCCTTAGGAAAACCATGGCAACCGATCCAAGCCTCACGTAGCCTGGCAGGAGGAGGAAGGAAATCCACAGACTTAGCACGCTCCAATCTGCTCTTTGCCAAAGCAATATCTGTATTTCTCCATCCCGCCCTCTTTGGAAGATATCTCAGAAATGGAAGGGAGCAGGTACATCCAGCAGATACTACTACTCCATGCAGGGCTTGCTTTTGAGGAATTTTGCATGGAGGTTTTTTATAAAATGTATTTAAATACGATCAAAATGTATTACCTTTATCAAGTGATGGGCTATGAGTTCAGTATACACACACCCATGTGTGCTTGTTGTTCATTTTACAGATCAGGAGCCAAGCAACAAACTATTTTTCTCACTGGGTCATTCTGAGGCTCACACTCAGACAGAAGGTTGCTGCTGAGTTGCTGTCTCCAAAATCAACTCATTCCTTAATAAGAAAAAGTCTGTACAGGTAGTCCTCAACTTACAACCACAACTGAGCCCCAGATTTCTGTGGCTATGCGAGACATTTGTTTTGTCCCATTTTGCGACCTTTCCTGCCAAGTTGTTGAGTGAAACATTGCAATAGTTAAGTTAGTAACACCGTTGCTAAGTGAATCTGGTTTCCCCGTTGACTTTGCTAGTGAGAAGGTCGCAAAAGGTGGTCACGTGACCCCGGGACCCTGCAACCATCATAAATATGAATCGGTTGATAAGCCTCCGAAGTTTGATCACATGACCATGGGGATACTGTAAGGGTTATAAGTGTGAAAAATGGTCACAAGTCACTTTTTTCAGTGCCCTTGTAACTTCAAATGGTCATTAAATAAACTGTTGTAAGTTAAGGACTACTTGCAGCTGATTTCTGGATAACAAACCTCTGGCTCAGCAGTCTGGCGGAGGGGTTGGTGGTGAGGAAATGGTTCTGTGTGAGTGGCAGGTGTGTATGCCAGCGTACACGGCTCCATTTGTGCAAGCGGTGGGTGCCGCCCACTTCTGAGTGGGCCACGGCACGGTAGTGGGCCGCAATCTGGGGGTTGGGGACCCCTGCTTTATACAAAAGGATTTCCTAAATTGCTTTATCAGCTTGACTGGAAAAGATTCGCCTGCTTAATTTCTGCATCTCATACCATTAAAGGCTACAGAGGAAAACCAGACTGACGAAGAAGCAAGTGGTAAACTAGATCCTCCATTACCTTCATAGCCCTTCTGACCCTTTAGCAGCAGAACCTAAGGCACAAAGTAAAACTTTTCCTAATGTGCAGATACAATGCAATGATAGCAGAAGATTCACCTACTGAATTTCTACATGCAATAGAGGAGCACAGTCTTCAGGTCCCCTATGAAACATTCAGCATGGAAACAAAGATTGGGAAATCCTGTTCTCTTTTTAACAGTATATATTATGTTTCCCTCCCCTGGTCAGGAAGACTCATTTACAGAGCCAGTGTAGTGGAGAGATTAAGAAATTGAGCTTAGATTTCATGGTCAATCCCTTGAATTTGGGCCAATGACTTCAAAACCCTTCACAGGATGTTAGTGAGGATAAAATGAGGGAGACTTTCCCGAAAGCTGCCTAGCGCTCTTAAATGCGGTAGGATTGACATACAATAAATATCTTTAAAATATTGTTTAAACAGGTTTATTAAGTAACCCATAATCAGCAGGGTTCACCCGATGAACCAAGCAGTAAGACCATAATTTCTGAGCTTCCCCAGCAAAATAAGCCAAAATACAGCCACAATGATTCCAAACGTATCTTTTAATTAACTCCTGGAGACTTCCTCTCTTTAAATTAAATTCTCCTAACCATCTTTTGTAGAATGCTGATTATATTTGGAGGTGTGCCAAAAAATATACAGGAAGTATATGACCATTTATTTAGCAACTATTTGAAGTTATGCTGCTGCCGAAAACAAGTTCAGTCCTTACATGTATGACTGGTCCTCGTACTTAGCACTGTCACAGTGTCCCCGCAATCGTGTAATCAAAATTTGGGTGCTTGTTAATTGGCATGTATTTATGACAATTGTA
The DNA here is from genome assembly GCA_034064705.1 of Bothrops alternatus. Classification (NCBI taxonomy): domain Eukaryota; kingdom Metazoa; phylum Chordata; class Lepidosauria; order Squamata; family Viperidae; genus Bothrops; species Bothrops alternatus. The sequence goes on along the minus strand of JARGCV010000126.1, from coordinate 2,344,998 downwards.
GCATCCCAGGTCATGTGATCGCCATTTGCGACCTTTCCAGCTGGCCTCCAACAAGCAAAGACAACGGGGAAAGCCAAATTTACTTAATCTGTGTGATTCACAGATTAATGACCATGGTGATTTGCTTAACAGCCATTGCAAAAAAAAAGTTCTAAAAATGGGTGCAATTCACTCATCTTACTTAGCAATTTAGGTTCTGGTCAGCTCATCAGTTGAGAACTACCTGTATATGTGGAAGAGAGCTCTGACTTAATATTAAATTCTACACCAGGGAGTCTTCAAACGTGGCCCTTTGATGGCTTGTGGAATTCAACTCCCAGAATTCTGGGAGTTGAAGTCCACAAGTCATCAAGGGGCCAAGTTTGAAGACCCCCTGGTCTACACAAGGTGTTAGTGACCACCTTTAAAGCGCTCCATGGCATCGGACCCGGATACTTACAGGACCGCTTACTGCTAGCAAATACCTCCCGCCATCCGGTACGCTCCCACAGAGGGGGCCTCCTCAGGGTGCCGTCGGCCAGACAATGTCGACTGGCGACCCCCAGGGGGAGAGCCTTCTCTGTGGGAGCTCCTACGCTATGGAATGAGCTCCCCCCCGAACTCCGTACGATGACGGACTTACGCACCTTCAGTCGGGAACTGAAAACTTTCCTTTTTCAACAGGCCGGCCTGGCATAGAAGCTCCGGCTCCAACCGGGCGAAAATGTTTTAGGGGGATTGTGTAATTTTTAGGATTTTAGGATTTGCACATATTGGGTTTTATATGGGATTTTATGGCCTAATTTGTTTAATTTATTTTAAACATTTTAATTTTGTACATTTATATGTTTTTTAAATTTAAGGCTGTACACCGCCCCGAGTCCTTCGGGAGAGGGGCGGTATAGAAATTTAATAATAAATAAATAAATAAATAAAAACACTGAACTCTAATGTTGAAGTCTTAAATGCTTAAGTGCTAGAAAGAGAAATGGGGATCATAAACCAATCACAGATCCTTGTTGGGCTAGCTGCAGTTAGAAGACCAGTGTAGTGTTGTGGTTACAGGTAGTCTTCCACTTACAGTAGTTTGTTTAGTGACTGTTCAAAGTTACAACAGCAGTGACTTATGGCCCCTTTTCACACTGATGTCCATGGCAGCATCCCCATTTGGTCACTGGATCCAAATTCAGACGCTTGGCAACTGGTTCATATTTATGACTGTTGCAGTGTGACCCGGGGTTGTGTGATCCCCTTTTGCATCCTTCTGACAAGCAAAGTCAATGGGGAACCCAGATACACTTAACAACTGTGCGGCTAACTTAACAACCGTAGTGATTCACTGAACAACCATGACAAGAAAGGTCATCAAATGGGGCAAAATTCACTTAATGAACGTCTCACTTAGCCACAGAGATGCCGTACGTCGAGGACGATCTGTATTCTGTTCAGCTGAATTCAAATTCTATCTCCATCCCACAACTCAGTGGGCCTTGCCTTTCACTTCTCCCAGTTCACTCATATCACTGCAGTGTAAAAAGAGAAGGAAGGGATGTTCCCATGATTTTTTGACTCTCTCGGAGAAAGAGGATGGGGGGGCGAATAAAATCGTTCATGCCCCCCTCAAAAAATTGTCTAGTGGTGAGGTGAGGAATTCAGGTTCAACCTATTCAAATGCACCTGTGGAGTTCCACTGAAACCTGCCTATCCAAATGGAGTCCTAGCCTTAAGCCTGGCCTGCTTAGAGAGGAAGCAGAGGGCCAGCTGCCTTCATTAGCCTGAGAGAGAAAGGGAGAAGTTACGCCCCACCCTTGAAGCCACAATTTGCTTCCATCTGAATTATTGATGGTTGAGAAGGGACAACTCCCTTCAGTTCAGGCTTCGCCATGGCAAAAAATATTCCTAAATAAAGCCCTCCTGTTTTATAGGGGCATCCACGCGTATAACCAACCAAACAAGCATTCTAAATCTGTCCTCTTCAGGTGGCTGGCTTCCTTTCTGAATTCTGAAGCCCTGCGTATAGTACATTAAAAAAAGAAAGAATTTAAAGGAAACCAGAGTTGCAGTAGAGAAAGAAAAGAAACAGGATTCAGGTAGTTATTCCGACGGAAGAACCTGAGTTGGGTGCTGTCAATTCTCAGTTGGTGCCCCTCCCCCCTTCAGTGCAAGCCTGATTCCACCTGAGCACCAAAATGATGCACCTTTGAGGTGCCCTCTCCACTAGGCACCGCTTGTGCAAGAGAAGCAGACACGCAACCACACTCACAAGTTAAAAGCCCACCCAGGATTTTGCTCCTTCTTGAAGCTTTGTACACGGAGCAGAACACCTGCCTTTGTTTCCTCAGATCCGAGGGATCGTCCTCCCCTGCAGGGAAGGGGTCCGGTGATCTCCCGATCTTCCCTTTCTTCCTCCCTCCTCGACCCGATCGGAAAACGCCAAGCCAACAAACGCTTCAGTTCTATCCCGCAACGCAAAACGTGGAGGTTGAATAAATAGACAGTTCAACCCTGGGAAACCCACCCATTTGCTCGCGGCAGATCTTCCCAAAAAAACCGAAGTCCCAAAGGGGCGCCTCTTACCCATTTTTTCCCCTTCCCAGCAGGAGTGGCGATTGTGCTGGACAGATCAAAAAGCTGGGCGAGACGAAAGCAGAATTAAAGAGGAGCAGCGGCCAAGGAACAAGAATCGTTGGCTTATTTTTATTGTTGTTGCCTTTAAAAAAAAAAAAAAGCTCTCCAACGGAGCTGTCCACGGTTCGTGGTTCTGAAATGTTGCTGGCTGAGGGGTGGAGCTAGGAAGGAAAAGGTGGGGTTAGAGAGAAGGCTAAAGAAAGGCAGGGGTGGAGGGGTGTGTGTCTGTGTCTCTGTTGTGTGGAGATGTGGGGAAAAGGTCTATGAATTGCAAGTTATGTTGAAGACACCTCCATCCTGGAAGAGGGCATGGAAGTCATGTAAAGCTTTGTACACAGAGGTATGAACTTAATGTAACATCTGTGTATCTTTCTCTTTGTCCATCTTAAAGAAAGGTGGACTGTATGTACTATTTTGATGCATTCTATATTTCCCTTCCTGCAACACCGTTGAGTATTAATATCTGCATAACTCCTATACACTTATCTATGTACTTATCACAAGGGTCAAAGATCTCACAGCCTCACAAGCATTCATACTGTATGTCTGTGATTACAAAGAACGATCTTTCCTTGATAGGGATGCTCTAAGAAATTGAGGGAGTGGGGTTATATAAACAGATAGTACGCCCATTCTTTTGGGCATCCCAGTCTAGATCTCAGTGACAAAAGAGCAAACAGGAACAGATTGTGACCTTGCTAGAGAAAAGAGGCAAATCCACCCAGAGCCCAAACTTCCAATAATTTCAATTCCCATTCTGATTCACTTGACTTCTTCCAGAAGGTGGTATTGAGAATCTCATTGGAGAATTTTGGGTATCTGCCATCTCTCAAAAATATATGCTGTAGGAAAGCTCCTTATGTGGAGAAAGCAAGGACATTAAAACCAGCAAAAATTATATGTGCATGATAGTGGTGGACCACAGTGATACTGTATATAGACCGACTGTCCAAACACTTGGAATTCAATGAGAGCAATCCAGAACCCCACAAAACTGAATGAGAAACAAATATATTATATCCATTTATCAGACTTGCACGGTGCACTTGTGTGAGTGAACAAATCTGCATGCTTATCTATGGTAAGTGTGTGAATATTAGTGAGGAAAAATATATGCATAAGAGTTCATATATGAAACTCTTGATCCAGTTTTCATAATTGGCCAATCAGTCAGAAGTATTGGAAATGAGAGCCAGAATAACAGAATAAGAGAATAATAGAGTTGGAAGGGACTCTGGAGGTCTTCTAATCCCACCCCCTGCTGAAGCAGGAAACCCTATACCATTTCAGACAAATGGTTGCCCAATCTCATTTTAAAAACCTCCAGTGATGAAGCACCCACAGCTTCTGGAGGCAGGTTGCTCCACTGAATAATTGTTCTTCCTGTCAGGAAATTTCTCCTTATTTCCTGGTTGCTTCTCTCCTTGATTAGTTTCCATCCGTTGCTTCTTGTCCTGCTATCAGGTGCTTTGGAGCAGGGGTCCCCAACCCCTGGGCTGTGGACCAGTACCAAGCCGCAGCATGTCAACAACTGGTCCACACAAACAAGCAAAGTCCCATCCGTGGGATGCAGGCAGCACACAAAACCACGCACTCTCTGGTCCATGGTAAAACCTTTTTCCACAGAACTGGTCCCTGGTGCCCAAAAGGTTGGGGACCTTTGCTTTGGAGAACAGGTTGATTCCCTCTTCTTTCTGACAGCCCCTTAGATATTGGAACATTGCTATCATGTCACCCCTAGTCCTTCTTTTCACTAGACTAGCCATGCCCAATTCCAGTCAAGCACTATTTGCTGGTCATAGGATGTCAAACACTGAAAACAGAGAGCAATTGCCTCATTGAATCACCATTTGTAGTTATGACAGTGATGAAAAACTAACTTTATAGCCGATGCTTTACAGACCTATGAATGTCTGTAAAGCATTGGCTATAAAAGGTCTGTAAAGCAAAAGAAAGCTGAAGTAAGATCCTAAGCACAGTCACAGCTTCACTTAGCAACCCCTTTGCCTAACAATGGAGCTTCCGGTCCCAATTCTGGTTGCTAAACAAGGACTATCTTCATGCAAAAACAATTGAGGAGATGTCCCCCACCTCCGCACTCTATGATAAACCTGAAAGCGGTTGTATTCTTTCAAGCAATTTTTTTTGGATGTTTTGGAATCTACTTCCAGCGGGTTTTGGATTCCTTTGTCTGTCTTCTTTTGCTTTTTGTGCTTTTAAGATTCTGATCTTTGCAGCAGATGTACAGTATTAATGCAAAGTACCAGAAGATGAACAGGTGACACTTTATGGGGCAAAGTAATTAGAGAGGGAGATTTTGTCACAAATGCATGAAATGTATAAAGGAAGCAAGTGAATGAATGTAAGGAATTTAGGACAAGCTGAATGACCAAAATAAGGGTGTTGTTTTTTTTTGTAGAATAGTGGGAAGGCTCATCTCAAGTGTAGGGGGGGGAATGCTTTCATAATGGAATGGATCATGTGCTAGTGAAGTGGAAAGGTTCACACCTGTACAAATAAAAAGAACTGTGGGCCATTCTGTGAAAGAGGCAGAGTATTAAGGAGAAGAGGGTCTCTTTGAACTGGGTGGGAATGATAACTTACGACGAAGAATGGTGTGTACTGTTGCTAATGGGCTTGTGCAGCAGCGGGAGATGGAACAAAGATGGACAGAATTGCAATGTGGAATAAAAGACGGTTGTATGTATCCATGTTGTGGGTGGATGTGAGTGAGAGAGACAGAGAGAGGCATTGCTGCCCTCCTGTGGAGTAAGCAACTCTTCCAACAAATATTCCTGCCTCGCTGCATAATAAAATTAAAGTTAGGTGGGTTTTTGGCATTTAGTTTTGTCAATAGCGTACATAAAGAGACCCATCTTTCTAGTAAACCACTAGCTGCTTTTCCTTTCAAAAACCCAGAAGGAAAATGAACAAGAATTTGGCTCTACCCTTCATGTATTTAAAGTGTAAGTGTGAGTAAGGGAACCTTGGACTCCTCACCCACTTCTCCCCTCCCTTTTGAAGCTTGTTATTCAATCATCTCCACCCATTGATCATTTTGGTTAGGGCTGATGAAGACTGAAGTTTAATACCATCTGAAAACTGTCAGCTCTCTATTACTCTTTTATAAGCATCCTGATAAATGAATGCCACTGTTCTCCCAAAGCTTAGGGCTAGCTTCCAGCCTTCTACTTTCTCATTTCTTTAGCAACTCTAAGAAGTCTGGATCCCAAGCAGATCCTACCATGGTGCAGAAATAACACTAGGGAGGAGGAGGAAGAGGAGGAGGAGGAGAAAGAAGAAGGAAGAAGAAGAATCCTGTATCCCAGCACCAAACTCAAGGGCGTTCATACCTCTTTGATTTATCAGCATTGGGATCTAAATTCAACTCAGTTTCTTTCCTGTCCCACCATTCTTACCTGCAGTTTACCTTCCTTTCAACTGCAAGGCCTCAGTAGCTTTCTCTCCTCTCCTCCCAAAAAGAGCATCTTGGACTTCATCCCACCAAGCTGTGTTCCAGAATCCATCCACAATGTAAATCCTCACCACTAGAATTAATTTACTTGGAGCACTTTAAGGAACCTGCAGCTAGAAGGAGTCCCAATTCAGCTTCGCTGAAGAAGGGTCTTCTCCCCCCCCTCTCCTTAGAAGACAAAGTGAACCCAACTTTATCCAACAGGTTGAAAAAAAGATGTCAAGAGGGAAGGACCTGGGGGAGCACCTTGAGTATTGCTTGTATGGTTCCTCAAGAACACCTCCCACCCAGGGCTGCCTTCCATGCTGTGAGTACCTCTAGTGAGCTGCATTCTTATATCTGTGCATATATACATATATGCATATTGCATTCATATATACGCATGCATTTATATATGTATATATGTATTTATGTACACACATACACTTACACACATGCATTCAAATCTGCCTTTTAGATCTTGACAGATCTAGAGGCAGATTTGAATGCATATGTTACATATGTACATATATAAATGCATGCATATATATGAATGCAATATGCATATATGCTGATATATGAATGCAGCATGTAATATATTCACATACATATATACTGTATATATGGGAGGGAGGGAGATTATTTATTATATATAGATGTGTGTGTGTGTGAAAGGAAGGAAGGAAGGAAGGAAGGAAGGAAGGAAGGAAGGAAGGAAGGAAGGAAGGAAGGAAGGAAGGAAGGAAGGAAGGCTTTTCTTCTATCCATACACTTCCATACATCCACACCTGAATGTATGTGCATATGTGTGTGTGTCTGTGTGTGTGGTGTGTGTATATACATATATATACACATATATGTGTATATGTGTGTGCACACACATATGTGTGTGCATATGTGTATATATGTATGTGTGTGTGTATATATATATAAATATGTATATGTATATGTATTTTGTTGTTGTTAGTTGCAAAGTCGTGTCTGACCCATCTCGACGCCATGGACAACGTTCCTCCAGGCCTTCCTGTCCTCTACTATCTTCTGGAGTCCATTTAAGCTCACGCTTACTGCTTCAGTGACTCCATCCAGCCACCTCATTCTCTGTCGTCCCCTTCTTCTCTTGCCCTCAATCTTTCCCAGCATTAGGTTCTTCTCCAGTGAATCCTTCCTTCTCATTAGGTGGCCAAAGTACTTGAGTTTCAACTTCAGGATCTGGCCTTCTAAAGAGCAGTCAGGGTTGATCTCCTCTACGACTGACCGGTTTGATCGCCTTGCACTCCAGGGGAGTCGCAGGAGTCTTCTCTAGCACCATAGTTCAAAGGTCTCAATTCTTTTGCGCTCAGCCTTTCTTATGGTCCAACTTTCATAGCCATACATTGCAACTGGGAAAACCATGGCCTTGACTATATGTACTTTTATTGGCAGGGTGATGTCTCTGCTTTTCAGTATACTGTCTAGATTTGCCATAGCTTTCCTATATGTATATGTATACACATACACATACACATATATGTATAAGTATATATAGTGTATGTGTGTGACAGTTCTCCATGGCAACATTGTGGAGCTGACACTCAGGTTGCTGAGGCAACCAAATAATTCAGCCAGGCTGTGTGCTTCAGTCTTAATCTCTTTTAGGGTCCAGCTTTCACACAGTATATAATTGGAAGAAGAACTCTGCTGTTGTGCCACAATTGCTACCCTCCCCCATCCTCTCCTCCCAATTCCCAGAACAGTGGTGTGAGAGAAGAAATGGCTAGGGCAAAGGAGTAGACAAACTGTTGTGTACATCAAGAATATGAGTTCATTGTCAACAGGAAAAAAATGTTTCTTGTGCACAACATGGTAAAGTAAGACATTCATACTTCAGTTCTCCGTGATTCAAGGGTTACTTAGTGTGTTTGATTCAGTTTTGTATCGTAGCTTTGTCTTAGTCATCTTGTATGCCAGCAATTTTTTTAAAGGCAGTCATGTTTACTTAATTAATTGACAAAACTATTATTAGAGGCTAAAAGGGAGGCTCTGAATCACTGGGAATCTTTTTATTTTGATAATTAATTATTTCAGAGAAAAAACTACCTATACAGTCTGGGAAGTTTGCTTTTGCAAATTTACTCCATTTAAAACATGGAAGTTAAATCTGGAGGGGGGGGAAATGCCTCAATCTTTTTGGGGGGAGGGGCAATTGTTTTGCAATCTATAGAAGGTAGGCATCTTCTTGCCTGGGTAAAAGCCAAGCTTCTCATACCCGGGAGACCTCATAGTCTTGCATAGCCAAGATGTTTTCATAGACAGCAGGATGTTCCTGGATCACCCCGGCATTCGTTGAAGCAGACTGGATCCCATCCAGGAGACACTGGTGCAAAAAGACATACTGATCCTGTGGAAAGAGAGAGATACATGGCGTAAACAATTGATTTGAGTTGTCCCACAGGAACATCAGCGGTGGTCAGAGGTGTTGGCCAATTCGTTAAAACACACACACACACACACACACACACACACACAAAGCCCAGAAATCGCACTGGGAAATGTGGCTGTTTGTATAGCTATGCACATGGCAAGCTCAGTTGGGAGTTGATTCAAATGTACCCCAGTTCCTGCCAGACCATATATAGTTTGCCCAGCTTGGAGGGAAATGCCCAGCTGGCTTGGCCTGATTTCAAAAAGCTAAGCCAGATTGGACCTGGAAGTAGTAATTGGTCCTGGAAGATCACCAGAAAAATCCATGGCTGTAACTTAGCTTGGGAGGTCAAAACAAAAACTATTGGCACTGGGAGATCAACAGAGAATTTCATGCAGCAGGCTAGCCTTTGAGGGCTGAAAAATTAATACTGCAAGAAGACAATGGCAAACACTTTCCTTCCTGTTGCCAAGATAACAAAATAGATGTATTGATGCAGTCGCCAGGACTATAGCTCAACTCCAAGGCAGCTTTATCTTGTCACAGTAAATGTAAGCACCAACTGAGTGGCTTGGGAGTTAAACAAGATGAGTCCTATCAATCAGAATAGAACTGGAAGGGACTTGGAGGTCCTCTAGTCCAACCTCTTGCTCAAGCAGGAGACCCTATACCATTTCACACAAGTGGCTGTCCAGTCTCTTCCTAAAAGCCTCCAGTGATGGAGCACCCATAACTCCTGAAGGCAAGCCTGGTTTATTGGTTTATTGTTCTCAGTGTTAGGACGTTTCTTCTTAGTTCCAGGTTGATTAGTTTCCATCCATTGCTTCTTGTCCTGCCCTCTGGAGCTTTGGAAAATAAGTTGACCCCTTCTTTTTTGTGGCAACCTCTCAAATACTGGAATACTGCTATCATGTCCTCCCTAGTTCTTCTTTTCTCTAGATTGGCCATACCCAAATCCTACAACTGCCCTTCATATGTTTTAGTCTCCAGGCCTTTAATCATCTTAGTTGCTCTTCTTTGCCCTTTTTCCAAAGTCTCAACATCTTTTTAGTAATGTGGTGACCAAAACTGGATGTAGTATTCTAGATATGATCTTACTAAGGCTTTACAAAACCTTAGTTAATAGTTAATACTTAGACAGAAAATGACCAGGAAGTTCTTGATGGAAAATAAAAGCACCCCATAGAAAAAGACAATAGCAGTCCCTTTGGTACTGCCCCCAAAAATGCTTTTCTAAAAGGCAACTGGACTTTCTTGTGTATTTTCTTCCTTGAAAAACTTTCCACTTCTCATTCAAAACATTTCTTCAGTTCTAGCTGACTGGTGGGGAATGGAAGGATTTATATTCTTTGCAGTCATCCTGACATTAGCACTCTGAAGATCAGTCCTTAGCTCTGAGGATCGTTGAGGCAGGTTGGGGGTTTATCTGTGCCCTCAGGGTCACCTGAATCAGAGTGCAAACAGGTGTGGAACCTTCTTGGGACTGCTGAAAGGACTGTGTTGTGGACCTGAGAAAGGTGGGCTCCTATCCTTCCCTTTCTGTTGAGGCAGAATTGTTCAATTTAACACAGATGGCCTCTTTGACCCCCTCTTTCAAATACCTTTGGTCCTGTTGTTAACAAAACTAAAATGAATGTGTTCAGGATGTTATCAGCAGTTGAACTCTACCTGAAGAATCATCAGTCATTGCTATATTAGCTGCTAGTTTAGAGGACCTTAAAAGTAGGATGAATCAACTTTACAGTCATGCTGAACTTTGTTTAGTTTTGACAGCTATAGTTGCTTGTAAAACAAGCTTTATTGATCCATGTAATATAGAATGGAATTCTTTATAGAATTCTTTATTGGCCAAGTGTGATTGGACACACAAAGAATTTGTCTCTGGTGCATAAGTTCTTAGTGTACATACAAGCAACAAATGATAAATCATATAATCATGAAAAAACATTCATCTTAAATCATAAGATACAACAATCAGTAATGGTCATAGGTTACTAAATAAGCAATCAACATAAATCATACTAGAATACTAAATAAAACAATATAAATCGTAAGATACAAGCAACAAAATTATAGTCATAATAAGATAAGGAATAGGTAATAGGAAAGATGAGAAGGATAGCTTATTCAACCAATCTGAGATAAGGAAACCAGAACTCATGAGTGGGCCCACAAAGTGTGTTTTAGGTGTAAATCTCTTAATAATTGCATTCCTGTTGTCTATAGAGAATTAGAGTGTGACTTTTAAGGCTTGAGTTTGATGTAGATTATCGGGATGTTGAAAATTGTTGTCAAACATATCTAAGGACTAGATATAGGGAAGGCTGCAATTCCAAGAACAAGAAATATATAAATTATGTGCATATCTGTGCACATGTGTGTGCTAAAAAAAAAAAAAGGAAGCAACAATATAGCAAACCAGGCTCAGGCAACATTGTTTGAAAGGCAGGAGAACATAAAAATGCCCTTATGGTGTTGAAATAACTGCAAAGTGAGTGCTAGTTGAGTCAGTCAATTAATTAAGAGTATCCTTAACTCAACAAGTGGCACCTTCAGAACTGGGTAGTCTCCAAAATACTTCATGTACTTCAACTCCCACAATTCTTAGCAAGGGCAATGCTGGCTAAAGGGATTCTGGGAGTCAGATTTTATATTAGGTCATCCAGGTTGCAGAAAGTTGCAGTGTCTTTTGTTGCGGAGCAACAGCCAGACAAGGACATTTTCTTAAATCCTTCTTTCAGAAGTACAGGTAGTCCTCCACTTACAACAGTTCATTTAGTGACCGTCCAAAGTTATAGCGGCACTGAAAAAAGGGACCTATTACCATTTCTCACACTTACAACCGTTGCCGCATCCCTGTGGTCACGTGATCAAAATTCGGGTACTTGGCAGCTGACTTGTATTTATGACGGTTGCCGTGTCCCAGAGTCACAGGATCATTTTATTGCAACCTTCTGACAAACACAGTCAGATGGAAAACCTGACAACTGTGTTGCTAATTGAACAACTGCAGCGATTCACTTAACAACTGTAGCAAGAAAGATCATACAACGGGACAAAACTCACTTAACAAATGTCCTGCTTAGCAACAGAAATTCTGGGCTCAGTGGTAGTCATAAGTTGAGGACTACTTGTACCTGCCAACTGTACAACACGAGAAGGAATATTGGTCAAATCCAGAGGAACTCTCAAAATGGGCTGTGGGGCATATATGTAATTCCCCCCCTCCCCCACTTCTCCCTGACAAATTCTCTAAAGATTTCAGAGGAGGTGTTTGCCCATAGATCAGACCTGCTTCTACACCAGGGGTTCTCAACCTTGGCAACTTTAAGACTTGTGGACTTCAACTCCACAAGTTGCTGGCTGAGGAATTCTGGGAGTTGAAGTCCACAAGTCTTAAAGTTGCCAAGGTTGAGAACACCTGTTCTACACAGTGCTTTTTTTGTAAAAAAAAAAAAAAAAAAGGTGCTGGAACTCACACACGTAATACAACCCACCTTGCCTACCCTACAAGGTTCCATCCAAAAAAGATACCGGGACTCTGTTCTGGGCGTTCTATGACCAAAAAAAGCCCTGCTTCTACATGTCACTGTTTTCCATTGTCTCACCTCATTCTGGATCATGAGTGGACGGTTCCTTCTCAGTTTCTCAACAAATGAAAAGACACCAATCTCTCCTTGGTCCTGGGCTTCACACAGGAGTGAATCTAGAGAAATAAATGTGCCTGTCCGGCCCACCCCAGCACTGGAAAGGTGGAAAAATGAAGGGGAAAAAAAGAGGAAATCAGGCATGGACAACCTCAACTATGCTCTAGATCAGGGGTCCTCAACCTTGGCCACTTAAGACTTGTGGACTTCAACTCCCAGCTTTTGCTGGTTGAGGAATTCTGGAAGTTGAAGTCCACAAGTCTTAAAGTGGCCAAGGTTGAGGACCCCTGCTCTAAATGTATGTTATGACTAAGGAAGATGACTTTGACAGAAATGTGCAAGAATGTTACATAAGCAGAGAGGGCTGAGGAATTCTGGAAGTTGAAGTCCACAAGTCTTAAAGTGGCCAAGGTTGAGGACCCCTGCTCTAGATGTATGTTATGACTAAGGAAGATGACTTTGACAGAAATGTGCAAGAATGTTACATAAGCAGAGAGGGCTAAAATAGTCCTGGGAAGCAAAATAGCATTTGGAAGTCACGCAGGCTGGTTTGTTCCTGATTCATTGGAGCATAAGAAGAAGGTAAAGCACAAGCAAGCTTGCAAGATTCTGTTATTATATTCTATGAAGGTGGAGGTTCCTTCTCCAAGCTTGTGGGTTAGTTTCCAAACATTTTGTTACCAGGCTAGGTAACACCTTTTGCGGAGTTTAGGAGATGTCAATGTCAATGTTCTTCTGTTTATAAGGGCTTCAGGTGTGGGTGTGTCCGGTGAGGGTCTTGTGATGGGTCAGGTGTGAGTCATCAGTGAGAGGCTTGTGATGGGGAGGTTACCTCAGGCCAGGGTCATTAGGAGCTGAACTGCTGGTGGGGGGAGGAAGGGGTTTGTATGGGTTGGTTGAGGGTCGGTGCTATCTCTGGTTGGCTGTGTGGTTGATTTGGGTCCTGAGGGGTTCATGTCTGTTGATGGAATTGTTTGTGATTGGCTGGGCTTCGATGAACTCATGAGTGTTGCAGGTGGTAGCATGGCTGGTGATTTTAGTGTTGCTCCAATCAAACTGGTGTTGTTTGGTGTCAGTATGGGTAGAGATTATAGCCTATCATAGCTCTAATTTTTGGTAGAGTTGATTTTCCAGCCTGGTCTATTTAGTGAGGCAGACACCATGGGAGATATTCTAGATCAGCTTTATTCAGCCTGGGGCCCTCTAGATAACTTGAACTTCAACATCCATCATCCCCAACCAGTATGATTTATGACTTTCTTGGTGCTTGATTTATTGGAAAGTGAAGGACGGCTGAAGCCAAGTCCCATAGTTGAGAAGATCTTAAACAATATTGCCACCTTGCTTAGAAAGAAGAGTGACTCTGAGCAGATCCATTGGAGAAGATCTGAGTAATGACTGCCCCACTCCCCTTGGTTTTTTTCTTGCCCCAGACCTTCTCACTCCCATTTGATGTACCTGCAATGAACCAGAACTGGCCCATTATCCTTCATTTTGTCCAAGTCCTCCCTGACAAGATCTCGGAAACGAAGAATGGTGTCTGTGGTTTGGGGCACTCCATGATCTGGCCATGATGTGTAGTGATAATGCTTAGCATGGCGAATTTCAGACATGCTCACCTGTTGAGAAACACATAATTCAGATATTCCCAAAACCAAGACACAAATTTGGGGGAGTAAGATTTTTTTTCCTGTACTTGGGAATTCTTGATATTCACCTATGCCTACTTCCCTTTCTTTTCCCCTATATCCCTTTTTGACTCTCATAGGTACCTGAGCACGGAAAATGATGGTGTATTTTTTCTTGGGCTCTCTAGGTGGAAGTCACTTGAAAAGGATTGATCCATGTAGCACTTCTTACTGTATTTTAAGCTCAGAAGGAGAAGGCAGCTTCAAGTCTCAATCACTCACCTGCTTGATACAGAAGTCACGGACAGACCAATCAGGGAGGATGGTTTCTGTGATAACAGATACAGTAATATCATCATAGGTGCAGGGGGTGTAGTCCAAGGGCCAGTAGTGTTCACATTTCACCTGGTCAGAAGAAAAATTGGAAGGAGAGTACAGGACATTTGATGGAATTTGTAGCATTGGGGACAAGTGGTAAAGTTATTAGATGCCTGTCAAATTTGGCGTCAACTGTCCCACTCAGTCATCTAGCAAAGAAACACTCCTGGCCATTTGTTTTGCCAAGACCAGGAGTAGGCAACCTTGGCTCTTTTATGACTCGTGGACATCAACTCCCAGAATTCCTGAGCCAGCATGGCTCAGCTTGGAAACCTCTCCCTTTCCCCTCAGCATGGCTGGCTCAGGAATTCTGGGAGTTGAAGTCCACGAGTCATAAAAGAGCCAAGGTTGCCTATCCCTGGCCAAGACTATACTTTAAATTATTACAGAAGTAGCGTAAGCTAAATCTGAGGAAAGGAAAGTTCTTCTCCCTTACCTCCATGGCCATTTCCCCCCCCCCCCCAGTTATCTGCAAATTCCAATCAGGTGCTTGTATATTGTTTAGGAAACAGGTGCTTGGTTTCCAACTCTACATATCGTTACTTGACCTTGGCTGGCTGGAGCTTCTTATATGGCTGTGCTGGGCTTCCATTCTCACCTTCTCCCTTCCATTACAAAATCCCATCCCCCCATGGCTGTCAGCTCATGAAACTTGGATGGGTGAGATGCAGCCATGACATTTGGATTCTGCGATAAAAAAGCAAAGCATTTTTAAACCCAGCATTGCATCTCCCAAGAGCATCCTTGGGGCTGAAACAAAGTGCCATTCTCACCCTTCCGTTCTCAACGCAATTTGTGAGCATGACTATGGTTGTGATGCGCTGCTCCCATATCATGCGCCAGAAGTCATGGAGTGTGGCAGGCAATGGTCCCTGAGCTGCGATGAACTCCTTCTCCTTCTTGGAGCCCTTGGGAGGAGAGAGGTGTCACATCAATTTGAAACTTGGACCATAAGAAAGGCTGAGCGCAAAAGAATTGAGACCTTTGAACTATGGTGCTGGAGAAGACTCCTGCGAGTCCCCTGGACTGCAAGGTGATCAAACCGGTGAGTCCTAGAGGAGATCAACCCTGACTGCTCTTTAGAAGGCCAGATCCTGAAGTTGAAACTCAAGTACTTTGGCCACCTAATGAGAAGGAAGGACTCACTGGAGAAGGGCCTAATGCTGGGAAAGATTGAGGGCAATAGAAGAAGGGGACGACAGAGAATGAGGTGGCTGGATGGAGTCACTGAAGCAGTAGGCGTGAGCTTAAATGGACTCCAGAATATGGTAGAGGACAGGAAGGCCTGGAGGAACGTGGTCCATGGAGTCGCGATGGGTCAGACAGGACTTTGCAACTAACAACAACAACTAACACACAAAAACATTGGTTCGTTTTTAAAATCATTTTTGTATTTCTAAAAAAAGTTGCGCGTTATGCTCAAGGCTGCCTTGGTCAAAACGAAGCGTTGCTCTGAGACTCGGGAGAAGTGAACAAAGCAATTGATTCAGAAAGGCAGAGCGATGTCTCCTCATGCGCCTGCACTTGGACTGAAATCGCATTACTTCCCATTAAGTCATTAGGAGTACATAGGCTCCCAGACTAATAGATCCCAAAGAGGAGAACACAATTTAGAGATGACCGTTTACAGGAGCTGGCCTAAAAGCAAGCAGTTCGATATGTGGTGCTCATTTACGACTACTACCCTGCCATATGACAGGCGAAGCCAAAGCAGACTCCCAAAATGGCATTTGTTAAGTGAAGATGAAAGGTTTGGAGGGGAAAAAACTAGAGTCCAAATTACATTAGATATCGAAGGCCAAACATATATTGCATCAAATGGAAATAATACTTCCAGTTAGTAATATCAGTGATGGAAGATGGGGAGAGGCAACTATTTTCAGGGTGGAGGTCATATTTGGCTTTTGGGCTGCGAGGCTGAAATCCTCCCCCCCCCCCAAAAAAGGTCTATCAAAATAATTGGATCCAGGACACGCACATTTGGTGTCATTAACACTGTATGTTTAAATGTAGTGAAATGTATGATCAAATATAATGAAATTGCTGCAGCTGCCAAAAAAGCCAACACAGTCCTAGGTTGCATTAACAGAGGGATAGAATTAAGATCACATGAAGTGTTAATAACACTTTATAATGCCTTGCTAAGGCCACACTTGGAATATTGCATCCAGTTTTGGTCGCCACAATGTAAAAAAGATGTTGAGACTCTAGAAAGAGTGCAGAGAAAAGCAAGAAAGACGATGAGTGGGCTGGAGGCTAAAATGTATGAAGAAAGTTTGCTGGAATTGGATATGTCTAGTCTAGTGAAAAGGACTAGGGGATGACATGATAACAGTATTCCAATATCTCAGGGGCTGCTACAAAGAAGAGGGCATCAAACTATTCTCCAAAGCACCTGAAGGCAGGACAAGAAGCAATGGATGAAAACTAGTCAAGGAGAGAAGCAACCTGGAACTAAGGAGAAGTTTTCCTGATACTTAGAACAATTAATCAGTGGAACGACAGGTCTCCAGAAGTTGTAGGTACTCCAACACCGAGGTTTTTAAGAAGAGATTGGACAACAATTTGTCTGAAATAGTATAGGGTTTCCTGCCTGAACAGGGGGTTTGACTAGAAGACCTCCAAGGCCCCTTCCATTGTTCTGAATATGGCCTGATCCATTATTTAATCATTTATCTCTTCTGTCACCACTAAAAATGGCAATTCACTAGCAACTATGAAAGGCTTCTTGATATAACATCCAGTATCAGGACTGTACATTATTCATCTTGGCATTTAGAGTTAATTTGGAATGCTTTAAACATGTTCCAGCATGAGTAGCTCAAGGATTCAAACTGGCTTCAATCCACTTTTTCAGCACTCTTAGCCAATCTCTCATCCCAAAAAGGCAATAGCGAAGACATACAGGCATGTAGCTGGCATTGATATAGTCTGAATAGGGGTCTTCTTGCTTGAGGGTGAGCTGGACTCGTGCATGGTCATCTGTGGAGAAAGAACCAAAAATGGCACTCAGGAGAAGATTAAGAGGAAAAGAATAGCACTGGAGATCAGAAACACATAGGATCTCAGTCTTTCCGGTTGAAATCCAGCATTGTCTCCATTATATTACCTTGACCCAGAATTCTAGATAAAGATCAGTGATTCTCAAGCACTAGTGTAGAGCATTAAAGTGTCCTCTGTGGAATGGTGACTGTTGAGTTGCACCAAAAACAATTAGACTTGAATCAGACTTCTACAGCGGGATGTTCAAAGTTCAAGCAGGATCTTTTACATTAAGTGTAATGGGTGAAATTCCGGAACGAAAATATAAGCAAAGCTTGCCAAACACAGCTTTTGGAATGCTTTTCAATTCCTTTACCATTACTGGCCATAAGAGGCATCTGTATTTTCTTCTAGGTAATGATATACAACATGCCCTCTATCCAATTGGTGAAAAAGAAAACTCCTAGGACATTATTTTACCAAGAGTATAAACTTTACTGAATAAACCATTTTGGCACAATCAAAGTGAAACCAGCTCTGGGTTTCCCGTGCAAAAGCTAGCATAGTTAATTCCCCCTTTTCCCTATGGGCCACCCACAATCCATTACGCCCACCAATCACTTCTTTCCATATTGTTATGGGAACCAGCGGCCATGCTAATCCACCTGCTCAAAATGTCCTTGGGTTGGAGCACTGTCTGATGGGAACCTGTGATGCCCAGATGCAATTCCCTCTACCCTTGCATTCCATCCCACCTCCTCCCTTTTCTTTGTCAAGCTGTGAGCAAAGCAGAATATAGGTGAGAGTGCAAATCAATCTTGACAGTGTGTATATGTCAGAGATGTCTACAGGGTGGTCAAAAATATCAGGCTGGGGGACAGGGCTTGGATCACACAACTGCCAGTTTGACTTTTTGACCCTTTGGCAGATGCCCCTGGAGTGTGTTGAGTTTCTGTCTTTTGGTGTGTGTGTGTGTGTGTGTGTGTGTGTGTGTGTGTGTGTGTGTGTGTGTGTGTGTGTGTTGGAATATAGTCTGGAGTCCTAGGAGGGAAAGGCTGTTTCCAGAGGAAAAAGAATCAGTGAAGCTTGGAATATCTAATAGGCAGGAAGTGGGCAAAGATGAAGCCTCCCTAGCAGTTTACAGAATATATCTATAGTTATGCATATTGTTGTTTTAATCTGGCAAGATTCTGTCTGTTGGCTAACAACAATAAATAGCGATAGCACTTAGATTTACATACTGCTCCATAGTGCTTTACAGCAGTCTCTGAGTGATTTACAATGTCAGCCTATTGGCCCCAACAATCTGGGTCCTTGTTTGGCCAATCTCAGAAGAATGAAAGGCTGAGTCAATCTTGAGCCCATCAGGATCAAACTCTAGACTGTGGGCACAGTTAGCCCACAATACTGCATTCTAGCCCCTGTCCCACCAGGGTTTTATATGCCACCAGTATAAAGATACTCCTCAAAAGCAACTCAATGTGTCATTATTTGTTTATGGGGCCTGACATTGTGCTTGTGTAGTAGTGCACAAGGAAGCATAGGGCAGACTGCATATACCCTATTCTGGGTCTTCTAAGCAGGAGGGAAGAGAGCTTAGAATGGAAACTATTCATTTGTTCAGTTTGAGGCCATTGGGCAGCTCACAATTCACAGTTCAAGAGGCTGCTTGACTGTATCTCCCCCAAAGATGCTTTCAGTAGTCCATGGCCTCTTCAAGCCCAGTTTTAAACTCAATCCTTCTTTTGCTGACTTCATCCTCCACCCCAGACTGGATCTCATTCTGGTCATTTTCCTGCAGATGGACAGAGAGAGCCGCTTCCAATGGTTCATTCCAATGAGTTGGAAAGAATAAAATAATGAAAAGGCTCGCAAGGTAAGGAAATGGAACTTACATGGCAGAACGTTGCTATAGCGATTCTTAGATTGATTTTCATGCTGCTGGGCGACACTCTGGAGCTGATCTGTCCCTGTGTCCTGCAGTTGCTATTATGTAGACAAGGAAAGAAGAAATATTGACTCAGTAAAGCAGGGCACAGAGGGCTTCCAAAATAAGACAAAGCAAAAGCAAATAGCGAAAACAAGCTGTCAAGCAAGAGTGTTACTATATTGGAAATCATCTTCCTTTAAATAACAGAATAACAGAGTTGGAAGGGATCTTGGAGGTCTTCTAGTCCAACCTCCTGATCAAGCAGGAGACCTGTCCAATCCCTTCTTAAAAGCCTCCTGTATTGGAGCACCCACTACTTCTGAAGGCAAGTTGTTTCACTGATTGATTGTTCTTACTGTCAGGAAGTTTCTCCTTAGTTCTAGGTTGCTTCTCTTTGTGTTCAGTTTCCATCCGTTGCTTCTTGTCCTGCCTTCAGGTGCTTTGGAAAATAGCTTGACTCCCTCTTCTTTGTGGCAGCCCCTCAAATATTGGAACATTGCTATCATGTCACCCCAGTTCTTCTTTTCAACTAGGCTAGACATACACAATTCCTGCAAACATTCTTCATATGTTTTAGCCTCCAGCTCCACCCACCTCAATCATCTTTATTGCTCTTGTCCGCACTTTTTCCAGTGTCTCAACTTTTTTTGATATTGTGGTGACCAAAACTGGATGCAGTATTCCAAGTGTGGTCTTATCAGGCATTATAAAGCGATAGTATCACTTCTTGTAATCTTGATTCTATCCCTGCCTTCGCTCCTTGTTCTCAACCTTTTTCCGATGTGTCTGTTTAGAACAGCGGTTCTCAACCTGTGGGTCGCGACCCCATTTGAGGTCGAACGACCGTTTCATGGGGGTCGCCAAACACGGCAGTCCGCCATTTTCCCCCCCATTTTTTCCCAGTTCCCCTTGGCCGTTGCCCGCGCGCCGCGCATGCGCGATTCGGTCCGTCGCACCACGCATGCGCGGTTCGGGCCGTCGGTCGGGGTCACACCGCGCATGGGCGGCGCAGGTGGGGTCTCGGCCTGAAAAAGGTTGAGAACCGCTGGTTTAGAATAAGTCCCACGAGGTCTCTTGACATTTAATGCTAACAGGATGAGGATAGACATCTTCCCGACCAGTTGCTCTGCAGTTGTGTTAGGTTACAAGTCCCCACATCCTCAGCCATCGTGCCTTGGGATTGATGCTCACATCGCTTATTGAAGATGCAGAGATTTCTTAAAAATTGGAGAGGTCTGAGGCTATTTTATCCGAAATCCACCTACAACAACTCCGTTCCTTTGCAGCCTAGATCAAAGGAATTTTAGGTAGTCCTCGACTTACAAGAGTTCCTTTAGTGACTGCTGAAAGTTACAACGGCACTGAAAAATGTGACTTATGACCGTTTTTCATAGTTACGACCTTTGCAGCATCTCCCTGGCCACGTGATCAAAATTCAGACCCTGAGCAACTGGAGTGCATTTTGCCCCAGGGCCATGTGATCGTCACCTTTTGCGACCGTCTGACAAGCCAAGTCAGTGGGGAAGCCAGATTCACTTAACAACCAGGTTGCTAACTTATCAATGGCAGTGATCCACTTAACAACAGTGGCAAGAAAAATTGTAAAATAGGGCAAAACTCAACAAATGTCTGACTTAACAGCAGAAATTGTGAGCTCAATTGTAGTCGTAAGTCTACCTGTGCTTTTTGTCCACCGAAGTCAATGATTCCATACATGAAAATTGGTGGAGAAACACAAAATACTGAAAATTGATTTCCTTGAATGAAATTCTGAACCATATTTTGATTGGGATCCAGCTCAGGTGTGGAGCTAGACAATCCCTTCCTCACCCCCAACCCATGATCCCCCTGAAAAAAGAAAGGCCTTCCCTAGGTGAACCTGTTAAGTGAAGCCAGACTGATAACATCTGGGAATCCATCATTCATACCAAAAGTTTGCCTGATGACAGACAAACCAGGCATTTCAGCAGATATGGTGAAAAAGGTATACAAGAATGCAACACACTACAGAGGACCACTGAGCTATGGTGCTGTTGCCAAATCTTCCCCATGGCAGCCACAAGAGTAGTGGGCTTAAACTGCAAGAAATCCCAGTAAGCACTGCTATTGCTGAGGATTCCTAAAATCCATAAATGTGAAAGGTAGTGGGAGAAGGCTAATGGGCGTTTTCATCTGGATAGCTAAGAAAATCTGTTGCTTAGTATCTGTTTATTTAAAACGTGCCTTTCTGAAGCTTCTGAGGTCTTTAAAAAGAAAACCAGCTATTATGCCAGATTTTTTAACAACCATCAAAAATGGAAAACGACTCTTTTCCAAACATCATTTTTGCAGATTTCTCTTTAATAAGATTTATTGAGATGAATAAGATGAGGTTATAAACATTCCAGCAATTTGAATTGCTGATAATGGGGATGTTTACAGTGGATTGCTTATATAACAAACTCCTGAGTTTTTATCAGTCTGGAAATTCTTATACACAGCAAGAACAGAGATGCTAACAAATGGAAGAAAACTGAGGACATATTAATATAAAAAGCTGAATATGCTATGGGACAGTTGAGATATGGAGCACTCCTTTTTAACAAATATATTTCAAGGTAGGATGAGGAAAGGGATCAATAAGATTAGAGCTTACTATGAAAATTGATGTTTACTTGTTCATATTTGCAATGCGTGACTCAAATCCAATTGAACCAAGTGGAAATTCAAGCTTTGCAGAAGTAAAATTGAAACCACAATAGTTTCTAAGAACAGTGAATGCGGTGATTGCAAGTTAATTTAGGAAGTATCAACAATTCAGGTGCTAACACTTGCTTTGCCTACTTTTTCTGCATAACTGATGTTGGCACTGTTGGGAACAATATATTTATAGATATTTCACAAAGTTATGAAGACAAACAAGAAATAGCTAGGTGGGGATCTGCAAACTCCCCCTCCCTCCAAGGAAAGCAGATTGCCGGTGTAATCAAAAAATGCTTCCAATAGGGAACATATATAAATAAATATACAGGTAGTCCTTGACTTACGACCCTAATAGAGCCCAAAATTTCTGTTGATAAGGGAGGCATTTGTTAAGTGAATTTTGCCCCATTTTAAACCTCTCTTGCCACAATTGTTAAGTCACTGCAGTTGTTAACTTAGTGAATTTGGCTTCCCCGCTGATTTTGTTTGTCAGAAGGTCGCAAAAAGTGATCACATGATCCTGAAACACTGCAAACATCATAAGTATGATCCAGTCGCCAAGGGCCTGAATTTTGATCACATGACCATGGGGATGTTGCAGTGGCCGCAAGTGTGAAAAATGGTCACAAGTCACTTTTGTTTTTGTGCCATTGTAGCTTTGAACGGTCACTAAATGAACTGTTGTAAGTCAAGGGCAACCTGTATAATTCAAATATTAGATCATGCTGGGCTAGCTTTCCCTCATCTTGCCCCTTCCCCCCACCCTTGGCATACCACAGGACATGAGATTCCCAAAAGGTATAGTCATTCTTTTGGGGAATTCTAGGAGCTGCAGACTCTATCCTCCTGGGGAATGTCAGGTTAATAGTACTCCAGGCAGTGCTTTCTTGCCATTGTCTTGAGGGAGACCATAGAAATCTAAATCTATTATTCGAAAACCAATGGGGGAAGTTTAGATCTTGTGGAGATTGTCAGTCATCCTAGTCATAATTGTCTCAAAGGTGCTTTTTTTCCCCTTTCTTTTCCTTCAAAAGGCAGCTGGACTTTTTTTTTTCTTGAGGAAGAAGAAGAATGCAGTCCTTGCAGCAGTCCCAAGAAGATTCCACATCCATTTGCATTCTGATTCAAGTGATCCTGAGGCATAGATAAACCCCCAAGTGGCCTCAATAACTCTCAGAGAGAGTGCTAATGACCAGATTACTGCAAAGAAAAAAAATCCTTCTATTTCTCCCCCCCCATCCTATCAGAACCTATCCTTCCATCCCCACCACCACCGTCAGAACTGATGAAACTTCTTGGATAAGAAGTGAAATGTTTTCTTCTTCCTCCTCCTCCTCAAGGAAAATAATGGAATAATGGAACAACACAGTTGGAAGGGACCTTGGAGGTCTTCTAGTCCACCTCAAGCAGAAAACTGTATATCATTTCAAACAAATGGTTGTCCAATCTCTTCTTAAAAACCTCCAGTGTTGGAGCATCCACAACTTTGGTCGTTCCACTTTTTAATTGTTCTCACTCTCAGGAAATTTCTCCTTACTTCTAGGCTGGTTCTCTCCTTGATTAGTTTCCATTCATTGCTTCTTGTCCTGCCTTTTCAAGTGCTTTGGAGAATAGGTTGATGCCTTCTTCTTTGTAGCAGCCCCTTAGATATTGGAAAACGTGTATCATGTCATTCCTATTCACTAGACTAGACATATCCAATTCCAGCAAACATTCTTCATATATTTTAGCCTCCAGCCCCCTCATCGTCTTTCTTGCTCTTCTCTTCAGATGCCTTGAAGAATAGGTTGACCTATTCTTTGATATTGGAACAGTGCAAACAACAACAACCCCAGTCCAGTTGCCTTTTAAAGAAAAAAAAAGTACCTTCCTTTGAAATAAGTTTAGATATTCCTCTATGGGACATCCTGGTGAGTATTTGAAGAACGTAATTAGAGCTCCTTTTTCCAATTTCTTTAATTCTGTGGAGGCTCAGAACTTGACACCATAGGCAAAGTGGAGTCTTTTTCAGAGAACTTGCACATTCATGCAGAATAAAAGGATGACTTAAAATATAAAACGTAGGGAGTCTCCCTTGGGCAACATTATCACTGAAGGGAAAACTGTCACCGTGACATGACATTTTCTGTGCAAAGTCCCAGGGCAAGAACTAAAACACACAATTTTTTTTTTTAAAAAGAGAAAATGGGAGGGGAAAAAACTCTAATGGTAAATATCACTGATTCAATGTCAGTGCACTTTATTTTTCTAATGTTTTGCAATAGCACAACAGTGAGCAACAGGAATTGAATCCATTTTTATATTGCATCCATTTATATGCATTAGGATATATGGACCATAGAGCAAGAGCAGCATTTGTGGTGGACCTTGGAGGTCATCTAGTCCAACCCCTTGCTCAGCCAGGAAACCCTATATCATTTCAGACAAATGGCTGTCCACTCTGTTCTTAAAAACTTACAGTGTTGGAGCAATCACAATTTCTGGAGGCAGAAATTGTTTCACTGATTAATTGTTCTAACTGTCAGGAAATTTCTCCTTAGTTTTAGGTTACTTCTCTCTTTGATTAGTTTCCATCCGTTGTTTCTTGTCCTGCCTTCAGCTTTTCTCCAGAAATGTTTGATCAAAAGGAATGTCTGATCCATTGAAACTCCTTTAGACACTCACCCATATACAAAGAGAAAGCTCAGTGAAGCAAAATCTTTGTTTCCCAGAATGCTTTGTCCTGGGAAACAAACCAACAGCCCAGGAGCCTCGAATGTCAATGCTGGGAATCATTGGATTTGGGGCACTGCAGACAGATTGGTTTCTAAGCTCTGCCTAGAGACACAGGATTTGGATGATGGGTTCTTCTCTATGCCAGTCGTGTGATTCTCTACTGAACTACGAACCCTGCCTCCAACTTCATACCTGGTATTCAACAGCAAAGCCGAAGGCGCTGTCTGACAGCTTCTTGTAGCAATGGCGTGGGAAAGCCGACACAGGTACTGCACCAAGGACTCTGTGACAGATAAAAAGTAGAGAAATTGGATCATTTCAGTACCAAAGGGTGCAGGTTGGTTGAGGTTACTCCAAGTAGTTTGGTGGGAATCCTTCAAGGCAGGCCAGATTAGGAAACCAATGACCTGTAGGTCGCTACTCCTTTTATTTTAAAGCTGTATCTTGCAATACAGAATCTTGCAAGTCTAAATGGGCTTCTCTGCACCCACTTTATTTTCACCTGAACTAAGGGGGAGGGCTTGTCTGAGACCATTTTTTTTTCTTTGCCTGGGCTTAACCCCCTCTTATCTGCCCATTGCCTTAGTAGCAACTCTTCTCCTGTCCTTCAAGGCCATTCCTTCATCTCCCTACTTCTGGCCTACATCACACCCCTCTCTCCCTCTCTCCCTCCCCCCTCTCTCTCCTTCCTTCCCTCCCCCCTCTCTCTCCCTCCCTCCCTCTCTCTCCCATTCTCTTTCTCCTTCTCTTCTTCCCTCCCTCTTTCTGTCTCTCTCGCTCTTGCCTCTCTCCCTCACCCTCTCCTTCCCTCCCTCCCTCCCTCACTCACTCTTTCTCTCTCCCTCTGTCTCTCTCTCTTTCTCCCTCTCTCTCCTTTCCTGCCTCCCTCTCCCTTTCTCCCTCCCTCTTTCCCTCCCTCTCACTCTCTCCTTCCCTCCCTCTCTCTCTGTCCCTCCCTCCCTCTCCCCCCCTTCTGTCCCTCCCTCCCTCCCTTCTACTTCTACTCCTAGGGAGTGTTTGCCTTCATCATTGCTTGGCCTCAGACAAGATAATATGGTGCTTCTCTTCTAAAAATCTTAAAATTTATTCTTACCCAGACAATCCCACGTCTGGATTCTGCTCCTCCGAGGCATCTGCCCTTCTGAAAGCAAGGGAGGAAAATTGGAAGTGACACTTGGGCAGCATTTGTTAGTGCTCCCATCCTCATCGGTACAGAGAATGCCAAACAGGACACTGCTGAACTGAAATCAACAACGCAAGACCCATTTCCAGAAACTCTGGAACTCAGTTGTCCATCAGCATGACCCATGCATTACTCAAATTCCAAGATGCTCTCTGCGCTTGGTTGTTTTCTTGCAGACATTTCATTACTCAACTAGGTAACATCATCAGTACTAGTGGTGCTAGCTAGTTCAGGATGTTACCTAGTTGGTTATTGAAATGCCTGCAGAGCACCAAAGACCCCTCAGAGAGCAATCCCAGGGTTCAACCCTGAGCTACCAATATTCTCTTCTATTGGTGTTCACAATCTCAAACAAGCTTACCTTGGTCTCCTGAAATAAAAGAACAGGAAGCAAAGGATGACGAACAGAAGCAGCACCGCAAAAAGGGATCCAAGCAGAATCACTGAACCCAGAAAGAAAACATAAGATCTTTGGACAAACAATTGGGGCCAAAAATGTGTGAACAATTGGTACCCTCCAAATGGAAAGGGCTTTTTCAGTAACCATTAATTCATTTGCTGTGGCCCAACTACAGGATTAACACATAATTTACACTGAGATGGTCTTAGATCTCACCTTTAAGATTTTTTGCGCACTCCACAGTGTCTGAGACGGTGCACTCCACAGTGCGCGAGACGGCGCACTCCACAGTGTCTGAGACTGCATATTGATTGTACCAAAAAGTTTTTATTTTAATTTGGTAGACTTTGGCAGGCTGAAGTTCTTGAATCACCACTGATTCATTGCAATTTGGCTCATTTTTCCAGGCTTTATCTGACACGAGGACCACAATTTTACTAACAGCGCTCGCTGGACATGTCCAGGATAATTTCAGATTCCAGCTATCTTGCCAAGGGAGGCATTTCAAATCACTTACTTGTTCTGGCTCTGTACAAGCAAGAAGGAAAGAGGGTTAGGCAGAGGCCTTCTCACAACCTCACCAGCTCATTCTACCAACTTTATCCACCCCAGTGTGTCTAGAGGGCTGCTCCCATCAGAAAAAATGAAGCAGTCACCTTGAGAAAATTGCAAAAAAAAAGGAGCCAAGCTCCCACCAGGCTCCCTTATGATTAGAGCTACATTTGGGCTGTGAAACTCCATTTGACTATTACATGGCAGCTAATGTGTCTCTGCTGCCAACTGGTGGAGATCAGGAGTTTCCAAGCAAGCTATGATAGCCCTCCTCTTGATCAATCATATCAACCATGTCTCCTGGGCTGCTCCTGGGTGCCCACTTTCTTTAAACACCTCCACCCCTTCTCCTTCTCTATGCAAACACCTAGCTTTCTGGGGAAGGCTCTAATGTTGGGAAAGGTGGAAGGAAAGAGGACAGGATGATGAACAACAAGGTGGATGGACTCTGTTATAGTGGTGAGGGGTGCACCATTTGAAGACCTGAAAGACTAGGTGATAGGGATAGACATCATGGGCAAAATCTATCTACGTGGTCACTAGGAATCAAAAACCTGATGGCACAAAATCAATCAATCATTTGTTGGGCTAGGTAGCCCTCCCATTTCTACCTAATGTTGCTTCCTATTCTATATACAGTCTTCTGTAGATTGGCAGCTCTCAAGTGTACGTTAAGCTTAATGGTCAATTCAGGTAAAGGGTGGAACAATTGTCCTCTTCCAGTTATAATCTGAGAACAACCAGAAAAAATCTTCTACGTTGATGCAGAATGACAGGATATGCCCAGCCATAACTGTGAGCTTCCCCCATTCAGGCAGGGGTTACCACTGCTTAGCGGTCAAGCTTTTTTGCACGTTGAACATGCCTGCTTCAAATTCCCAAGCATCTAGTTCTCTCTCAAATTTTGCTCTCTTCTGCACTTCACTAGTGGGGGGAGAGAAATCAGAGGTGGACAGTTCAGGCATGGCTTTAGTATCAGGCAAAATGAAGGAAGATCTCAGGAGATAGGTGCAGAAAAACTCCAGTGACAGAGGAGAGAATTGTATCAGAGGTCTTGCCCACCCACTGATGTCTGAGACTGCATATTGGATGCACCAAAAAGTTTTTGTTCTAATTTGGTAGACTTTGGCAGGCCGAAGTTCTTGAATCACCACTGATTCGCTGCAATTCGGCTCGTTTTTCCAGGCTTGATCTGACATGAGGACCACAATTTTATTAACAGCGCTGGCTGGACATGTCCGCCGACTGTGCTAAATTAAAATTCGATCACCAGCCTAGTTGCTTATGCTCCAGGAACTGGTCTTATCATTTTAGCTCAAGGTTTGAAGGAAGACATTGTAGGCCAGCTCTGGAGTCAGATTGTCATAGGCAAAATCTATCTATGTACAGATACTCTTTGACTTATGAGCACAGCTGAGCCCCAGAATTTTGTTGTTAGATAAGACGGCTGTTAAGCGAATTTTGCCCCATTTTACCACCCGTTTAACAACTGCAGTGAATCACTGCAGTTGTTAACTTAGTAACAGGGCTGTTAAGTGAATCTGGCTTCCCCATTGACTTTGCCTGTCAGAAAGTTACAAAAGGGGATCACGTGACCCTGGGGCACTGCAATCGTCATAAATATGACTTGGATGCCAAGCATCTGAATTTTGATCACATGACCATGGGGAAGCTGCAACCGTCGTAAGTTGAAAAATGGTCATAAGTCACTTTTTTCAGTGATGTAACTTCGAATGGTCATTAAATGAACTGTTGTAAGTTGAGGGCTATCTGTGCTAGGAGTAAAAAAATAACTTGATGGCACATAGTCAATTGATCATTTGTAGTCTAATTCTTTCCATAAATCTAGTATTCTTTATAAAAGTTGGTTGTTCCCCCCCCTTCTCTAGCCCCTCTTTTCTCTGTAAAATGAGGATTAAGTACTTGTGGCCTCGTCCCGCTGTAGGCCAACGCTGTCTCTGGACAGGGAACCATTTCCAGCTGTGCTGAAGAGAGTGAAGGTATAA
Source organism: Bothrops alternatus (assembly GCA_034064705.1). NCBI lineage: Eukaryota > Metazoa > Chordata > Lepidosauria > Squamata > Viperidae > Bothrops > Bothrops alternatus. Next base: position 2,316,430 of record JARGCV010000126.1, on the reverse strand, counting down.
TTGGTGCTGGGAGTGAGACCGTGCAGGACAGCTTGGTTCAAAGGCTTGGGGTATGTTTCATTTCCTCTGGATCCATCTGAAGGGCTCCACTGGAGTCGGATGGCACTGAATGGCGAGTTTGGGTTCACCCAGGCAAAATGAGCCGTGGTTTGATTGATCATCTGGATGTGGAAATGGGTCGGGGACAGTGGGGCTGAAAGAGAGAGGTAGAGGGTTAGAACAGCAACCCCAGAAAACAACAACCCTGGTTGTGTTTGAGAGGCAGTTTGGTCTAGTGCAGTGGTTCTCAACCTTTTTCAGGTTGAGACCTCACTTGCTCCGCCCATGTGCGGTGCGACCCCGGCGCGCACACGCGCGTGCACGTGTGCACCGGGCCGAACCGCGCATCACGCAAAAAAAATGGCGGCCCGCGACGGGCCGATCCGCGCATGCACGGCGCGCGCGTGACGCCTGAACCGCGACGGGCCAATCCGGGCATGCAGGGCGAGCGCGCGCCTAAAAAAAAACAAAAAAACAAACAAACAAAAAAAAACAACAACAAAATGGCAGCCTGTGACGGGCCGATCCGCGCATGCGTGGCGCACGCGTGAAGGCCCGAACTGCGATGGGCCGATCCGGGCAGGCAGGGCACGCGCACGCCCCAAAAAAAAATTTTAAAAAATGGTGGCCCGCGGTGTCCGGCGACCCCCGCGAAACGGTCGTTCGACCCCAAATGGGGTCGCGACCCATAGGTTGAGAACCACTGGTCTAGTGTAAGGATAGGCAACCTTGGCTCTTTTATGACTCGTGGACTTCAACTCCCAGAATTCCTGAGTCAGCTATGCTGAGTCATAAAAGTCCATGAGTCATAAAAGAGCCAAGGTTGCCTATCCCTGGTCTGGTGGTTAAAGCACCAGGCTAAAACCCAGGAGACTGTGAGTTCCAATCCCTCTTTAGGCATCAAAGCCGGTTGGATGATTTTGGCCCAATCACTAGGAGATTGTGAGTTCTAGTCCCGCCTTAGGCATAAAGGCTGACTGGGTAACTTTGGGTCTAGCACCAAGAGACTGTGAGTTCTAGTCCCGCCTTAGGCATGAAGGCTGACTGGGTGACTTTGGGCCAATCACTTTCTCTCAGCACATTGCACCTGACAGGTTGATGTGGGGAAAAAGGAGGAGGAAGGGGTATAAGTTAAGTTTGCTATCTTGAATTATATATAAAAATAATAAAGGCGGGATTAAAAAGGAACAAAATAAAATATATAAAATGGAGAGCTCTCTTTTAAGGGCATTTTTGGTTTCCTGCTTTCTTTATGCATGAGGAGACAGCTCCCATCATTCCCAACCACTGGTTGCACATGCTGGGGATGATGGCAGTTGCATCTGACATAACTTGCAGCCACACAACAGGTGGGAAAAGGCCTGTTGATATGAAGGACTTGGAAATGAGAAACAAATCCAAACTGAAGGCTGGGAAGCCTCTAGGATTCCTTCATTTATATACAAAAGCACATGCTTGAGCATCCACAACCACCCTGTGAGAAGGGCCAGATAGAGCAAGGTCTCTCAGAAAGATTCACGGCTGAGCAAGGATTGGAAATCTAGCTCCCTTCAGTGCTGGGATGACAATCAAACAAAGTTCCTGAACCTTATTTTAGAGTTGCACTCACACGTTAGAGTCCACAGCTTTGTGGCTTTGCTCAAAATCTCATTGAATTCTGAGATCACCTTCACCAGGTACACAAGTCCTGGCTTCAAACTGCAAATGGTGTAATTGAAACCCAGAATGGAGTTGTTGCCCACTTGTGTCCCGTCTTCTCTCCACCAACTGATTCTGTACAAATAATCCGTTGCATTCGGGTCTTTGGGAGGGTTCCAGGCAATGGAAAGGTTATAAGGACTGTAACTTTCCACAGTGATCTTCTCAGGGCTGTTGGGAGCTGAGGGAAGAGCAGATTTCGTTAGCCTGGTGTCCCAATACCAGGAAGTAAAAAATCCTTACAACTCATAAAAGATTTGGGCTCATTCGAGTCTCTGTTGGAGTTGGTCAAAAGGATTCTGGGAGTTGAAGTCCACACATCTTAAAGTTGCCAAGGTTGAGAAATTCTGCTCTGGCCTGTTCTGTAAACATGGGGAAAATTTTTTTCTCTGCAATGAGCAGGGTTGCCACCAATATATCTCATGCTATGGCAACCATTAAAATAAGAACATAAGAAGAGCCATGCTGAATCAGGCCAAAGCCCATCGAGTCCAGCATTCTGTGTCACACAGTGGCCCACCAATTGTACATGGAGATCTAGAGCAGAAAGAGAAGGCAAAACCCTCCCTTTCCCTTGACCCCCAAAAAATGGTACTCAAGGGAATCCTGCCTGCCTCAACCAACATAGAGGCGGCACATGGACATCCGTTTTAATAACCACTGATACACTTGGCATCCATGAATCTATCTAGCCCTGCCTTGAAGCTGTCAAGGCTGACAGCTGTCACGACCCCTTCTGGAAGTGAATTCCATAAATCAACGACCCTCTGGGTGAAGAAATATTTCCCTTTATTTGTCCTCACTTTCTTAGCTATGAGCTTTAGGGAGTGCCCCCTTGTCCTGGTATTGTGTGATAGAGAAAAGAATTTTTCTCTATCCACCTTTTCTATCCCATGCATGATTTTATACACTTTTCTATCCCATGCATGATTTTATACACATTGGGGCTCCATTATCTGGGAAGGACCCACCAAAGCCCTCCTCTGTTATTTTGTTTCTGGCCTAGAGCTTTGAGCGTCAACCAGCAGCCATTTTGATTTTATCCTGTATTGTTACCCCAGTAACAAATCCAATTGGTAGCTAAATCCATTACAGGTAGTCCTCACTTAACAAACACACAAATGGGACTGGCAACTCCATCTTTAAGCAAACCAGTCACTAAGAGGGAAATCATGTGATTGCAAAGGGCTTACAGCCTCACTTTGTTCATGGCTGCTAAGCAAATCACTTGTGGACATTAAGTGAGACGTTGAACGACTGTGATGGACTTATGATCTCACTTCTGCTGTCATGTGAGCATGACTTGCAAGTTTACTGTCTGCTTCTCACTGACTCTGCTTGTTGGAAGTGTGCAAATGGCAACCATATGATCACAGGATGCTGTAGTCATAGCTTCTGGTTTTGTATCACAGCAAAACAGATGCAGGAAGGCAGGGCTCTGCCTTCCACACCCGATTTCACCCTGCTGGGGGCCCTAAAAAGGGCCTAAAGTAGCCACAAAGAGGCGATGAACAAGGAGGGGTGCCTCCTCGGAGAGGAGCGGCATACAAATCCGAATAAAATAAAATAAATAAAAATAAATGACCACAAAGTATGAAACAAATAAACCAGAAATCAGAAGATGCAGAGGAAATGGATCTAGAGACAGAAGAGACAAAAGAAGGGAAATATAAATTACCATATACAAATAAAATATTGCAAGACTTACCCATAACAATAAAAATGCAAAAGACTTTTTAACCCCTTAAGTCTGCAAAATACACCTGATGACAAGGGAGAAGATTTTAAAAAAGGGAACATAGAGCTGTCAGGGGAAATGTTACAACTTGGGAGACAAAAAATGAAAAGATATATTGAGGGAGAAGGAAAGTGGAAGTTGCTTAAGGAATATTTATCGGGTGGAATTCTCCCCTCCAAAAATACCCTACCTAAATTGTTTTCCTTATGCCAAGCAACTTTCACAAAAGTAGAAAGAAAATTCCTGGGCAATTCAATTGCCTTGGCTTGGAAAGCTACTTGGCAAAGAAAGAAAGTGAGAGCTAGATTTTAAAAATAGAAGATTTTACCTATTAGAGGGTACCTATGTTTAAATACTTGTTTGAATATGATTTAAAAAATGGATGACCCTTGGATATAATTAGACTTTTATAATGAAAGATATGATTTAGAATTAAAATAGCATTTTTTCTTTTTTATATATAGGAAATATGAAAATAAGAGGAAGATGGGTATGAATAAAATGTAATTAATATTGAGAAAGTCATAACTGACAAAGATACTTCAAATATTGATGGGAAATCAAACTTTAACAAGAGCACAAAAAACAAGAGATTGATTTAGGAATTGATATTATTGTTATTTCTATAACATTAGTAAAATATGGTGAAGATGTTTGTTTACATCAACAGTACCAAGAATTGTAATTGTGTAATGAGGGGAAAATGGAAAAAATATAGGGAAGAAAGGAAGATCAGGGAAAAAATACTGGATTGTGTAATACCAAATAGATTTATATTGAAGAAATTAATGTTAAATATTTGAACCCAGACAACATGTTGTTTACTAAGCTCTAAAGATTGTAATTCTTAAAAATTAATAAAACATTAAAAAAAAGAACTGGTCATAAAGTTACTTTCCCGGTGCTGTCACAACTTCAAATGGCCATTAAACACAGCAGTCATTAAGCAAGGACTGCCTCTAATGGCCCACAAGACACATTGACTTATTTTATGGATCTTTAGCCATCATTTTAATCACATTCCCCTCTCCCCAGTCACTAAATCCATGCTACCTGTGATGACACTTATGGTCATTGTGTCACCATAAACATTGTTCTTCGTGACGGCCCTGACTTCAATTGTGTACATTATTCCTCCTTTCAATCCTTTTGCAAGAAATGGGCTTTCCTTGGCAATGGTGCAGTCAATCAAGCAGACACAATAGGTGTAGGTGTAGCTTTGAGGGTCTCTGGGTGGCTTCCATCCAATCTGCAGGGAATCTACTGTGCGATTTTCTATTGTAAGGTTCTGAACTGGCGAAGGCCCTGAAATAAACAGAAGACATTTTTCACAGCTTTCTATATTGAGCAGCTCAGCTCAATGGGACAACTCATCACAGTCAACTTGCCATGGCCAATTCACCATGGGACAACTCGCTGTGGGACAATTTAACCAGGGGTCTTCAAACTTGGCCCTTTTATGAGTTGTGGACTTCAACTCCCAGAATTCCTCAGCCAGGCACGCGTGCCTGGCTGAGGAATTTTGGGAATTGAAGTCCACAACTCATAAAAGGGCCAAGTTTGAAGATCCCTGATTTAACAATTCAATTATTTAAAATAAATTATTTTTTTAAAATTTTTTGTCATTCACATTTCATTCTGACCCTCCTTTTTCAACCTTTCTTTCAACCTTTTTCCAACATTTCTTTGATATTAGTGTAACTCTTGTTCTGCAACGAATTAGCCGTGGGGAGTTGTCCCACAGCGAGTTTGGCTTTGGTGAGTTGGCTATGGCAAATTATCATAGACCCCAACCAATCCTTGTTGATTCGGCATCATCGCTGAGAACTGCAACCGAATGGTACAACATGGAATGTCCTGATGTCCAGGATGTAGAAATTGAAATAATAAATAAAGAAGCAAGCGAGCTGTTCTACTTCCCTCCCCTCTCATTTGTTCCACTTTTATCTTTTCCCACAATGATCAGCTAAGCATTCCTTGGCACAAAGCTTAAGGTTTATTAGGCTATTAGCTACCCTTAATTAGATTTATTGTTTAAAACTAGACATTTCAAATTGTTTGAATTGGGTTTCTTTTTGCTAATTTTGGACTTCCTTTAAGTCTCCTCATTCATTGCTCTTGAGCATGATGGTGCCATTTTGCCAACTTAAAGATGGATATTCAGAAAACCAAGCTGGGTACTAGAAAACAGTATTGGTTCTCAGTTTGGAACTTTGATCAAAAGTACATTATGCGAATGATTGATTCATCAGTGTGTAAGCACTTGCACACAACTTTGTATATCACTGTCTTTATCCTTTCAGCATATTTGAACTCCTATGCCAGTAATTTCACTGATGCCTTTTGTCTTCCTATTGGCCAATGGGGAGATGTCAAAAATAGCAACCCACCCATCCCTCTTTCCCTGTCTTCATTCTCACCTCTTTGCCTATGGCTTTTAAAACAAAGCATAATTGTGGCCATTGCAAGGGAAGAGTAGCAAAACTGATAAATGGACTTCGCTAATGTCAAGATGTCATGACATGCCATGGATAGAGGGGTGAAAAGAAATCCCTAAAGCTGAGGTGAGACGAACAGGGAATTCCTGCCATTGACAAACTATCCACTGCACAACTCCAGATATTTCCTCTAGAGCAGGGGTCCCCAACCCCCAGGCTGCGGCCTACTACAGACCAGGCCCTATTTGAAACTGGGCTGCACAAGAGGTGGGCCAATGTGCTCATGCAGCTCCACTTGTGCAAGCGGCACCCCAAGGCTTCTCTCTTGTATAAGTGGAGCTGGCCACCCACGTGCGCCGGCCTGCCAGTCTCATGGCCCGGTTCACCTCTCACTCCCTCCCAGCCGGGCTGCCTGCTTCCAATGCTGCAAAAGCGGTGAGAACAGAGGCTGAGTGGAATGAGAGTGCCGTGTTCAGTTTCACTGACTCACCAAGGCTGACTGAGCAGGACAACGATCAGCTTTTGGAGTGTCAGGCAGCCTCGGTGAGTCTGAAGGAGCATGAGACCATGCCCCCAAAGGTGTCTCTTCTCCATGCCAAAAGCTTTCACACAAGGACGAAAGCTTTGGGGGAACAATCACAGGCTGCTTCAGGTCTTTTGTTCCTTTGCAAAAGATTTTGGCGCAGAGAAGCCTGAAGAAATGTGCAACTGTGCCCCAAAGGCTTCTGTTCTCTCTTGTGTGAGTGAGGCTGTGCATGTATGTGCACACGTGCCAGCCCACTGCTCGCGTGACCTGGTTCCCCTCTCTCCCCCTCAGACAGGCTGTCAAATCGTGAAGGTTGGAGACTGCTGCTCTAAAGCATGTAGGAGAAGGACTAGCAGAACCTGAGGGTGGAGTTAAAAGAAGGATCAACTTAGAATCCTTATGTAGCCACAAGTGAACTAAATCCAATCTGCCTTGAATTCCGTTGACCTTTATCCAACTTCAAGTAGGTACTGTTAGTTGAGAATATTTGTGTTTACCCCCTTCCTTTGGTTTAACCCTTTTGTATGTCTCCCTTTGTTTTACCTCTGTTGACCCTATTTCCTTGTTACCCTTAAAAAACTCAATAAAATATTTGTTTAAAACAAGAGAGAGAGAGAGAGAGAGAGAGAGAGAGAGAGAGAGAGAGAGAGAGAGAGAGAGAGAGAGAGAGAGAGAGAGAGAGAGAGAGAGAGAGAGAGAGAGAGAGAGAGAGACTATTCCTGTGCAATAGACATAAGTAGCAATAAATCAGTTTAATTGGATCTTCACGTGTAAACCTGATCTTTTGAGCTTGACAGAGGAGGAGCTGAGACTTGGGGTCCCAAGATTCATGCAAGTTCAACAGCATTATGGCACAGTCCAGATCTCAGACTGATCCAGCTCTTGAGAATAGAAAGAACTCAGTTCTGCTGCAGCAGAACCAAGACATCACCAGAAGCCCTAGTGGTGCAATGGCTAGAATGCATTTTTGCAGGCAAACTCTACCCAAAGCTGGAGTTCGATTCTGATGGAGTTCAATGTTGACTCAGCCTTCCATCCTTCTGAGGTTGGTAAAACCAGAACAAGTTTGTTGGGGCAGTATGCTGATTCTATAAACCACCCAGAGAATGTTGTAAAGCACTATGGGGTGGTATACTATTTTAGTCTAAGTGCTATTGCTATTGCTATTGCTATGTTGTCGTTTCTGCTGCTGCGAGCAAGTAGCAATTGTGAGACTCACTAGTAGTCACGTTGATGGATGCTTCTTGACTACAACTTCCATTCAGGATTCTATACAACATCACATTATATTCCTGCCCAGGAGACAACTTTGCCATGACTGGGCATGCATTTGTCCAGCTGCTTTTAGAGGTCATTACAAAGCGGTCTCTGGAGCCTTTGTGACAGCAGTTGATTACATCTTGCCAGTTAAGAGTTACAGAACAGTTGAGTTCCTCCAGTGAAATCAGACCCTCCATGGGATTCAGCTCTGTGCACAAAATGAAACAAATGAATCAGAAATAAAGAGAGGATGTCGTTCTCATTTCCCAGGTAAACATCTTCAAATTCACCAGCTCTTTCCCCTTAGGTTGCAGCTCTGGGTTCATCAAGCTGGTGTTCCAGGGAATCAGTGTATCTCACAGCATTTTCCTTTGTCCCACCAGGCTTCCTGCTCTACCTAACTTCCTATATTATTATTATTATCATTATTATCATTATTATTATTATTATTATTATTGTTGTTGTTGTTGTTGTTATTATTATTATTATTATATGCAAGATGATCATGCAGATTGATTACAACAATTTGATTGATTACAACAATTTGGCAAAGTAGCAACAATGGTGCATTGGAATATCTGCAAGAAATTTGCCTGCCAGCAAGAACTGGTGAGATCACAAAATAAACAAAGAGAAATGAAGAAACCAAAATGCACTGGGACATTAGAATTCAAACAGATAACCATCTGCCACACAACACTCCAGACTTAACAATTGTTGAGAAGAAAGACAAAACAATCTGGATAGTATAGTACCTGCTATCAGTACCTGCAGACAGTAGAATACAAGAGAAAGAACTCAAGAAAATAACCAAATATCAAGGTCTACAAATGGAACAACTGAGGCAAAAGAATACAAAGATAAAACACAAGAAATAAAGTAAATGCTTTTCTCTCTCCTTTGCTACTATCCACTCCCACACCAAACTGTCCAAAGCTTGTTCACAGAAGCCCATACAGTATTGCAGCTGCTTGTATCTTGGAAATAGAGGAACATTTTCAGGAGCCAAGGTGGTCTCCATTACTTATGCAGCACATGGTTCTCTACTTGTGGCATCTGGGTTTTCTCCAGCAGAGAACACAGATAGACCTGTGTGGACCTTTGGCCTTACTTGCACAGGTGTAGATGGAGCAGTTGGGTAGGAAATCACAAATGTTCGCCTTAAACTCATCCCTTTGGCATCCTGAGAGTGGATTTGTAGTGTTGAGACAATCTGCATCCCATTCTCTCATCTCCAATCCTCCCTGAATTAAAGGACAGTAGAGGGCCACAATTTTGCCTTCAACATGACCAGGATCTCGGCAGCAATCTGTAAGAGCAGAAACGAAAGAGTTAGTCTTACTTAGTTACAAAAGAAGGAGCCCAAACCAGCTCTCTGGTTCACACTGATAACAGCCCAGAAATCAAAGGTTTGGTCTAACGTGATATAGCACAAGACCGAACAGTCCAGCTGCATACCAACCCATGCAGTGGTGAGGATGGCCGAAAAGATCATTGGCAGCTCCCTCCCTCCCATAGCACAGGACATAGCACAGAAGCGATGCTTGAGTAGGGTCCGCAAGATCATTTGGGACACTACACATCCTCTTCAGACCTGTTTTCCTTGTTACCTTCTGGGAGGAGGCTTCGTGGTATCCATAGAAGAACATCCAGATTCAGCCAGAGTTTCATTCCATACAGCATTAACCTTGCGAACTCTCAAGCTTCCTCCTTCCGTTACATATTCAAGATGGACAGTATTTAATATTTATTGTTATGTATATGTAGGGATGGGGGTCTATACATATGTTGTACATAGTATGTTTAGGTGTGTGTCATGTATGTGTTTCACTTTGAGAGCGGGCAACTAAATTTCATTTTTGATGTGTGCCGTTGTGCCCACAGTAAAAAAAATGAAAATAAAGGGTATCTTGTCTTATCTTATCTTGAACTGACCACACTGAAAACATCTTGCTTGAACCTGATTGGTCATTAGCAGGGGGGGGGGTGTTGTCAGTAATGGGAATCAGTTATGGGAGGGAAAAGTTGAACTTAGGGATTTTGGCGCACGATTCTCAGTTCTGGCTATATATTACTGCAATACATTTGACTCATAATCAAACTATCTTCAACAAATGAAGCCAAGGATTCTTTCTAATTAGGTTTTTAAATTGTGGCAAGTGTGACATCTATACTTTTCTTAGTGAAAGAGACAACAGCTTCGGGATGTGTGGGTCAACAGCTGCCAAGGGAACAGTGGTTCAGAGGCAAAGCTCACACCTTGCATGTAGAAAGACTAAGGTTCAATTCCTGGCATTTCCAGGGGTTCTGAAATCCTGAAGACCAGCTCAAGTGCAGAGGATCCTTCCCCAACCAGTACCCAAAACCCACCAGGTTTTCTAGCAAGTAAGAGAAATGGATCCCAGGACCTGCAAATTTAAATATCTGGAGAGCACTACATTTTGGTAGACAGTGCTGAGTTACAAAAATCCATGGTCTAACTTGATATAGGACAAGATCAAACGTTCCCGCATAGAAAGTGGAAGCATTGCTAATGGTCCAATCTCCGACATTTCTCCCATAAATGCTAATAACACATCTCCTGTGTTAAATTGCACATCTTGTTCAACCTTTATTTGGGAAGATTCCTAACCTTCTAAAGGGCCTTCGTTTACTTACCAATACTTTTCGGGGATTGCTGATGAGCTGCGATTTGTTTATTTTGTCCTTCTGAGAGAGGAGGGGAAAAAAAACACAGAGAGAAATAGTTAAACTGTTCTATATGTGGAATCTCTTTGAAGCTTTGCTGTGTGCATCAAACAAAAAGATTAAACAAAAGACTTCTTAGTTCACACCAACACAAAGGGTTTTGATTCAACTTGTGGGATCAAACTAAAAGGACCAAAAACCTTGATGAAAGAGGCAACCTATGTCTCTTTTCTTTTCCCAGAGAGGAATTTTCATTAACCTGCTGCCCTTAATCTTCAGGGTTTTGTTAAATTTCACCATTCATAACCTTCCAGATCAAAGTCTTTGGAGGTCTATTCCAAGGGTGTCAAACTCAATTTCATTGAGGGCCGCATCAGCATTGCGGTTGCCCTCAGGGGGCTGGGTGGGTGTGGCCAGGGTGGGTGTGGCCTACTGAGTGGGCATGGATGGAGTGGGTGTGGCCTACTGGGTGGGTATGGCCAGCTCTACATCGTTCGTGTCAAGGGGGCCTGTGGGGGCCTGGGCAGGAGTGGGATAGATCTGAGGGTCTCTGGCAGAAGGGGGTGGGACCCGGGCAAGTGCCAAGACATGGTCCACTGGAGGAGCCTCACTTTTCCTCTCAGGCCATGTGGGGGGGGAGGGCTTATGGAGCTAAGACTGAATGTGTTTCAGCATAGATGGCCACCACAAAATTGTACATTGGCTCCCGGCCGGCCTGGACCAGGGCCAAGGCAGAGGGGGCTGTTCCCTCACTGTTTCCAGGATGGCTTTGCAGGCCACATGAAACCACTTCGCGGGCCGCATCCGGCCCCTGGGCCTTGTGTTTAACATGTCTGGTCTATTCCATCAATCCTTCTTGTATTTTTTTTTTAAAAAAAATATTTTTCATCCTGACTGAATTTTGGATACTATTCAGTGATATGATTTTATTAATATATTACTGTGACCTCTGCGTTGCTTCAGTCTAACTGAATCCTAAAACAGGACTAAAACTCACAGTCTCCTGGTTTCTAGGCCAACATCGTAACTGTTGTGTCCTGAGCCTGCAAGAGCTGAAAGCAGGCTCAGAATTGTTGCAATTGGTCCTGGGCAATCCAAAAGCTGCCTGGGACCAGACAGAGTGGCGCCAGCCTTGTGCGCATGCGCAAGGTGCGAAAATGGTCAATTCCTATTGGTTCACACTGTCAGGGTTTCAGGCACTATAAAAGGCCTGCGTGCCTTTTGCTGTTTGCTTGGTTGTCGGAGAAGTGTAATAAAGAGCTTGTTGTTTTCACCATGTGTCTTCGTCAATTGCCAACGAACGGAAAACACAACAATAACCACTACACGAAAGAGGAAGATTAGTACTTCAGATAATAGGGAAGTATTAAATTGGAAAACCTATTTTTCCTTGGGATCAATCTGGACATGTCTATCCATGTTCCTGCCCCCTCTGTACAGTAATTGGATCATAGTTTTTGCTTGTATTAATTTATTTTTGGTTTTTTTTTAGTGTATATGTATATTTATTTTTTTAGTATTGTAAATCGCTCAGAATTACTCTGAGGTAAGATGGATGGCCAATTAATTAATTAAATAATGTTATATTCAGAATATCAGGGAAGAGAAAGGAGTTTGCAGTGGCTTCTCTGTTAAACTCATTCCTTTCCTTATTCAGGGTGAACATGCAAGTAGCAAATGAAGCTTTTTTTTCTAATTGACAACTGTAATGGATAAGCTTTTTTATGAGATGGCAAATGGGACCAGAGAAGGAGGCTGGTCTGAGTAATTCTTGATTGGAGTGATTTATAGCCCCAGTAAAATAAAGAACTGGCTCACGCTTCTCCTACCTCACATCTCTACCTGCAACAGTCCTTGCACACGTGGCGAGGTTCCACTGGCTGATATATTTTGAAAGGGTCTGGAAAAATGGTCTATCTGTGTAGTGTGTGTGTAGGGGTGCATGTATGATCTGAAGCAGAGAAACTAGGATTGTTGTAGTTCCCAGAGCTTTTTAAACCTCAACCAGAATCTCTTCAAAATAGACTCGATAAACCAGGGGTAGGCAAGCTTGGCTCTTTTATGACTCGTGGACTTCAACTCCCAGAATTCTTCAGCTAGACAGGCTGGCTCAGGAATTCTAGGAGTTGAAGTCCACGAGTCATAAAAGAACCTACCCCTGCCCTAAACCCTCCCTAAAATGGGGGCTTGGACTACATTGAGGAAAGCTGCACCTGTAGAATTAGTTTGTCAGCTCTTTTGAAAAGGCAAAGAAGCCTCCTTGTTGTGGGTTTGTGTTTGAGGGGAAGCTAAGAAACAAAAAAAGCAAGACAAGGAAACCTTGCAACTTTAAGATGGAAGGGCTTCAATTCCTCAAACTGTAGAGAATATTTGCACCTCACAGTTGAACTGTGGGGTCCCTTGTTCTCTTTGAGCTTGCTTGTTTGCTTGCAGACATTTCATTACCCAACTAGGTAATATCATCAATGCAAATTCCACTCCCTTCTACCGTAGCACTGATGATATTACTTACTTGGTTAATAAAACATCTGCAAGCTCAGAGAACACCAGGGACCCCTAATTCCTAGTATTCACCCAGCCAGTATGCATTTGGCACACTGCTGGCTGAGGGATTCTGGGAGTTGAAGTCCACAAATCTTAATGTTGCCAAGGTTGAGAAAGACTGCCCTAGACCTTGAGAAGCAGCATTTTAATTTAGTACAACTTACCATGTTGGCCAAGCTGAAGGAACAGCAGCAGACCCTGCAAAGGAAAGGTAGAAGGTTAAAGGTGGGCATTATAGGCTTTGTTATTAGCTGGTAAGGGCCTGGGTCCGAGGGCACGGCTACTGTATTTTCCTCTGAAGATCTGTCTTTTCTGCACATGTGAATTGGCTGCTTGTGGGAGCCGTCTTTCATGCAAATTGAATTTTCTTTCTTTAATGCCTTGAATGGGAGCTGGGTCTGGCTTTCCATTATGCTTTATCTGCAGTGTTCATTTCCAGCATTGCTAATAATACAGCTGGGTTATTGTTCCTGCCTTGCCCAGAAGAAAAGGATATAATTTTAATGCTCTGAAATATATTATTATCATCAGCCCGAATCAATTCACTGCCGGATGAAGAACCTCTTTTGTGAACATCAAGGACCACAATCTGCCAGGCTGCCTTGTGTGGGTTGGGGGCACGGATGTTTTCTGAATTCCCAGGCTGGAGCAGAGAGAGAGAGAGAATGACTAAATCCAAGTCACCCCCACTGGCTCCCTGGGTCTCCCCACTCTTAGTTCAGTACAGGTAGTCCTTGACTTACGACTACAATGGAGCCCAAATTTTCTATTGTCAAGTGAGACATTTGTTAAGTGACTTTTGCCCCTTTCGGTGACCTTTCTTGCCACAGAATCACTGCAGTTGATAAGTGAGTAACTCGGTTGTTAAGTGAATCTGACTTCCCCATTGACTTTGCTTGTCAGAAAGTCATAAAAGGTGATCACATGATCTTGGGACACAGCAAATGTCATAAATATGAACCAATTGCCCAACATCTGAATTTTGATCACATGATCATGGAGATGCTGCAATGGTCGTAACTATGAAAAATGGTCAGAAGTCAGTTTTTTTAGTGCCGTTGTAACTTTGCATGGTCATTAAATGAACTGTTGTAAGTCGAGGACTACCTGTACCTTAACCCACTATAATGATATGTGGGAAAGTCACTAGGCAAAAAGAGGCAGCTAAGAGAACAGTCAGATAAGAGACAGCAGAGCCCACAAGTGGATAATGGGTGAGGCAAGAAATGACCATCCCTCATTTTGGGGGCTGTAAAGGAGGTGGAAAGAAGGTTGTGCTGTCAGACTTGCAAGATTGATCTTGGCCTTGCAGGATAAACCAGTATACTGTATAAACAAGTACAAATCTCCCCCCTCTCCTTTACCGCCTGAGAAATGAGGGAGGGTCTCTTCTGAGTCTCTTGCCCTGCCCACTGCTCAACTGTGGGCTAAACTGTCCCTATCTGACCATTCTCTTGACAGGATCTCTTTGGCTGGTCTCCCAAGGTCTTTCTCACACACACACCACCCATGGCTCTCATAGCCAAAGCAAGATAGAGATGGAATGATGATATGAGATGCAGATAGAAGTGGAAATTAGATGGATTTTAAAACAGTTTTAGTTTTGATTAAGCATTTTTTCTCAGGATTCCCACCCCCTATTTCCTAGACTACTACTACTTCTTCTTGTTGTTCTTCTTCTTGTTGTTCTTGTTGTTCTCCTTCTCCTTCTCCTCCTCCTCCTCCTCCTCCTCCTCCTCCTCTCCTAGAGAGTAGAGCAGGTGTGGATGTGACAGGAAAGTCCAGTTGCCTCATGAAAAAGCATCTTTGGGATAATTTTAGTTCAAAGTTGGTTCTCTCCTTGATTAGTTTCCATCCATTGCTTCTTGTCCTGCCTTGAGGTACTTTGGAGAATAGGTTGACACCCCCCCTTCTTTGTGACAACCTCTGAGACATTGGAATACTGCTATCATGTCCCCCCAGGTCCTTATTTTCATTAAACTAGACATACCCAATTCCTGCAACCATTTTTCATATTTGTTGCTCTTCTCTGCATTTTTTCTAGAGGCTCAACATCCAGATCAAAACTGAGAAAAACCCAGTGGATTTTTTTTGCATTCACGTGACAGAGGAGAGAACTTGAAACCATATCTGGGTGTGTAGTGTTATAAAACCAAAATCCTGGTGTCAGTTCAATGTCCAAACAATAGTTTCTTTCAGTAGAAAGAGGATAGGAATTCCCTGTTAAGTACACAGTGTAGGAGAAGAGCCAGGGGGTGGAGTTCAATGCGTCACCAGTTTAGAGTCATTGCTTTTCCACAAGGGTTCGAAGTCCAACCCCTCCTGAATTCTGTTGGCCCTTATCTGGTAACTTAGTGTTGAACTTTAGTTGACCATATTCTTGTGCATAGGCCTGAATAAACCTTCTACAGGTAGTCCTCGACTTACAACAAGGTTCGAGGCTCTTGGGATTCAAGTGACTGGACTGCACAGTTTGCAAATGACAGGCCTTGCAGGAGTTTACAAGGAGTTTGCTGATGTGTTCAGTCCAGAGCTTGGCTCATACAAGGGGCCTTCCATTGCTTTACGTTTAAACCCATCCATCACCCCCATTAGGATTAAGCCCCGTTGGGTGTGTTGAAGAATAAGATTAATGCAGAACTGGACAAGCTGCTTCAGCAGGGTATTCTTGAACCCGTGGACAGTAGTCCATGGGAAACCCCCATAGTTATGCTACTGGAGGCCAATGGAGAAGTCCGCATTTGTGCGGACTATAAGTGTACACTTAACAAAGCATTGCAGCAGCACTCATACCTGGTGCCAGTGGTGAGCCACATTTTGGCATCCTTCAAAGGGGGCCGAGTCTTCGCCAAGGTTGACTTGGCTCAGGCCTATCAACAACTACCAGTTGATGAGGCAATGGCAGAGGCCCAAACACTTGTAACGCACCAGGGAGCATTTAAGGTTAAGAGGCTGCAGTTCAGGGTTAATGTAGTCCCTGGCATTTTCCAAAATGTGATGGAGCGAATGCTCTGCAATATTCCAGGAGTTTGCCCTTACTTTGATGACATCCTCATCGCTGGGAAATCATCTGAAAATCTGGCTGACAGGCTTAGGGCCGTCTTGCTGCATTTCTGCCAAGTGGGGCTGAAGCTAAAGCAAGACAAATGTAAAATTGGAGTCACTTCCACAGAGTTTCTGGGGTTCCGTATTAATGCTGAAGGCATCCATCCTGCTGAATCCAAGCTCAAAGCAATTCAGCAGGCTCCAAGTCCCAAGTCCAAAAGCGAACTTCAGGCTTTTCTGGGACTGTTTATCATTCATTCCTCCCTCACAAGGCTGCAGTGGCTGAGCCGTTACACTGGCTCTTGGATAAACAGGCTCCATGGCAATGGACAAAAGTCCACGAAAGGTGTTTTGCAGAGGTCAAGGCCTTGCTATCTTCAAATGTGGTTCTAGCACATTTCAATGAGTAATTGCCTGTGTGCATAGCCTGTGATGCATCCCCTTATGGGATTGGGGCTGTGTTAAGTCACTTAAAGGCTGATAGGATACAAGTCCCTGTAGCCTACTACTCTAGGACTCTCTCATCTGCTGAGCATAATTACGCGCAGATTGACAGAGAATCCTTGGCCATAGTGGCTGGCATAAAAAAGTTCCATGACTTTTTATATGACTGCCAATTCACGGTCTTTACAGACTATAAACCACTGCTGGGGTTGTTTACAACCAACAAGCAAACCCCACACATCATCTCTCCTAGAATGCTGAGATGTTCAATTTTCCTTTCTGCATATGACTACACACTGGTTCACAAACCGGGCAAAGAAATGGGCTATGCAGATGGCCTCAGCAGATTACCTCTACAGCTAGTGGAGTCAGATCCTGCTCCAGCTCACTACGTACTTTCCATTCAGGAGTTTCCTGAGTCTCCCCTCAATGCTAGGGATGTGGCTGCAGAAACAGCCACTGATCACATGCTAACATGCATGCTGACACGGGTGCTGTCAGAGTGGCCTGACACATGTCCTGGCATAGAGTTCCAGAGTTTCTGGAAGAGGAAGTATGAGCTATCCACCTTCAAGGGTTGTGTCATCTGGGGTAGTAGGGTAGTGATCCCAACCTCATTGAGGACTAGAGTCTTGCTCTCTCTGCATGAGGGACATCTGAGTATAGTCTGGATGAAGGTGCTTGCTCACAACCATCTTTGGTGACCTGGGCTCGATAATGAGATCAAGGCCCAGGTCCATGGGTGTACTCTTTGCCAACAGTCTAGGCCTGAAATGCCTCAGATTCCTGTACATAGGTGGTAGGTGACACATGCCCCTTGGTCGAGGGTCCATATTGACTACGCTGGCCCCTTTCAGGGGCAATTCTTCCTTCTCCTCATGGACAGCCATTCCAAGTGGCTAGAGGTCGTTCCGGTCTCCTCCACTACTACTGCCAGGACCATCCAGGTGTTAAGAGGGATCTTCGCCTCTCATGGGCTTCCAGATGTCCTTGTCTCCAACAACGAACCCCAAATCACTTCTTCTGAGTTTCAGGCTTTTCTACAGGCCAACATGATCTATCATGCCACATCAGCACCGTTTCATCCTTCATCCAACGGTCAAGCTGAGCGTATGGTGCACACAATCAAAGATGCTTTAAAGAGGATCACTCATGGCAGTTGGCATCACAGGTTAGCTGACTTTCTTCTTTGCCACCACACCACACCTTGCACAGCTACTGGCAAGAGCCCAGCTGAACTCCGCTGGGGTCTCAGACTCATTACAAACCTGGACAGGTTGCACCCAGACCAGGTGGCTTCACAGGTGTCACAGCTGTGGGCACCTAGGAGACTACAGGTGGGTGATCCGGTCTGGGCAAGGAACTATGGACCTGGACATCTCTGGGTGACAGCAGTGGTCTGCAAGTTTACTGGGCTGCTGTCTTACAACGTGGCCTTAGAAGATGGTCATGTGTTACATTGCCACATCGACCAACTGCGCTGGAGGTTTCCCAGCCACCCTTCCGCTCCTGACTCTGCTCTCGGGGGGGGGGGGAGGCCAATGATTACAATCGTGGACCACAGTCTCTCCGCGAAAGCGAAACTTCACAGGCACCAGTAGGGGGGTTTGCCAATGGGGCGGCTCCTGACTGGCACAGATACCGGGTCCATGGGACATTGCTCGCAACCAGTTTTTCAGGCCACTCCATCTGCTGGTCTTGGGCTCATGGGACAGTGTTCCCAAGAGGGGTCCATTGTGGACTTGGGGAATTCCACCCCACCAAGGAACTCTGGACTGGGTTTACAGGATCTGGCCAGTCAGCATGATGGAGGGTCGCCTGAATCTAGGGGGCATTAAAGTCCTGGTCTGCTGAGCCTGGCAGGCGAGCTTTCAGGCCAGGCAGTTACAACTGCTCCAAGAAGGTGAAAGCGAGCCAGAGATCCACCCAAGCACTTACAGGACTATGTAAGACTTCTGTTAGTAAGTGGGCAGGCTTAAGGGTACTTAGAAATAAGAACGGACTCAAAAGAACAAATGTTGATTTATAGTAATGCAAAATAGTAAGTATTACTGTGTTGTGAATAAAGGAGTGACAAGGCATTAGATTTGTAGTATTGTAAAATATTAAGTATGATGTTTTGAAATAAGAGGGGAGGGGTGTTATGTCTTGGGCCTGCTAAGTGATTCAGCAGGTGCAGGAAGCTGCAGAGAGGCCCGTGCAGACCACGTGGATGCCTGGGACCAGACAGGCTGTCTTCAGCCTTTTGCACATGCGCAAGGTGGGAGAATCCGTTGCATTGATTGGCTGACACTAAGAGGAATCCGCGCCATTTTGTATTGGTTCTGTTGTGATCTGAATAAAGAGACAACTGTTGTTACTCCTGCCTTGTCTCAATGCCTCTACATCGAAAACAGAACAGTGGATGCTTCATCACTGGAGGTTTTTAAGAAGAGGCTGGACAGCCACTCAAGCAGGGTCTCCTGGCTGAGCAGGGGGCTGGACTAGAAGACCTCCAAGGTCTTTTATTTCTCTTTTGGGGGAGGGTTCAAGGGAGACAATACAGTAGTCCTCAACTTATGACCACAATGGAGCCCAAAATTTCTGTTGCTAAGCGAGACTGTTGTTAAGTGAATTTTGCCCCATTTTACGACCTTTCTTGGCAGAGTTGTTAAGTGAATCGCTGCAGTGGTTAAGTTAATAACATGGTAGCTAAGTGAATCTGGCTTCCCCATTGACTTTGCTCATCAAAAGGTCACAAAAGGAGATCACAGGATGCGGCAACTGTCATAATACATGCCGGTTGCCAAGCATCTGAATTTTGATCACATGACCCTGGGGACACAGCAACCCCTCATAAGTGTGAAAACCAGTCACTTTTTTCAGAGCCATGGTTACTAAGTCAAGGACTACCTTGTGGGAATCTTAATACTGTGTTGTCTAGTAACTCTCTCTCTTCTGTAAAATAATAAAAGCAAAATAAATAAAAATAATTTCCAACCCATAAGCTCCAATGATTTTGCTACATTGTTCTCTCCCTCCCTCCCCTCCCTCCCTCTCCTCCCTCCCTCTCTTTCTCTCCCCTCCCTCCCTCTCTCCCTCCCTCCCTCTCCCCTCCCTCCCTCTCTCCCCTCCCTCCCTCCCCTCCCTCCCTCTCTCTCTCTCCCCTCCTTCCCTCTCTCTCTTCCCTCCCTCCCCTCCCTCCCTCTTTCCCCCTCCCTCCCTCTCTCTCTTCCCTCCCTCCCTCTTTCTCTCCCCTCCCTCCCTCTTTTTCTCCCCTCCCTCCCTTCCTCCCCTCCCTCCCTCTTTCTCTCCCCTCCCTCCCTCTCTCTTCCCTCCCTCTCTCTTTCTCTCCCCTCCCTCCCTCCCCTCCCTCTCTCTCTTCCCTCCCTCCCTCCCTCCCTCCACCTCTCTCTCTCTCTCTCTCTCTCTCTCTCTCTCTCTCTCTCTCTCTCTCTCTCAAGAAATAGATGAACTCTTTGCCTATGAACTATGGAATAGAGTAACCTCAGGTAGGCTGAAGGATTTTAGCAGGGAGGCTGTCCTGTTTATATTAAATTACAGGTAGTCCTCAACTTACAACAGCTCATTTAATTACCATTCAAAGTTACAACGGCACTGAAAACATTGATTTAGCACCAGTTTTTACACAACTGTAGCAGCATCCCCATGATCAAGTGATCAAAATTCAGGTGTTTGACAACTGATTCGTATTTATGACGGTTGTGGTGTCCCGGGGTCCCTTTTGCAACCTTCTGACAAGCAAAGTCAATGGGAAAGCCAGATTCACTTAACAACAGTTTGACTAATTGAACGACTACATAATTCACTTAACAACTGTGGCAAGAAAAGTCGAAAATGGGGCAAACTCACTTAACAAATGTTTCACTTAGCAACAGAAATTTTGGACTCAATTGTTGTAAGTCGAGGACTGTCTGTACCTTTTCGTTTTTAAAAAAGAGATCATCTCTTTATCAGTATGATTGAGCAAAGCTTGTCCAGAATGGATCAATACATTTAGAATTCTTTTTCCTGGTTGCAGCTGTGTAAAACTTACACACATACACACACACACACACATATATATGTACACACACGTCTTAACAACCCACACCTGTTAACAGCTTCTCCAGGTGTATTTGACCATCTGGTGGCTTGCTGAATGAGAACTGTTTTCATAAAATAATAACCACCTAACCGACAGGAGCGAAGGTTTACAATACAAATAGAGATGTACAGTAAATTCTACCAAGAACTCTGCATTTCCTGTAATTGCCTATTTTTACTCTGTGTCTGTTCTGTTAGGAAGTCGCCAAACAAATACAAGGAATAAAGCCCAGAGGAGGATTAAAACTTTCTCAGAAGTGTCTACCATGGGCTGATGAAAACAACTCTTTTGTTTTCTGGTTGTTGATGGTTTTTCTTGAAGCCAGAAAACATGCAGATAATACAGGTCATCCTCAACTTACAGCAGTTCAGTTAGTGACCATTCAAAGCTACAACAGCATCTGGAAGTTTGACATACCACTGTCTGAAGCCTCAACGCATCAGTAGTTGAGAGATGCTGGCAATTGTAGTACGACAACTCTCAGGGTACTGCAGGTTTATTTATTTATTTATTTATTATTATTGTTGTTGTTAATATACTAATACTAATACTAATACTAATACTAATACTAATACTAATACTAATACTAATACTAATACTAATAATAATAATAATAATAATAATAATAATAATAATAATAATAATAATAATAAAGTTGAAACAGACCTTGGAGGTCATCTAATCCAACCCTCTGCTCAGGCAGGAAACACTATAATATTTAGGACAAGTGGCTGTCCAGTCTCTTCTTAAAAACCTCCAGTGTTGGAGCATTCACCGCTTCTGGAGGCAGGTTGTTCCACTGGTTAATTGTTCTAACTGTCACAAAGTTTCTCCTTAGTTCTAGGTTGCTTCTCTCCTTGATTAGTTTCCATCCATTACTTCTTGTCCTGCCTTTTAGGTGGTCTGGAGAATAGCTTGACTCCCTCTTCTTTGTGGCATCCCCTGAGATATCGGAAGACTGCTATCATGTCCCCCCTCGTCCTTCTCTTCATTAAACTAGACATACCCAATTCCAGCAGCCGTTCCTTATATGTTTTAGCCTCCAGACCCCTAATCATCTTTGTTGCTCTTCTCTGTACTCTTTCTAGAGTCTCAACATCTTTTTTACATTGTGGTAACCAAAACTGGGTGCAGTATTCCAAGTCTGGCCTTACCAAGGCATTGTAAAGTGGTATTATCATTGATTAAATGTATATGCTGCTCATCTTGTTATTCAGAGCAACCCTGGGTGGCTTACAATGCAGGTTGCCTATCCCTCCCCTGACACTCTGCTGATTGCAACATGCCTTTTTTATTCATCCAACCTTCTGTAGGGAAACTATTCTCCCGGTGTATCACTGTTGCAAAAGTGCTTTGGTGGGAAATTCTCACTGCTTTGTCAGAAGTCAGGTGAGTTATGTCCAGGACAGAAAAACAGGAGGGTAGGGCACGAAAGATTTGCATTCCCTCCCACCCGCCTTGAATTATTTGTTTGATCACATACCTGCCAAGGACATTTGTGTTGCTTCTTGGAGTTTTAATTCCAGGTGCATTGTGTGTAAATCCATTCAAAACAAATTAGGAGGTGAGGAGGACAAGAGGCCACATGCTCTGGAATATGCCTTTAGCCTTGCAGGGTGTTTGCAGTTGCAGCACCTCGAAAGGGATGTTAAAAGAAGCACCGTTCAACTTAATTCAAACAAGGGCTTCCTTTGAAACTTAAATTACTTCTTTCTAGAAAGGATTTTTTTGGTGCGGGTGAGGGGGTTAAGGACACATACACACACACACACAGAGAGAGAGAGAGAGAGAGAGAGAGAGAGAGAGAGAGAGAGAGAGAGAGAGAGAGAGAGAGAGAGAGAGAGAGAGAGAGAGAGAGAGAGAGAGAGAGAGAGAGAAATCTAATTTACACAACATAATAGTACAGGTAGTCCTTGACTTATGACCACAATGGAGCCCAAAATTTCTATTGCTAAGGGAGACATTGGTTAAGTGAGTTTTGCCCCATTTTTCCACCTTTCTTGACACAGTTGTTAAGTGAATCCCTGCAGTTGTGAAATTAGTAGCATGATTATTAAGTGAATCTGACTTCCTCATTGACTCTGCTTGTCAGAAGCTTGCATAAGGGGATCACATGACCCCGGGACACTGCAACCCGTCATAAATATGAGTCAGTTCCCAAGCGTCTGAATTTTGATCATGTGACCCTGGGAATGCTGCCACAGTCGTAAAGTGAAAAACGGTCATGTTACTTTTTTCAGTGCTGTTGTAACCTTGAGCGGTCACTAAACAAGCTGTTGTAAGTTGAGGACTACTTATAATACCACCCACGAGTTAGATTTGTTTTAGCATGTCCTGCATTCTTAGCCTATGGATATGATGGATAAACTTTGGCTTATGGCTTTGCTAGCTAAAGACCAGAATAAATAACATTGAATTAGAATGAACTCTTGCATGTTCTGTGGAAAACTAATTATAGCTTTTTGAAGTTTAGTCAATGAAGCATAAATGAAGACAGCATAACATAATCCAGTTGCAGAGCTAAGATGCTCCTTCTCCCTAGCCTAAGATATCTGGTTTCCTCTTGATTTGAGAGGTTATTATTTCCTCTGAACCCTAACTCAAATTATGAAATTTTGCTGCTCGTAGGTAACATCATGCTAGACAAGGTCTTTAAATTAACAGTCCAGTAAACCATCAGCCATTTCTCAATCTGAACAAGAATGAAACATCTTCTAGATAGAAGCAAATAAAAAATAAAAACCCTTTCACCCAGAAATAAATCACAACCACAGTAGGGTGCAGGGATGTGTGGGCAGACGAGAGAGCTGCTCAACATTATAAATGTAGTCATTCTTCAAGAAATAGACTGAGGGACTGAATCAAGATCAGGTACTAATATCACTCTATAAAGCCTTAGTAAGACCACACCTGGAATACTGCATCCAGTTTTGGTCTCCACACTATAAAAAAGATGTTGAGACTCTAGAAAAGGTGCAGAGAAGAGCAACAGAGATGATTAGGGGACTGGAGGCTAAATCATATGAAGAACGGTTACAGGAACTGGGCATGGCTGGTCTAGTGAAGAGAAGGACCAGGGGTGACATGATAGCAGTGTTCCAATATTTGAGGGGCTGTCACAGAGAGGAGGGGATCAACCTATTTTCCAAAGCACCTGAAGGCCAGACAAGGAATAATGGATGGAAGCTGATCAAGGAGAGATTCAACCTAGAAATAAGGAGATAGTGAGAACAATCAACCAATGGAACAGCTTTCCTTCAGATGTTGTGGGAGCTTCATCACTGGAAGCTTTCAAGAAGAGACTGGGCAGCCACTTGTCAGAAATGGTATAGGCAGGTCTCCTGCTTGAGTAGGGGTTGGACTAGATGACCTACAAGGTCCCTTCCAACTCTGTTATTCTGTACTAAATTAGGCTTTTCATTTAGTCCAATGATTCTCTGCAAAATATCAGGATTTGGCCCTCCTCCCCCATCAGAGAACCACTTGTCATACAAGAGGGAGAAAGCCTTTTAGTTCAGCTCTTCCTGAAAATTCAGCCAATTTGACATTCTTAAACAAATACAGTCAGTTGTCCTTCAAAATTCACACTTTGCTGAATGTTGCAATGCAATTTCTCGCTAGTGGAAACAAGAATTAATGCAAGCCTATGCAAGCAGTCCTCGACTTACGACCACAACTGAACCCAACGTTTCTGTTGCTAACTGAAACATTTGTTAAGTGAGTTTTGTTCCATTTTATGACCTTTCTTGTCACAGTTGTTAAGTGAATTGCTGCAGTTGTTAAATTAGTAACATGGTTGTTAAGTGAAGCTGGTTCTCCCATTGACTTTGCTTCTTAGGAGGTCACCAAAGGGGGTCACATGACCCCAGGACACTAAAATGGTCACAAATGTGAACCATTTCCCAAGCATCTGAATTTTGATCACGTGACCATGAGGATACTGCAATGGTCATAAGTGTGAAAATATGTCACTTTTTCCAGTGCTGTTGTAACTTTGAACGCTGACTAAGTGAACTTTGTAAGTCGAGGACTATCTGTATACATCCGAGAAATGGACACCCACAAATGTGCCTACATGTAAAAATCCCATTAAATCTTTTTTTAATTATTTGCAAAACCATCACCATTATCATCATCATCATCATCATCAAATTTTCACACAGAAACACCTGTTAGGAAAGCATGAAAGCAGAATTGTAAATTAACAAGGCCCTGGCCCGGGGGGGGGGGGAGTCAAACCAATGCAAAATAGGAAAGAATTAGATTGAAGAATTGCAGAAACAGGAAATGCAGGACAACTCCCTAAATGATAGATTGGTTGGGACCTAAACTTTCTTCTTAAAAAGGAGGAGTTCACAGGTTCTTCTGCTTTATTTTTTACCTTTCCTCGGAAGAGGGTGACTAGTCCAGGCAGAAGATGTCCAATGGGAATATGGATGTGGGAGAACGCCCAGTGTTTCCCAACCTTTGTTGCTGGTCTTAAATGTAAAGATCCAGGGTTTTCTTTAAGTGTGAAATAGATTACGTTTAATGCAGTGATCCAAAATATTGGCATACCAAAGAGCAGATGGTTTCGAGTTTGCTTGTTTTTAATTCACTTACCAGCACCAGGGAGTGCCAACTTCTTCCTGGATGAAGAAGACTAGATGCCATCAGATAGGTAATTCCCAAGGTAGAAAGCTCCCAGAGCCCACATCCCGACAACCTGCAACTTCTAGTTGATCTTGCTAACTGCCAAGCTCTTCATAGATTTAGGTCCTGTGTCCTTCCTTTCCTCCCACCCACAACCCAGAAGGAAATTGTCTGCCTGGAAAACAAACCCACAGGTACAGTTACCTCTTTGGCCAAACAAAGTCCCACCCCTTTGATTGGAAACAGCACCAATGGAAGCATTTTTGTCCAATGCAAATTGGAGCTGTGGGCAGGATCTCAGTCTAGGTGGGACCTCAGGGAGAAAGAAGATCCATTCTTTCGATACACAATGAACAGGATGGTGGTGATGAGGATGAGAAAAGGCATTAACCTTGCTACTCACCTCACCTGCCATCTCAGTGTATGTTGGAGGAAAGGCAAATGCTGGATGAATGGATGGGATTCCATTCATGCATGTGTGACCTGAGTCTACCACTTTCACCCAATGTATGATCTATCCCACTCATGCCTTCTTTCAAGGGTTTCATGCAGACCATGACCTCCCCATTCCAAATAATGTTGTCTTCTCCTAATTCCCACAACTGGTTGTCCTTTTGTTTGGGAGTAGAATAGTCCCGCTCTTCTGAGGCCAGTCAACTGAGAATGAAGGGAACTGGAATCACATCTGTCAGAGAACCTTTTGACTGGAAAAACTTGCTTTGGAGTATAAGCAGGTTTTCCTGCTTTGAGGGTTGTTTTTTAAACATTTATGGAGCTGTACGTTTCAAAAAAAGACTTTCTGAGAAAAGAACAGGCTTAATAAGTTGACTCAAAGCCTTTGAGAAAACCTGAAATTGTACTCCAAGGTTCTTCAAGGTTCTTCCAGCCAGTTTTTCTTATTGCGGAAGTTCTCAGCTAGCATGGCTAACAGCTACGAATTTTGGGTGATGTTGCTTCAACACATCCAGAGGACACCAGGTTGGAGAAAGCTATGATAAAGGCTCAGCTAAGGGAAACTGAACAGTCACAATCTGCATTTATGATTCCTACTCCCTGGAAGCTATCTATCTAACTCTGTACACATGAGAAGGAACAAAGACATCCATTGTGCTGCACAATTATGTAGTAGCCTTGTTTGTCCTTTGTAAACAGGTCTTACTTTCCATTAAGCAAAATTAACTGAGTTTGTTTACAACAGCTACTGTATAAAAGCTAAAGTATATGAAGAACGGTTGCAGGAATTGATTATGTCTAGTTTAATGAAAAAAAGGACTAGGGGTGACATAATAGCAGTGTTCCAATGTCTAAGGGGCTGCCACAAAGAAGGGGGGGTCAAGCTATTCTCCAAGGTGCCTGAAGGCAGGACAAGAAGCAACGGATGGAAACTAATCAAGGAGAGAAGCAACTTGGAATTAAGGAGAAACTTCCTGATGGTTAGAACAATTAATCAGTGGAACAACTTGCCTCAAGAAATTTTGGATGCTCTGACACTGGGAATTTTTAAGAAGAGATTGGGCAGAGATTTAACTGAAATGTTACAGGATTTCCTGCTTGAGCAGGAGTTGGACTAGACTAGAAGACCTCCAAGGTCCCTTTCAACTCTGTTTTTCTGTTATATATATATTACTTGTAGTCTTTAGTCTCCTTTATTTTAGTATAAAATTCTTTTTCCAATTAACTCCTGTTCCCATTCTTTCTGATTCTTTCTTGCCATATAAAGTCCTTCCATTCACTAATGTAGAGTTGCATTTAACTATTTTTGCATCTGCATCTTCTTTCTCTTTCTTCCCCCCAAATTTGGCATGCTTGAAACATACTTGAAAGGAAACCCACAGCTTAGCATGAACTTTTACTGTATAAAAATGCCCTGATCTAGGACTCGCTCACAATTAGATCATATATATATGATCTAATTGTGAGCCAGTCCTAGAGAGTAGAATCAGGGGCACTTTTATACAGTAAAAGTTCATGCTAAGCTGTGGGTTATATATATATACCAATATATATATACCAATTAAGAGACAAAAAGATAGAGATACCGGGAAAGAAGACTCCCCCCCCCCAATTTTACATTTTAAAAACATGAGCAAACCACATTGCCAGCTTCAGAGAGCTGAGGATTGAAATAATGATCTGTGTGAGTGTATTGGCTCCAAAATGCATTGAATTACACTCACATTGAAATGCAAATGAAATTAATTTCTCCCCCCTGTGTAGCAGGAGGAGAAAGGATGAGTTAAAGAAGAGGGAGGAAAGAAATGGAAGAAAAATTAAGTAGACTATCCACAGGAAAAATCCTTCAGAGAGGGAGGTCAGTTCCAGCTTGTTTTTAGCCTTTTTATTATTGGGGTTTTTTTTTCTTTTTTTCAGCCTTTTCTATTAAAAGGGGCTGTCACAGAGAAGCAGGGATCAACCTATTTTTCCAAAGTATCTGAGGGCAGGACAAGAAGTAACAGATGGAAACTAATCAAGGAGAGAAGCGACTTAGAATTAAGGAGAAATTTCCTGACAATGAGAACAATTAGTCCAGGGGTAGGCAACCTTGGCTCTTTTATGACTCGTGGACTTCAACTCCCAGAATTCCTGAGTCAGCCATGCTGAGGGGAAAGGGAGAGGTTTCCATGCTGAGCCATGTTGGTTCAGGAATTCTGGGAGTTGAAGTCCACGAGTCATAAAAGAGCCAAGGCTGCCTACCCCTGAATTAGTCAGTGGAAAGTCTTGCCTTCAGAAGTTGTGGGTGCTCCATTCCAGGAGGTTTTTAAGAAGAGATTCGACAACCATTTGTCTGGAATGGTATAGGGCTTCCTGCTTGAGCAGGGGGTTGGACTAGAAGACCTCCAGGGTCCTTTCCAGCACTATTATTCTATGTTCTATAAAAGATAAAGATTCAAAGATCAATTCTTGGTGAAAACACAAGTGGTCCATCTAGTTTTCTTGACAAAAAGAGCTGGTTTTCCCCTCTAAAGGCTGGGTCCCTTTATATTGTGCTTGGCACTCAGGCAATTGCAAAGGCAACCTACTTCAGAAAGAGCTTGTCCTTCTGGTGCATGAAACTCAGGAGGGTTAGTTAAAAATTACCCACCCCATGTGGGCTATGATATCAAAGGAGGTGTAATTTCTACAAATCAGTCTCCTGCCCTCATCATCATCCTGCACCTCTTGTCCCAGAGAACATCTAAGAACTGTTTCAATTCATGTAGGAAGTACAGTAGCATGCTTTGACATCAGTTCTGGATTTTTGCTTGTTTTTTTTTATTTTAACAAATGCTTTTATGGATTTTACATGTTGCTAACTGCCCTGAAACAGTTGGAGTAGCAGTCTATAAAGATGACTGATGGATGGATGGATGGATGGATGGGAGTGGCTTGCCTTTGTCATCTTCTGGGAGGATTTTGCAACTTTCCAGTTGAGCTTACATCCTGAATTTCCTAGTAGTCTACCATCAAAGTACTAGTAGAGCCCATGCTGCTTTAGCTTCCCCTTGGTCTGCCAAGATTGGTTAGAAATCAGGGGTTCTCAACCTTGGCAACTTTAAGACTTGTGGACTTCAAAGCTGGCTGAGGAATTCTGGGAATTGAAGTCCACAAGTCTTAAAGTTGCCAAGGTTGAGAACCCCTGGGTTAGATGCAGTTACCTGCGTTGGAAAGTAGCTTTCTATCTATGCCACCCTTCTAACTGTGTAATATTTTTTCTTTTTCTATCACTTTCCTAACCCCCCATTCTGTCTTCTGCCACTGCATGCCTTCCCCGTCAGTCCAAATGGCTTGCTGGTGGAATCTGTCCTGTAAACGTGAAGGAGGCAGTACGGACAGCTTGGTGTGATGCCTGAGGAGAAGAGGGTCCATACGGCAGAGAGACCGTATGAAATGGAGAAACCCACCTGACTTCTCCATTCCATTCTTGGATCCCCAAGCAAAATGCAAAGGTTTTCAAGAAATAATTTCACAGAAAAGGACGAAGGATGGTTTGAGAGGTATTTGAATGGATAATAATAGGATAGGAAGGTCCAAGCCTGAAGAAGACAGTCCTCAAAGTTAGTTCTGACCAGGAGATGGAAGCACACAATTAAACCTATCTTCCATTCACACAATGCAGCCAACTATCTAGATTGCTTTAATTAGGCAAGAAAACAGGATTTTTTATTTTTATTTTAGCAAACATGTCATTTAAATAAATGCTTCATAAATTCTTTTTTATCATTAGCCCTTTTATTATAAGATCATCAACATCATCACTCCCAGGAAGAAAATTTGGGAATAACAAGATAATGAGAATTGTGGAGGACACGGCACCGGAGCTGTTCTTAGAACCATCTGCACTCAGAAACTGAACTTCTGAAAGGAATCTGACCAGAGCTTCTTCCAACGTGTTGTCTTCCATGAATATAGGCCAGTGATGGCAATCCTTTTAGAGACCGAGCGCCCAAACTGCAACCCAAAAACCCACTTATTTATCACAAAGTGCAACACGGCAATTTAATCTGAATACTGAGGTTTTAGTTTAGAAAAAACAATTCATACACTAACATCTTTTGTCTTAAAAGAAAAACACAATAACAAAGCTTTCAATGATACAAACAATTTTTTACTGATAGGTAAAAGTTTGCATTTGGCATGCTTTTGAACAATTAATGTGATTTTTGCTGTTGTATGCCTGCTGATAATTTGTCTAACCTTGGCTTATACTTTGTAAGTTTGAGAGCAACACATGCAGCACTCAAGTCATCTGTTAGTCTGTTTCTGGTGTCAGATTTGATATAATTCAAAGCTTAAAACAGCGTGCTCGTTCCAGAGGCTTATTTTGGCTAGGAAGGAGCTTAAGAAAAGGCTTTGTAGTTCCAACACATCCAGAAGTTAGTTGAATTTGAGAAGTGTGAATTTGAGAGGCAGAAGGCCTGGGGATTTTTTGATGCTGAAGGACAATCCAGAAATCCAATTCAAGACTCAGTTCTCCTTTAGGGGAAATTTTGGAGACTCTACTGAGATGGCAATCAAGGCTTGGGCAAGGTAGTAAGTGCTCATGTACAGGATGTGGGTAAGAGGATGGGAGGTGCAGAATTTGTCGTAGCCAACCAGCAGATCAGACACAATGAAGATCAAGCTGCCCGCTGAAGCCAGCCTTTTGGAGCAAGACAGTGCGCGCCAGGTCATGACGCCGAGGAGGCCTGAGTAAAACAGCACTGCCCATGTGTAGAAACCTGACAAACAGGGCAGCAGGATCACCACGTAACTCACAGCCACGAGTCCCTCAATGACCAGGAAGATGAGAGGTTGAAGGGGGGCCAGGCCAAAGGCTGCGATATAGCAGATGTGGCAGATGGCAAAGGAAACCATTCCTGTAAGGGGAGAAAAGGCAAGTGAATCAAAACAGCCACATGAGCTGCATTGCTCCCTCAAGATCAGCCACTGCCATTTCAGTCACTCTGGCAGCCTCCTCTGGCTTGTTACTTCAGATGCACAGGATTATTCTATAATTGCAGCTTGCTAAGACAAGAAAAGGCACTCTGAATATGACCTACTAAATTGCTTCATTCAGTCTTGGACTATTGTCTACTTTCTGTCCCCAATTTGATGCTTAAGTGCTCTTTTCAACTAGGAAAGAAAAGATACAGGCACAGCAGGGCTAAAAGGTAGCTATGTTTATTCCGGATAAATATTTAATACCTTACTCTCTAATGCATGCTCCAAAAAGGAAGAACATTATTCAGGCTGCCTGTTTCTTGAAGACTGTATTATTGTGTTTTGGGGGTCTCACTTTCTCTTTTCCCCCTTAACTGAAAACTCCCCGACAAAATGTCTCCTCGTCTTTCGTTTGCATTTATTTTTTGACCAACAGACATATTGTCAAAGCTGTCAAGTCCTCAATTTATCTTGTCAATATTTTAGTGGTGGGGGCTGGCCAGGGGGCACATTTCCCAAAAACTAGATTGCAGATCAGCTGCCATATTTATTTCTAAGACTGTTCAGAGATATTCTTGGAAATAAAGATGATATTTTAGGTGGATGAATGCTTTGAACAGTACCGGTAGACCTCAACTTATGATCATCCATTTAACAACTATTAATGGCACTGAAAAAAGTGGCTTACAACAAGGTCTTGCACTTACAAACAGTACTTACACTTACAACCATCATAGCATACCTGCAGTCATAAGATAAGATAAGATAACCTTTACTGTCATTTTTGAAATTTAGTTGCCCGCTCTCAAAGTGAAACACATACATGACACACACCTAAACATACTATATACAACGTATGTATAGACCCCCATCCCTACATATACATAACAATAAATATTAAATATTGTCCATCTTGAATATATAACGGAAGGAGGAAGCTTGAGAGTTCGCAAGGTTAATGCTGTATGGAATGAAACTCTGGCTGAATCTGGATGTTCTGCTATGGATACCACGAAGCCTCATCCCAGAAGGTAATAAGGAAAACAGGTCTGAAGAGGATGTGTAGTGTCCCAGATAATCTTGCGGACCCTGCTCAAGCAGCGCTTCTGTGCTATGTCCTGTGCAATGGGAGGGAGGGAGCTGCCAATGATCTTTTCAGCCATCCTCACCACTCTCTGCACCGTCTTCCTGTCTGAAGCAGTGATGCCTCCAAGCCAGACTGTGATGCTGTATGACAGGATGCTCTCGATTGTCCCCCTGTAGAAAGTGGTCAGGACAGGGGAAGGAAGATGTGCTTTTCTCATGCGATTACAATTCTGGGGATTTGCAACTGGCATGTATTTGTGACAGTTGCAGCATCCCAGGGCCACCTGATCACCATTTGTGATACTCCCAAGGGGCTTCTATCAGGCAAAATCAATGGGGAAATCTGGAAATGCTTAAGGACTAGTGTCATTTGCTTAGCAATGAGAGTACAAAAATTGTATAATCAGGTGCAACTGAATGGCTGCCTTGCTTAGTGATGGAAGTTCACAGCTGTAGTCATAAGCTGAGGACTACCTCTATCCATTTAACATCAGATGTGGCAGAGGGTTTAGTGGTAACCAGGAGAGGTATCTATGACACCAGGTTGAAACCCATAAACTGCCTTTGACAGAGTTAAAAGTGTGCATCAGAAAGTACCATTGATGTCTCCCTCAGTCTATTAATATAACAAACTCCCCCAACCAGCTACTATTGAAAGTTTACTACAGAACCTTCCCTTCCATGCATTAGTTACCTATTCATCTCTAAAGGTAAAGCAGCCTAGTTTTACCACACTTTTAATTTTAAGAGATGCAATTTATATACATTATTTGTTTCAATGCTATGTTCATAATTTTATTTTATTTTTAAAACTTGGATAGGTGAACATTTCTTGTTTTATCTTAATCTACAGATTGGGATTTCTCAAGGTTTAAGGCAGGCTGAATTCCCCTGCTTGTCTGGGCAAGAATGAGAACAATCTTTCCCAATCTGGCGCCTTCCAGCTGTGCCAGATCCCAGGGCCCATAATTGTCAGCCACTCCGAAGACAATCAAGCCTCAAACTGCGACACCTGGAGCGGATGTGCTATTAATATTGTCTTTCTATTTACATGATTGTAAGGAACAACTAGTTCAGGGGTCTTCAAACTTGGCCCTTTTATGATTTGTGGACTTCAACTCCCAGAATTCCTCAGCCAGCAAAGCTGAACTAGGAGATATACAACTCTTCAAACCAGTTTTGTGCATTGTCCTCCTCCATATTTCCTCCCAGCTGTTTTATTATTTATTTTTGGAAAATTTATATAGCTGCCTACTTGCTCACGACGACTTTATCTTGCAATAAATATACCTTTAGATTTTTATTTCTTCTCATGGCGCTTGTATTATGTATTTAGCTGGCTCCCTCATGTGGTGGGAATTGGTATTAAGACATGACAAAGCAAATTATAGGTACCGTGGGTCTTGACTTACAACCACAACCGAGCCCAAAATTTCCACTGCTAAACAAGACAGCTGTTAATTTTGTCCCATTTTATGACCTTGCTCGCCACAGTTGTTAAGTGAATCCCAGCAGGTGTTAAGTTAGTACCACGGTTCCTAAGTGAATCTGGCTTCCCCATTGACTTTGCTTGTCAGGAGATTGTAAAATGGTGATCACATGACCCGGGGACACTGCAGCCATCATAAATATGCGTCGGTTGCCAAGCAACTGAACTTTGATCACATGACCATGGGGATGCTGCAATGGTCATGTGAAAATGGTCATAAGTCACTTTTCTCAGTGCCGCTGTAACTTCAAACAGTCAGTAAACAAATGGTTGTAAGTCAAAGACTACCTGTATTGGCTTTTCTGCTTCTCAGATGGTGGCACGATGCTTTGTTTTTATGCCATGTCTTCCCAATCTTGCTCTCATTTCATCCCTAGCCCACCTCGGAGCTATTTGCAGCCATCTTTAGCTTTCTGGTTTTAAAGTGATATTTCTCATCTTCTTCCCACACAGTTGTTGCCCTGGAAATTGTCTAGGCATGCTTTCCTAAGGATATTGTTAAAGATGTGTTCAACAGTTGGAAACTGCCCAGCTCCTATTTAACCCTTCAGACTCCTTCAAGTACGCTCCTGCCCCTGCGCACTGCCCTCCATGGCCACATTGGTTTAGCTTGCAGGAGAGACCAGACATCTTAGCTTCCCCAAGACATCTGCCCCCATGAGGCCTGGCTGCCATGTCATTGTGGGCACCTTTAAAATCCTTGTTTAGAAGACTCAGTGTGCTAAAATCTGTGTTTAGAAATCAGCATTTGTGCTTTTGATAGAGCACTGGCCCTGTGCTGCATGGAAAGTCACTTCAAGCTGGAAAAGAAATGTGCATTCTACTATTTCTGGATTTCTGTCCCCAGTGAGTGAATTAGATTTTTTTTTCCCCTCTTCAGTCAGGACCTTCACTGAGCCACACTAGTCCTTTTGTTCTTTTCATCACTTTGTGTGTATGTGTCTCTGTGTATGTGGTACTGTTGTGTCTAAGCACAGCCACTTGCAGGTTCTGCCACAGTACAGACAGACACTGATAGCCCTATATCCCTGATGATGCTCACTGTTCATTGATTGCTTCCTCCTCCAGGTCTATGACCTGCTAATCAGGCTTCTTTAGGACCTGTGTTTAATGCACTTTGAGAAAAGCACTCAAGCCATGTTCATAAATGGCCCAATGGACAGATAATGAGGTGGAACATCTCCCCACCTGCAACCTGCTACTTGGTAGTTAAGTTGGCTAAGCGTTCAAATAAATTCATCTAGCCCTACTTTGTCCCACAGAGTGATAGGTAGTAGTTTTTCCTTTGAGCAGGGAAGTGAAACCAGAGAAACTCCACAATTCCTTTGCTGCCCTAATTACCAAGATAAAATTGGCAATGAAGGCAGCATAATTTATAAGTAGATTTTTTATCCTGCACTTATAATATATAACCCAAGGCAGCAATCATACCTACTATTCCTTCCTCCTGTTTTTCCCACCATAACTCTTGAGAGGGGTTGGATTGAGTAAGTAGTGACTGGGTCAAAGTCCCCCAGCCAGCTGGCTTTCATGCCTAAGATAGGACTAGAATTCTCAGAATCCTGGCTTCTTGGCCAGCACCTTAACCACTAGACTAAATTGACTCTCTTTATGTCAGTATATTTTTTTCTGCCAGATCGTGGATTGGAGAAAAGCACTTTATTGTGTGTCTGGCTATTTCCTCAGTAGATCCAGGCTTTGAGGCTGAACAGTTATGCTCTGGGTTGTCTTTGTCAACAACGATAACATATGTAAATTATGTACAACCACCCACATAGACACATCTAAAATAAACATCAACATCAATCAGCATACAGGAATTATGGTTCTTCATAGGTTACTGAATTGCAGTTCCCAACAATCAATATGGACTATGGGGAAAGGTGCTGGAATCTGTAGGTCAGCAATAGTGTAACTACAGGACCATGGATGTCCATCTCTGAGGGAGATTGTTCAAACAACAGGTAGGATGAAAAATAGCAGACAATAATCACTAGCGAATAATAGATACGATAACAATAGGTGAACAAAATACCAAATCCAGCCTAAACATCTGGCTCATGAACTATCAATATTATAAGTGTGCTTACTTTTCATCTACAACTGTTGGGAGATAAAGAATCGTACCCATGTAAAGTAATGGTCTTTTCGATTTGGTGATTAAGCTACTGAAATCATTGAAACCATTCCCAAATTCTAGGCTAGATGTTTCCCCAACAGTGTCATAAACCTTCAAGCATCATACCTGGAAGGAAGAAGTCTGGCCATACCAAACAGGCATCTCCCACACATGCAAACAAGAGACCATGGAAAATCCACCGGGAATACGGTTTGAAGACACCTCCATTTTTGGATTGACTGGCCACAAAGAACGCCAGGGAGAACGTGGGGAAGCATTTTATGATAGTGGTCTGCAAGCTGGACCCAGGAAGCAAAAGAATGAAATAGACGGTGCTGGAGACAAAAAAAGGCAGGAGCCTAAGCAGCGTACTTCTCCTCTAAGACAGGACAAGGAGGAAGAGGGAGAAACAAGAAAAAAGAAATGTAAAAAAATATATACTGTTGCATTTTCAGTTTGCTTCCCTGGAATTAGGAGTGTCTGCAGCTCATGGTTAAAAAAGCATCAACAGGGCAGCTACAACAGCGCAATCAGAGTTTCACCTGTTTGTAATGCATATTGCAACAGACACCCAAGTGGCTGGCACTTTGATCATACTGTCCTGCTGCCATCTTGACTCTTATCTATCATTCCTTATGGACAAGAAAGAGATCAAAACTAAGCAATGCCAAAACTGATACTCCAAGACTGGGATTTTTGTGAGTGGAGGATTCAGTCCCACATGAAATATTGTGGACATCATTATATTTCATAATGCTTTATGAAGATTGTTCTCTTTATTACTTAACAATCTTATTCATTATTCCCTCTCTTCTCTTTTTCTCTTCCACTATGATTTTCCACAGCTGGAATCTCTGCCAGTTGTGTGGAATCTCAACATGCCTTGCCCTATATTATGCCACACCCATTATAAATTTTAAAGAAAAATCATAGGAATGGGCCAGTTCTACAGGTTCATCTATTTACCAGCATTTGGAAGCTTCTACTGAGACATGCTAATAAGCAAGCAGAAAGGACAACTCATTCATTGTATGATGAATATGCTACTATTACATATAATGTTACTTATCTTATTCAGGCTTACAATTGAGATAATTATAGGATTTGTACCCATTATTGCTGTTTTTAGAATCATTTGGATAACTAGTAAAATTAAATGTAAGTTTTAATTAGTGTAGGCTGCTAGATGAACAAAAATTAACACCGTGAGGAAAAAAACATTGCATTGATCACACTAATTAAGTTAATCCAAAATAAAAACATTCACATTAGACTAACTTTCCAAAACGAATTCCATCTTGAATGCCATTACAGAGAAAGCCTTGTCAATTGTAGCTACCTAATTTGCTTCTTAGTAAGGAAGCATCTAGGAAAAGGACGATAATTTATCTGATGACCTAAGTTTATTTATTTAATTATACTTCATATTTCTTAACCTCCCATCTTCCTTGGATAGAATTCTGATCACCACCATTCAGAAGGAAAAGTTAGTTCTGTGTCAGTAAATATTCCTAAACAAATGAAGGCAAATATATGTGTTCCAGGATAATGCTGCAGGATCCAGTCTGGGGTGATGGATCCAAATTAGATCCTGCAATATTTCTAAACTTTACCAATTACCCAAATAATTCTAAATAAATTTCTAGCTTAGTACATCAGGAGAGGTTGTGGACAGAATCCGTATGGGCATCAGTAAATCTTTTGAAAGAGTACCTCATGACATTCTCCTTAATAGAATTTTAAAATATAGTCAGATGATACCATTGTTAGATGGGACTCACAGTTAATTGGATGTCCACAGCCAAAGGATGTTCCTTAATGGATCCACTTCAACTGGAGGGTAGTATTGGGCAAAGTTTATGTTCAACATTTTTATCAATGACTTGAATGAGGGAATTCAGGGGACATTTTCTATTGTAGCTGATATTTTGCTAAATAAGCTAGAAACTCTAAGAAGGAGATAAGGTTAGTCTGCACAGTTTGTTTCTGAAAATGGTGGTTCCTGTTAATTGTAGCATGCCTCCTCAAGTGCTCATAAACATGCCACTTTGACCATCCCTTTGAGAACCTCACTTTGTCTACTGTAGTCTTCAAGCTACAGGACTGTGGTTTTCCCCTTTTTGAAGGAGATAACTCTTGACCTTCCCAAATCTTCTGGGACCTCATCAATCCTTCAGAAACTCTCAAAGATTACCAAAATGATTCTGTGATGATCTTCATTAGTTGCTTCTGAGATGTAATCCATCTGGCCCAGGAGACTTAAATTAACTAAATTCTTATCCCCTTCTTGTAAGCCCTAAGCTGCAGTTGCTTTTATTCTCCCAGGGGCACACTGATAACTGGTTTGGAGGTTCCGTTTATTTTCAGAGAAGTCCAACCCGAAAGTAGAAATTCTGCTTTCTCACCATCACTCTGATTCACCATTTTCTCCTTGGAAAGGAACAATACGGGAGTTTAATCTACTTTAAGTCGTTGTTCTTACTATATTCTTACAAAGTTTTGTTTCTGTTTTTAAGGAGTTTGAGTATGTATGTTGCTTGGAGACAATGATTGGGATGGTCTGTCTATCCCATGAAATAAATAAAATTCAAATCTTATATGAATAAGGGGCATTTTAGTAGTTCTCCTCAAGCATCCCACCTGTGGAAAAGTTGGTTTGCACCCAGGTCAAATAGATGAGAACCCATACTAGTTAGTTAGGTGATCCTTAGAGATATGACACTGAACTTTGTAGAATTTCAGACAGAATTTCCCTCTCAAGAAACAATACAGAT
Organism: Bothrops alternatus; assembly: GCA_034064705.1. Lineage (NCBI taxonomy): Eukaryota > Metazoa > Chordata > Lepidosauria > Squamata > Viperidae > Bothrops > Bothrops alternatus. The sequence continues at coordinate 2,278,423 of JARGCV010000126.1, read as the reverse complement.
TGAACCTAGGACTTCTTGAACTTTTCCACACTCTTCATTTGAGCTATGATCCATTCACAACAAAATAACAGAGCTGGAAGGGAGCTTAGAAGTCTTCTGCTCAAGCATGAGATCTTATACCATTCCAGACAAGTGGCTGTCTAGTCTCTTCTTAAAAACCTCCAGTAATGGAGCACCCATAACTTCTGAAGGCAAGTTGTTCCACTAGTTAATTGTTCTCACTGTTAGGAAATTTCTTCTTAGTTCTAGGTTGCTTCTCTCCTTGATTAATTTCCATCCATTGTTTCTTGTCTTGCCTTAAGATGCTTTGGAAAAGAAGTTGACATGTCCTGCTCTTTGTGGCAGCCCCTCAAATACTGGAACATTGCTACAGTGTTTCCCAAAAAATAAGGCCGGGTCGCATTAGGGCTTATTTTCCGGTTAGGTCTTATTTTGGGGGAAATATGATACGGTACTAAATGTGTCCACTTGGCTGACAATCTTAACTGGGGTTTATTTTGGGGGTTAGCGTCCTGAAAAAAATCATGCAAATTTTTGGGCAAACATGATATTATGTCACTCCTAGTCCTTATTTTCACTGGACTAGACATACTCAATTCCTACAACTATTCTTCATATGTTTTAGTCTCCAGCACTTTAACCATCTTTGATGATTAGGGGGCTGGATCTGGAGTCACTGGGTATGAGTTGTGTGGCTATATAATTTTCTTAAATTAATTGATTAAATAATTAAATAAGTCTCTTCTTTGGGAAAATAGCTCTGAGATTCATACAAACATCAACCTCCCTGCTTGGGCAGAACTAATAACCAGGTTATATATTAAAGAATGATGTTTATACTTAGATTATTCAGAGGCAATAATATTACACCAGCACTGGATATGGACACCCCATAGGTCCTGTTCAGTTTAGAATGCTACTTATTCATCCATTCATCCCAATATAATACATTAATTCATTACATTGGATAGAGCACGAGCTATCTGTTATTCTGAGCATAAGCTATTTAGCAATAAATCAGTTTGGACTGATTTGTGTGGACCTGGTCTTTCACGCCTGACATTATTGTCAGAGAAGTGGAACATTCTGTTCAAAGGATTAAAAAATAGGAATGTTGTGAGAATAGGACACTGGGAGGAGACTATGGGCTCTGTTTATCAGAAGGGAGCAGAATCTCTGCTCTAGATGTGACAGAGCTGGTTTTATCATATTTTGAAGAACAGGATTTCATTATTTTTTTTATTCCTATAGCCAAATGACCCTGGGTAGAATACATCATAAAAAATAAATACAATTAAAACAATACAAGATAAATAGATAACTATGAATGTTAATATACCCAAGAAACAAGGCCCTTAAGACATGCGGTACTCTGAGTTTAGGTCTATAACCAGATTTTCATAAACTTACAAAAAGCCAATAGGATTAGGATTATCCTATACATTATTATTGAGAAGATTGGGAAAACAGGGGAACATCTCCAGAAAACTAGGAAATCTAAAATTTAATATTACCTTCCAATTACAAAACAGCATAATGTTTTAAAAATTGAATTCTCTACTTGCTTGCATTGTTTTGCACCCATTTTCTGAAAAATGCCTTTAATAACAGAAAACGTTGTTCCTCCCAGACAAATAGAAAACACATGCCAAGCATCCAAATCTCCCAAGTATTAAGACAGCTAGAAGGCTGAGACCTCCATATCAGCTTTTCATGAGAAATAAAATTGGATCAAGGACATTCCAAGAAATCCCCATTCATTCTCTCAATGTGGAGCTCAGATGGATGCAAAGTGTTTGGGGCAGATTCTTCTTATCCAAACCAAGAGAGACCAGTGATCTGGTTCTCCTTGAAGGAAAGGTATACAGCAGAAGAAAAGCTACCAGAGATGAGAAAGGATTCCCAGCCTTCTTGCAATTCCATGCAGAAAACTACCTGGCATCCTGTACCCCAGTTCCCCTTTCCTCCATTGTGAGAGATACAAAAACAGCTTCTTACATTGCCAGCAAGTTTCCTCTTGTAGTGGGCATCTAACTCCAGGATATCCATGGCCTCCCTGAGGTTCAGAAATGCCGCTGGCTTTCAGAGGCCAATTACAGTTGCACCTTGCACTGGTGGACTTTCAACCTCCACCCTGCAAGGCCCCAAACTGATAGCAAGACACTTGATTCTCCTCAGCCTTCTCTTGCTTGGCACCACATTGGCCAGGTGGCTCTTTCTTTGGTACAGTGTGAACTTGGTGGTCTTTTTTTTTTTTTTAGAAACGAAGGGGGATAAAAGGAGTTTGCTTGAATGAAACTGGGGTGTCCACAGCAATTTCTCTAGCTACAGCAGAAGGGGTGGGTCTTGGAAAATGATATTTTGATGGCGTTTGGGTTCTTGACAACTCACCATTCTGTAGGTATCTGAAAAGTAGACAGGCACAAGTGATTCCAGGAAGATAGATAGACAGACAGATAGATAGATAGATAGATAGATAGATAGATAGATAGATAGATAGATAGATAGATAGATAGATAGATAGATAGATAGATAGATAGGCAGGCAGGCAGGCAGGCAGGCAGGCAGGTAGGTAGGTAGATATAGAGATAGATAGATAGATAGGTAGGTAGATAGGTAGGTAGGTAGGTAGGTAGGTAGGTAGGTAGGTAGGTAGATAGATAGATAGGTAGGTAGGTAGGTAGGTAGGTAGGTATAGAGATAGATAGATAGATAGATAGATAGGTAGGTAGGTAGGTAGATAGATAGATAGATAGATAGATAGATAGATAGATAGATAGGTAGGTAGGTAGGTAGGTAGGTAGGTAGGTAGGTATAGAGATAGATAGATAGATAGATAGGTAGGTAGGTAGGTAGGTAGGTATAGAGATAGATAGATAGATAGATAGATAGATAGATAGATAGATAGATAGATAGATAGATAGATAGATAGATAGATAGGTAGGTAGGTAGGTAGATATAGAGATAGATAGATAGGTAGGTAGGTAGGTAGGTAGGTAGATATAGAGATAGATAGATAGGTAGGTAGGTAGGTAGGTAGATAGGTAGGTAGATAGATAGGTAGGTAGGTAGGTATAGAGATAGAGAGAGAGAGAGAGAGAGAGAGAGAGAGAGAGAGAGAGAGAGAGAGAGAGAGAGAGAGAGAGAGAGAGAGAGAGAGAGAGAGAGAGAGAGAGAGAGAGAGAGAGAGAAGCAGGCAGGCAGGCAGGCAGGCAATTTACTTGTTAAGTATTTACTTACAAATGGAGGAAAGTTTTAGGGACTTTCCAGAGAATGGGATTGCCAGCACTGAAGGAACTCAGGTGGGTCTTCCGTGCCCCCCTGATTTGTCTTCCATCCAATTTCTACAGTCTTAGTTCTCTCTTTCCTTTAACTTTTCAAAGTATTTGAATGAATTCCAGAATTCAGCTATATTTGAATTCGGTATTTTTATTTCTCCAGATGGTGGAAATAAAAGGCCAATTGGGGACCTCCAAACTCCTGGATTTCTACCTAGTGGTCCAGTCTTAATGGCTTCTCTGTATGTGCACAGCAGAGTGCTGTGTTTAATCTCCAGAAGGAGACACACCTCAGGGTAAGGCGGCCTTTTCAATTTCATGTTCCCTGAGAATATTCCCAGTATTCTCAGCTCACCTGCTGCCCTAAACCAACACTCCAGGCCATTCTGGAAGATAAACTCCCAACACTTCTGAAGAGCATCAGGTGGAGTAACCTGATCTCTATGCAACTTTTGATGAAGACTGAGTGGGGAGGAGCTGCTAAGTGATAAACATGATAATGGAATGGGGTGGAGTTGAGGAACTGAAATACTAAACAAATGAGTAATCACTTTGATCTACATTGCAAGTTGCTAGTTATGAAATAATGAGTTTTTATTCAGGTCTTCATATTTGTGCTCTTGAATTTCGCTTGATTGGTTGATTGACTGTAACGGATGTTTATTGCTATTTTTAAAAAAAATACCTTAGTGTCTCATCTCTATTTATCTCCACCCCCCCCCAGAAAAAGACCTTTTAAGTCAAACTGCATGCAATGTTGTAAATAAGCTTATTTCTACTTCTCGTTCAAAGTGCTGAGTAGAGTGGAAACTTCTTACAGCAATTTTGGGGGCATCAATATTTATTATAGTTTATTACCAATCATACCCCAAAGAGTTTGTTATAGCTATGTCTAGATCTAGATCTACATTATATCTAGATCTAGATCTATGTAAGATCCAGATCTATGTATCTACACCCACACATGCACACGCACACACACACACAGACAGAGGATTTTATAATGCAAATAGCATGTGTTTAAATATAAAAAAATAAAAGGGAAAAGTGAAGGAGTGAGCTAATAAAACACACAATAATCTAACAATGAAAAATTGTGATTTCCTCTTTTTCTTTCCATTGCTAGTTACTTAAATCTCAATTATTCAAATCAATTATTTATCCTTAATGATCTTGTTTTTGTATGCTGAAAACTGCTCAACAAGAATGTAGCAATGCTATTTGAGATGTTGGGGTTCCAAACGGAGAACAGCAGAGTGACATCAGCAGACTGTGGAAAGGTCCCTTTGACTCCCACGCTGGGCGAATGGCTGCTAAAGGGGATGCAGTTAGTAGAGGTGGCTAAATCAACTGCTTTGATTAAAGAAAAGAACACAATTAATTTTGTTTCTACTTGGACTTTGGACTTTTGTGCTTGAAGTGGGAAAAAATGAATTTTGGATTTTGGATTTTGCTGATTAGATAGGCTTGCTATAGAAATAGCTAGTATGTATTATCATATAAAAGTAAACTTTAGGTTTTATGTTACTGCCTTATTCTACTGCACCAAAAAAAAAAGATGCTGAAACTCTAGAAAGAGTACAGAGAAGAGCAACAAAGATGATTAGGGGACTGGAGGCTAAAACATATAAGGAACCGTTGCTGGAATTGGGTATGTCTAATTTAACGAAGAGAAGGACGAGGGGGACATGATAGCAGTGTTCCAATATCTCAGGGGCTGCCACAAAGAAGAGGGAGTCAAGCTATTCTCCAAGGTGTCTGAAGGCAGGATGAGAAGCAATGGATGGAGAGAATCAATTTAGAACCAAGGAGAAATTTCCTGACAGTTAGAACAATTAACCAATGGAACAACCTGCCTCCAGAAGCGGTGAATGCTCCAACACTGGAAGTTTTTAAGAAGAGACTGGACAGCCATTTGTCTGAAATGGTATAGGGTTTCCTGCCTGAGCAAGGGGGTTGGACTAGATGACCTCCAAGGTCCCTTCCAACTTTATCATCATCATCATCATCTTATTATTATTATTATTATTATTATTATTATTATTATTATTATTATTATTATTATTATTATTATCATCATCATCACTATTACTACTACTACTAGTAGTAGTATCACTACTACTAGTAGTAGTAGTAGTATTTATATGGCCATCCATCTCTGGGTTGTGTACAACAATCAAATCTTGTCAGAACTCCTAACTAAGATGCCCAACAGATCATTGCCCAAAACAACAGAAAATTTAAATTAGAATAAAAATCTACTCTTATAAAATATTTGTCACTTGGGGCTGAATTGTGGGGTCTTTGATGCTTTCAGAGCTTGCAGATGTTTCATTACCCACCTGGGTAACATCATCAGTGCTAACAGGGAGTGGGGTTTGTACCCAGTTTATGTATTAGTGGATTGCCCGGTCAGTGGCAGTGTTGGAATGTGGTCTTGATTAGACTTTAATTAATCAAGGAACTATCAACGTAGATAAACAAGATAACAATAAACAACAGCCTAATCAAGGAAACACTAAGACTCCTCACATCAACACTGACAGGGCAAACCACTAGTATATAAAATAAGAGCAAACCCCACTCCTTTCTAGCACTGATGATGTTACCTAGTTTGATAATGAAACATCTGCAAGAAAACAGCCAAGCTCAGAGAGCATCAAGAGAGCACCCACACTCTCTTAGCTAGAACAGGACACGGGACTTACATTTTTCCTCTCTTGGTCATCCAGGACACCGTGAAACTCTGCACTTTGCCTGGCACCAACACTTTTGTTAAATCCCTGCATCCTTGCATCTGTCAAGAAGCACTGAAACTTTGCTTGAAAGCTGGACCCTGCTCAAAATGGAAAGGGAGCTTTTAAGTTCCCACTAGACCAAAGGTCAGAGAAAGAAATCAAAGCTGGCCCTTGCATTAAAAACAAACAAACAGTGGAAAGACATTAGAAGGGGCTCTCTAACCTTTCAAGTAAATGCATCTTGGGACGTACCTTGAGCATTCTCCTGTTTGGAGTAGTGAGGGCATTTCTCCCATGGAAGTGCTCTCTTGGAAACATTATATTCAATAGAGGGATGCACTGTCTTCCTCTGTGGAAATGGTTCTTTCTGTCCTTTTTCAATATGCTGCAAGTGAGAAGATTGCCTGAATGGAGACACTGTTCAAAACAGGATGCTAGTAGATCCCATTAGAATGAGGAAACCTTGAGCACCTGGTCAAGGCTAAGACTTAGTTATTCAGATTGCAAGAGGTGTATTTCTATTTCTTGCTGGAGGAGTTTATGACATGTTTCTGGTTAGGTTCCCATATAATTCAACCTCTTCTTAAGATGACGATCTACTTAGCAGCGTAGGCAAAATATTGTTTTGTTTCACCACATATAGAAGTGTGACTTGGGCTATACTTATAATTTTCAAACCTGGGGAGGATGCTAGAGTGTTTTGGGGTATAGAATGGAACAACTAAGACAATAACAATCACAATGATATTCTAAACCATACTGCATGGGTTAGCCAATAAATCATTGGCCATCTTTTATTTAAAAAGCAGCTTACATCAAACTGGTAGTAAAGGTTTGTTTGCCTTTGTCCTGCCAAAGAGAAAAAAAACACTCATTGCTCAACCAATATGGAGAAGAAGGCTAATGACCTCAGTCAATTAGAGCAGGCTGATTTCTGCTAAGGCAAGCTTAGAAGATCCACTGAAAACCCTACTTTGTGTTTTATTTGCATTTAAAGGCTACTTCACAACTTTCCTTCAGCTTTTCAAATGTTCAAAGTGCCAATTCTTTTCATCAGATCTTTGGACTCTGGCCTTTCCCAAACTAGACCTTCCTCGCCTTCATTGACCAATCCTCACAGTTCTTCCCAAAACTAGATTTGTCAGGGGAATATTAAATATTTATTTAAAGTAATTCTGCAAGCTCTGTCTTGGTTTACCACCCAGCTCTAAAAATAAATTAACTAAGGACAAACGTTCTAATGAAAAATCTTACCACAATCCAAGTGGGTCCTCATGGATAATGAATGAACAATTATACTCCTCACCGGTCTCCAACACTTTGGTTGGTGTCTTGAAAAAAAGCAGGCTTTAGAACCGATGCTATACATTTCAAAATCCTGTGTTTGGCACCAACACCACTAGATTAAGTTGAATGTGGTTGAGAAATGTTTGTCAAAACTTAAGTAATTCAAGCAGAGTGGTATTGAAATGTTGTTACAAATAAGTTCAACAGAAATCCAGGCACGACATAGTGAGATGAATGTTAATCCAAGACACGCATCAATTTAAACTTTATTTAAAAAGTACTTTAAGCATCTTAAGGGTGAAATATATTTCAATCAATTGGTAGTTTGTTTTGCAAAGGGAGTATGCACCTTCAGCAAAACTGCTTGAGTCCCAACTCTCTGGGAAGAGCAGTGCCTTTGTTGATTTTATTATGCCAGGAGTCTTCAAACTTGGCTCTTTTATGACTTGTGGATTTCAGCTTCCAGAATTCCTCAGCCAGCAATGCTGGCTGAGGAATTCTGGGAGTTGAAGTCCACAAGTCATAAAAGGGCCAAGTTTGAAGACCCCTGCTTTATGCCCATTCTGATGTTTCTCATTTCCTCTGCTTCAATCTGTGCATCTCCTCTAAATAAACAGTTCAGAAACTCACATGTATTTTAATACCTCATGCATGCACCACTGAGTGCACTTTCCTAGTATATACAGGTAGTCCTCGACTTACAATCACAACTGAGCCCAACATTTCTGTTGTTAAGTAGGACACTACTTAAGTGAGCTTTGCCCTATTTTATGATCTTTCTTGCCTCAGTTGTTAAATGAATTGCTGCATTTGACAGGTTAGTAACAGGGTTGTTAAGTGAATCCGGCTCCCCCCCCATTGACTTTACTTGTCAGAAGGTGGCAAAAGGGGATCACATAATCTTAAGGCACAGTCATGGTCATAAATATGAAGCAATTGCCAAGCCTCTGAATTTTGATGACATGATTGTGGGGATACTACAAAGGGTATAATTGTGAAAAACGGTCAGAAGTCATCTTTGAACAGTGGGCGCTATCTAAGAAAATGAAATTCAGTGGTGAAACAAACAAGGTTCTACATTGAGGCAAGAAAAACCAAATGTACAGGTACAGTATAGGTGGTGCCTTGCTCAATAGTAGTAACTGTGAGAGGGATCTCAGAGTCCTAGTGGACAATCACTTAAATGTGAGCCAGCAGTGTGCTGCAGCTGCCAAAAAAGCCAACACAGTGCTAGATTGCATTAACAGAGGGATAGAATCAAGATCACATGTAAGGCCACGCTTGGAATACTGCATCCAGTTTTGGTCACCACGATGTAAAAAAGATGTTGAGACTCTAGAAAGAGTACAGAGAAGAGCAACAAAGATGATTAGGGGATTGGAGGCTAAAGCATATAAGGAACTGTTGCTGGAATTGGGTAAGTCTAGTTTAATGAAGAGAAGGACGAGGAGGGATATGATAGCAGTGTTCCAATATCTCAGGGGCTGCCCCAAAGAAGAGGGAGTCAAACTATTCTCCAAGGCACCTGAAGGCAGGACAAGAAGCAGCAGATGGAAACTAATCAAGGAGAGAAGCAACCTAGAATTAAGGAGAAACTTCCTGACAGTGAGAACAATTAACCAGTGGAACAACCTGCCTCCAGAAGCGGTGAATGCTCCAACACTGGAAGTTTTTAAGAAGAGACTGGGCAGCCATTTGTCTGAAATGGTATAAGGTTTCCTGCCTGAGCAGGGAGTTGGAATGGATGACCTCCAAGGTCCCTTTCAACTTTTTATTTATTATTATTATTATTATTATTATTATTATTATTATTATTATTATTATCTTTTTCACTGCCATTGTAACTTTGATCAGATACTAAATGAACTGTTGTAAGTCAAGGACTACCTGTACTTTTTCCTTCTCCTTTAGTATAAAGCACGGGTGTCAAACTCATGTCACAAATTATTGCGGCTTTTTCGCATTGCTGGAGCTGGGGTGGGTGCAGCCTCTGCCTGATGCAACCAATCTGTGGGCCGGCAGTTTGAGACCCCTGATATAAAGCATTTACACCTGGTGCTGCTGCAAAGCAGCTCAGATCTTGGGGCTACAATGTTCATAGAGCTGATCATGGAATATAAATTAAATACATTTTCTTAAAAATGCAAGCTAAATAATTTCCTCCATATACTACTTCCTAGTTAATCTATTCTTTCACCTTCCAGGCTGTTATTCCTGTCTGGATTAAATTTCAGTTTATTGGTAGTGAACCACTGTAGTAATTTCAAATATCAATATTTCCATTATTCAATTTGCAATATCAAAACATAGAAGACATCGTATCTTAAATTCCAAGATTCTTTCATTTGATAATTTAATGTTGACTCTAAATAATATGAAAGCTTCATGGGATATCAACTGCCATAGTTTTCTGAAAATTGCATAGTTTTCTGAAAATTGCTGTCCAGATAGGTGTAGAACCATTGAAGCACTATACATTTGATGATCAAATTAGACAAATGAAACTGTGTAGTACACCAGTCTTCTCCAGCCAGGCACTTTTGAGATTTGGTAGGACTACGGCAAACAGGGATTCTCAAGATAGGATTTCCTAAAACCATGTTGTCCAGAAATACGGCCTTTAAGAAATCTGGAGAGCCAATGCTTGGGAAAGGAGCACTGAACAATATTACGGTAGAAAACCACCATTCTGTACAATTCTAGGAAAAGTAATCTCAACATTGCATTGAACTGCATCCAGTTGCAGAAATCAAGCCAACGGAACAGGAAGGCTGCGCTCTTGGGGATTATGGTAGTTCTCGATTTATTTATTTATTTATTTAATTTATATGCCGCCCCTCTCCCAAGACTCAGGGCAGCTCAGAACAACAAAACAATTTAAAAACACAATTAATTTAAAAATTTAAAAATTAATTTCATTCACACTACATACAAGCACATTCAGCTCACAGCCGCTGATGGAGGGACATTCCTAGGGCCCAGAGGCAGAGCACAGCTCATACGCCCCAAGCCTGTCGGCATAGATGTGTCTTCAGCGCTTTCCGGAAAGCTAGGAGGGAGGAAGCAGTATGAACCTCTGAGGGAAGCTGGTTCCAGAGGGCTGGGGCAGCAACGGAGAAGGCCCTTGCCCTAGGTCCTGCCAGATGACATTGTCTAACAGACGGGACCCGTAGGAGGCCAACCCTATGTGCCCTAACCGGTCGCTGGGATTCATGAGGCAGAAGACGGTCCTGCAAGTATCCTGGTCCATTGCCATAAAGGGCTTTATAGGTCATAACCAACATTTTGAATTGTGTTCGGAGACCAATTGGTAGCCAGTGCAGCTCACGGAGAGCTGGAGTAATATGAGCATGTCTTGGGAGACCCAAGACAGCTCACGCGGCTGCATTCTGGACTACTTGCAGTCTCCGGACATTCTTCAAAGGCTGCCCCATGTAGAGAGCATTACAGTAGTCGAATCTCGAGGTGACAAGGGCATGGGTGACTGTGAGGAGTGACTCCCGGTCCAAATAGGGCCGCAACTGGCGCACCAGGCGAACCTGGGTGAATGCTCCCCTCGCCACAGCCGAAAGATGATGTTCCAAACTTAGCTGTGGATCAAGGAGAACACCCAAGTTGCGAATCCTCTCTGAGGGAGACAAAACTTCTCCCCCCAGGGTAATGGATGGACAGTTAGAATTTTCTTTGGGAGGCAGAGCCCATAGCCACTCCGTCTTGTCGGGATTGAGTCTGAGCCTGTTGGCACCCATCCAGACCTCAACAGCCTCCAGGCACCAGTTCATCACTTCCACTGCTTCGCTGTAGTGTAGTGTAGTGTAGTGTAGTGTAGAGATATAAAGCTGGGTATCATTAGCATATTGATGATAACTTACCCCGTGTTGACGGATGATCTCACCCAACGGCTTCATGTAGATGTTAAAAAGCAGAGGTGAGAGAACGGACCCCTGAGGGACTCCACATGGAAGAGGCCTCGGAGCCGATCTCTGACCTCCTGCAAACACCGACTGCGACTGGCCAGAGAGGTAGGAGGTGAACCACCGCAAAACGGTGCCCCGCACTCCAAGCCCCTCCAACCGGCGCAGAAGGATACCATGGTCGATGGTATCGAATGCCGCTGAGAGGTCAAGAAGCACCAGGATAGTGGAATAACCTCTATCCCGGGCCCGCCAGAGATCATCGATCAGCGCGACCAAAGCAGTTTCCGTGCTGTAACCGGACCTGAACCCAGAGTGCTGAGGGCCCACATAATCAGTTTCATTCAAGGACCGTTGGAGTTGGAGTGCCACCACCTTATCAACAACCTTCCCCAAAAAGGGAAGGTTGGAGACTGGACGATAATTATTTAAAACTGCCGGGTCCAGGGAAGGCTTCTTGAGGAGGGGGCGCACAAGTGCCTCCTTTAAGGGAGCCGGAAAGTACCCCTCCCTCAATGAAGCGATAACAATCGCCTGGACCCAGCTCCGTGTCACCTCCCTGCTAGCCGAAACCAGCCAGGAGGGGCACGGGTCCAGTAAATAGGTGGCAGAACTCACAGCTCCAATGGCCTTGTCCACATCATCAGGAGTTACCAGGTCGAACTCATCCCATACAACAGGACTAAGATGGGCCTCTGTCATCTTGACTGACTCATTGTCAGCTGACACTGCATTCCAATTGGAGTCCAAGTCAGTCCAGATCTGAGCGACCTTGTCTGCGAAAAAGGTGTTAAATTCTTCGGCATTGCCCTGCAAAGTTTCCTCCCCGTATCCAGGAGAGAGCGAGTCACCCTAAACAGGGCAGCCGGACGAGATTCCGCAGATGCGATCAATGCGGAAAGATACTGAGATCTTGCTGCAGTGATCGCTTCCAAATAGGTCTTAATATAAGCTCTCAATTTGGTTCGATCAGATTCGGATCTGCTTTTCCTCCATTGCTTCTCTAGACGTCTCTTCTGGCGCTTCATCCCCCTGAGTTCCTCGGTAAACCAAGGAGATCTCCTGGGTCTGCTACCACAGAGAGGTCGCAATGGCACAATCCGGTCTAGAGCCCCCTTAGTGGCCATATTCCAGGCCATCACTAGGGACTCCGCCGGACTGTGTATGAGCGAATCTGGCAATTCCCCAAGCACCCTTTGAAAACCGATAGGGTCCATCAGGCATCTGGGGTGGAACCATTTAATCGGTTCCGGCTCCCTTCGAGAGAGGATTGGCGTCGTAAACTCAAGCCGCAGCAGAAAATGATCTGTCCATGACATGGGCAACACTTCTAAGCCCCTTAGCTTCAGATCATAACAAAACTGCTCCGAGAGGAAAACCAGGTCAGGTGTGTGTCCTCCCTCATGGGTTGGGCCCTCAATTACTTGTGTCAGGTCCATGGTTGCCATGGAGGCCATGAACTCCCACGCCAGCCCAGAGGACTCACCGAGTGACGGCACGTTGAAGTCCCCCAAGACAATAAGTCTGGGGAACTTAACCACCAACCCGGCTACCTCCTCGAGTAGCGTGGGCAGGGCTGTAGAAATGCAGCTGGGAGGCAGGTATGTAAGCAACAGACCCACCTGTACACCTAGGTCCAACCTCATAAGGAGGGATTCACAACCTGATATCTCAGTAGCAGCGAGTCTGCGCAGCCCGAGTGTCTCCTTAACTATAATCGCCACTCCTCCCCCCCTTCCCTGGGGTCGCGGCTGATGCCATACCTGAAACCCAGCTGGGCACATCTCAGAGAGGGGAACTCCTCCCTCTGGGGTCAGCCAGGTCTCAGTCACACATGCCAGGTCGGCCTCCTCCTCCAGAATTAAATCCCGGATGAGAGCTTTATTTACTACCGACCTGGCATTGAGCAGCTGCAGCCTGAGTCCAAGGTCCAGATTTCGCTCATTACCAGCACCCCGGGAGAGGTTCAAGGGGCCGGAACAAGAGATCGCTTTCAGGCAGCGAGGCCTTGTTCCCTGAGAGCAGCCTACCCCAGGCTTCCCATCATATCTGCCTCTTCCCCATAAGACCGGTATAGACTGGCCCTCTGATCCCTCAGACCAAGGCTCCTCCACTTCTCTAGCTTCCGTAAATGCCGACAGGTCGGCCCTTCCATTTATCAGAGGTCCACAACCACCCATCCATTCAACCCGATTCACTCCACAGTCAATCCCCCCCACATCATCCATAAGTTCAATAAAAAATAAAATTAAACAATATTAAAACATTGGTAATTAAAATTTACATAAAAATTAAAAGCATTTTGTCCAAGCCCTGTTGTAATTGTGCTTGCATTTGGGAACAGTGTTCCTCCTAAAACCAGTCCGGGCTCCCCTCAGAGAAAGTCCTATATATACAATTATAGTTGTTATAGCTGGAGCCATGGTGCCTTCCAAATTTAATATAAAACCAGAAGAACCAGCTGCTGGAACAGAAGTAAAGGTGGAAAATAATGGAAGTCCAGAAGAAGTATAAGTAAAAAGCTGGAGTAAAAGCTGGAACAAATGGGGTGGCTAATCCAGCAGATTTAACACTTAGTAATGGTTCAAAGTTATGACCAACCCCAAAATGGGGATTTCCAACCCAGATTCTAAGTTCCAGTGGTCACCCTCCCCCCTCCTGCAGCCATGGGACAGCACAGCTGCTTTTACAACCATTGATTTGCTCAACAACCACAGTGTTCACTTAACAACTTTGGCAGCCACATTACTACCACTGTGTTTGTTTATTGACTGCTGCATAAAAGGTTATAAAACTGACTGATCCATTTTATGACCGTTGGAACTTACCATCGATTTACTATTTACAACTCAAGGGCTACTTGTACAAGGATAGCTGGGGGGAGGGGGGAACTTGCTGACTAAACTGAAAACTGCAGACAACCGGTGTCTACAAGCACCCAGCTACTAACAGAGAGGCTCGCCTGTCGGAGGTGTCCATCTTGTCCTTCGCTGGCTCGCCCCGCTTCTGCCATTGCTGTCTGGCTTTATGTGGCTTTTTGGTGATTTTCAAACAGGAGAGCTTTTTGGTTTCCCTGCTTTTTGCCACCAATTGTTTCTCAGCCTCTATTTTGCCGAGCTCTGGTCCCGATGCTGGCTTGTCCTTCATTTTCATTGTACTGGCTTGCCGCCTCCCCTTTCGAGGCAGGCTGCCAGAGATCTTGGAATAGACCAGCTTCGGCTTTGACGGCGCTTTTCTCCTCCTTTTCCTGGCGACTAGAACTGAGGGAAATTTGGAGGAGACTTTTGCTGGCCTTGACCCTGGACTGTTGGAAAAGACTGCAATTGTGGAAGCGGTTATCGTGGCTAGCGGGCCTGCTCCGTCGGCTGGGTGCCTCCTGCTAAATTTTTAAGACCTGTGGGTGAGGCCTTTGTTGCTGCCGCCATTATGTTGGACTTTTTCAAAGGCCTTATCTTTGGGACTTTGGGTTCCATAATTACTGTTAGTATAATTATTCCTCCTGTGGGTTCTGTTTTGGACTCTACTACAGGTTTTATCTTAGGAGGGACTAATACAGGCACAGCTATAGTTATTGCGGCAGGATTAACATCTGGTATGCCTGTTTTTATTTTTTATTACTATGTTTTTAAATTGTTTTAATTACTATTTGTTTAAATTTTTAAATAATTCAAGTTGTTTAATACTGTTTTAACTTATTTTTGTTGGATGTTATGAATGATGTGGGGGGGTTGACTGATTGTGGAGTGAATTGGGTTGAATGGATGGTTAGCTTATTGTTTTAATTTGTGTAGTTTATAGGACAGTTTTTGTGGGAGGGATAAATTAATGATATGGATGGAGCTGTGGTTGAGTGGAATGAATGGGATGGACTGGCTAGCCTGCCTGGCGCGGCAGAGGCGGAGGAGGAGGGGGACGCTGGCTCTGGGGTGATAGAGGACCAAAGTATACCGGTCTTGCTGGGGAGAGGCAGATATGGCGGGAGCCATAGGGTAGGCCATTCCCGGGGAACAAGAGCTCGCTGTCTAAAAGTGATCCCTTGCTCCGACCCTGTGAGTTCAGCCCGAAGTACTGGTAATGGGCGAAATCCGGACCCTGGGCTCAGGCTGTTGCTGCTCAATGCCAGGTCGGTTGTAAATAAAGCTCCCCTCATCCATGATCTTCTCCTGGATGAGGAGGCCGACCTCGCATGTGTGACCGAGACCTGGCTGGGCCCGGAGGGAGGAGTTCCTCTCTCTGAGATGTGTCCAGCCGGGTTTCAGGTATGGCATCAGCCACGACCCCAGGGAAGGGGGGGAGGAGTGGCTATTATAGCTAAGAAGACCTTTAGCCTATGTAGGCTCGCTGTTTCTGAGATTGCGGGTTGTGAGTTGCTCCTTGTGAAGTTGGACGTAGGGGTACAGGTGGGCTTGTTGCTTGTGTACCTGCCTCCCAGCTGCGTGTCAACAGCCCTGCCTGCGCTACTCGAGGAGGTCGCTGGGCTGGTGGTTGAGTTCCCCAGGCTTATTGTCTTGGGGGACTTAAATCTTCCGTCGCTCGGCGAATCCTCTGGGTTGGCGCAGAAGTTCATGGCCACCATGGCAACCATGAACCTGACTCAGGTAGTTCAGGGTCCGACTCACGAGAGGGGACACACTCCCGACATGGTATTCCTCTCAGAACAGTTGAGCAATGATCTGAATTTAAGGGGCTTAGATATTTTGCCTATGTCATGGTCAGATCATTTTCTGCTACGGCTTGTTTTTAAGGCTCCACTCCTCCCCTGCAGGGAGGCGGAACCGATTAGGTGGTTCCGCCCCAGACGTCTGATGGATCCAGAGAGTTTTCAGAGGACGCTTGGGGAAATACCGGATTCTCTCATTCACAGTTCGGCAGAGTCCCTGGTTACGGCCTGGAATATGGCTGCGAAGGGGGCTCTTGACCGGATTGCGCCGCTGTGACCTCTCTGTGGTAGCAGGCCCAGGAGATCTCCTTAGTTTACTGAGGAATTCAGGGGGATGAAGCGCCAGAAGAGACGCCTAGAGAAGCGATGGAGGAAAAGTAAATCCGTATCTGACCGAACACTTGTAAGATCTTATATCAAGACTTATCAGGTGGTGCTCAAGGCAGCAAGATGTGCGTATCATTCCGCCTTGATTGCATCTGCGGAATCCCGCCCAGCCGCCCTGTTCAGGGTAACTCGCTCCCTCCTTAATCGGGGGGGGGGGTTGATGCACCCTTGCAGGGTAGTGCTGAGGACTTTAATAAGTTTTTCGCGGATAAAATCGCCCAGATTCGGATGGACCTTGACTCCAATTGGAATGCAGTATCGGCTGATAATGATTCAGTCGAGATGACAGGGACTCGTCTTGATCCTGTTGTGTGGGAGGAGTTTGACCCGGTAGCACCTGATGAAGTCGACAAGGCCATTGGAGCTGTGAGCTCCGCCACCTGTTTATTGGACCCGTGCCCCTCCTGGCTGGTTTCGGCCAGCAGGGAGGTGACGCGGGGCTGGGTTCAGGAGATTGTCAACACTTCTTTGAGGGAGGGGTCCTTTCCGGCTCCCTGCAAGGAGGCAATTGTGCGCCCCCTCCTCAAGAAGCCTTCCCTGGACCCAGCTGTTTTAAACAACTACTGTCCTGTCTCCAATCTTCCCTTTATAGGGAAGGTTGTTGAGAAGGTGGTGTCACTCCAGCTCCAACGGTCCTTGGATGAGGCCGATTATCTGGGCCCTCAACAGTCAGGATTCAGGCTCGGCTACTCCACAGAAACTGCTTTGGTCGCGCTGACGGATGATCTCTGGTAGGCCCGGGATAAGGGATTATCCACTATCCTGGTGCTACTTGACCTCTCAGCGGCTTTCGATACCATTGACCATGGTATCCTTCTGCACCGACTGGAGGGGTTGGAGGTTGGGGGCACTGTTTTGCGATGGTTCACCTCCTACCTCACTGGTCGGTCGCAGTCAGTGTTGGCAGGGGGTCAGAGGTTGACCTCTAGGTTCCTCCCTTGTGGGGTCCCTCAGAGATCGGTCCTCTCCCCTCTGCTGTTTAATATCTACATGAAACCGCTGGGCGAGATCATCCGACAACACGGGGTGAGATATCATCAGTATGCTGATGATACCCAGCTTTACATCTCCACCCCGTGTCATTTCAGTGAAGTAGCGGAAGTGATGTGCCGATGTCTGGAGGCTGTTAGGGTTTGGATGGGTGCCAACAGGCTCAAACTCAACCCCGACAAGACGGAGTGGCTATGGGTTCTGCCTCCCAAAGATATTTCAATCTATCCGTCCATTAGCCTGAGGGGGAGCTTTTGACCCCCTCGGAGAAGGTCCGCAACTTGGGCGTCCTCCTCGATCCACAGCTAAATTTGGAACATCATCTTTTGGCTGTGGCGAGGAGGACATTTGCCCAGGTTCGCCTGGTGCACCAGTTGCGGCCCTATTTGGACCGGGAGTCTCTTCTCACAGTCACTCATGCCCTTATCACCTCGAGGTTCGACTACTGCAATGCTCTCTACATGGGGCTACCTTTGAAAAATGTTCGGAGACTTCAGGTAATGCAGAATGCAGCCGCGCGAGCAGTGTTGGGCTTGCCTAGAAATGCCCACATTTCCGCATCACTCCGCGAGCTGCATTGGCTGCCAATTGGTCTCCGAACCCAATTCAAAGTGTTGGTTATGACCTATAAAGCCCTACATGGCATCGGACCAGGTTATTTATGGGACCGTCTGCTGCCTCATGAATCCCAGCGGCCGGTTAGGGCCCACAGAGTGGGCCTTCTCCAGGTCCCGTCAGCCAGACAGTGTCGCCTGGTGGGGCCTAGGGGAAGACCCTTCTCTGTTGCGGCCCCAGCCCTCTGGAACCAACTTCCCCCGGAGATCCGTGTCGCCCCCACCCTCTCCGCTTTTCGTAAGTTGCTTAAAACATACTTTTGCCGGCAGGCCTGGGGCAGCTAACACCTTGCCCCTAGCCAGTGTATGTTTGTGTGTATGTTTGTGGAATGATTGGTTTCTTTTTTAACTTAAGGGTTTTTATATTTATGTATTTTATTGTAATTTCTATCATGTTGTGAGCCGCCCTGAGTTCTCCGGAATAGGGCGGCATAGAAATTAATTAAATAAATAAATAAATAAATAAATAATAATAATAATAACTGTTCAAGTACCTTGAAAGTTCCTTTTCAGTTTTCATTTCAGTTGCTTACAACTTTCATATACTGTACAATGAACTCTTGATTTTGTGGACTTCTACTGAACAGATTTCATAGGCAACAGAATAAATTACACTATGATTTGTGTCACTTGCACAAAGATATCATCACACCAATGATAAAGGCACAATTATTACTCTTTGATCTTTCAGAGTAAGGAAATAGCAGCCTCACTGTTAGTTCATTAAGAGGTTTCTCTATATTTCTGATCAAGTTCAGTCTCTAAGCTCTGAATCTAGGGAAGCCTATTTTAAGAATGAGATTCATAACTGCCCCCCTTGCAATAACTGGAAGCCTTTGTTCTTACAAAGGATAGGCTCATGAATCTGTCTTACCCTTTTACCAAAGTATAATGAGATGGAAAGATAAAGACCAATCCAATAAATTAAGGGAGACAAGGGTTAAATTACACAATCACAGTTATTTAGTTCAAAAGCTACAGGGTTTGATTCTGATAATACTGGCAAATAAACCATGTTGCATCATTAAGTTTCTGTTGCAAGCCCAGGAGAATTATTTATCTCATAAAAGTTCCCGGTAATAAAAATGATGACAGCCAGCCAATAGATCTTAAGAACTGGAGAAATATGATAGATCCATGATCATACAGAACAAGAATAAGATATACAGCTTTCTGTGCACATGTGCACAATCTAGAAAGACCTTTTTAAGAGAGAGAGAAATGCTGAAAATATATAATTATGGATGGAACTTCATTCCCCCTTAGCTATTGATGGTATTTCTAAGCCCAGCCTTCAACCCACTCAAGTAATTTTAAATTCTTTCAAGCCCCATCTTGGATCACAGTAAAATGACTTCCACTGAGTTGAAGTTTATAACAGATCTTGCCATTTATTTTTGCCTCCAGAAGGAAAGTCAAATTACTTAAAGGCATTTTTGTATGTTTTATAATGGGATTTAAAAATCTTGATTGACTGAAAAAAGGATGCGGGGTTGAAACTCTGGCAAAATGTGCTCAAGTATATCAAACCATCACTGGGTCAAAATACCAGGGAAGAATGTTTCCAAGGTAAAATTAAAAACCTTTCAACTGATACAAGATAAATAATTGCTCTAATTCTGCTGTTATAAATTAAGGCGTTTTTTTTTTAAACGCAAGACTTTGTATTCTGCAGCATAATTTAATGCTATTTGGATTTTAAACATGGTTAAGAAAATGCATCTTTTATATTTGGACTTTTTAATTATTTACAGAGCTGCATTATTTTTGTTGTTGCTGCTCCTGCTGTTATGCCCAAGCCCTTGCAGTCCTTAGCAGAAGTATGGTATAAATCTAAAACAGCAAGCAAGAATATTCTGGAGTGGAAAGGCATAAATGTCTGAATTTGTTTCCATTAAAATATTTCAAATTTAAAATTAGATCAAAAACAACTGCCTGGTAGAAATTATAATTTTGTTCTCAATTATATGGAATTTAGATTATTGATGTCACTTACCTTGCTATGACATGTAACACATCATAATGTGATCCATAAATTTCCTAGAACCTTCTGCCCACAGTTTAAGACCTTAATTTCACCATAATTGCTCTTTCACTATGAAATTATTCAGATGGACGAAGTAAACAGATTCAATTTCATTTGTAAATGAAAGCTTTCCCACAGATTGGCAATAGCAAACACTTGAATCTGTGGCAAAAACATAAGCAGAGTAGTAGAGGGTACACGTCTAGACCCAGATTATTCATTTAAGGTTCAACTTCAACGTTTAATTGGGCTGTTTTACTTCAGATATTAAGCACATTATTATTTCTATTTGTTTCAGGATGAATTGGAAAAGGGGGGGCAGAAGTTTGATTATGCAACAAAATGGGAAGAAACCAATTTATCATATTTGTCACTTACTTGGGGATAATGAAGGCTGGGGGCTTGACAGCTCATCCCCCCCCCTTTCCAGCAGCTAAAATCACTTTCAATAGTTGCTTACTGGTAGATAGTATTTTCTTTTTCCCTCCCTCACTTCTTTCAAAGTTGAGGTTCAGACTTATCATGTCCCCAAATTGGAGAAAGTTGATGTTAACACAAACCCCCATCCTATTCTTTTCAACAGAATTAGCACAACCTTATCCATCCTATGGTATATCCACTTCACCCCCAGAAATAGCTCCAGTTGACGGAGATGGATCTGGAATGGGTAACATGGAAGAATAGCTAGCTCCAAATCTCAGTATTTTCTACTAGTAAATATCTCCTCCAGACTGTAAAAACTCTTGAAATTGGCTCAACACACTCTCCATCTATTTCAGTAGGACTCTTCTAAATTTAAGTCTGGCTCCAGTTCTGTTTCTAGCAACCATAGATTTTTAAAATAGACATTTTTTAAAAAGGCAGATTTTTATGTTTGTGCACTACACATGACTCCTTGCCACAGCACAGTTGGGAAAAACAATCTTCTCATTAAAGGAAGGTATTTTTTCCCAGAGATCGGATCTTTGGGGAAAAGGCTGCATACTGTGGGTAAAGACTTAATAGTGGTACTTGGTACTCAGCTGCTTTGAAACTCATCAAATTTGGTACTTAACACATTTCAATGTGAAAAATGTGTCCCAGTACTCGTTTGTTTGGTACTCCATGCACAAATTAGAACTTGGAGTCAGCTGCCTTGTGACTCACCACCTTTTTCCTTACGGGAAAAAATTGTTTGGTACTCGTTTTTGGTACTCGTTGTGCCTCCCGGAACCAATTAACGAGTACTGAGGTACCACCAAATTCCTCAGCATCTCGATAGAGATGAAAGACTCTTCTCCAAACTCTGTAAAGTTACTGCTGAGCAGCTTTCCAGATTTGCCACCATCCAGATATTCGGGCTGCAATTCTTAAAAGTCCCAACCCTTCCAGAAAGCATTATGCTGGGGAAGGTTGACCAAGCTTATAGAAGGGAACAAAATGGACCCTTTGCCAGTCTGTACAGTCACGTCTATCCATGAGAAGCTACAATTTAAGAAAAGCCAAGCTTTCACAGTATAACATGTGACACCTCCACTGAGTGCGAAGTGGTACAGCCATGTCGTGGAACACATAAAGCACACGAAAAATAAGAGAGAAAAAACTCAAGATGAGACAGTAGACCCAGAAGCCAAACACGTGCTATGTAGAAAAAACAAAACGAAGAAACGATTATGGCCATAGAATCTTTATTCAAACAGAAACACATACATACATACACACGCACGCACATGGGGGAAAAGAAAACAAAATGGCATGACGCAGACAACGCGAAAGGCCACTTCTCTCCTTTGTGATTTTAAGAGCTTCAAGAAATATTGCCACTTATATTGAAGGATGAGAGAAGAGGGAGACAGAAGGGGTACGCATCTACTGACCATCTGCAAGTACAGAGGGCGGAAGGGGTGTGTGTGTTTACTTCTTTACAAGAGTATTTCCCAACACAACTTCTCATCCTACGCCAGATGTTCAGACACTACCTCTGCATAACCACACTGACCTGGTTTTCAATCTTCGTCTTGCTTCCTTCCTTTCCTATCAAGAGAACAGACTGACATTAAATCCCCCTCCATTTCTTGCTTGAGTTTTGCCGTGCTCTTGCCCAACTTGGTAGACAGGGGGCCAAGATGACAAAGTGATTGTGGTTGCTTGCTTGCTTTCAAAAGATTTATACAGAAAAGTCCAGATCAGAGGAGGGAGAAAAAAAACCCATGTAATTGTGGGATTGTAGGTGGGTGGAATAATTCTGTTTTCTAGGAGTCACATGAGAGAATTATAATTGAGTGGGGTTAAGGACTGTAAATGGAGATCCTTGATCGTCAAAAAACAACAACAAACCAAAACCCAGGGGCATAATGAAGACACTTTGGAGCAAATCTTACAGGAAGGAGAGCCTGCAATTCAGGTCTAGAAGGGCAGTTTGCGTCTTACGTATTACAAATTGTAGAATTCTCAGAAGGAACTCAAAAAATGGCAGCAGAGTTTTTCAAGAGTCAAAAAACTGCACCCACATAACTCGGAACTTTCCTTTTTTTTTTCTTACTGGGGAAGGAAGAGGAGTAAATTTAAATTACATTTTGGGAATATGCTCTAGATATATAAGAAAACTCCTGTAATATGGATTCTGGTGGGGAGATTTTATTTATTTATTTATTTATTTATCAAATTGCTGCAGTGTGGACACAGAGTAGGCCAACATTCAAAGATTAAGGCTTATCTGTTACAGCATGGCTGGTGATTTATCCACAACACTGACATGAGAGGAAAAAAACTGTCAATAGGAAAACAAAGCAGTGATACAGAATTCCCTGCTATGCCTCTTAAAAAATGAATCGCTTCTCCAAGGACAGCTTTGGCTTAGGCTGACCCCTAAGCTGTAGATTCCCTCACTTCTTAACTGAAAGGAAGTGATGATAAAATGTAGCGGTTTCTAATTCTAGCAACGCAGCTGGTGCTTGGGCCTGTGGGAAAGATCTCCTCTTTCACAGGTTATAAAATGGTGTTTAATCACCATAGGAAAAAATGGCTAGAAAGGGCAGAATCCAATGGGAAGAGAATGAGAAGAGACCTGACAACCAAGTGAGCGGTGACTGTGCACTGGGAGGGGATGGAATAAGAAGAATCAAGATTAAAACTTTTAGAGGTGCCAATCCAGGATTCACACTGGTATATACCAAATTCTAATAAAGAGGTTTATAGTCTTACTGAACAAATTGGTGGAAGATTCCAAATTAACCATGGGCAGTTCTGGTGAGGTGTGATGCTTCTAGTAGTCACTCCTACCCCCCCCCCCATGGATCAAACGTGTAGATGGAGGGATGGAGGAAGTGTGCTTGCAAGTGGGACATTCCATGGTCATGAGAAAGGCAGTTGCTTGATGGGTTTGCTCCCTGCCCACCTGGCACTCCCCCCCCCATCAGAAGACTTCTGATATGATTCAAGCATCAATTTTAATTGCATCAAAGACAGGTTTACTCAGTGCAGCAGTGTGTATGAATGCATATTGAGGAAAGGGAATGCAGGGGAGAGGCCTTGTGCCAAAGGTTGCTGCCCCTTGCTAGAGTAAAGGGGGGGGGGAGAACACCGTTGCTGGGATTCCCAAACGATGTGCCAGAAGGGGGATGATGTTACGACCCTCGTACACACATCCATTTCTCTCACAGGTGCTTGTTGGAACCAGACTCTTCAGTGATTGCTTGGGGGGGGAGGGGAGAGAGGGAGAGAGGGCTGGGCCCTTTCGTTGCCCCTTGCTGCTTTCTCTTCTGCCCCCCGCCTGCCCATAGGGGTGAAGGCACCGGAAGGACTGGGGGCAGTCCCTGGCAAAATAGACCGATCGGGCAAGCAGCTGTGGTTCTTTCCCAGTGACGAGACCCACTGAGTGCCTTTATCTGGGGAGGAACAGAAAGAGAGAACGGTTAGCTTTTTTGCCTCTTGTTTCATAGAATGTCATGCAGGTGTCGGGCAAACAAAATGGGAGAGCGTGACATAATCCAAACATTTTGCATCTGAATGTCAACTTGCATTCTCCAAAATAATTCTTCTAGCTCTAGTAACTTCAGCATCTTTTTGTAAAGCAAGCAGCCCCCGGGTGCAGACAAGATGAGTGAACTAAGAAGACTGCCAGTCAACACAAAAGATGGCCAATATCATGCAAGGTTGGAAAATAGAATCAAATGGCATGTAGAGCATTTTGCTTCAATTATTAGAAAGTAAGATAAAGAGTTATGTAGGGCAATGGAAGTCCCATCCTGATTAATGGAGTCTTCATGGAGTTTTCCTCTTTAACTTCAAAGACTCTACTAAGTATGCCAACCTATGTAATTCCCAATTGTTCTTTATAACCATTAATGGCTACGTTTTTTTCCTTTTAAAGTTAAGTTAACGAACTACTAAGAAAGACACTTAAACTGGCAGTAGTTTCTCTGTCTAACAACATGGAAGCTGTAAAATACTGCATAGGTAGTCCTCAATTAGACCATTCATGTAGTAACTATTTGAAGTTATGATAGTGCCAAAAAGTGATTTACAATCAGTCCTTGTACTAATGACTGTCAGGGTCATGTGATCACCATTTGTAATCTTTCCAGCTAGCTTCTAACAAGCAAAGTCAATGGGGGAAGCCAGATTCACTTAACAACTGGGGCAAAAAAGGTTATAAAATTGGGTACTGCCATGTAACAATAGTAGTTATTTTATAACTAAGCAATAGTGCTTAGTGACATAGGTTCTCATTCCAATTGTGGCCGTAAGTTGAGGACTACACAACTATACACAGTTGTGGAGGCAGGTCATAAAAGAACTATAATGACCAGGAAGGGAATATGTCTCTAACAGATTTAAAAAAATATTAATTTTGTTAATTATTATTTTAAGAAAAATATAAACAAGTAAAGAGAACCATAACATTTTGATCATGAAGAGATCCAAAGCTTTGGAAGCATCATCCAATGAAATAATTTGCAGTGGGATTTTAAAAGACAGAAAGAAAAGCATTTGATAGTTTTTAAAACGAAAATGGAAATTACTAGTTTTACTGCTAGTAAAACACTGATAGGAAAGAAATGGCGCTAAAAATTGCCTGTCTCAATTATATAAAAATGTGTTTATCCTCCTCAGAGACAACTTTTTATGATTAAATTATTTTCTGACCAAATGGCAAAGACACAATCTCCAGAAGAAGAAGAAAAAAGTTAGGAATGTCACTATGAGATGATACTAGACACAATCTTTTCAGGCTAACAGTAAGAGCTCTTGTTATATATTGATCATTTCCCCCCCCTCCAAATGTCAATATTTGCATGCTTATGTTGGTACTGAATAATACATTCCTTTGTAATACTATTGCTTTATGTTTGTCAAAACAAAAACCATCAGTTGCAGTTGTGTCCAATGGATTAACTTTATTTTTTAAAAAAAGGTTCTACTGCTGAGAAAATCCTATTTTCATCATTCTGCGGAACTATCAGGTTTGAGACTCTGGCTCCATTTATGTGATTCTGCAACTCATTGCGACATAATTAGACACTGCTCTCTCTAATCCAGGGATTCTCAACCTTGGCAACTTTAAGACTTGTGGATTTCAACTCCCAGAATTCATCAGCCAGCAAAGCTGGCTGAGGAATTCTGGGAGTTGAAGTCCACAAGTCTTAAAGTTGCCAAGGTTGAGAACCCCTGCTCTAATCCTCCTAGTTTTGCATTTCCCAATGTGACTGCAGTGCCTCTGCAAGTGACTGGGAATATGATACTAAGAGCTTTGTATTTTTCAATTTCTTATCTCCATTCGCTGATCTGAGATGCAATGTGCAATGAATATTTCATGCAGAAAACTGTTCAGATGTCCCAGAATTTGTTGATTATAGGGCATGTGAAAAGATTGCTTTTCTCCTCATCGCTTGCCATCTGCTGCAGAACCGGCACCAAAATAGGCAGAATTTCTGGTTCAGAATAATTATTGTGGCATATTTTTTTAAGCTTCAAAAGCAGCAGAAGAAAATAAAAATAGTAGCATTAGGGGGAAGAGACAGGAAAGAGGAAAGAGTTTGTGTCCACACTACAGTATTCTGTGATTGAAGACATCCAGAAAACCTTGCCTGATAGTCTGTTTCCAACTACATCTAACTTCCACCCTTGCTGCTTTCTAATGAATAATCTGAGATTGCCTTCTTGCAACTATCAAATCCTTCTTCTGTGATTTACTAATCCCAACACCCCCCTACAATATTTTACCTGGCTGCCGATGGCTGCTGTTGTTCTATCTGTGGGTTGCTGTGCTCAGACTGTGGCGTCTCTGTTGTCCCCTGAAGTGGCTGGGTCTGGCTGGAATCAGAGGTAGATGGGGGAGGTTCTTTTGTGCTGTTGAAGAAGGTGGGGGAAGGCAGGGAAAGAAAGACTTATCTTAGCATGGTGACGTGGATTGCTTTCATATTCATAGTTCCAAACCATGATTATACAGTACAGTTTGTATTTATCCAAAGAACGATTAAACAATAGAGAAGATCATGGATCTGCAGAAGGCACCCTAAAGAGAAGAAGCGACCATTTTTTTTTATTTTAGTTTTAATGGCTACAATTTCACATTTTAGATTTTTATTTTTCACATCAGTCGCTCTCAAGCTGCCTATTCCCCAGTTCTTTATTTTGCCAGGGTCATCGGTTCTGCTTTTCAGAGCAGTTTTCAGTCTTCTGTTTCTTCCTCTTTTTTCATCAGCAGGATTTCCTGCTGATTCCAAGTATTCATCAAGTCTGACTCTGCATAGGTTTTTGAGTTCAGCTAAGGTTAGTCAGGTGCTGCCCTCTAGTTGGGCCCTCTTCTTGTATACCTGGCCATATCAGGAGGAGTTTTCATTATTGCCAGTGCATACTTGCAGATCAGATATTCATCTTTTAACAATCCCTCAGAAGAACACACAGATCACATTTCAGAATTTTACCTGGCTACTGTTGTCACGATAGTGGAGTTCAGTGGGTTCCCCTCTTCTGGAGGGCCTGTGTCTGGGGCGGGAGAATCCTGTGGAACACTAGAGACTGCTATAAAAGAGGGGTGGGTGGGAGACCAACCAATCAGATCTAGATATGGGGTGGGAAATACATGTTCTGTACAGAGGAAAATGACAGTTCTAGAGGGAAAGCTAAAACTTACCCAGCTACCATCTATCCCAAACCTTCATTTCCACAGTATTATTATTTCCGAGGCTTTAAGGACACAATAACTGTCTGCCCAACCCCCACTTGCTTCCTCTCCTATTAATATAGTTAGGAGGGGGAGCCAGTGGCTCTTCAAACGTTATTGGGTTCCAATTACTGTCAGCTATAAAGATAGTGGATGCTGGATAGCAGTCCAGCATGGGGCATCCAGAACATCCAACATGGGGGGAACCAAGGACGATCTAAACTTGCAGTAATCACAGGTGGATGGACTGTAGGTTGAATATTCAAGGAAGCTTTTAGGAACACAAGGCAGGAGACTCCTCCCGGCCATGCTTGTGAATGGAAGTGACCATTCAAGATGTAGGAGAAGAGGTAAGTGGGAGAGGTGAGAGAGGCAGGTAATACAGGCTTTATGTAAAGGATCAGTATGATGGACTTGAATAAAATAGGTGAACTTCCTACCCAGATACAGAACCAACTGTATTCCACAGGATAGGCGTGTTGTTCTTACAGCTTAACTAGCTGTTGCCCACAGACTCCTGAAGGCTCCATGGCCCCCAGATTAACCACCTCTAAATCCAAGTTCTCACATGGTCCTAGGAGTTTCTACAAAATGGATCCACTACTCTCTAACACTGTTCCTTTATTACTGAATAGAGTTTATTTATATTCATCATCATCATCATCATCAAGTTGGAAGGGACCTTGGAGGTCATCTAGTCCAACCCCCTGCTCAGGAAGGAAACCCTATACCATTTTGGACAAATGGCTGTCCAGTCTCTTCTTAAAAACTTCCAGTGTTGGAGCATTCACCACTTCTGGAGGCAGGTTGTTCCACTGGTTAATTGTTCTAACTGTCAGGAAGTTTATCCTTAGTTCTAGGTTGCTTCTCTCCTTGATTAGTTTCCATCCGTTGCTTCTTGTCCTGCCTTCAGGCGCTTTGGAAAATATCTTGACCCCCTCTTCTTTGTGGCAGCCCCTGAGATATTGGAACACTGCTATCATGTCCCCCCTCGTCCTTCTCTTCATTAAACTAGACATACCCAATTCCAGCAACCGTTCCTTATATGTTTTAGCCTCCAGTCCCCTAATCATCTTTGTTGCTCTTCTCTGTACTTTTTCCAGAGTCTCAACATCTTTTTTACATCACAGTGACCAAAACTGGATGCAGTATTCCAAGTGTGGCCTTACCGAGGCATTGTAAAGTATTAATACTTCACGTGATCTTGATTCTATCCTCTGTTAATGCAGCCCAGCACTGTGTTGGCCTTTTTGGCAGCTGCAGCACACTGCTGGCTCACATTTAAGTGATTGTCTACTAGGACTCCGAGGTCCTTCTCACAATTGCTACTATTGAGAAAGGTACCCCCTATACCAGGGGTTCTCAACCTTGGCAACTTTAAGACTTGTGGACTTCAACTCCCAGAATTCCTCAGCCATTCTGGGGGTTGAAGTCCACAAGTCTTAAAGTTGCCAAGGTTGAGAACCCCTGCCCTATATTATACCTGTACATTTGGTTTTTCTTGCCTAAATATAGAACCTTACTTTTTTCACCATTGAATTTCATTTTGTTAGATAGCACCCAGTGTTCAAGTCTGTCCAGATCCTCCTTTATCTTAAGCCTGTCTTCTGGAGTGTTGGCTATTCCTGCCAGCTTGGTGTCATCTGCAAATTTGATGAGTGGCATGCTGCTACTCCTTTATAGTATTTGTGGAGACCACTTGCAGAGGGGACAGACATCTGGCAGAGTTGAATATAAATAAATATGTGGGTCTGTATGTGTGCAGGAGTGAAAAGGAAAGAAATGGTGGACCATGAAGTCCGGAAAAAGCAGAGATGGTCTTAGGGAAGACAAGACTATTGGCAAGGGCAAGATGGCCCTCCTGTGGTAGCTGCTGGAATGGAAGGATGAACAAGGCAAAGAGAAAAGCGGAAGAAACAGTCCCCATGTTTTTGGGTCAGAGCCTTGACGGGAAGGGGTGGGGGGGTGGGGGAGGGAAAGCTCCTTCTGACAGGCTGCTACATAGCAACTGTTCTGGATGCTATACTCCTCTGTTCCATTGCCAGGAAGCAAGGATTCCACTCAGCACTGGGGAGTATCAGCCAGGAGGTACACAACTATTATGGTTGATAGGAAATTATAGGAGACATTTTATATTAAGACATCGCCTCTGGGCTACCATACCTAGGACTTAGCAAATCTGATTCAGTTTCTATTATATATTATACTAATTACTGCATTAACTTGCAGAAATTACATGTGCAATTTTCATAAGAGCACACAAAGAACTGTGCTGAATGAGAGTATTTAAACCAGGATTCAATTTTCACAGCCCTCAATGGAAGCCCACAAGTAAGCCATAGACCAGAAAAATCAACTCTAGGAAAGCTAAAGCTACTTATATTGGGATCAATTATAACAACAAAATCTTGTGAGTCTGATTGTGCTGAACATCCCCCCTCTTTGTTGTATGTCAGTGAAATAGGGAGGCATCTACCTGAGCCACTTCTGATTGTTAACTTGCTGTTCTAAACTTAAAAATTGTTTCAGTCTAGATAATAGTTCCTGAATATTTCTGACAAAGTCATTTTCCTTATTCTCTACACATTTAAGATATAAGATAAGATAACCTTTATGGTCATTTTTTTACTGTGAACATACTGGCCCACATTAAAAATTCTGTTGTATATACTTCCCATACACATATATAACACATATATACACATGCTACATATCTATATCACTGTCCATTTTGAACACATAGTGGAAATGTTTATCTTTCATCACAACTAATATGCAAAGGCATATAGTATTTTATGCTGGAGGTAATATTATGATTAGGAACTGTTGGGAACTTTATACACAGTAGCAGTCTAAATTGCCAACTAAGGCTACATTTGTGATAGCAAATTCCATAGTGTCATTGTGCTGCATGTGAAGACAATAATAATATTTCTTAATATTTGCTCAGATCTTCCCAACGTTCAGCTTTGTTGCATTATCCCATAGTTTTAGTATTATGGAAAATGACATCAATTTTCTCAATACACCTTTAGAATGCCCTCCTTGGAGACATTTTTTCATAAACTAAAAGTCTCCAAACTAAAATCTTCCTGAGTATTTCTCTATTTTTGTGTGTGTGTGTGTTTTCCAGTTCTGTTGACAGAAGGATAAAAAAAACCCCTATAAACTGCTGATTTGTAGAAAAGTAATATGATAGGTTGAGTGAATGTCACTGTTGTCTTTGTTCAGATTCTTATTCTCCTGAGACTGTTAGCTTTGACCACTTCAACACCAGCCTTTATCCCTCTGGTGAAAATTCATATGCACTCATTTTTGTCCTGCTATGTACTTTTCCCTAAGGTTTTCTATGACATAATTTTGTATGAATAAATCACATTGATTTTTGGACACAATAAAACCGTTTCTGAAGAATAAGTGATGCTCACCTTCTACTTGGGACCCATTATTTTGTGCCACTTCCTGAGAGAGGATGGCTGGCTCTGTGAGCACTTTAGAACTAGCAAAACAAAATAATAATTGACAAAATTACCATCAGTCAATTGCAAAATGTTTTCCTTGGAACAGCTTATATCCTAAGATGATACCTTTAATATTATTAACCACAACATCTGCCTATCCGTTGTCCTTGAGAAGGATTTGATAGATGGATATAAAAATGCCAGATCTAAATATCTAGCTGACTTTGCGACCAAACAAGAAAAAAAGTCCCAAAATTCTCTCTTTTGCTGCTTTAAAATGACGTGTAGGCTCTAGTGTGAGCCACTGAATTTGTTGTTTCTCCTCCAAGCTCCTCTTCTCATCACTTCCAATTCTGTTTGCCTGACACCCACTGGCAGAAATGAGCAAACTCTGATCAATGACATTCAGCTTCCAGCACACTTCTTGATTCTATCATCAAAACTTGATGGCAAAATGATGTTGTCCGGCAGTGCAACTATAGTGTGTGTGTGTGTGTGTAGGGGGATAAGAAACAGGATAATTAAGCCCCTGTAAGATTTATCCATTTTACCCCTTAACATCCATTATGCTTCCAACACATGGACACAAAAGGGCCTGAAAGCCCCAGTCCCTGAAAAACATGATCCTAAAAGTCAAATTGATGTTCTCTTCAGCCCCTCCCCCCAATGACTAAACATTTAAGTATTCCAAAGCCTCACCTCTCTTGCTGTACAGCGGGTTCTGGAAAGGAGGCCCAATTCTCATCTTTGCCAGAGCAGGAGGCACCTGAATTAGGTTGGTCCCACACTGCTGCTCCTGTATCAGCTGCCACCAGTTGTGAGGATTTCGTAGACTTTGCGGACGGATCAGACCTGTCTGCCCAGCTAGGATCTAGGGAAGACCATATTTGCACAGGAGATATTTATCTGGTGCTAGAACTTACTACAGGAGATAACTAGCACTATTGTTCCTGTAACTGTTATAACAGTCTTCCCCCAACCTATTGCTCACCAGATGTGCTGGGATGACAGATCTCAATATTCTGAAGTTACCATGATTATTGGACGATTATGTTGGGACTTGAAGTCTTAACACACCAGGAGAGCAGATGGTTGGGGAAAGCTGGGTGCAATCCTAACATAATTGCCGATTTCTCTTTGGCATAAGGAAAATGAAGGTTTCCTCAATTGATTAAATGTAAGTCAAAGTATATTGATACAGATTAGGATGAAAGCCCAAATCAAACTAAGTTTGCTCTAAAATCCAATTTTGTCTTGATCCTTTAATTATGAATTTCTATGCTATTATGGTTTTTTGACTTACAAGATAGCAAAAAGAAGAGTATATGAAAGAAGAGTTTCAAGACACATAATTTTGTGCAAATAAGTTAACAAACTGGGCTATTTGGCAAGATTTTGGTATAATCAAATCTTGGTGCAATGTGGGAAAAGAGGCATTTTTTAATTCAGCATTCCCTTACATTGTTATTCTTTCTTCAATTATACTAATAATGTCCAGAGATTGAGAAAAAGATGTTCAAACCTAATCCAGATCAGCTTTTCCCAAGAAAAGAGCCAATTATTTTTATGCCAAAAGACTTTTACTTTCAAGAAAATTATTTCCTAGCCATGAAATAAATAAAGGTGAAAAAATGTGCTACTCCTGTTGTTGCTAAATATCAATTCCCTGCAACCCTGGGAAATAGGACCAAAGGTGAGGAGGATGGGAGCTTATGTTCAACAGTATCTTCAGGGGGAAAACTTCAGGGTGATTTGACAATATACTATGGCGAAAGCCTCACTTTGGTAGTTTTTCAAGGAATGTTATAATTTTTCCTTTATTGCGCCATAATGTCACTAATACTAGTGTTATTAGATCCAGCTGTCCCTCCTCTTTTCATTTGTAATATACTCATCATCATGCTCTCATCTGTAATGAACATTGCATAAGAACCAGGTGGCTATAACTGGTAAACTGAAGACGTTTCGCTCCCAAGAATTTTAAACCAGAATTAAGCTACATTCCTGAGGAAAGAGCAGATTAAAAGAGAGGGTGACAGTCCTAAAGATTCAACTAGAGCACTACAAATCAGCAGAGTTGCATGGAAGAACATGTGAGAATGAAGCTCTCTGCCACTGTCAAGTATCTGTCTTATGACTTAAATAACAGCATCTTCAGCCAAAGAAAGTCAGAGATGCCGACAAGAAGAATCACTGAAATTGTAAGAACCAAATAGCTAGTTTGGCTAGGATAATATTCCTTGAAAATAACATAAAATTGTAACTCTCAGCAAAAGTGAACAACTATTAAAAGAAAATCAATCCTGGGTATTTTCTATAAAATTATCTGGCAAAAAATATTTCAAAAACTAGATTTATTTATTAAATTTCTATGCCACTCATCTTTTCTATAAGGTGAGTCTTAGCCAAGTTGAAACACTGTTTATTAATGACGAGCATGTTACTTTATTGAATGTAGAGTAACACTTATTTCAGAATTCACTTTTAAAGGGGATAAAGGCTATTTCATTCTTGTTCCTACCATGGACTGCTCCCATTTAGATCTTTTCCTCTATTCCATTAGGTCTCATTACCAAAATAAGCAGAACAATTTCAAATCAGGAAAATAATTGCTGTGGCAGCAACATCAGGAACAATCTCACCTCACTTCCTAAAGGAATTTATTTCCCATTATTAAAGGATGCCCAAATAAGCAGACAGCAGCTTGGCTCTATTCCACCACTTATCCACCAACAACCCAGTCTCTGAGTTCTGACCTCCTAATGTTCTTTCCGCTTCTGTTTCTTCACCACAGCCATTGCTGACAGGGACGGCCTCTCCATCTCCCCCACCAGGATCTTCTTCCTCACCCCCTTCACCTTCCGAGTCTTCACTATCTTCACTATCTGTGCTACCAAGTCTTCTGCAAAAGGGAGAGAAAATGGAATAAAGTAGAGTTATTACACACTTGCCTACAACCAGTTCTATTCCAGTGGACTCCTTTTTCTGCAGCTGTACATCACAATATGTGTTTAGCTTGGTGTTGGTTTAATATATGTGGGCTAGTCTGCTAAGGCTTGCTCAGCCAATCATGACTTAATTCCATGTATAAATATAGCCACAGAATCAAACTACTGATCCACCCAACCGTAATGTACCAATTTCCTCCTCTAGATTCCACTAAAAGAGGCTTTAAGCAATTAGAATTGCTGAACTCTATAAGCAATTCAGGCCTGCCAGTCTGATAGCATCATTACATTATCAATCCCAGCCTTATGATCCTTGGAGCCCAAATTGATTCTGAAAATGAAAATGCACTCCCAAGACATAAACATAAAATATATTTATTTATTTATTAAACAAATTTGTATGGTCACCCAAAGTCACTGAAGCAAGTGACTTCAGGCTGCTTACAACATTAAAAATAAAATAAAAACCCATAAACCCTCCCATCCCCACTCCCATGGCAGCAACAGCAGGCTGCACGTCTCCCTGCTACAGCTAACAAAGAAGAAAGAATCTAACACAAAGATACCGTGTTTTCCCCAAAATAAGTTCTAACTGGAAAATAAGCCCTAGCATGATTTTTCAGGATGCTCTTAATATAAGCCCTACCCCCAAAATAAGCTCCAGTTAAGATCATCAGCTAGACGGATACATTTAGTATCGTATTTTCCCCAAAATAAGACCTAACAGGAAAATAAGCCCTACTGCAAAAATAAATATAAGACCTGGTCTTATTTTGGAGAAAACATGGGTATAACTGTTTCAGAAGGTCTAAAGCAGGGGTCTTCAAATTTGGCCCTTTTATGACTCATGAACTTCAACTCCCAGAATTCCATGAGTCATTAAAGGGCCGAGATTGAAGACCCCTTGACAAGATCCAAGAAAACAGCAGCAACATGAAATTCTGGAGCCAAACATCACAAAATTGTTGAGGGACAGCAAAAAGTGGCCCCAAAAGATTAATGCATGCAACAATAGTGGCAAGAGAGGAAATATTATCCAATGTAGGAAAAAGCTCAAAAAAGAGTTTAAAAATTAAATGATCTTCCTTCAGTGATACAAATTGCACTTGAAAATAGGAAGCAACAAGTGCTATTTATCAGATTAGACATACTTGAGAAGGGGAAAAAAGGGCCTCCAAAACTGAACATCTATTTTTGCTTTTGTTTTTTGAGTGGGGAGGAAGGGAGGAATGATATGCAGTTGGGAGTAATAAGAGCTAGAAGTCTGGACCTTGAACAGAGCAGCTGATACTGCACACACTGAATCATCTTCAGCTTCAATTTCATGGCTACTAAGAATTGTCTTATGTATAATTAA
This sequence comes from Bothrops alternatus, assembly GCA_034064705.1. Taxonomy (NCBI): domain Eukaryota; kingdom Metazoa; phylum Chordata; class Lepidosauria; order Squamata; family Viperidae; genus Bothrops; species Bothrops alternatus. Next base: position 2,243,616 of record JARGCV010000126.1, on the reverse strand, counting down.
ACACTTTAAGCTATGCTAAACACTATTCATGCCATCCACTCTAGCTTTATTCGCTCCCATTTTGCAGAAGTGGGCAGCTGACAAAGCTCCATCATGCAAGAATGTATGACAGGACCCGAGAAGTTCTCTTCGGGCTTGGTCTAAATATGACCCAAAGTTTATTGGTAAACATGATAAAGGAAGTTTTCCCTCGGCTTCATTAATAAGGGGGACAGGGAGACAGAATGGGAAGAACATCCCTGTAAAATGGAAACCTCTTGTGGAAAACCTTCAAGGATCCTGGGAAGGAGGCTGCCTGCATGTGCCTTCAACACCCCCAGCAAGAAAAAAACATCTTCCCAGCAAGTCTAAAATTTCTTATCTTAGCACACTATTTTGATCCAGTTTGCATCTCTGTTTGGTTTCATTTTGCATAATTCCTCACCCAGTCTAGTCAAAAGTTGATGATGACAGGATTGATCTAAAGAGGCAGAACATATTCATAAAATGAGGTGTGGGCATGCAAAGGCAATGGAACAACAGGGCAGAAACCCTCAAGGCCTATGTACTTCATGCAGGAGAAGCATGAGCTAGCTTAAGATGCAAACAAGGAAGATGATTTAACCCTAATAAACCAAGCATAATTGTAACTCTCTGGAAATAAAAGCGTGAATTATTTAAATAGACGACGATATGCATTTAAGAAAAGAAAAAGGGGGGGGGATATAAGCAAGAGAAATCAATCGTTGGCCCAAAGGATGGTGATGGAATCCTCCAGAAGCTAATACAATGGATTCTTCCCTACCTAACCGTCATAGACTGTGCAGTACCCGAAGTGATAGTCCTCTCCTTCTCCTGCCAGATGTCCTCCCCATCAGAGCCATCGGCCTCTTCATCATCATCAAATTGCTGAATTCGCTCCTTGTAGCAGATGTCGAAAAGGTTGGCGTTGGGCTGCAAGAAAGTGGAGAACAGAGACAAATTAGAGCAGTGGAAATAGATATAGTTGTTGTCTTTGTTGTTATTACAAGTTGCCCTTTGATGACTGTCTATAATAATAATAAAGTTGGAAGGGACCTTGGAGGTCATCTAGTCCAATCCCCTGCTCAGGCAGGAAACCCTATACCATTTCGGACAAATGGCTGTCCAGTCTCTTCTTAAAAACCTCCAGTGTTGGAGCATTCACCACTTCTGGAGGCAGGTTGTTCCACTGGTTAATTGATCTAACTGTCAGGAAGCTTCTCCTTAGTTCTAGGTTGCTTTTCTCTTTGGTTAGATTCAGATTTTGGCTTCTCTATGTACCTGCCAAAGCTATGTTGCAAATTAAAGATTCTTTAAGGTAAAACAATGCCTCAAATTTCTTTGAAGAGCTTCTTCTTTCGGAACATGACATCAAAGCCAAAATCTGAATTCTCCTCCCCCAACACACAGAATCAAAGCATAACTCATTCCTTCATTTAACAGTCATTAATCACATTCTCCAATTAGTTTGAAGTGTGAACTTTCTCTCCCGTTATCTCCTCTTATTACAACTAACCTTGAAGAATACCCTACTGAGATATTGTTATGGCTAACTAATCCCCAGCACATTCTTCCCCCTACCTTCCAGCACCATCTCTTTTAACTCTAAAAGTAATACACAGGTTTTAAATAGGAAATGTCTGCATCTTTATATATTGTCAAGCAAGAACATCTGATGTTAGCAGCATTGACACTGAGATCATAACCTCACACAATGATTGAATCCTGGACTAGCAGTGGGAGGAACAAGACAGCAGAGGTCACCTGAGAATGGCAGGCGTAGGATATGTGGAGGAGTGTAAGGCGGCCAAAAGGACAGAGATAAGGGGGAGACAGGGGAGGGGAGTTCAACAGGAGGTGAGGGCAGCTAGGTAGTGCAATCTCACCTGCCAAAAGGGAGCTACCCAGAACCAGCTGGGGAGCAGACTCAGCAAATTTGTGCAGGTGGGAGAACTGTGAGGTCTTTGCCTAATGGCTGCAACTGGGACTATTATTGCTGAGCAGGGAAGTCGCGTAATTTTTCACCTAATAACTGCTTCCGTTTAGCAATGGAAATCCCAATCCAAATTAGAGTCGTTAAGGGAGGACAATCGGTACAAAGTGGCAAACATGTCTAATATTCATTTTTCCTGTTTTCTCCCTCAACAGCAACCCTTTGAGATGGGTCAAGGAATGACACTTACACTGTCATCATCTGCATTCAGTGAGAAGGTGATGTTGGCCGTTTTGTCAAAAGGAGCACTGAAATTAAAAAAAAAAAAAAGGAAACTATGGTGAAGACCAGAAATCAGGATTGCATTCTTAGATGGGAACAATACAAGCCTAGTTTGGGGAAAAAACAGTGAAAGAAGGAAGCCTGTGCTGTGCTGTGCTGAAATGGGAATTTATTCCCCTTCTTTTTCCTAAACTCTTCTAATAAAATTCCCATTTCCAAAGTATTTTAGGAAGAGTTGAAAACATTCTACATGAACCAGTAGTTATCTCTTAATGCAGACGGGAGTCAGGGTTACTAAAACAATTAAGTTAATAGAGAAAGGATAGTTTTTAGTTTACTTTATGATTTCATCTTAGTTACATTACTGAAGCTATTTAATAAATATAACACTACTCCCAATATCATCATTCAACAGACACTACTATCTCCCTTCTATGCAGGGTTCTTAGTTCTTATATACTTCACTGTCACCTTTTTTTCAAAATAAAACCCCTCTTTCTTGTGAATGTAATATCTGTCTTCCAGCAACAAATTTAAACTGGCAGTCCCTTTTCTATACAGGCCACAAATTTACAGGTGTTAATTTTTTGTTTTCTGTATGGAACTTTCAGTGCTACACAATGTATTTCAAACTCTGTTTACCAAACTGCTTTGCACTAGCTCAAGTTTTATTCTTTATTTTAGATGTATATACATTAAAAAGAGTTGTATTAGCTTTATTTTAGAACTGTGCATTGATTTGTGAAGGATATTGCTTATATTAAGAAATATTTTAATAAAATAAAGATGAAGTCTCCTTTGAGTTGAGATATGGATATAATTTACCATTACATTCTTCTGGAAACTCTTTTTTACTTTGCAACCTAGTCTAAATTCTGGAATTTGCTCATGGTCTCTAATTTAACCAGGTCTGACCCTGTTTAGCTTATTGAGAGAAGCCCAGGTTAGCTTAGTGTGGCCACCTGCCATCAAAAGGGAAGTTGTTCAATAGAAGCCACAGAATAGATTCATATCCAAGCCCAAAGAAAGTGACTGCAGAGCCCAAACCATGTTCTGTCTTGTCTGACAAGCATTTGAACCAGTTTTCCAAGTCACCCACCAACCATTGCTATAGTGTCAGATCAGTTTCAATTAATTTTATTTATCAAGAAGCAGATAGTAAAGCCCCATTTTAAGATAATGCAAAGACTGGGCTCAGAAGGGACTTGTGTAAAATACTTCTGAGCTTTCATCTACTCATGTTTCCCTAGATGAAATCTTTGTATTTATTTGAAGTAGTGCATGTATGGAGAGATGGAAAGGAGATATGTATGCTATTGGCCTCATCTTTGTATTTAAAAGAAGAAGAGCAGCGCATTAGCATTTACCTTTTCAACCGTTGGAAGTGAGCGCTGCAGGCCACATAGGCAGAAAAAGAGAAAGAAAAGGGAGAGAAAGAAAGAGAGGCAGACACATGAGGTCAGGAGACTTGGAGAAAGGAAAAAAAAACTGCCTGGGGATGGAATGAGGTGCTTGCCAATAAGGCCTCAAGCCCCCCCCCCTCTTTCAATAATTAGGTCATCCAGGTCAAACATCATGCTGGAACTGCCACAATAAAACAGACTGGCAAAATAGGAATGACTGGACAGTCTTGACTAAGAACATCAAATCTTTAGTTGCTAACATGACTTGAAAAATTAAGACACTCTCCCCCTTTTCAGGCAAGGTTCTGTCATTTGGCAAGCTGAGCAAAGCAAGCTAGAAGACAGAGCCTCTGGGATGGGAGCTTTAATTCAATAAAATCCAATTTCCAAGTATCAAATCATCCTGGCTTCCAAAATTTTAAAGGAAACTTCTCTTCTTGTGGACTTTCTCAAAGCAATTATCCACAGGTTGATGGACTAGGAGAGTCTTTGATCTGATCAAATAAAGCTCATTTTATGTTCTTATAAAAGATAAATAAAACATATTCCCTCTTTCGGAGAGGTCAAGAAACACAAAGATTTCATGAAATGGAGTCCTGGCTGTGCAAAGGCAAAGAAAGAAGCATCACCACTCATATAATCCTCTCACATTCTCAAAAGAAGCCAAGCAAATACTAGCTCATGGATCTCAAAGAGATGGAATGAACACCTAGCCAGCCTTCCCCAGATAAGGTTTTCCCAGTATTTTTTATCTGACTGCTATCATCCTTAGGGTGGCATGGTGGCTCAGCGGTTAGGGTTCTGGGCTTGCTGATTGAAAAGTCGGCAGCCCAGGTTTGAGACCCAAGAGCTATGTGATAGGCTGAGCTCCTGTCATCACCTCAGCTCCTGCCAACCTACCAGTTCGAAAGCATGCAAATGTGATAAATAGGTACCACTTCGGAAGGAAGGTAACAACATTCTGTGACATCATGCTGGCCACATGACTGAGGAAATGTCTTCGGACAGTGCTGGCTCAATGGCCTTGAAATGGAGATGAGCCGGCGACTAGCAGAGTAAAAACTAGTGTAGTAAAATCTGCAGGAACTCCTTTACCTTTTTTTTTAAGCACCCTTAACTAAAATGAAATTATAGGCTCTATGGTCCCTAGCATGCCAGTTGGGATACAGGTCCCAAGAAAGGCATCTTCTTTGACATAAAACAAGCTCTTTGCTCTTTCAGACTTTTAAAACGAATTTTAAAGAATTCATTTAATGAAAAAAATGTGCCAGTTGTGAGTATTCACTATCTCCACGAATGCCTCTGGGTCACAATAGATTCCATGACTTAAATCCATATTTTATAAGTAATTATGCCCTCCAGTAACTATTTTGGGAATGGGATAACAAGTTGCATTCTTGTAGTGTCCGTAACACTTTCTTAAAATCGAATTCACAAGTCCAAAAAGGCTGGGGATCCAGTTATAGCTCAAAATGTAAAGATGATCCAGTTGAGGATTACTGATCTAACATCTCCAATGGGTTATTTTACTGGGACTAATAACCAAATCTGCAAGATGCAAGACTATGCATCTTTGTAATTCTATGACAAACTGCCAGGCACAAGCACATGCAAATCAAATGCTCCTGAAATGTATTCAATGAATAATCTAATTCTCATTAATGAATTTACAACTGAATTATAGGAAATTATAATCAGCAGAGATTAAGGCCAGTGAAAGGCGGATGTCCCTTTGCATACACAGACCAACGGAACATAATTTAATATGTGAGGCTTTAGAAACCCTTAGTCTTGCTTCTGGATCCTGCTTAAAATCATGCTTCCTTTCCAGAGTAGACAAAAATCAGCTGTGCCATGCTATTGTCCTCACAGGAGGCAAGGCAATTCTCAGCCACCAAAGAGCACATTAAAAGAGGCCTAGAAACAGGACATGGAGAAAGGCAAGGGGGAATGTGAACACATCACTAACTTGACATTCTCTTCTTGCTCGCCAAATTCTTCGTCATGAAAACCAAAGTGGTCAATAAATGAAGTCATCTGTTGCATTTGATAACCTACGAAAGCCTATAAAAAAAGTAATAATAGGAAATAAGCATGAATGATAAATAGCTCAAAAGGGAACGGCGGAGTGAGAATTTTATTTATTGACTAAATTTATATAGCCAGTTGCAAATCAAAACAAAAGATTATTAGATCTGATGCATCTAAGAACGTATGGAAATTCTTTTGTCTGAATAAATCTATGTGCTTTCCAATAGATCCTAACAGATAACATCTGGCTTGGATTCATTCCAAGTAGCATCAATCCAATTCTGAGCACAAGATGTAAAAGTTAGTAAGATAATAAAAATGAAACATAATGACTAGGCTACTGCTGGCTCTTCTTCTTCTGTATGGTTTTATATTAGGGTGAGTGGGTGGCATTTTATTTGGGAGTTGGTTTTATAATATTTTATTGTATGGCTTGTTACTATGATTTTCTACATGGCCAGAATCTGACCATATACAATGACTACATTAAAGAAAAGAATACCAAGATTCTATATCCATTGCCTCCAAATAGAGGTGGTGATTATGCTGAGAAAGGTGGGGAGCAGGATAAATATCTTTTCCATAAACTTTCTGCACATACTGCTGTCTCCAAGGTGGGCGCTACTACTTATATAAGCATTCTACTTTCATAACACAGGTGGAACATTCCTCTGAAAGAGGAGAGGCTATTTGTCAGAGGAATCAAGGTTTCTGCGTGGCCACCAGCCAAAAAGGAACATACTAAAATATAGAATCTAGACCCCTCAAGGAGTCTTGATCTCTCAGATTAAAGGTATGATGTTTTTGATGTGTTGATTATTTACTTAATTACAGCGTATGTCTGTAGAGGAAAAGACAGAGGGAGTGGGAAATGACTAAAAGGACTTTTGGAGCAAGCAATGTGTTTTTAGGCACAAAGCCCACAGAGCTAAAAATATTGCCCTTGGTTCTTAAACAAACAAGCACATGGCAGACAGGTGATAAGGGTATGGAGTACAAATGCCTGCTGATAGGAATGGACAAGGCCACTTGCCTGCTGTAGGACAGCCTCCTGAGGGAAGCTGAACTCCTTGAGATCGTTCTCATCATCATCGCTTGATGAGTGGAGATTGTGCATGTTAACCTGAAGAAGAAGAAGAAAAAGATAATTAGTTACAGGGTTCCTTCTGAAAGCGTCGTGAATATAAAGCAGAGATTATTTGCCCAGTTTTCAAGAAATACCTTAACAAAAGCTCAAATTCTGTACATACTGAATTTTCAGCAGAGACTCAAGTCCTCAGATTAGCTGAACAAGCTCCCATTTTCTAAACAGTGCTTCCCCATCCCTGGTTTGCTGTGACTTTGACACGGAGTTCTAGCTTTTCAATCATTATGGGCTATTTTGAAAGGGACAGTATGACAAAGATGTCAGGAACCCAGGGCTGAAGTGGGTAGCTGCAGCTGACTTAAATTACTGATCCTCTGGCTATATAGGAAATAGAGTACATTCTTAGAAATACCAATATAAAGCTCACTAGTAAATTCCCCAGATTACTAGCCAAGGTGAGCCATCTGGAGAAATCTATTTCTAAAATTTGCGATGCAATTGAAGTTTAGACATAAAGCATGAAGAGTGTGAAATTACTAGGAAATGCTTCCCTCAATTAAGAGAAGATAGATATCAATCTCTGGTGGAATAGTTTTCACAACTCTGCCAGAGATTTTACATAGAATCAAGTCTAGAACACTATAATAAGCATAAAAAAAGAAAAAACTAACTAGATCCACAGTGTTCTTCTTATTGGTTTCTGATAAAGGTCCCGAGACAAATTTTTCCCACTGTTCTTGGTCTTCTTCAGGCATCTCTGAAAATCAGAAAATGTAAGTAGCCTAAAGCTGGGGAATGGAAGGAGAAGGCAAATAAATACACTGAGGAATAAGCTAATTGCCCAACCTTTCTGTCTCTGGGAGCTGGCTGGTGTGTGTGTGTGTGTGTTTCCGCATGAGTGGCCAACAAGCACACACACTCACAAATGGAGTGCACATGCATGCCTACTGCTTCTGCGGTCCAGTTCCAAATGGCTCATGGCCCAGTAGTGGACCACAGCCCAGGAGCTGGGAACACCTGGGCTAGTCCACAGGATGCAACAGAATTCAGGTGTCAGAAAAAATAGTGGCCCACAGTAACTAGGAGCCAGACAGCCTAAAAGAAATCAATGGGGAAACCTTTTCCTTGTTTGAGGAACACAGAAAGGTCCTTCCATAAAATTATGACATATTTTAACCTTGATTTATTGGCAAAACCTTTGTGCCTTAGTTCATGCAGAAGCCAAAATCAAAAAGTCATCTTTGTGTGAAGCCAGCCTTTGGTTAGCAGCTGTTCTGGCTACATTGTGTAAGGTGGGTTTTTTTTTTTTTTTTTTTTTTTTTTTTTGCTACCAAGAAGTATTTAGGTCCTAACTCTAGCCACATTTAGTAAATAATTGTGTGGCAGTTTGCAAGTTCATAGCAAGTGGAAGTATGAAAAGTAACTATTACTTTAGCCCACTATTGGAGGATTCTGAAATTGTAGTCCTTCATATAAAGTTCAGGAAAATTTATTCTGGTTAATTGATGCATATCTCCCCTCTAAATTTTTTGGTCAAGTCCTCTTTCTCAATCCCTAACAAGAGTACAAGCTATTTTCCCAGCTTCAAAACTGCACATTTATAAACACACAGAACATTTGCAGAATTATATGCATTCAGTAATTTAAACTAGCCTTTCAAGATGTAAAACCACAGAACACAGAATATTAACCCTATTTTGGCCTATTCGTGTCTCTACCTTAGCTGAAAATACCCTCTCTTAGCAGAAGGGGCGTTGTCTTACCTGAACGCCTTTCTCAGCACGGAGATGGAGAAGCCACCTATGGGTTATGACTGTATTCCTGCCCTATCAAATCAAGTCATCCAAAGCTGCCACGCCCCCTTCCTGGACCTTATCCCCAGGTTTGACGCGAGCGTAGCCCTTGAATGACTGTGCGACATCGTGGCTCCTTCTACTGTGCTAATCCTAGGCCTATCTGGCCTACCAGGGTGGGGGTGGCTTCTCCATCTCCGTGCTGAGAAAGGCGTTCAGGTAAGACAACGCCCCTTCTCCAGCACTGGGAGATGGAGAATCCACCTATGGGACCTACCAAAGCCTACTGTCCCTAAGGGTGGGCAATAGACTGGTCCGGTGTGGCACTTTGGCGAATAACCTGTTGGATAATTCTCCGGCCAAAGGCGCCTTCGGCCGAGGCAAACTTATCGATCTTGTAGTTTCTAATGAAAGGGACTGGAGTAGTCCATGTGGCTGCCCTGCATACCTCCTCGATGGATGCCTGTGTGTCCCAGGCCGTGGAGGTAGCTGCACTTCGTGTGGAGTGTGCCGTGATCCCTCTTGGGACTGGCAAGGCTTCCGCCTGATACGCCCCAGCTATACACGCTCTGATCCACCTGCCAATTGTGGAGGAGGATGCTTTCTGACCCCTATAAGAGGGGTGGAACGATATGAACAGAGCCTCGGACCTACGGAATTCCGCTGTACGGGCAATGTAGCGCTTTAGCGCCCTACGTACGTCGAGGCTGTGCCACTGTCGCTCCCTATCGTTAGACGGATTGGGGCAAAAATCCGGTAGTACTATGTCCTGCGACCTATGGAATAGGGAATTTACCTTCGGGATGAAGGTGGGGTCCAGGCGCAGGGTCACCCTATCTTGATGGAAGATGCACAAGTCTTCCCTGACTGAGAGCGCAGCTAATTCGGAGATGCGTCGTGCAGATGTGATCGCCACTAGGAACGCCACCTTGTGGGACAGGTAGCGCACGTCGCATGTCGCTAGGGGTTCGAAGGGCCGTTGCGTGAGGGCCTGGAGGACCCGTGGTAGCTCCCATGAGGGGTACCTGTGTACCGTGGGTGGTCTGGCGTTGGAGGCTCCTTTTAAGAAGGACCTGATACGGGGATGGCGACTCAGGGTCTCTGCGGAGTCGCATGTGAGTACCGTTGCCAGGGCTGCCACTTGTCTGCGCAGTGTGTTTGGGGCCAAGCCCCTGTTGAATCTGGCTAGCAAGTAGTCCAGAATATGGGCGATTGTGAGCTCCCCAAGCGACAGCCGCCGCCTGGAGCACCACAATTGGAAGTTTTTCCACGAGGCATCATAGATGCGGTTGGTGGAGGGACGGCGGGAGGTCTGTATTATTGCTATGACCCCCGGGGAACAGAGTTCCTCCGTCAGGATCGAGCGCTCAAGTGCCAGGCGGCTAACTGGAGCCACTGGGGATCTGGGTGGTGAATGGCTCCCTGACTGAGTGCCACCCGTTCCGGGGGAATTCTCCAGGGTTCCGCCCGGGAGAGACTCACCAGGTCGGCGAACCATGGTCTCCTTGGCCAATGGGGGGCCACTAGGAGTACCACTGCTCGTTCCCTGATGATCTTGCGTATCACTGCTGGGAGGAGGGGCAGGGGGGGGAAGGCGTAAAGAAGACCCTGTGGTCACGGGCTCCGGAGGGCGTCTGTTTGTTCCGCCCTCCTGTCGTGGAAACGGGAAAAGAATCGGGGCAGCTGGGCGTTGTGTGGTGAAGCAAAGAGGTCCACCTGTGGCAAGCCGAATCGGTGGCAGATCTCTTTGAAGATCCTCGGGTGAAGTCGCCACTCTGAGTGGTCTACTATTGTTCTGCTCAGGAAGTCGGCCTGAGTGTTCGCTTCCCCTGATATGTGATCGGCCCTGATGGAAGATAGGTTGTGTTCTGCCCAGGTACCCAGGAGGAGAGCCTCTGCCATGAGGTTCTGGGACCGAGTGCCCCCCTGACGGTTTACGTGAGCCTTGGCTGTCACGTTGTCGGTGAGGACCAGGACGTGTTGTCGTGCCACTTGATCCTGGAAGCGGCGGAGGGCCAGGTGGATGGCCCGTAACTCGAGCCAATTTATGCTGTGGCGGAGGTCCGCACTGGACCACCGGCCCTGTGCCCACTGTGACTGTATGTGCGCTCCCCAGCCGAAGAGGCTGGCGTCCGTGGTGAGTAGTATGCGGTCCGGCTCCCTGAAGTCTGACCCTTTGCTTATGGCTGGTGATAGCCACCATCTGAGGGAATGTAGTACCTTTGGCGGGAGGCGAACTCTCTGTGGTGAGGCGCTGAGATTTTGCTTCTGGAAAGGCAACAGGAACCATTGAAGTTCCCTGGAGTGAAGCCTGGCCCAAGGCACTATTGCGATGGCCGAAATCATCTTCCCTAGCAGTTGGGATAGGCTGGCCAACGTTACTGATCGACTCCTGCGAATCTGGAGGATCAAGCTCCTTATGCTTTCCCGGCGTTCCTGGGATAGGTAGACCCGGCACTCTACGGTGTCTATGATGGCGCCGAGGTGGAGTAACCTTGTTGAGGGGATCAGGTGACTTTTGGGAAAATTTACGGAGAACCCGTGGCTTTGGAGTAGTCCTACCACCGTCTGCAGGTCCGACTCGGCAGCCTGGGTGGACGCGGACTGAATTAGGATGTCGTCCAGGTAGCACTGGACTCTGATCGGCACCATCTGTAGACTGGCTGCTAGGGCTGCCAGGATCTTGGTGAAGACCCTTGGGGCGGAGGACAGGCCGAATGGGAGCGCCCTGTACTGAAAGTGGCGCCCCCTGTAGGCGAACCGGAGGAACCGTCGGTGGGCCAGAGAGATTGGGATGTGAAGGTACGCCTCCGTGAGATCGACAGATGTCAGGAGGTCTCCCTTTCTGATGCTTCCCAAGATTGATCGGAGCGTTTGCATCTTGAATTTGTGGTATGCCAAGTGATAATTTAGTCCCTTGAGGTCCAGTATGGCTCTCCATCCCCCTGATGCCTTTTGGACTACGAAAAGGATGGAGTAGAATCCCTGACCTCTCTGGTCCAGCGGAACCGGTTCCACGGCCCGTATGTGGAGTAAATGGTTTACTGCCTCGTCCATCAACCTCCTTCTTATTCGGTTGCGAGGGTTTGGACAAGGGAGGAACCGGTTTGGGGGGGTTGAGACGAATTCTAGGAAGAGGCCCTGGCGGATGATGTTGAGAACCCATGTGTCTGTGGTGGTGACCTCCCACTGGTGGATGAACAGGGAAAGTCTGCCCCCGATGGGAGGTCCTGATGAGGTGTCATTTTGATCGTCGGAAGGGCCTGTTGGAGCCTCGAAAGGGCCGCTTGCCCTGCAGCTGTTGTCTTGTTCTGGGGCTTTGCCTGTCTGCCTGTCTGTCCTGTCTGTCCTGCCTGGCCGGGAAGGACTGAGATGCCTGGTACTGGTTGTACCTGGCCCCGGCCCGAAAGGGCTGCCGCCGTGGGTAGGCTCCAGGGCGTCTGTCCATTCTCCTAAACACGTGTTTTAGGACCCTGCGTTTGTCCTTGTTCTCTGTTGTATAGGGGTTCAAGGCGTCCCCGAACAACTTTCCCCCTTGGTATGGTGCTGCTGCAAGTTTCCACTTGGACCTAGAGTCCGCCTGCCAGTGTTTCAGCCAGAGCAAACGCCTGCCAGTGATGTTGGAAGCCATAGCTCTGGATGAGTACCGAGCGGCCTGGAGAGTTGCATCTGCTGCATACTCTGCGGCCGCCACAATCTTACTGAGATCCTGTTGCGTGCGGAAGTCCTCCACAGGGATCTTTCCCTGTAGCTCCTGGAGCCAACCGTGGGCGGCCCTGATGAAGAATGAAGCGGAGGTGGACGCTCTGATTGCCCAAGCGGTTGCTTGGTGCGTTCTGCGGAATGTGGCCTCGCCTTTGCGATCCTCACCTTTGAGGGCCTCAGCTAGGTCTCCTGAGAAGGTGGTGGACGACACTAGGGGCGCTAGGGGTTCGTCCACTGTAGGTACCTCCAGCGTCTCTTCCAATTTTGGAGCCACGGCGAACAGCTTTTTGTCGGTACTGCTCGGCGTGGGAAGAGAGGCCGGTGATTTCCACTGTGTCTTGATTGCTTTCAGGAACATGGCGGGACAGGGGATGTGATGCTTGGTCGTGACCGGTTCCACGAAACTAGGGTGTGCCTCTGCCTCAGTCTCCTGTAGGTCGGAGCCTGTTGCCGCTGGGGTTTCGGGCCCCAGGTGTGCAGTGGAGGCAGCCTTGCGCAGCAAGGTCAGGAAGGAGGAGGAGTTGAATAGCCCTTTGGAGGTGGGAGTCTCCGGTGGGTCCTCCTCCTCGTCAGACATTGGCACCCCCTGTTCCGCCATTTCCTCCTCTATGTACGACTCCTCCGAGGCCTGAGAGGCTGAGGGAGATGTGGGACTATCCTGCACCCTCGTCTCTCGGTGAGGACTGCGTTTCCGATTCACGGGTGCCTGTGTTCTGGCCTCTAGGGCGCGCTCCACCGCCTGGGCAATAAGCAGAGCCAGGCGATCCTCATTTGGGAGGGTCGCTTGCTCGTTGCCCATGGCCTGAGGGTCGTCTGTAGAGGGTCCCAAGGGTGATTCCGGCGCTAGTTTTGCTTTTTTCTGCGCCTTGGAAAACTCCCTTTCCAATGCCTGGTGTCTCCTCTTGTCCTGTCTGTCTGCTCTCTTAGAGGTCATAGTGGCAGATCTAACGCTAGATTTGGCTGCCGACCTGCTATTGCCTTCCAGACCAGATTGACCTGATGAGGAAGGCGGGGCTCCTGAAGAAGGCGAGGTAGCCTCTTCCATACTCCGATATCGCCGGGGCGCGAAAAGGGGGTCCCGGGTATCTAGGAGGTGTAGCCCCCTGGGTTGTCACAGGTGCGCGGGAGGGGCTCCTGGCACCCAGGGGCAGCCTAAGAGTGGGTAAAGACGGAGCACTGCCTGGATGGCTGTGGCCCACTACGGCTGTGCACGGATGGGGGCAGGCACACTATGGGGGGCGCCTGCAGTCCGCTAGAAGAGAACCCTTGGATACCGCAAGCCCACTGTGGGGGGGCGCCTGGGATCCACGTAGGGTTGCTCGGATAACACCAGACACGCTAACGTTGGTGCCTGGCTTCCGAGTGGAGCCAAGATCTAAGGGTCCGGCCAGGCGCTCGGGTAACGACAGGCACGCTTGTGGGGGTGCCTGGACTCCGAGTGGACCCAAGATCCAAGGGGCCAAAGGGCCAGGGAGCTAACGATCGGACAATGGGAGACACCAAGTTTGGGATGGGAGTTTGAGTAGCTGGCCTGTTATGTCTGGACTCCCTAGGTGGGCCTGGCTGCGGAGCTCAGCGGGCCTGGTGTCCTGCCTGGGGCCCGCTGTTCAGTGGACGGAGGCTGTGCCCGGCCGAGGGCTTGCGGCTCGTGCCACGCGGCTTTGCGTGGGGCCTCCGGCGGCAATCCGCTGGTCCGCGCTGGCTTTGTTCCAGCCGCCGACCACGCGTTCAATGGCCGCGGGCCGCCCCAGCGCCGCCCAGCTGATCGACGCCGGCTTTGTTCCAGCCCCGACCACGTGATCAATGGCGGTGGGCCGCCCCACCGCCGCCCAGCCGATCGGCGCTGGCTTTGTTCCAGCCGCCGACTACGTGCTCAATGGCGGTGGGCCGCCCCACCGCCGCCCAGCTGATCAGCGCCGGCTTTGTTCCAGCCGCCGGCCGCGTGGCCAATGGCCGCGGCCGCTCCGGCGCCGGTCAGCTGGTCGGCTTGTGATCTCTCTCCTGGGCTGCGGCCACGTGTCCAATGACCGCGACCGCCCGGCACCGATCCTGATCGGTTCCGCTGCCCGGTGCGGCCTTCCTAGGCAGGCGGCGGGCCGCGGCTCTCCGGCGCCGATCAGCTGGCCGGCGCCGGCTTTGTCCCCAGGTCCGCAAGCGAGAGGCCGCCGGGTTGCTGGCCGGCCTTACCCTGGGGCTCTCAGAGCGGCCGCGCGTTGCTCCGGCGCCGATCAGCTGGTCGGCGCCGGCTTCCTCTAGGGCCGCGTGGCCGCCGAACAGCCTGGTCGCCGTTCCTGCAGCGGCTTGAGAATCAAGCCGCGAGGCCACGCAGCGCTCGGGGCACCGATCCGTTGATCGGCGCCGGGCTATTCCCCCGCGATTCCCCTGCGGAGGGGGGAAACGGCGACGAAGGGTGAGGGGACCCCCCTCCCCTTCGCCCCCCCCTGCGCCCTCCCCCGCGCCAACCGGGTACTTACGGTTTGATGGGGGGGTGGAAGAGAGTCCAATGGGGGGAGATGTGTGAGGAGGCTAGGAGAGCAAGCTCCCAACCTCCGCTTAAGCCTATTTACTGTTCTGTTCTGGTCTAGGAGAGCAAGCTCTCAGCCTCTGCTTAAGCCTATTTACTGTCTAGTTTAGCCTGCAACTCCTACCTAACAAGAATTTTTAACTGGAGAAGAATTCACCTATGGTGACTGTATCTGCCTAGGAGCCACGCTTCATGTCCTTCCTGGGCGAAATCAAGTCAAATCTGGGGATAAGGTCCAGGAAGGGGGCGTGGCAGCTTTGGATGACTTGATTTGATAGGGCAGGAATACAGTCATAACCCATAGGTGGATTCTCCATCTCCCAGTGCTGGAGAAGATCATATTTCCCTGCCCGACACAACTCAAATCTTCAATGGGAACCCATATTTTTCCTCTCCTAAAAGGCAGGAAACAAACTCCTATACAGTTTCCAAAAACAGCTAATTTCAGCAGCTAAAAAGGTACTTTAGCCAATCCTTAACAAGAAACATAATCTTCACCCCCTGAAGCTGCCCTTCGCATTACCTTTTAAGAGCTGCTTGATGAGATTTGAATGAGGCCACTTCTCAGAACCTTGAGCTAAGGCATTGGCAATCCGGGTGAGGTGCCCCATATAGCCCTTGCGTCTTCCCCCATCCAATCTGTAGGAGATGACAGAGAGAATGGAGGCTGGTGGTGGCTGTGGGTATGACTTGCATAGTTTGAAAAAGAAATAAACAAATGACAAGAGGAAAGGAGACTTTAGTGCTTCTATGGAGCTCATAAGTTGAAGCTATTCCGATTGGTCTGCATGCAGGGAAAAGAAAAGGATCTCCAGATAATCCTTCAATGCCCAGCAACTCCAGCCAACAGGGCCAATTTGAAAGATGCTGGAAAGTGCAGTTCAGCTCTTTCTGGAGAATAACAAATGAAACTGTTTTGTGAAGAAAGAAAAGAAGCCAGTAAATACCTCCATGAAAACCATGAGTAGAAGAGACTAAGCAACAGGGGCCTGAAGCATGAGGGAAGGAGCAAAGAAGGATCAAGATATGGAAGAACTCCTTGGGACTCTTTCTGAAGGAAGAGGAGGAAGAGAGGAAAAATATCTAACCAGGAGACTAAAGGTTTCACCATAACTACTTACTGAGACTGCTCATTCTCCTCCCAGGCAGATAAAATTCTTTGGATTAAGCGACATTTCTGTAGCAACTACAAAGAGAAAACAGGAGACAATTGATACAATACCTGCTAATTAGAGGGGCACCAATGCCTATACCTCAATAAAAGACTAGTGGGGTTTTATATGGCTATTTTTAAAAGTTTCCAGGGCTCATCAGTTGAACACAAAAGTCTAAGCCGAGAGGGATGGGTGATGGCTTCTGACCAAAGACAAAAAGGAAGACTTCTGAGATCAATTGTTAACCACTTCCTTAGAAACTTCTTTCAGCTTGTTAATAAGCCAGGCATTCACTTCTCCAATAGAAGAGAATATTTGTAACTCAGAGTTGAACTGTGGTGTCCTTGGTGCTCTCTGAGCTTGGTTGTTTTCTTGCAGATGTTTCATTACCAACTAGGTAACATCATCAGTGCTAGAAGAGGGTGAGATTTGCATCACTGGTATTACCTAGTTGGGTAATGAAACATCTGTAAAAAAAACAACCAGGCTCAGAGAGCACCAAGGACACCACAACCCCCTGCTCTTCTTGTTATTTCAAAGTTGTCTCACTCCCTTTATACTTACAGTATATGGTTCATTTCAGTTTATCTCCTTTCAATTTCCAAACATCAGGATTCAGGATCAAAGCAGAGTACTGCTTCTCTCATCAATGACACAGAAGGATCTTGAACCCACAGACAACCCACATAACTTACATGTTGGATGACTGGACTTTCTGGGTAGGGCTCTGAGTGGCTCTCTATCGTTTCATCTCCAACAAGGGGGCTGAAAATGTTGCTAAGGCAGGCCTCCACCTGGGCGTGCAAGAAGTTGTTGTAGGTAAACTTGAAGTAGAGGTTCTGACAGCGAGAGACAAAAGAATAGAATAGCAGGTCTTTATTTATGCCTTTCAACCAATACTCCCAATTATTGTAGCACCAGATTTCCCCTCAGACATGGTATAGCATGGAGCACCGGCAATACCGTGTTTCCCCGAAAATAAGACTTGGTCTTTTTTTTTT
Source organism: Bothrops alternatus (assembly GCA_034064705.1). Taxonomy (NCBI): domain Eukaryota; kingdom Metazoa; phylum Chordata; class Lepidosauria; order Squamata; family Viperidae; genus Bothrops; species Bothrops alternatus. Next base: position 2,226,703 of record JARGCV010000126.1, on the reverse strand, counting down.
TTGCCTCCAAAAGAGGCACCAGGTCTTATTTGGGGGGGGGGTGTCTTTTCCACAGTCTCACCTCATAGCAATGGCACTGACAGCCTTGCCTAGCTGGCCCACTTCTTCTGCTGCCACTCACCGCTGCTCACACGCGTCGCCCCCAGCCTCCATTTTGCTGTCAGAGGCCTTCAGGAAATGCTTCTGCAGCTGAAAATGGAGCTCTGGGTAGCTCGGTTCTTGGCTGCAGAGGCCTTTCTGGAAGGCCTGCGAGGGTGAAATGCAGGCCAGGGGGTGCTACGCGCATCAATCCAGAGCTCCATTCTCAGCTGCAGAGGCATTACCTGAAGGCCTCTGATGCATGCGAGCGGCCGCAGAAGAAGTGGCCAATGTTGCTTGTCGATTCATGGGAGGCCTGGCTGCAAGGGTTAAGCGGTACGGGGCATGTGGGACAGCTCCACCCCCCCCTAGGAAGACTGAAAGACTGTGGATTAGGGAACCACAGGATCCTGAAGACAGACATACAGACAGATCTACTTGCCAACCTGTCAGAACTTAGATGCAATCTAGGGAGTCGCTTGGACTCAGGATTCCTACTCAAAAAATAAAACTGAGAAGGAAGCTCTTTGCATGAATCCATCTTATGCACCAGTTGCACATGATCCTGGATTGGGAGGCCCTGCCCTTGGATACTCATGCCTCAGCAACCTTTCGTTTGGATTACTGCAATGAAGTCAAGGTTCTAGTTGTCTCCTGCAAGGCCCTTCCAAGCACAGATCAAGCATTGTTGAAGTACTATCTATCCAGCTTCCTCCATAATATCAGATGGGTTCTGTGCCCCATCTATGCCCCATATGAAATGGTGTCATTTTGTAGGATCCAGGAAGTGTGCCTTCTCTCTTGTTGTGTTTGCCCTGTGGAACAGCAGGTGCCCCATCTTGCCCCCAAGTCCTGAATGGCTTGGACCTTTAATAACTTTAAGAAAGGTCTTGAAGACCTGGCTGTTCCACTGGGCATCAATGAATGAGCCAACAATATTTACTAATTAGTTATTATGAAATGAATTTTGACTCTGATGTCATAGATGTTTATACACTGTATGTCTTTTGTCATTTTTTTCCTTTTCTGAATTTTTTATTATTTGTAGTTTTTAGTTATTTTTAATGTTATGAACTGTCCAGATTTGTTTCATAACCATATAAATTGAATTAAATAATTTTGATATATTATATATGAGGAGGTATTACAGGTGGTCCTCACTCATTGACTGCAATTGGGATTGGCAATTCCATTGCTAAGCAATATGTTTATTTAGTGCAATGTCACATGACCACATTGATTTATGTCAGTTTCAGCTGCAATCATTAACAGAATCACTATGAGTCATTAAGTGTGACATCATTTGTCCCCAACTTGCTACTTCCTGCTGCCTCCCCACTGACTTTGCTTGTTAGAAGCCAGCTGTGACAGTCACAAATAGGGACTATATGATTATGGGATGCTGCAACCATCCAATGTGTGTGCCAGTTGCCAAGTGCCTAAATCATGATGTGACTGTGAGCATGTTGCAATGATTGCAACTTTGAGGACCAGTTGTCTCATTTTTCATTCCTATCGGAGCTTTGAAGAGTTGTTGAATGAGTGGTCAGTACTGGGAATGATTCCAAGCTGGCTCATTTTTCTGTACGAGTCCTTAAATGTCACTTGCAAGCCAAGCATGATCCTTAAGCTACAAAATGTTTCACACCTTTACCTTTTGCCTCCTGCTCACAAAGGAAGAATGTCGCAAACTACTTATAGATACTACTGCACTGTAGCTTTTAACAGGCAGCCAAATGCTTCGCCCACAGATCAGAGAGAAATCCCAGCAAACAGTGGCAGTATTGATACTCACCAACATAGTGTCAAGGGCCCCAAGTTCAATGATCTCATCTTGCAGTGCTGCGTTGTTTGTACCCAATGAGCTGGCCAGCAGCTTCACGACATGCAGACGAGTGTTTCCTAAAGGAGGGTCCAGGACCCCCCAGGTAGTCTGCAGGGCTTCTTTCTGTTAGAAGAAAAGTATATTTTTTAAAAAAGAAATCTCACATCTAGCGCCCCCCTCCCCATCCCTAATGTTCCAAAGCTTGAACGGGCGAGGCCAAAATTTTTCTCTTGGAAAAACTGGCAGGGGCAGTTAAGATGTAAAACAGAGGGCCTTGCCCAATTTATAATCTTGCTCCCCCACCTTTAAAGAATTCCAGCTCCACTACTTTCAACATTTCTCCCTATCTCCAAACTAATAACTCTACCCTAAGAACATATACACAGATTTTTTTTTTAAAGATACAAAATCCATTTCCAACATTTTTCATTGCTTGGCCATATGTTCTTTCATATGGCAAGCGCTAAATTTACTAATTCCCAAGCATGTATTCTCAAATGTCTTGATAAAACTAAACTCCCCAGCCCTTGCACTGCGTAGCTCTTTTGTGTGTTAACGCACTGAAGGTTCCATGAGGGAAACAGGGGAATCCTTCTGCAACCAACATTCTGGAACACTTAAAACGCCATTGGCACTGCTACTTCCTTCCCTGCTGTTTCAATTGTACTCTGATCTTGCCTGTACACATGCATGCCTACTAACCTTTGGTGGATCAAGGAGCAGCCGATGAAGCTCCCTGAGACGCTGTTTGATGGCATGCAGAGTGCCCAAACTGGCCTGGCTGGAAGCCACTTCACAGTTGGGACCAGTCATCTCCATCTGCCCCTCCAGATTGCAATAAAAGCCCCCTATGCCACCCAAGTCGCTCCTGCAAGGAAGATCAAAAGAGGCACACATTACAGGGATGCACTCTCACTAGTCCAGCTTTCTGGCTAAGGAAATTTAAACTCTTTGATGCAAATCAAATGCACCAAGGGAACTATTCTGGACTACTGTTCGAGAGTCTCTTTGAAGGAAAAATACTGGAATAACTAAGGCCCTAACTCATGTGGTGGCAGATACAGGTGTTATGAACAAGAAACTATTTGCACAGCAGAGAAACAAAATGCTAAAATTCTAAAGTCACAGTTGTTTGTAGAGCCCTATTCCAGTTACTACAGTCTTCACAAGGTACTGTCAGAGGATTTCTGCTGATAGTGATCACCAGATATTTAGTAATAATAGTTTTTAAAATGAAAAACATGACAATCAGGATACAACACTGCTACAAACTATATACATTTGTTGAGGAATATTTCATACAATTCTGTTAAGCTTTTTGGCTCTATATTGCTGCTCTGAATGTAACAAATATTTTGTTGCTCTCCGTCCTTATTTGCTGCATACCTGGGTCTTCGTGGTTCCAGCAGGGTCAGCAAGACTTGGATCCCATTGACTATGACAGATTCGCTCTGTTCTCCATCCAGCATATTGCTTAGCAGCTGCTCAATTGTCTCCTGTCTGGATGCAGGGGAATGAAAATTGTTTTTACTAAATTGCCCCATGATCTTAGACCTGGCTATTTAATTTTTCATCTTTGCATGTGCCACAATGACATAAAAAGAGGGAGAATAAAAAAGTAACAAAAATGAGATTTATTTTTTTACTTAGGAATTGACCCCCTAAAATAGAGGAAGCTCAAGAGAGAACACCTTTTGGTATTAGTCAACTGGTAATCCTTGGATTTGACTCTGAACTACGGTATGTAGCAACATGAACTTTCACAATTAAGGGGAGGACCTTCAAACCTTTCTGAGCTCCAAGATTCTGAAACAATATTCTGTGCAGATCCTTTATACTTGAGTGTAACTGTAAGCAAAGGAAAAATCTAATGGAAAAAGGTCCGATGATCCTGTCAAATGATATTCCTGGTAACTGACGTTCCTCTCTCCTCTCTCCCCCCTCCCCCTCCCAGGCATACCCAAAAAGCTAACAAACCAGAAGCTTGCACTCCTGCCCTATAATTAAAGCTTTGTTGTGTCTTGCTACTAATCTGACATTTTTAAATATAGGGGAATGGATCTAATTAACTGAACATAATTTGTGAAAATTAGTTGCTTTAAATCTAGCTTTTGTCTTGGCCCTGTCCCTTTCTATAGTCTAGTTTTACTCCCTCTTTGGAATATGGCCAGTAAAAAGCCATATATGACCTTCAACTTGAAAAAGGCTGTGCACTTAGCTGCTCTATAATGTTCCAAACAGTACTTTTTTATTGAGAGATATGAAGCAAAGAATTCTGGATGGTCATTCAGCAATACAAGTCATCCAAGGCTGCAGAATAACTCTGAAGGTTTAATTTCAAGCCATGCTTTAATGGGCTGGGGAAAGCTTCTTCAAGAAATTTCTCGGTGTTGTTGTGGGTGTCTCTAGACTGGCTGGGGACATTTCAGAGGATGACGAAGAACAGCCGGGCCCCTCTGGGTATTTTCCCCTCCCGGCAGCTGACACTGACAGGGAGGAGATTTACAGGCAGTCTGGGTCGGATTCTCAAAGTGAGGGGTCAGATTTGGAACAGGAAGATAGATGGATTGATCGAGATTCCGAAGGTTTGATAGGCGGAGGTGTCAGTTACGTGGAAAAAGGAAGTGACGTATTGAAAACTATATTAGAAGGTGAAGGTGGGACTAATTCTTTGTCACGAGCAACGTTTATATCAAGACGCAGCCTGATGCATCACCGAGTTAGTTTGAACTCAGTTTTCTGTGGTTTTTGGAATGTACGGAAGATTAATGATGTCTTGGACAACTTAAGAGATAAAGAGTGAGTTATTTGGAAGGGGGGATCGCAGTGTTAAGCTGAATGTACATACGTCAAACTCAGCCGTTCCGGAATGAACTGCCAGCATCTTACTTTGAAATGTATTTCTTGAACTGTGTTAAATAAAACTCTTAAAGAAATATTCATGTGGATTTTACTAAGCTGAGAGGGGCCAGACAGAACAGGTGTATTATGTGATAAAACTGCTATGTCCTAATTACGAAAACATGTTCCTGATGAAGATTGACCTAGCACCATTCTCTCTTTTTTTTTTGCCACCAGACCAACTACAAAATCCATTTCTCTAGCATTAACTATTTTTAAACCCACAGTATTTATTAAATTTGTTACATCTGATTATTTCATGTAATTTTGACTATTTCTGCCTTTTATTAACATTTGATATTGTTCTATATAGCTTGCTTCATTATCTCAGAAGGTGAGCAGTGTTTTTAAAGTATAGAAACCAGGAACTTTAAGGAGAGATCTCGAACATTAACAGCCAAACATGGAAGCCAGCTGCTGGGGTCTGTCAGGATAAGAGCAAGATATGTTGCATTTCTATAACAGTGGAGGCATTTTAACAACAGGAGAGGAGGGGCACAGCACACAGAGTCAAAAAAACAAAAACAAAACTGGGAACATTTCATTAAGAAATGACACTGGCTGAGTAAAGCAGCACCACTCAGTTTTCATTTGACAAATAACAATGGTATTGAACTCTTTGAGTTAGTTCAAAGCCTGAATATACCACATGGTGTTTTTTTTAAAGCCTTGTGTATAATTCCCAGAATCCTTCATGCAGTTGCCAATAAGCTAAAAGTGTTAATGTGACAGAAGGGGAAAGATATTAAATACAGGGGAAGTAATCATATTAACTATATTTAATGGAATACTATTAAATCAAATTTAGTTGTGTAGACTCTGTCCACTTTCGGGACTGAAGCCCTAGCAACCCAGTGAAAGATAAAACTGACTGCTCAGCCTCATTATATCCTTGAACTCAAAAAAGGAGGTAGACCACTGAAAACAGGTTCCCTCTTTCACTTACAATTGAAACTAGACAACCTGTGCATTGTTGGGTAATCTGTTCAGAGATATTTCCTTAATAATTACCTAAACAGAGAAATAGAAGGACCAAGGATCAAGGGCAGAAAAGAAGTGGGAGCAGGAGCAACTTCTGACTTCCTGCCTTAATGCTCCTCCATTAAGTTTTCTTGAGGGAATCTGGCAGGGAGCATAGGAAATCTTCCCTTCCCCTCCCAGCAGGCAGATAAGTGACCACTGCTGGGTGGGGGAAGAAGCAAGGGATTGTGAGAATGTTAAAAATGAAGACCATATGACTTCAGTAGTACCGTAGTATAGTAGCATTGAAACAGCCACAACTTTCCCAAATTACATTTCCTTGGGAGCCAGGGGTCCAGGATTCTGGACATACTCTGTACATTAGCCTATTGAAAGTATCCTGGTTCAAAAACGGTTGCCCTATGATGCACCATTTCACCCAATTAAAGGTTACGACAATAAGAGCGTAGTAATATATAGATAGCAGTCATATTAAAAATGAGGTGAATTTTGATAAACAGGCATTTCCTCTTTCAAATTCATTTCAGCGTTAGAGAGTGACGCTTATTTCTAACCTAAGGGCAATGGTGCCTCTTTTGTTCCCTGCTGCCGGTGCTTAGCACTCACTTCTCAAGCGTGGCCAGTAACTGGTCCGGCTCAGGACTATCCTGGATTTGGATCATCTGTTCACGGCTCAGCCGGATAATGTCACACAAAGATTGCGAAGCATTGGAATGTTGCTGGGAAAAGGGAACAAGAAAAAAAGAAACTTTATGAAGATCTCTTCTAGTTGGGACAGCACCTGAATGCACCAGAACTACAGCAAAGCAACTGCTTGTTTCAGTTTCCATTTACTGTTATAGATCAGAAGAAAGCAATCCAATGGCAGGACCAACACTGCACACAACTTATATATAAACAAGTACCTCTAAAGTTGTAATTGCTACTTACATTGTCGTCTTTTGAAGGGTGGATCATCCCAATAAGCCTCTGTACGATTTTCTCCTCATTAAGCCACTTTGGATGATGAAAACAAAATAATGGTAAGACTAAAGAAAGATGTCTCAGATCTGCCTCACTTATACATTGAAACTGATTCAGGGACAAATGCAGTTCCAGTGATGCGTCACCTTTCCCCCAAAGTCTATCACTGAGTTATGTTTATTAGTGTAACAGTAAAAAAAAACAACCTCATAATAAAATCTGACCAGTGAAAAGGGTCAAAAGAAATGGAATATATATGTAAAAATAATTATCAAGATTTTGGAAGATTCAAGTGGTGGTTATTCTAGATAAATAGGTTAATAGGTATTCACTGACTTTAAAGCTTTTATACCTAATCCTTGATGGGCAGGAAATGGTTCTTGCTTGGCAAAGATGCAGCAGAACATTGTGATACTACAATAATCCATTTAATCCATTTAAGTCTTTTAAATGGCTATTGCTTATAAGAAAGAAAACTAGGACATGACAGAGTTATAATATGATTTGGATTGACTAACACATCAGATCTTTTACTTAATTATATATCTCCACAGAACAAGGAAATAATACCATTTCAAAATGGATCATCATATTTCTAGACAAACTGACCAAAATAACAAAGGCTATATAGAAACCTATATTGTTTGCTCTTCCAAGGAAGTGGAAGAGAAGTAGAAAAGAAGTGGAAGAGAAGTAGAAAAGAATGCCTACAGCTGGATCCTTACATTGAATACGTCTTGCCTGAGCTGTGATTGCTCCACACAGGTTAGGAGTCGCAGCAGGAGGTCCATGATGGCTGAGGTACCAATGTGATGTAGCAGCAGGTTGACAAAGTCATCCTTCTTACGCAAGAAGGCAACTATCTGGAAAAAACCCAAACAAATTAGGGTTGAGGGAAAGGGGGTAAAAGCCACTCTGGAAACAAATGACCCTACGAAGCTCTATCCTCAATATGGGAGTAGAATGGTCAACTCCCACATCAGGGGAAAATAATATGTATTATATATAGCTGAATCTATAGTTAATTTGTTGACAATCTTGCATAGAAATGGGCCATACCCATATCAGCCTAATCATGAAGTATAAGTTTTTGCAATCCTTGGGCAATATAATAGTTAGACCATGTAACTGTGATTAAGTATCCCCAGGTTCAAATTCCTACTCAGCCATGAAGTTCAAATGAGTCACCACTGTTTAACTTAGCATACAGGAATGTTATAAAGATAAAAGGGATACAGTTCCTTAAAGGATGGGCAGGATAAAACAAATACCATAGCAGCTAGATTACAGAGAATCTCCATTTTGAACATTAGCTTATTTTACAAATTAGTCAATCATATGCTTTAAGAAACTTGGTCATTTGATAATCAATAATTATTCTCAATAAAATACTTATTACTGAAATGTATATTATTTGTATGTGATAATTAATATTTTAGGATATTATCTTTTCATGTAAGAGCTATAGTATTTACACCACTGAAGTTCCACTAAATAATTGGTTCAATTAAATTTATGACAAGCTATATTCTAAGGTCTTCTACAAGTTATTTTCAAAGCTCTATTTGATTATACCAGCTTGGCTAGGTTGCTGCCCCTAGCTGACCTTCAATGAACTTGAAAAGCTAATCCACTGTAACCTGGTTAGTATTTGATGGGAGAATACAAGAAGAACCTAACCAGGCCGAGAAGTTAAAAATATATCCTGGAAGAAGGCAATAACAAACTACTACCATACTGTGTCAACAAAGCTAGGTGAACACACCCACAAAGTCACCATGAGCTGATGCTATTTCAATGGAGTCTTTGCCTTTTGTGTGTGTGAATGAGCAAACTAGAAAGGAAAATGATAGACGTCCCTTGAGACGAACCATATGATTAATGAGGAAGGGAATTATCAGTTATGATTAAGCTTTATTTATTTCTTTAGCAGTCCAAAAAAGTTTTAAGACATTACCTGATCAGTCTTACGATTGATAAGAATCCCCATAACCTTGCTGAAGAAGCTGGCCAACAGAGGATTGAGGATTCCACTAGTCTGAAGGAAACCATAGAGACGTCGCAGGAGAGATTCATCCTCACCCAGTGCATCATTTATCTGTGTGACGTCTGATGTCAAGATCTCGCAAGAAACACTTGGATATCTAAAAACAGGCGATTTTTAAAAGCAGATGTAGATAAAACCCTGCTACACAAATATCTCCCCCAAGTTTGACTACTGACTGAAAATGAAGAAGATGAAAACAAATAATCTGCAGAGTAAAATGTTAACAGAATTTATTCAGAATCTGAAGTTCTGTGTTTCTAATTTACATTTTGCTCTGAGTAGCTATTGGTATTCCTTAATTTGTCCAGTTCATTGCAGTGATTGTAGCAGTGGGATATTTCCAGAACACTATATATTCATCAATTACCCAGTGCAAGTATCACCACTTTTCTTTGAATTCCAAAGATATAAAATTATAGTAAGAAACTAGTTTGAAGCTTTCAATAATAATCATGTGTAATAATTAATAAAAATTATACAATTATAATCTGTAAAAATTATCATGTGCCAGTAATAAAAAAATTGGTGGGAAAAAGTAGTCGTAAAGGAGCAGGTTAATATATTGTGAGATATCAAAACATAAACTAATGAAGTGTTGGTCCATAATACACCAGATTTAATTGTAGTTGAAAAAAAAGAAAAGTATGGATAATTGATGTGACAATATCAGGGGATAGTATAATAAAAAACAAAAAATTGGGGAAGTTCACTAAGTATCAAAATCTGAAAATCAAAGTTGAAAGATTATGGCATAATCCAATCATGGTAGTCCCAGTGCTTGTTTGTTTATTTATAAAATTTAACTGCTGTCCATCTCACCATGAGGACTTTGGTTACTGGAACACTGGGTACTATACCAAAAAAATTTTTGGATGGCACTTAGAAGAACTGCACATTGACAAAATTTCCACCTGTTAATTACAAAGGCTGTGTTGTTTGGATCTGCACATCTATTACACTAATAGAGTATAACATCCTACGGTAGATTCTTCAGAAGAACTTGATACATATGAATGCCAACACCAGCTAAAGAATTTGCAGCTATGATTTCACATTTATATATTTATTTAGAAAATTTATATTGCTACCTACTCGCACATGGCAACTCAACACGGCTTACAGGACATAAAGGCTCAATATAAAAGAAATAAATAAAAACAATAAAAGATAAAAATAATATAATAACCCCCACACATGTGCATATATAAGAAAAATAATAAAAGAAGCTCAATTGTTCTGGGACTTTATAATTCAAACTGATAGGCACCTGCCATATAACATCCCAGACGTAACAACTGTGCATAAGAAAGACAAAATAGTCTGGAAAGAGGATATGGTAGTACCCAAAGATAGCAGAATACAAGAAAAGAACTACAGAAGACAATAAAATAGAACCTGCAAATAGAAATAGAACAACTGTGGCAAAAGAAAGCAACAGCAGTATCAATAGTAATTTTTTTTCAGGCCGAGACCCCACCTGTGCCGCCCATGTGCGGCGCGACCCCGACCTGCGCCGTGCATGCGTGGCGGGCCGAATTGCACATGCGCAGCGTGCGCGCCACGGGCTGAACCGCGCATGCATGGCGCGCACGCGATGGGCCGAACCGCACATGCACGGCGCAACGGGCCTAACCGTGCATGTGCAGCGTGCGCGCGACGACCCGAACCGCACATGCACGCGCGTCATCCCGAACCGCACATGCGCAGCGTGACGGGCCTAACCGCGCATGCGCGGTGCAACGGCCTGAGTTGCACATGTGCGGCGCGCGTGCGACGGCCGAGGGGAAATGGGGAGAAAAATGGGGAAAAAATAGCGGACTGCGGTGTTTGGCGACCCCATGAAACGGTCGTTCGACCCCAAATGGGGTCCCGACCCACAGGTTGAGAACCGCTGTGCTACAACATCTTTTAACACCATCAAAAATCCTCATCTGCCTATCCCAGGTCCTTGGGATGGGCAAATAATAACCAGAACTGGCAATGACTAAAAGCAGGAAAAAGAAGAAAAGACAGAGGGGCTAATTCTGGCTGCACAAGACCAAACCTTAAGAAAAAATGTGCAGGTAGTTTTTGATTAACAACAGTTTGTTTAGTAACTGCGAAGTTACAACAGCACTGAAAAAAAGTAACTTATGAGCATTTTTCACACGACCATTGCAGCACTCCCATGAACACATGATCACAAGTCAGGTGCTTGGCTACTGACTCATATTTATGACGATTGCAGTGTTCCCGGGTCATGTGATCACCTTTTGTGACCTTTTGACAACCAAAGTCAATGGGGAAACCAGATTCACTTTACAATCATGTTATTAATTTAACAACTGCAGTGATTCACTTAACAACTGTAGCAAGAAAAGTTGCAAATTGGGACAAAACTCATTTAACAAATGTCTCACTTAGCAACATAAGTTTTGGGCTCAATTGTGGTTGTAAATTGAGAACTACCTATATACAAAGCCAGAATTGAGAAGACAGCAACAGGAAGCAAATGCCACCTCTACAACTGCTAATCAGGACCACCTGATTAGCTGCTGCAAGAAGATCACAGTCTGACAAAAACAATAGCAGGACAAGTAGCAACAATGTTGCATTGGAATATTTGAAAGAAATACCATTTTTCGGCAAGCAAGAATTGGCGGGATTACAAAATAGACAAAGGAAATAGAAAATGAAGAAACTAAATGCTCTGGGATTTTAGAATTCAAACAAATAAGTGCCTGCCACACAACCCCCCAAACTTAACAATTGTTGATAAATAAGATAAAAAAGTCTTGATAGTGGACAATGCAGTATCTGGAGAAAGCAAAATAAAAGAGAAAAGAACTAAGGAGCATAACAAAATACAAAGTAGAAGCAGAAAGGTTGTGTGGCAAAAGAAAGCAAAAATAGTACCAATAGTAAAAGTTTGTAATAATTCTTGGGTGCAATCCCAGAACAATAAGAGCATCACTTGAACACCATCAGCATTGGCAAATTCTTCCTCAGTCAATTACAAAAGGCAGCTTTACTTGGAATTGCCTGCGTTTTGTGATGATACCTTTAATATTATTAAACTACAATGCCTACCTATCTCAGGTCCTTGGGAAGGACTCAATAGGTGGATAAAAATACCAAATCCAGTATAATTATCTGACTGTGCGATCAATCACAATAACGGATGCCATACCAAGAAATCTTGTTTGGCCCTTTAAAAACCTCTGTGTTGACAAAACTTCCATCTGTCAATAGCAAAAGGCTGCTTGGCTCCATATATATACTATGCCAATACATTACGACATCCTAGGATCTTGAGAAAAACATAATGCATATAAAAGCCAACACCAGCTAAAGAACTGGCAACTGTGGCTTTACATTTTTGTGTATATAATAATTGCTAGGTGGATAAAAATGAGAAATCCAATCCAAACATCTGGCTGACTGTGCAACCATACATATTAAACTTGTATGCCACCTGATTCTGAAAGACTGTCATGAAAATCCAAAGAGTTTATAATAAACAGAGGATTCATACATAATTTTGCCATTAAATTAAGGATCTATGTTTATTTTCTGCTGCTGTGCTATTTTAGTGCTTACTCGTTCAAGGCATGGTTAAGAACAACCATGGGTAGAAAGGCTGATGGAAGTCCTACACAACCCAGGCAACTGTCCATAATTTCTAGAATTATCTACAGTTAGTCAAAAATATGACTCTCCACAGTAGAATTGGGAAAGAGTCTGACACATGAATCTCCCTGGTTCTGGACACTTTGAAGACCTGAATTCTATCAGCAGAAGTCTCATATATTCATGTCTCTCCTTGAGGTCTGAAGATCTACTTACTTATAGCGCACTCTTTCATCCACATCTCCAGGGGGCTCCTCAGTCACACAGGTGACCAGAGCTTCCATATGTTCTGGCTGTACCAGGAAGTCTACAAGCTTTCGGTTGACCACCTTGCATTCCTGCAACACATCTTCCTCATCCAAAAGTTCAAAAAGGGTCACATTCCCACGCTCTAAAAGTGTGTCAATATGAGAAGTTGTGTGGAGATCAAACTTCCAGAACATGGCTTCCTAAAGGAAGTGAAAAAAGAATAAAAGCGGTCACTAAAAGGAGAAGAGTAAGTAGATGTGTATATACATTATAATTGTTCAATTTACATACATTTTCATCCACATTAAACAAGTCTTTCCAAATAAAATTGTACACCAGCTTTTTCAGCTACAAAGAGTATTTGTATGAAGGGCCAAGCACAAAGCTTCTTCTGTTTAAAAACTACATTATGGATCCAGACTAGGAGGAAGAACAAAAGGCCACAGCTGAAAATACTAGCTAATATTGAGGAATTATGAGCTTGCTATAAAGGGGGAGGGAGGGAGAAGTTTAGGATTATTTAGGAAAAATTAAGACATGAAATAAATGGTGAGCATATCCAGATCTAAGCAGTGATGGTGTAAAGGTACACAATAAGAATTTTAGGAATTAGGAGTTTCACAAACTTAGTAGACCCCAACAAAGTAGCATCAAATCCACGTTTGATTAAATACTAATATAATTCACACATGAAACAAAAAATCAGTTATACAAGAAGAAAGACAATCTTATCAAGAGTGATGAAAACATTCCTGCAGATTACTGTAGCTGGAGCAGGATCAATAGGATGTATTTGCGCAATTGCAAGCTTTTGGAGAGTTATAATCTGAATATTTTAACAAGAATATTAGTAAACTTAGGTAGAACTGGTATGGAAAGCTATTATCAGAAATGTGCAATCAAGTTTCCAATCAATGTGAAATTACTTTATTGAGACTGATCATTCTAGAGAGGCTATTTGTACAGATTAATTATATGGTTATTTGTACCAATTATTCTATAATTGAGTTGTCCAACTTAGTTCAATGCTCCAAAACTTACACTAATGTAACCTCCTTAACCTCAACAAAACAACTATCATAAGGAGATTATAGGAAATTAACTACAGTAGCAAAAATCCCAATGTGTTCAAATAATAAGTTCCTAATTAGAAAAATTTAGTATACAAAACACGCTGGAATTTATACAACAATGTACCTCTTGCAGTTGATATAGTTTGATTTTGCTTTAGGATACTGTTCATTTGGTATCTTTCCACAAGAGAATCTACAGAGGTTCTAATATTGAAGGTAGATGGAATATCTGCATGGTTCATATGTGAAGATATATAGACTGGTACATGAGCATTGAAATAAATAGAGTTGTTTAAGGTCACAAGCAGGGTTATATAAATCACGCAGCAGTGATTTTTGAGAGCTACTATTCCCAAATCACACTAGGAAACTAGTTCATTCTTGAAGTTCCCAGGAACTGATCAGTCTACCCAGAACTTAGTTGTTGTTCTTGTGGAAAGAACTACTTGCCTCAGAGCTTGGCGCTTTTTGACATGTCACTCTCTCTGCAGAATTACTGCAATCCATTACTGCAATCCATCATGTTAAAGAACAGCAGATTGGGCAACTTTCCTCTCTTCTTCTCAAACCATGCTTATGACAAAAGTGGATCCTCAGTCGCATTACAAACTGCAAGCTTAATCAAGAAGATGAGAATAAATGTGACAGAACAACAGTACAACTGAATCTGCCTGTAAGGCATCGGTCTTTTCTCTCTCTTTCTCTCTTCTCCACTCCCCTGCACTGGGTAAACTTTGGTGAGTGAGATAGATCACATTTATGCTTGCAAGGTTCCCTAGCCACCACTGTAATTCGAAGTGGCAAAGGTTCTCTGTACTACTGAGGTGGGGAAGAGAAGGAAAGAAACCTAGAGAAAAACAAACAGTAACTTGGTGACGCCCGCTTCCCTTTTCAACCTTGTTGCCACCACAACTCTAAAGGCCAGAAGTTTTCATCTGGTATCCAGGCAACCTCTATACAAGACTTGTGCAATACAGCAGAGCAGTTTTCAGAAACTACAAACATAGAAGGGCAGGAAATGAAAGGAGGGAGGAAAAAGTGAAGACAGGATCCGTGAGGTGGTGTGCTTTATTTTACAGCGTCTAAGCTTTGGAATTTTCGCACCCAGAGAAACAGTTTTTCTGTTACTTTTTAAAAAGATTTGCTTTAGCTTAAAATAAACATACAAGCTAAGCAAATGGCTGATATACAAATAAAAACATTATCTAGAACAATAATGAAAACAGCAAAAACAGTTTTGCAAGGCAATGTATCTATCTTACGTACAGGCAGCCCTTAATTTATAAGCATACATTTAACAATGGTTCAAAGTTATGACAACCTTGGAAAAAACTATCCTAGAAGTTATGATCATTGCAGTACCTCCACGGTCATCTGGTCGCAATCTGCCCGCTTGGGAACCAGCTCACTTTTAATACTGTTGCAGCATCTTGCAGTCGTGAAATTGCAGCTTGCAACCTTCCCGGCCAACTTCCGACAAGCAAAGTCAATTGGGAAACAACTGTGCGATTCATTTAACAACTACATGATTTGTTTAACAGACACAGTGGTTTGTTTAGTGACCTCAGGGGAAATGGTTTTAAAATTGGATCTGGTCATGTGATGATTGCTTAGTAATCAAAATTCTGCTCTCAGTTAGGACCACTTTATGCATGGCATCTTGATTTTTTTAAACATGCATTCAGTTATTTACACTACCATCTTTATATGGATCCAGATTCAAATAAAACCCAGAAAATATAAAACAATTTAACACTCTTTCACAAGGCCCTGAAGACCTGGTTTTGCCAATGAGCCTGGGGAACCCCGAGTGGGATGGAGCTCATCAAGTTTCTTGTTTGATTGCTTGCTGTTGTGTGTGTGTGTGTGTAACTGCTTTTACTCTGTTTATATTGGTTATTTGGTTGCCCTCTGGAAAGCTGCAAGAGATGCACCATCTGGATCACAAGAGGCAAGGTATTCCATTATATAGGGGCATTTTGATGCCAGACTTAAAGAGGACAGAATGTACCGTAGTAGTTTGAATTTCCAAGCACCAGGCTCATGCTTGTAAAAGCCCAGGTTTTCCCCAATTTGTTACATTTCCTAGTTTGAATAGCAGAGGAAACATATTATCTACCAGGAACCCTAGGGAGCTAAACAAACGATTTTTTAAACAGCAATGCAAAAAAAATAATAATTCTGAAATCAGTAGCCCAAACTCTTGTATCAAAGGGAATATTCCAGTCCTGAAAATGTAGTAATTTTAAAAGGCCAAATTTGATACTTGCTCAGAGGAGCCAGAAGGAAGCTCCATTAATTTAAGGCCAAAGCTTCTTATATGCAAGCCTCACATGTAACTTAACAAATAAGAGATTTGGTCTCTTAATTCCCACTTCATCACAGGCTTACTTGAAAATGAAAGCAAATGTTTAAAAATAAATCTTTTTGCAAAAATTGATTTAATGGTTTTCAGAAACCCCTAGTGATTTGCAAAATGGTTTTGAAAAATCCCCAGTGATTGCAAACAAAATCTCCTTTGACACCAGGGAGGAGATTAGAAGCAATTGCAGAGCTGAAGAGCGAAAGATTAATATACATTTTATGCAATTCAAATCCTTAAAGGTATTTAGAACAGGAAAAGCATCACAATGGTGCAGAACCCTTTCTGTTGTTATAAGGTTAACAACCCACTTTTATTCAACTCACTGAATTGCTAGAAAGCTGTGGAGTTTAACATTATTAGATCTGATACTATATAAATGCACTATTAACGGTGTGCTTTCAAAGTTATCCCCAACGTGGCTAATACTATCCCATAATTTTCTATAATTTTAATATCCTTTGAGGAGGAAGTTGGCACAATAAATTATCTAATTTGCTAGATAAACAAAATAATGAAAGTAAAAATAAGCAAACTGTGTTTATAGTCCATCTTTCCAATAAGGTCAACCAATTTGTAATCCAATTAACACTCTTACTGTTTAACAAGGCAAGACGGTCATTATGACTCACTTAAGCTCCAGCAATCAGAGGTATAGGCTGTTGATGGTTGAGGTTCTCTCACTTTAACCTGGGCTGTTCCAAGTACATTAGCAGTGGCGTGAAAACCATCAGATGGAAGCTGGTATTTGATTCTTCCTACTCCACAATAATAGCAAGGAGGACCCCAAGTAAACATTAATGCAAGGAAAACAGTGGAGCAGAAAACCTTCTACTACTGAAACTACCTCACTATGTTTCAAGGAATACAGTACTGTATTTTATTGGATTAACATCTCTTGACACAACAGTTTACTCCTATTGACCAAGCCGAATCTTAAGACTAAAATGCTAATCTCCAGTAGAAGGAGAAATATTTGGAATTATTTTAAGCAGTCTGAACAACTATATTCTTAAATTATGTTTCTAACAGTCCAGGTTTTATATAGGCCATTAGATCCAAATTCAGCCTCAGATTTTTCTCTGCAGCTTCATGATTTCTGTCTTGCCAGGGTTCAGCTGAAGCCTGTTGGCCCCCATCCAGACACCTACAGCTGCCAGGCACTGAGAAAAAGGAGCCACAGTATTGCTTGAATCACCAGGATGGAGATATAAAGCATATTGATGACATCTCATACCATGGTGTCAGATGATCTTGCACAGTGGTTTCAAGTAGATGTTAAAAAGGAGCAGAGAGAATACTAAGCCCTGTGGTACTCCAAAAAGGAGTGGCTGTGGATTGGACCTCTCATTGTCTATTAACACTGATTGGGACTGGCCTTGGAGAAACCATGGAAACCATGGTCAATGGTATTGAAAGCCACTGAGAGTTCAATGTCTATGGAGATTCTCAGTCATCCAGGTCACAGTTATCCCAAAGATGCTTTTTCATGAGGCAACTGGACTTTGTTTTTCTTTGAAGATGTTTCGCTTCTCATCCAAGAAGCTTCTTCAGCTCTGACTGGATGGTGAGGAATGGCTGACAAGAATCAGCAGTCCATCTGCATTTAAAAGACAAAGGCCATTCTTTCGAAGACTGCAAAGTCCATATTTTGGACAGAGGACTGCTGGGTCAAAGAGGCCTTCTCCAGCATGGGTGGATTCCGAATCCACCTATGGGTTGTCTCAGCCTGCTGCCCAATTAGAGACTAGGTCCGAAATTTAGCCCCGCCTCCGCCGGATACTCCCCAGTTTTTTCCTAGTCTGAAGCCCAGAAGCAGCTCTTCGTGTTAGTTCCGCGAAAAGTAGTTGTTTTTTATCGCATACAGACTGGTAAAGTAGAATTTAGTTAGTTTTTTAGTTATTTTTTAGTAATTAGTAATTGAAGACGAAATTTAGAGAAGGTTTTCAAACTTTTTTTACCTTTTCCGGGACGGTTTGTCCTCTCCGCCTCATCCACGTCGTCGGGACGCGAGGGCGAGGCCGTTCCCGGGCCTAGAGCCCTGGGAGAGCGGGAGACGAAGGGGGATACGTCCCTGGACTCCCGGCTGGCTGCCGGTAAGCGTCCCAATGTCCCACTGGAGCGCAGCCGTCGAGTGAGGAGGACGAGTCGAGGAATTCGCCAGGTCGACGCGGGAATAGCAGAGGACCGCTACACCCAAACGCAAGTGGGGCAGGGAGAGGAGCGGGGAGGAGACCGTTGAACCACCGAGACGGTCGACGTCGGTGGGAGCCGCCTTCGACGGGGCGGGTAGACCGGGGCCTGTGGGAAACAGGCACCGCGTGGCCGGGAGCACCGAGCTCCGACCAAAAAATTGGTGCGGTGGCCATTTTGGAAAAGGGGAGGTCCCGGCTCCTGGCGCGAATCGCCATTTTGGAAAGGGGCGTTTCCTGGACCGTCAGCGTCTCCTGATTGGTGGTTTTCGCTTCGGCGCGAAAACACCTTTAAAGAAGGGGGCGTGCCAACCTCCTTTGTTTCTCCGCTGGGCTTAGGCCCAGGGAGAAAAATCCCTTCTACCGGCAAGACAAAGGCTGCCTGATTCTCCTGCCGGTGTAGATCATTGAGCATTGAGAGCCGACTACCTAAAGGGAGAGTGGTTTTTCCGGAGGTGTGTGTTTTTCTTGGTGTATTTGAAATCTTAGCAAGCCTTCGAGCCGGAAGGGATCTTCAGTGGACTTAGGGCGGCCGGGACACCAAAGGGGTCGGAATCCCCTGTCCAAACACGCACGTGGCCGCCGTCCACTACCGCGGGGCAGGTTAGGGATACGCTCCCTTCAGCGCTGCTACCACCAACTGGGCCTGCCAGATACCCGGCAAGGGTGCTAGTTAGACATGGCTATGGCAGATGGCACTTCGGCCCAAGGCTCAGCGCCCCCTCCGTCGTCGCCAAAGCGCAGAATGGAGGAACCGGGGGGGGGGGGCAAGAAGAAGGCCAAGACGAAACATCTGACTGAGCCATCGAAAACCACTGAGCATCAGGCCATAAGGAGACACCAGGCCTTGGAGAAGGAGTTTGCCAAGGCACAGAGACTCAGGGACAGCGGAATAGAGAGACCCTGTCTCTTCGGGAGTCACCCATTCCCTTCGGGCCATCAGGATCAGCTGAACAGGGATCCAGGGAATGGTCCCCCAAGGGAGAAACGGAAAGGGAGGTGTCTCCTATTTCGGTGCCATCATCACCAGAGCATTCTGAGCCCACAACCAGCCAAGAGGAGGCTGGACACAGAGGTAGGAAGAGAAAGAGGTCTGGTAAGCGGTCATCACAGCTTCATTCCCTTTTACAGGAGGCCCTGGAACACCTCAGGGTCCCTAGGAGGGATTCCCCTCCCCAGAGTGCACACACACCAAGGAGACAGGCTCCCCGTGGGGGCAAGGTTGTGTTCCATGACTCTGATGTATCTGAGACTTCTTCACAGGTGGCAGATGAGGAACTGGAGGACTGGGACGAGGAAGGAGCCCCGCTGTCAGAGAATGAGGACAAAGATCCACAAACAGCTCCGGTTTCAGGTTTATTTGACCACACTCTGTTCCACTCTCTCGTAATTAAGGCATGCGCCGTACTTGATCTGCCAGCTAAGACCAAGGAGGCCAGACCACCCTCCTCAGAGGAGGAGGACGCAAAGGACCCGCTAATGCACTCGCCGGTGTCAGAGGTCATACAGGTGCCATGTACCAAGGTATTCAGGTCAACGGTACGGTCCCAGTGGACTAATTTAGGCGCCATTCCCTCGCCAAACGGCGTGGAGAAGAAAATGTTCAATGTTTGCAGCCCCTTCGCATCTCTTATTGAGGTGCCACAGGTGGATGCACCCCTAATATCTCTCTTTTCTTCCTCAGCCATCCCAGGGGACATGGCAGAGTCGATGAGGGCGGAGGATAAGAAGGTAGAACTCTCCCTCCGCAGAGTTCATCACTCATCGGCCTGGGCCATCAGGGCTTCGTCCACTACCTCAGTCATCGCCAGAGCCGCGATTAGGTGGCTGCGGGAGCTCCAGGCAAGTGTTCCCTCGGACCAGGTACACATACAACAGACACTGACCAAGCTGCGAATGGCAGCGGAATTCATGGCAGACGCCTCCCTGTTTGCATCACGTTACTCGGCCAGGTCCATCGCAGGGACAGCGGCCGTCAGGAGGCTGGTATGGCTCAAAAACTGGAAGGCGGACCTTAAGTCCAAGTGGCGGCTCGCCACATCTAAGTATTCAGGATCGAAGCTCTTCGGAGCGATCCTGGATCCTTACGTGATCGAGGACAAAAACAAAAGGAAGGTGTTAGCTCACCCATCCAAAAGGTCAGACAGAAGAACCCAGGAGTTCCGTAGACAGGCACCCCGTCAGAACGGGGGCGGGGAATGGAGGCAGCCCTTTCAAGGGGGACGGTCCTGGGAGGGGCCCAGAACTCCGCGCACCTTCTCATACAGGCAGGAGCGCGGTCAGGACCGTCCAGCCTCTGGCAGGGGCCAGCCTTCCAAACGCCACTTTAAAGGGGGGAAGGCCGGCCCTACAGACGCACCAAGTGACGCCCGGGGCAGTCCCATCGGGGGTCGTCTGGCAGAGTTCAGCAAGGTGTGGCAGACGACCACGACAGATGCCTGGGTCAGGGAGACAGTGACCCAGGGCTTAGCGATAGAATTTTACTCCACTCCACCAGATCACTTCATGAGATGCCCGGTATCCCGCAACGAGACCAAGGCGGGTCTCTTAGATCGTGCCATAGAGCATCTGGAGGAGATAAGAGCCATAGAGCCAGTTCCTCCAGAACAGGAGGAACAGGGTTTCTACTCCATTCTCTTCCTTGTGCCAAAGTCATCTGGGGATTGGAGGGCAATCCTCGACCTCAAGCGGTTAAATCGCTACGTAGTGTACAAGAAATTCAAAATGCAGTCCCTCAGGTCCATACTGGCCAGCATCCGAAGAGGGGATCTACTGTCCTCCATAGACCTCACAGAGGCCTACCTACACATCCCGATAAGACTGGAACACAGAAGGTTTCTCAGATTCTGTCACAGGGGGCGACATTATCAGTACAGGGCCCTACCATTCGGGCTGTCGTCAGCACCCAGGGTGTTCACGAAGGTCCTGGCGGCGTTGGGAGCGCGCCTATGCAAGATACCGGTGCGTGTCCAATGCTACCTGGACGACATCTTGATTCTTTCAGGCTCACACCAGGCAGCACTGACAGACCTGCGGGTCACCATAGACACCCTACAGACTCATGGCTTCTCAGTAAATCACAAGAAAAGCCAACTCACGCCCTCAAGGAGACTCCAACACCTAGGGGCCATCATAGACTCAGAACAGGGCATGGTGTACCTCTCCCAGGAGCGGCGGGAGAGTCTACTGAAGCTTGCATGACAGGTGGCACAGAGGAAGGTGGCCACCGTAGTGCAACTGTCGCAGCTCCTGGGGAAGATGATATCATGCCTGGGAATTGTTCCATGGGCAAGGCTTCACTCCAGAAGTCTCCAATGGCTTCTGCTCCCTTACCAAAGACAGAACCAGAGCGCCTCACTCAGGAGAATCAGGGTACCACCCCAGGTACTAACATCCCTCAGATGGTGGAGATCAGGCGCCCTAAACAAGGGCACCACACTCAGGGAACCCAACAGGATCACAGTCACAACCGACGCAAGCCTGTTCGGTTGGGGGGCCCACTCCGGGGACCAGATAGCCCAGGGAAGGTGGAGCCCAAAGGACCTACGCCACAGGATCAATTGGCTCGAGCTGAGGGCCATCCACCTGGCCCTGCTTCAGTTCTCATCCCACCTAGCAGGGAGCCACGTGCTAGTCCTGACGGACAATGTAACAGCGAAGGCGCACGTAAACAAGCAGGGCGGGACCAGGTCAGTGGCCCTCATGAAGGAGGCCCGGGCGCTGGGTCTGTGGGCAGAACAGCACCTGGCCTCACTCAAAGCAGAACACATATCAGGGGAGGAAAACCATCAGGCGGACTCTCTCAGCAGAGTCACAGTAGATCACGCAGAGTGGAGACTGGCTCCGGAACTCTTCGAGGCAATCTCGAACAGGTTCGGACGTCCTTGCTTGGACCTCTTCGCATCACCAGCAAACACACAGACCCACCGTTTCTTTTCCAGGTTCCAGACCCGGGGAGCAGAGGGGACGGACGCACTCAGATGCAGGTGGCCCCAGGGGCTACTGTACGCCTTCCCCCCTCCGCCCCTGATATAGGCAACAATCCGCAAGCTGATACTGGAGCAGGCGGAGGTAGTACTAATTGCTCCATACTGGCCGAGGCGTCCGTGGTTTGCAGACCTGGTGGACCTATCGCTTTCGCCAGTGTGGAAACTTCCTCCGAGTCAGGTATCCCTGAGCCAAGGGAAACTCCAACACCCAGACCCGCAGTGGCTACAACTAGCCACTTGGCACTTGAGCGGGAAGGTCTGAGTAGGCAGGCTTTTTCAGAGGGCGTCATCTCGGTCATCCAGGATGCTCGTCGACCCTCCACCAATAGGATCTATGATGCCACCTGGAGGAACTTTTCCTCCTGGTGCGGCAGACAGGGATTACATCCCCTGTCTGTCACCATTCCCAACATCCTAGAGTATTTGTGGGAAGGCATGAACAGGGGGCTAGCGACCAACACCATTCGCAGGCAGGTAGCAGCATTACAGACAGTCCTCGTATGCGAGGACCGGGGACCCCTGTCACAGCACCCAGCGGTGAGTGCTTTCCTGAAAGGAGCAGTCACAAGACGGCCTCCTGTAATTCACCGTTTTCCGTCCTGGGATCTCAACAGGGTCCTGCAAGCGTTAACAGGGGCTCCCTTCGAGCCACTGGGGGTCAGCTCACTCCGTTTCCTTTCTCTAAAGGTGGCTTTCTTAGTGGCCATCACCTCAGCGAGAAGGGTGTAGGAGCTGGCGGCCCTTTCGGTCCGTCCGGATCTGATCACCTTTGCAGAAGGCAGGGTGACTCTGCGTCTGGACCCATCCTTTCTACCCAAGGTTAACACATGGTTTCACAGGTCCCAGGATCTAGTTCTCCCGGACTTCTGTCCAAATCCCACACACCGTCTGGAGAGACGATGGCACACACTGGACGTGCGCAGGGCTCTGCGGCACTATGTCAATAGGACAGCGACCTTCAGGAGGTCTGAGGCCTTATTTGTTTCCTACCATCCTTCGTCCAAGGGACAGAAGGTATCATCCTCGACCATTGGTAGGTGGATCAGGGCATGCATAGCCAGGGCCTATGTTTCATTAGAACTGCCGGTACCACCTAACATTACGGCCCGCTCCACAAGGAGTGCGGCCACATCGGCAGCCTGCCGCACACAGGCATCACTGGAGGAAATTTGCAGAGCGGCCACGTGGGCCTCTCCGTCCTCCTTTGTAAAACATTACAAGATAGATCAATTTGCTGCAGCCAAGGGTTCGTTCGGCAGGAGAGCCCTGCAGCAGATTGTTGAGTCCTAGTAAGAGATAGCCTAGACTCCCACCCAAAGGGACCTGAGAGGGCTTGGGTACGTCCCATAGGTGAATTCGGAATCCACCCATGCTGGAGAAGAAGCGTTGGCTTACCTGAATGCCTTTTCTCAGCATGGGGGGATGGAGAATTCACACCCTCCTCTAGCCAGTCTAGGCAGGACTTCTCTTACAGGACTTGGAATGGAGCTACACGGTCCGATCTGATGAAGAGCTTCGCCTGTCAAAAACTGGGGAGTATCCGGCGGAGGCGGGGCTAAATTTCGGACCTAGTCTCTAATTGGGCAGCAGGCTGAGACAACCCATAGGTGGATTCTCCATCCCCCCATGCTGAGAAAAGGCGTTCAGGTAAGCCAACGCTTCATCTATTCAAAACTGAATAGCCTCACTCCACAGAGGGGGAGGGATCCGACATCATCTATCTCCAGTCTACAACACAGTTCTTTCAACAGTTCCAAGAAGGCTCCACACCCATTTGAACCACTCAGGTGACCCTGAAGACACAGATAAGCCTCCAGGTAACTTTAACGACTCTCTAAAAGAATGCAAATGACCAGCTGTCTGCAAGGAGTATAAATCCTTCCATTCCCCACCATCCAGTCAGAGCCGAAGAAGCTTCTTGGATGAGAAGCGAAACATCTTCAAAGAAAAAACAAGTTAAGTCCAGTTGCCTTGTGAAAAAGCATCTTTGGGACACTGAGAGGTCAGCAAGGATGGATGCACTACCCACATTCTGCTCTTGCCAGAGATCATCCATAAGTGCAACCAAGGCTGCTTCTGTCCCACCAAAGTAGTTTCCACAACCAAAAGTGATTATAGTACAGTAAAACAAAATCTGTAGCAACAATAATATGTCACTAATATATACCATTAACATTCGTATAGTATAACCAACACATTTCCCTTCAATTATGTAAATGCATAGACATAAGTAATTTGATGAATTCAAACTGAAATTCTAACTCTACTTTCTCACCAAAAACAACAATATTTTAATGATGGTCTCATAGAGTTTAGTGTTAATCAATCTAGATCCAATTGTATAACAGAGGACATGCATGGCTTATTATTTGTTTAAAAATTGCCAAATTAAATTTCCAACTTTGTATTTAATTTCTAAGCAAAAATTATAAACTCATCTAATAGAGCTGTTTGACTGTGAGACAAGCAGCATATAAATTTAATAATTAAATAATGGATTTTTGTTATTATATGATTTTAAATCTTATTGATGAGATTGGGGATATGTCACAGCAGGTAAGTGGCATTTAGTTAACTTGGGGAGGCTGAATCTGAATAGTACTTAGAGCAGTGGTTCTCAACCTTTTTCAGGTTGAGACCCCACTTGCCCTGCCCATGCGCAGCGCGACCCCGGCGTGCGCGCGCATGTGCGGCGCGCATGACAAAAAAATGGCGGACCGCGATAGCCCGATCCGCGCATGCACGGCACGCGCGCGCGACAGCCCGAACCGCACATGCGCGGCGCGCGCATGACAAAAAAAACAAAAAACAAAAAAAGGCGGACCACGACGGCCCGATCCGCGCATGCGTGGCGCGCGCGCGACGGCCCGATCCGCGCATGCACGGCACACGCACGACGAAAAAAAACACAAAATGGCGGACCGCGACGGGCCGATCCGCACATGCGCGGCGTGCGCATGACGAAAAAAAACAAAATAAAAAATAAAAAAAAGGCGGACCGCGGTGTCCGGTGACCCCCGCAAAACAGTCGTTCGACCCCAAATGGGGTCGCGACCCATAGATTGAGAACCGCTGACTTAGAGGAAGTCCACCAGGAAATGGAATGAGATGTCAAAACATACGCTAGAACAGTGTTTCTCAACCTTGACAATTTTAAGGCATGTGGACTTCAACTCCCAGAATTCCACAGCCAGCATTGCTGGCTGTGGAATTCTGGGAGTTGAAGTCCACATGCTTAAAATTGTCAAGGTTGAGAAACACTGCGCTAGAAGAAGACAATGACAAATCAATTTGTACGGTAATTACTGTGAATAAAACTACATGAGATGTTAGCAGGTCTTGTTAGCAGGTCTTCAGCTCATCTAGAAGGAATCTTTACTTTTTTATGAATGGTAGGGTTCAAAATAAGTATCTCCCACTGCCATATTATATAGTACATCACAAAGACAAGCTCTATCCGTGGAGGTACTACCAGTAGAAGTACAAAAACAAAGCTCTGCATATAGTTTTCAGTTGAAAGACAATATGATAAATCCACTCTGAATGATTCTAAACCAGCTTGGAGCATTTCAGGCATCTACAAGGGCACTAATTTAGGGAATATTTAAATAAAATATGAACTCATGTTTACAAATGCTAGAAATGGTCTAAGTTAGAAAACATGCAAAACCAACATTTAAGACAAGTTCAAATAATTATTCCTGTCCATTTTACAGACTTATTTTCTTGATGTTCTGACTGACAACAGTTGAAAAGATAGTAACATTTTCATTGGAAAATGTGTTCAGCTTCTTCTTATCAAATGCCATTGAAAGAAAACAGCTATCTAAAATATTTTATACCCCAGCAGTTCTTTGGTGGCTTACAAGTTCATGTTTAACTGCAACCACAAGATCGTCAAATGTCAAATGTCCTTTCAAAACAAAAAGTCAAGACAAGACTACCAGTATAAATTTAAAACTCATTAAAACCAAAGAAACTAGCTAGTCTGGTCATTATGCAAACAGAAAGAATGTTCTATCATTACTCCTCTCTGATACAGCTACCAGTATTACTTCATGTAAAGAGAGGCAAGACAACTCTATAAACATCTTAATAACCACGCATTTTGCAAGATTTTAAGATAACAGCTAGAACTTACCTGAAGCAAAAACACAGTGCTGAAATACATCATTTAAAGCTTCACTGCATCAGTCAGTCACAGGAATGCAGTAAATTGAGAGGTCAGACTATTGTTTCTCAATCTTGGCATCTTCTGAATGTATGGATTTCAAATCCTAGAATTCTCCAATCAATATAGCTATTGTTGAGGATTCTGGGAATTGAAATCAGTATATCTAAAAACTATCAAGTTTGAGAAACACTGGGTTAAACTAAGGATCTTTTAATACAGCTGAGGAATCAGCAAAAACTAAAAAAATGGCAGAATTGGGGTAAAGAGCGAGAACAATAAAGAATTTTAAACTAAGGCATTGTTTGTTACAGATAATGCAAATAATCATATATTTTAATATAAAAGTCTGTACTATATTTTTCTCAATTCAACTCTTCTCATTGTAAGCACTACTTATGGTTATAACTTTAACTTAGCAAATAAGACAGTTGTCCAAATATGTTGCCAATAAAAATTGTCCCAAAGTTTGATTAGAATTCTAATCTCACTAGTAACTATCTGAGCTTCAAAATACATTTAATCAATCCCAGAGATGGCTAAATTGATTTCTTGGATGAAAGAAAAAAACACAACTACTTTTGTTTCCATTTAGAAACTGCTTCTGCACTTTGTGCTTGAGGTGGAAAAAAATAAAATTTTGGTTTTGACTTTTACTGATTAGATAGATTTGTTATAGAAATGGCTAGTTTATACTATTAAGTAAAAAGTTGAGGTTTGATGTTATCTTATTCTACTAACCCAAAGGGAGTCGGAAGTCAACACCTTTTCTTTCTTTTCACCTTTTTTATACTTTTCCATTCCCCTTTCCTCCTATTATTTGCTTTTATATTTTTGTATTTTATATTATAAACTAATAAATATAAAAAATAAAACAAAACACATTTAATCAAACTGACATAGTATTCGGTTTAAAATATTATGTGCTGAGATTTAGATTCAAGCTTCTGTCATTATACCTCAGTGCTAAAAAGCATTTTATATTTTCTGATTTGCACAAGATGGAGTTTGAATACTATCCTACAGTTTCTAACTCAATCAGAAATGCTAAAATTCATTCTGCAAGCAAAAGAGCTTTTGTACAAGCTTAAGTTTTGTACGTCATTCTCCAATTGCATGTTTCATTCTGAAAAAGAAAGCAAAGCAGCAATGTCTAAGGTGTGGCATGGTAGAGAACTGAGCTGGTTTAAAAGTTTGACTGAATTGATTAGCATTTTTCAAAAGACTTTTTCCCGCTACAGTAGCCAGATGCCTTTTTAAAGTAAATACGGTCAAGATTTTGGAAAACCAAATAATGAAATTAAAAGCTTCTATTTTTAAAAACTTTATTTATAAGAAATAGAAACAAATCATGTCTCACAGAACTGCATGACGGGTAACATGGTCTTAAAATAAATATATACATGTATGCATAATTACACTTAATACTGCAATAAGCAACCAGATACCTCCAGATACTCTCTATAAACCACAACCATCCTGTCCAGCAGTTCCAAAGGTGCTTTTTCAAAAGTCAACTGGGCTTTCTTTGTTTTTCCTTGAAGATGTTTCGCTTCTTATCCAAGAAGCTTCTTCAGTTCTTCAGAATTCATTTGAATGCCATTAATAATTTCACAGTAGTTTTGCTAATATTCACCCATAACTATACAAGTTCCAAATAATCCTTCATCCCCTTCCCTCTCTATTAGCAGGATCAGTCAGGGTCACTTGCACAACTTCACTGGAACTTGGCCACTTAGTCACAACCTCTTAATGAGCTCTTTGTAAGTAGCAGGCCCGAAGGCCTGTCAGCATGGTCATAAAAACAGGCACCAAAGTTCAGATGAGGTAAAAGTGAAAGCAATTTGTACTGGTTTCAAATTTACCACATTCTGAAGCAGACATGCAACATGACAGTTAAAGAACTATATGACTGGTCATAGGTAAATCTCCAAACAGCATGTCAAAAACTAGGATGTGTGCAGAATTCTAAAGTAGAACAGACAGAATAGTGAGAATCAAAAAAGAACTGAGATCACGTACAAGTGGGCAAAGTATGGCTCTTAGCATGTATGACTCCCTGTCATGATCAGGATTAGAAGAGTGGGAAACCTGTTGCCTCTGGTTTAATTTCATGTTGCCTTCCAGATGCTGAAGGACTTTCCTTGCTTTTCAGATGACTCTCTTGGGAACTGCACAGAGGAAACTTTGTTTTCTTCTGTGCAATAAAATGTACCAATGCTCGACTCTGCCCACAGCTGACTTGGCAGTATTTCACCATTCAGCGGAGGGATTTTCCCCATTAATTAAAAAAAAAAATTCATAGAAGTGGGGTTTCTTCATCATACGGATGAAGACTAAATCTGGTGATAGAAAGATAATAGTCAATATTGACCAAAATTCTGAGGAAAACAAGAGGCAGGGCAAATGGAAAAGACAGCATTTAGTCTACTACCCGCGTTTCCCCGATAGTAAGACACCCCTGATTGTAAGACGTATCGGGGTTTTCAGGGGGTCGGCTAATATAAGCCGTACCCCGAAAGTAAGACATATTACTCCTGCCCACTTCCGCCTCCTGCTTAAAATACTTAAATACTTAAAATACTTAAATACTTAAAATACTTAAAATACTTAATATACTTAAAATACTTAAAATAAAACTGACAATTGTTTTCCAATCAATATAAGCCGTACCCCGAAAGTAAGACATAGTGGGGCTTTTGGGGATAAAAAGAAAGTGTGACGCTGTCTTGCTTTCGGGGAAACACGGGTAATAGGATCTACAATATCTACAGCATTAGAACAAAAGTTGGATCGTTGGTAGGACTCAAATTATGAAACTCCATCCCCAGCTATTTTCAGCTGGCACTTTTATGATAGCTTATGGGCATCAGGTGAGGCCCATTCATTTTTAATAATATTTCCTTGCCTTTGATTGACAATGGTGCTCTCTAATTAAATAGTTCATTGTTTCATCTTTTTCTGAGCTGTCATTTTTTTTAACGCAATGCTTTTTAATCCGCTTTATTTAGAAGGGCTTCAAGGTATTTGTTAAAAAGGAGGGATGCATTAGATTAACTAAATGAACCTGGGCAGGACTTATTGCTAAACTTTTACAGGGCCTACTGAGACTGATATCTCAAATCATCTACAAGAATACTTATCTCCAGTAGACATTCTCTTTCTTTCACATCACAATTATCATTAGTATTATCCTATTTCCCTGGTGGCGAACCTATGGCATGTGTGCCACAGGCGGCATGCAGAGCCGGCCCTAGTGGCATGCGAGCCATTGCTGGGGCGAGCTGCTTCCCTCCTCCTCTTCATGCATGCACACTGCTTCGTGCTCTTTGCATGCACAGCTCTTTGCACTCTCTGCACATGCGCAGCTCTCCGGGGGGTAGCTGCTTGATTTTTATTCCCCTCCCATCTGCTGGGTGGTTGCAGCAGGTTTTGGTCTCTTCTGTCGTGTTTTGAGATTACCCACGAAGCACGTTTGTTTGGGGGGGATCCCCACTCTGGTTGCTAAGCTTGCTTAAACCCTCTTCCACCTCCTCCTCTTCATTGAAGTCCCCTTTTGTCTGCAACCAGGCCCTGCCCCAGCCTCGCCTTGCCCCACGGCAATGGCACCCTTGCCTTGCCCCACGGCAATGGCATCCTTGCCTTGCCCCCTCCACTCCCTTGCCTCACCTCACCCTGCAGGACGAGCCTCCTACCCACAGCCCCACCCGCCAGAGAACCCCTGGATCTCCCCCAATCCTGCCTGCCTGGCCCCCACAGGCATCCCTCCCCAAGAGCAATATTGAGGTGGCCATGCCCACCCAGGCCATGGCCACCCACGCTACCATGACTACCACAGCCACGCCCACTTGGTGGCCATGCCCCCAGCACCCGGCAATGCATAAGTGGGTTTCGGGTTGCAGGCACTCAGTTTCAAAAAGGTTCGCCACCACTGTCCTATTTCATACTGATATATGTATTTATTTGGTCAACTCAAGGTGGTGAACTCCTATTTTCCCTACAAAAACACTGTGATGTGGGATGAGCTGAGAGTATGACTGGCCTAAAGTCACCCAACTGGACTTCAATCCTAAGGAGCCCTAGAAGTCACCGTCATCTGGTTTCTAGGCCAGCAACGTAACTACCGGTACCTCATTACTGTATTTAATATCCCCTTTCTCACCTACGCTATTATAACATTTTATATTTTGGTTTCAAGACTTTTTATCCTCTCCGCCTAAGACATTCCATACCCCCATAAAAGTAGTGTGAACATAAAAAGAAATCATGAAGACCATTGACCACAGGATGCTAAACGACTATAACAAGCAATGCATACAATATATCAATAGCAGAGAGCGGTTTCAGAGTTAGAGGGATATGACTTTCAACAGGAACTCTTGCCCAGCCGCAACTAACGATTTCTCAGAACAAAAAAAAGAATTGAAGAGCCAATGAGAAAACTGCTAAAAATGAGATTTGTGTGTTTGAAAGGTTCAACTAAACACCTACACCAAAGACCTAAGACACATATGCACAGCTCTTGTGCAAATGCTGTTCAACTCTTTGTGAGGTACTACTACAGTGGTGGCGAACCTATGGCATACGTGCCAGAGGCAGCACTCAGAGCCCTCTCTGTGGGCACGCGTGCTGTGCTCCGGAGATGGCGAGGGACTGGCCCCCTCCGCCTTGGCCCCACCCACCCAGTCTGCCGTGACCACCACGGCCACGGCCACCTGGCATCCGGTGATAAATATGTAGGTTTTGGGTTGCAGTTTGGGCACTGGGCCTCTAAAAGGTTCGCCATCACTGTACTACTACCATGCTTCTGCTCTATTTTTACCCAGTATGCTGCCCAGCATACTCCATCTGTTTCAGTCCAGCTATGACGTGGGCACACATGTCATGTTCTTACTCAAACTATTTACAAGTATGCTCAGAGAGTTATAGTCCAAAGTGTACTAGGGCCAAGATCACAATTTTCCCCTCAAAAAGACCAACAAACTTGCCAAATTCTCTAATAGGAAGCTTATACTTCAGAATAAGAAAAAAAAAAAAGCATTTAACAAGTATAGGAGGAAGAATCTTACCCTCTCAAAATGGTCAAATAATGGTGTTGGCAATACCTCATAGTACAACAAATATGCTATGAGGCATACATAGAAAATCTAATACCGGTAGTTGTAGATACTTTCCAAGAGAAAGTTCAACAGCTTTAGAAATGAGATCAAAATAAGTAATCCACAAACATTTATACTTGTCTACAGCATACTGGTATATTTATGTTAACTACATTAGGGACCCTAGCAACCCTGCAAGAGGAAACTTGTTTTCTTCCAAATTGCAAAACATTTCCCAGATTGTTTGTTGGGAAACTTTACTCCTAGACTTTAAAAAAAAAAAATCCACTTGCCATTGGGAAATGATGAGTAAGCAGACTGCATCCCAACTCCAGAGAAAGGAATGGAGATAATTTGAGCTGTTATACTATCATAGCTGCTGCCATTCGCAATTTTAAATTAAAAGGAAGTCTGAAAATTATTTAGCTCTCTGTGTCCAAAGTGGAGAAACTTAGAGCCAAAGGAGAATTTCAAAGGAGGAAAGGCAGATAAAAGGTAATGTTGGTTACCATAGCTTAAACACACATTGTTGGGAGCATTAGGTTATGAAGCACAAATTCCCTCCTTCTGCCAGGGAAAAAATATTACCAGGCTTTCTTTACCTCTACAGGTCAGCTAATACTTGTGCATTCCTATTAGTCACTAGTAACAATCAGGCTAGTATTTATTGGCAAGCCTTTGGGTTCACCAAGTTACTACATCAATTGTTACCTTTTAGTAAACTACATTTTAAAGGAATGCAGGCTTTACTGATTCTTCAGTTATATGCATAACTTCATAAAGTTATTTCTCCCCGGGTTTGTCAATTTCATTACTCCTAGTGGTTACACACTAAGAACTTACTCTTATTCAAAGACTACCCTTATTTATTCGTCATCTAGCCCTGAATACTCAATTCTTATATTTGGAACAGAGGGTATTCCCCCACCCCCAAGGCCACTTGTTAACCTGGAAAGTACAGTACTTAAGTTTTTGAATAGCAAAATGAATCCACTAATCTCTCAAGCTCTGCTTTCCTTTGCTGTTACAGATCTGTACTTTATGGCTAGTAACCTACATTCTGCAATGCACTCCTTTTCCAAGAAAGCAAAGCTTAGTCTATATTTATACTGTAGATTTTCTAAATTTCAAAGGCCAAAAGAGAGACAGAGAGCCAGGAATCTGAGCCCCCATAGTAATGCAAGGCAAAGATAAATGATAATTTCAGCTTGGAGAAATCCATGCTATGCAATCAAACTAAGGCTCTCTTACCAAGTTAACTAATCCTATTTTTTCTGGGAGAAAAGCCTTTCAATCTTCCATTAAAAAAAATAGATGCCATAAATTTTCCGCATATGTCATGAAAAAGTCATTTGAACTTTGCAATATGAATGAGGGACTCCTTTTGCTGGAGCTACATATATATTTATTAAGGAGCAGTAAAACTCTTCCTTTGAGGTTATTTACTATAGCAGAATTCCTCATATCTAGCCTGTGTGCAGAAAGATAATATTCTCTCTGCTCAATCAAGTACAACAAATGCATGACTCCTTCAGACCAATGCTTCTATAGAAAACAAGTAAGGAATTGAAATACCTGGCTATCTGGTCAAAATTATTAGAAGAAAAGCTTTGTTGAAATGTCAAGTCTTTCATTCAATGCCAAAACTGTCAAAGCAATCTGCAGCTGTATACTTCCTAGATTTAATAACTATGATAGCAGCTTGAATCTTTAAAATAGGACAAATTATAAATAATAATAATTTCTATGGCTTACTTTTGTTTGGCGCTCTTTCAAATAAGATTTACACTTTCTTAAAGTTTAAACAAGGCACATCAGACAGCCTGCTGTGATTCCTTTCTTTTCGTTAATAGCAGACAGATCAATGGAAAGAAGGAGCTGCATCACCGGATCAGTTTGTCTATATTTTAATGTCCCCAATGGACAGTAGCCAAAGTAAAACATACTGCACATAATTAATTCTCTCATTCTCAGTTTTAAACAATGAAAAAAGAACAAAGTACAAGGCACCTAGGGATCCTTAGTGAATTCTACCAACAAGCTAAGTATGAACTGAATTTGCTGAAGATTAACATTCTTCTGGTGAAAATCAGTTTTTCCCCTGGCAAGCCTTTTTTGGGTTCACTTCCCAAGTTCTTTGCATTAGGAAATCAAATGTTCAGTTCAGGACCATAAAAATATAAGCACTGTACAATCATTTAGTTAGCTGCAGCAGGTTGCCTCAACATAGTGCCTGATCTCATGAAAATATGTCATGTTTATAAATTATTTGTAATTTGGCCTTGTCAATATATTTGTCAATATACATTTCCACAGCCCTACTTCTATGAATCACTTTCTAGTTTTATTATTTTATTGCCACAATAAAATGCAACTAAGAAAATATCAGGTCCATAGTAAATGTGACATGCCCTATGAATTAAGATGTACATACCAGTAAAAATATCAGCTGTTCTGAACTCCTGCTTAAAAGTTCACAAAAAAGTAGGCATTTGCCAATAACTCAATTTTTTAAAGAAGTCTACATTTTACTTTTGAGTACAGTGCATAAAGACTTAACAAATCAAAAGATTCAATATGTGCCAAGTGAAACACCAAATTTACGAATTCCTTCTTGATTCTCATAATGTAAAAATACTCTATCGATCTATTCTTTCAACTTCCAAACAGCAAAACAGATTCACCTATTTCAGAAATTGAGATCATTCAAAAAGAGAAACACATTAAATCAATAATATATTGTCTGATTCCCTTAAAATATGATTTTTTAAAGATTTCACCTTAAGTGGAATACCTATTGAAACTGCCTAGATCAGACATGTCAAACACAAGACCCGGGGGCCAGATGCGGCCCGCGAAATGGTTTCATGTGGCCCGTGAAGCCATCCTGGAAACAGTGAGGGAACAGCCTCCACTGCCTAGCCCAGACTGGCCGGGAGTCAATGTACAATTTTGTGGTGGCCATCTATGCTGAAACACATTCACTCTTAGCTCCACAAGGCCGTCTAGAAACAGCGAGGAACCAGCCCCTGCCACATTGGCCCCACCCCCTGGGTGCATACTGGGGAAGTGTCACCCTTTGTGAGGAATGAAGAAATGGACCATGCCTTGGTGCTTGCCCCGGTCCCACCCCCTTCTGCCAGAGACCCTCAGATCTGTCCCATTCCTGCCCAGGCCCCCACAGGCACCCTTGATGCGAATGATGTAGAGCTGGCCATGCCCACCCAGTAGGCCACCAGTAGGCCGCACCCACCTTGGCCACACACCCCCAGGGCAACCACAATCTGATACAGCCCTCAATGAAATTTGAGTTTGACACCCCTGGCCTAGAAGTACACAAATTTTCAAATATTTATCTTAATTGAAAAGGCTCAACTCTTAAAAGGGACAAAACACAGCTTCTATCCACAAATAAGATGAATTGTTATTTATCTCACTTACCAAATACAGTACTGAATACTACCGTACTAGCCACATATCACAAGTAATGATTGCCATTATTCAGAGTCACCAAGCAAATAGTGTATGCAGTTTGATCAGAGCTCAATTTATCCATTCATACACTTTAACTTTTCTGCTGTGTCCAATAGGTGGTTAAAGCGTGTTATATAATAAGGATGGACGTTTCCTTCTGCACTGGCATGTCACCATTCTAAGGTGTGCAAGTGATTCTGACAAGGCATCAATTATCTACAATGTGTCCTGGTGAATATTTTAATTAGGAATTAAGGAGAAAGAATTTGAAAGAAAAATGCATATGAAAATGTGAACTGTGCATGCTGGGCACTGAATTCAAAGGAGCACACTTTTTCTCAGCTAATCAAACCCCAAACAGTGCAGCTACTTACTTATACATATCAGAACCACCTTCCCACCCACTCAGAAGTTGCCACTGTCACGAAAGACACAAAAACAGCTCAACATTTTCTGACACCTGTTCCTCTTAATTGCAAGCTTCATTTATTTATGTATAGATACACGCACACGATTTAGGCATTACTTTCCTAGTTGTGTTTTTTTTTAAAAAAAAATCACTGTTTTGTAAATCCTGCCACTCTGGTCAATTTCAATTCTGCCAACAGGAATACGCTATTCGTGCAGGCGCATATATTCAAGTATATTTTCAGACTTGCGTCCCCAGAACTTTCAGAAGAAATGAAGGGGAGGGGGCAGTCGGGTGGAGGGGGGGAGCTGTCCTACCTTTCCAACTACTAAAATTTAAAGGTATCACAAAAGACTGCCACAATGCTAAGGATCGAAAAGACTGACGACCCCCCTCCCTTCGCCGCCTAGCAGAGTGTCAAGGATCCGGACGAAGCGTCGCGATTCTGGCGGGGGAGGCATGGAAGTGAGTGGGTGGCAGGGTGGGTGGATGCTTGCGAGGAAGCAGCGAAAGGAAAGCCCGATTGTTACCTGAGGGAGCGAGGGAAGAGGGCCCAGCAAGGACTCCTCAGGCGGAAAGAGGGAAGGCAGCCTACAAACGGGGAGGGGGGAGAATATACTGAGGGGGGCATGAAGGGGGGAGGGTCTCCCACAGGGTTCTCTAAAATGGCGGCAGCTCCCTTTCCCACAGGGCTCCCACTTCTCTCTCTCTCCCCCCCCCCAGACATAGTTCCTCTCCCCCTTCCCTTCTCCTCACCCTTAAGGTCCACCGCGCTCACCGGGCACGAGCCCCTTCCTTCCTGCGCTTTCTCCGCTGGCGGAGGAAATGGGAAAGATCGCTCACTCGCCGCTTTTTTTTTTTTTCCCCTTGCCTTCACCGCCACAATCCCAGAAGCCACCGCGCGCGCCTCCAGCGGCCGACTTGCCATTTCCTTCTCCGCCTCAACCCCGCCCCTTAAACCCGGGGTCGGCTTTCCTTCCGCTTGGACCTTCTTTCTTGCTGCTGCTGCTGCTTCTCGTGCGCGCGCTCTTCCTTTCCTTCTCACTGATTCCTCACTTGCCCCCGCAAGCTCGCACTCGCTTCCCCGCTCCTCCCATTTGTCTTCAAGGGAGGGAAAGAAAAACCCGAACGCGCAGGCGCTGCTTGAAGCCTGCCTACAGTGCACATGCGTAGAATTCAGATTCTGGAGACTATTTTCACCTGCACGTTTTTTGAAGACCTGTTGGACTTAAGTGTGACTCCCAAGTTGGCACATCTGCGTCCACTTGTTTTATTCTTATTGCTATTTCTGTTCTGGATCATGTAACCCTGACTAGAGCATGTAGATATGTATGTTAGGCATTTATTGGGTTAAGTGCTGTCTCCTTAAGAGATGGCTTTTGGGTAATGTAGTTTAGCTAGTCAGCAATCCCATGTTAACAGGTATGTGGGAGGAGTTACTCAGCTCTTTAGTTTTATTGACCAGTCATTGAAATACATTTTATCGTTTTAGCCATTGTCTATCGGCTGCAGGATGAAGGCCTTTTCCACATGTTTCCAACCTATATTTTTTTACTAAAATATGTATACCTCACATTGGACTCCTCTTACATGGTCTGTAATCGCAATTTCAATCAACAACCTCATGGGCTGCTGTATCACTGCCATATGTGGCCTTTTTGCCCCATGTCCATACATTTTATACATGCGATTTGATGGAGATTTCTATTC